>JAWWEW010000020.1:6655715-6691567 GCA_035583185.1 Anabacerthia variegaticeps
CAGACCCTTGAAACTCCTCCCTGAACCACGCCCTGTTTCCAGAACCTTCCCTCTCTACCCTTTATAAGCCGGTGTACGCTTTTAATAAATGCCATTTTGCTGCAACCCCTTTATAGCAGAGTGGTCAGTGCCTTCATTCCTACCAGGTCTGCGTCATGATCTGAGCATCTGTCAGAGCCCAGAAACTCAAGCTCTGGCAATGAGCAGCGTTCAGGGAACCTCGGGGCAGGCAAACGCCCGATCACATCAAGTATCAGAAAGCTGATCCTATGCCAAAAGTCACAGACCTGGTAACAAGTATGATGACTGGATGTACAGCTGGGTGTTACACACTCAGGACCTAGGAGAGCCATGCAGTGGGACTGGGCAGGGGACAACTGGCTGAAGTTACACCACATGAAAAAAAGTTATAACGAGAAGAGGAGAGTGCAACCAGGAAATATTTTTCATTTCAGGCATAACAATTCTTCAGGCAAGCCATAATTTCTGTATTTGCATTGGTCACAGCAGGGCACTATGCCAGAAAAAACATGGTAAAATCTATCATCCAGTATTAAGGTCACCTAAAAGAAATAGAGTGTCTTTCAAGCCTAGCTCCCCAGTGCCTGCAGGCTGGATACACTTAAGCAGCCCAAAGCTATGGACAGTGAAACAGGAAAGGAATATTCATGTTAACCTCAATCCAAAATGATGTTTTATGCCATATTTTCTACCGTAACTTACATCTCTGATCAAGTCTCTAGGAATACACTGCTGCCTCTGAGGGAGCCAGACCAGAGAAGTAGCATGTGCAAGCATTCCAGAAGACATGAAAGTCCAGAGGCAAGCCACGGGGTCACCACAAAGCTGGGAAATTCAGAGACAGTCTGCTGATGGGGAGGTGAAGACTTCCACTGCCAGCTGCTGGTTTTGGAGAAGTTCCCTTCCCAGCAACCATATAAAAAAACTCCCTTCTACAAAGAACAGCTGGCAGCAACTTGCATTCTGAGAAAACTATTATCTTACTGGGTTACACAGTACTTTATTTATGTAATGTGTCACTGCTGGAAGAAAAATTGGTATCTTTCAAGTTTTGCTTTATTACACTTTGATGCTGAGCTTCTTACTCCAGCAAAACACCCTCTTGGATATGTATTGCTCTAAATGAAAAGTGATGTAATAAGCCCTCGGACTACACATAAATTTTCTTTGTACAGGTGTATATGTGAAAAGCACAAGGACACTGTGTTCACAAACCACAGACAGTAGGCTCCAATCACTAGCCCTTACTTATTCAAGCACTGAGCAGACAAAACTTGGAAGCTGAAGTCATTAACTACAGGTCAGAGGGTTTCTGAATCTGATCCAGGAGAAGTGCTAAAGCCAGCATTGATTGTTAGTGTGACTCCTCAGCTATGCAGGAACTCCACAATGACCTGAGGAAGCCCTGGGATCTCTGAGATACATGTTCATTTTCATGGTATCAGACAGGCCTTCGACAGCATATCTCACCTTCCTACAGATGAGCTTCACTTTGGTTTTCAGACTGCCATGGCTAGAGCTCTCTGCTGTTGCCCTTCACAAACTTTATTGCTTGGGATGCACTTCACTAATTCACTGTTCACCCCCAGCTGTCAGTCAGAGACAAAAAAGTTCTTGCCACCAATTCCAGAGAGAAAAAAAAAAAAGGCACTCCAAGGGACTGATTTTGAAAGAACGTCACTGAAAATAAAAACTGTGCAGCATATCAAATGAATCAGAATGATGTGATACAGCTATTGCATAGAACAAATGGGTAAGCACAATGATTTTACAAAATTAATAGAAAAAAATCTCGATCCTATAATTCTCATAAGGTTTAGGATGTTAAGAAGCAGTAATGGGTGGCCAGGTCCACAGAGCTCAATTGTGCCCATACCTCAGTGGCTGTGAGGGAAGAAGCACTGGTCCAGGTCATCAGGGCACAGCAAGAGTGGATGCCAGGACAATGGGACACAAGGCCAGGCACAAGCAACCCATGGATGTTACCCCTCAGGAAGGGGCTGGATGCAAGAGCCTCAACCTAAAAACATCTACCAAAAAAAAGCTGAAGAAGCCCCTGCTGAGGTCCTTGTTATAGTCAAGGGACTACCAATATAAAATTGAGAACACCAAAATTTTATTAAAGGTAAATGAGCAAAGCAGCGCGCTGGACGGCCGGGGAGACTCCTTGCTCTACCAGGGACCGTGAATTTAACGGCTCTCTAGTCAGTTTTTGTACCCTCTGTTCTCCCTTGACTTCTCCAATCCAGGTCCACTTCGATCCTGCTTTCCTTTGAATTTTCCAATCAAAGTCCACTTCGTTCTGGTCCTGGGTTCGGTTCTGTTGCTAGGGAGTTGTCCTCCTTTTCATGATGGGTCCCCTTTTATCACACCATTTCCACCCACACAGCTCTTTGTTCTTTATTAGTACCCTCTAAAGCTTATATTCAGCCTAATATACATAACATTGTGGTTTTAACTTCTACTTGCTTAAGCAAGTAGAATAGAATACAACATGACACTTTAAGAAAAACCTTCACAAGCCTAACATTTGGAAACCTTTAAGAAAACCTTTGCAAGTTTTAGAATTTGATAAGCAAATTCTAGGTTTTTACCTTCATCACCTATTACAATCCGGGCCTGGGTATAAGGTTAATAGGAAATGATCCTGGCAGAATTTAGTTCTCCCCATTAGTTTAACTAGGATCAGCTCTGACAGCAGAATCTGATTTCCGAGATAAAGTGGTATATGCATTCTTTCAGAGAGTCTAAAAATTATTCCTCTTTCCCTGGCCAAGGAAGGTTTTTCTCTGTCAAATACCAGTCCTCATAGCCTCATAGCAAGAGGATAGTTGACAATAACCTCTAAATGTTAAATGGGGCTATTAGCAAGTAAATATTTTGACAAAATTTGCAAAACTATCAGCGCTTAGTTTCTTTTAAGCAAGTGAAGGTTCCAGCTCTGGCATGCCTTTCCTACTCGCCACTGAAATGTGCAACAATTCTCTTCTCTACAGAGCAAAGCCTCAGTGCAGTTCTGGTGTTAGTGTGTGGCACACCAAGGGAACTGCCCTGTATGTCTCACCTGAGGACTAAAACTAAGGATCTTTATAAGGAACAAGAAGAAGAGGAAGAAGCATTATGTGCACTTTGGTACATGGCAAAAGGCACAACAACTTAGCTTTGAGTCCAGATTTAGGCAGAGATCCGATGTCAATGTATTAACTACCTTACCTATCACACTGCAAAGAAGACACCAGCTGAGAAGATTCTGCACCCTCTGGCCCACCAGGCCCTGCAGCCAGCTGGGCTGTACCCCCTCTCTGTGTGGCTGCCCAAGCCTTTTTGGAATTTGGCCTGTGCTGGGAAACGTTACCCATCTGCTGTGTGGGAAAAACATTCTGTTTCTCTATCGTTTCTCTCGATATACTCACCCACATATGCTGGAGTCATGGGAAACAGTGTGATTCAGACAGCTCCCAAAAACCACTGAGGGAAGCCTTAGGGGAATGAAAACAATTGTCAGGAAATCGCAGGAAACAAAAGTTAAAATTTAAGAGCACGTCAGCACTGACATGCCTTGGAAACCACTATTTTCTTGGGATATTATCATTCCTCTTTACCAACTCTAATAATTCATGTCTTGCTCCAAGGATTAGATAGAGATCAGGAACAAAGTATGTTTTCAGAGGACTATGATTCAGTCTTACACAAAGACATTTTACAAAGAGTTCTTCATCTACTTTTACTTCACCCTGCCAGGATCCATTAATCAGTGTTCCCCCCCTGGGACAGGCTGTTTGGACAATGGAGCCGATGAGGTCCAGCTCCTTTCATTTTCCTGTGCTTGTTTTAGGATTTTTTCCCCCAACACGTGCATGTATCTACACCACCATAACATATATTTTGAAGTAAAGAGAAGCTCTTCTCCCATGAATTAACGTTCTTTGAAGAAAATCAACATAGCGCAGTAAAAAAAGACAGTCACTCACAGGACATGAAAAAATCCTTTTTCAGGGAAAAAGGAGATGCTTGAAGTCTGGATTTTAAAAGCTGCTGCTCTGAGAGTGCTGCCCACCTAGTGCACACTGGGATATGCTGCCTGCAGGATCTCTGGACAGCATTAGTACAGTCCTCAACAATAAGTTGAACAACAAGTCCCCAAAATGCAGTTATAGACTGATGGTTCGTGCTTTTAGGAACAGAGTTTTGTTAAGAGTTGCACAAATCGTACCTTGTCAAAGCAGCAGTAAGAAAGGAGCATCAGAGGGCAGTAAAGATAGTTATTACGGAACTTACTGAGAATCTCAGAATCTGACAGGAGGTAAAACACTACAAAAACTACTTCAAATAAAGTACACAAGTGTACATGCTGCAAACTCACTGAGCTGCTGTAAAATTACTTTACATTAGAGGAGTTAAAGAATATAGCAATTATTCATGAAAGAATAAATTCTCCCATGTTTTCCTGGTGATATTTTTTTTTCTTTGTGTCTACTGGCTGCCTCTTTGATCTTTTATATTCCACAGCACAATCAGATAGCAGTAATTATCAACAAGCTTGATCCTGCCCAAACTGAAGGGAATGGAAAACTGTCAAATGGGCTCAAAGGGAAGTGAAAATGAGTCCCCAAATTAGGAAATAATAATAATCACTGCAGCAACAAGCTAAGGCTTCAGTGTTCCTTTCACTTTTGTTTTGTGTGGCTTTACTTACTTTACTGCTAACATAAACAGAGAAGCCATATCATAAGCAGTGTAAATTGCAAAATACCCTCAGCGGAGCTCCTGATTTATGGGGATTAACTGGCCTAGAATTTGTCCTTCCAACATTGACAAAGGCTTGATATTTCCCAGCCCATTGTTACCCTGAGAATACATGCTCCCCCTCAGAGAAATAGAAGTTATTCAGCTGCTCCTCTTGTCTTACCTGATGTCCATTTGAATACTTCTTTAGAAAGCTGCCTTAATTGCTTCTTGTTATTTCAAAGCGAAGGGTTTTGGAAATCTTTTTTTATAAAAGAGTTCACCCCATATGAAATATTGGCTGAGTTAAGGGAAGATTATGCAATATTTTTGAGCAAGTTCTGTTGTCTCTTAATGAAAAAGGGGCAATATTGAAGGCAACAAGTGCCAGAGGCTCACAGTCTCTGTGGAACTCTCTTGGAAAAGGAGGCAAAGCCCATCCATGGCCTCATATTTTAAGGCAGATGAAGATCCAGTGGGCCAAAATAGGAGAGCAGAGATGAAGCTGCATTTCCTCTTCTAAATTACCCTTCACATTCGACAGACCTTAGACTTCAGGGGTCGCTGCATCCCCTCCTTCTGCCCAGGCTGCCTCAGCCTTCCTGCCAGGGGCTGAAGGAGGACTCAGCCCTTTCCCGGCTGCTGCCCCGTTTGCTTTCTGGAACAGGTATCAAACTGGCTCTCTGACATCAGTGTTACAGTGCGCTTTAAAACACTACCCAAGTTCACTGCCGGTTTTGCAAAGAGAGGTCTCAGAAATGCTGTGTTCCCGCACATTTTGTGTTAGTTCTGCTGCAGAGGGAAGGGCTGAGGGGCCGCGGGCAGAGCTCAGCAGAGGCTGAAGGGGGACACAGGGGGAGAGGGCGGAGAGAACCCAGACACGGAGAGCGGAGACCGTCTAAGGGGTCTCAAGGAGGGCCACGGGACAGAGCGGCAGGCACGGCGTGGGGAGTGAGCCATGGAACAGGGCAGGAAGGGGAGACTGCTCCGCCAGCGCTGCGAACGGGGGGGGACACTGAGGAGCACTGGGAGGACACTGGGAGGGGCACGGCACGGGCTGGGCGGGAACGGGGCTTTCCCCCACAACCCCGCGGGCAGTCCCAGAGTTGATTTCGGTCCACGGCGGAGGGGACTGTCGTGCTGCAATCCCAGCCCCGAGCCCGCACCCCGGGGACTTCTGCGGCGCCGTCCCAGCTCCGGGAGGGGCTGGGCAGGGCTGGGAAAGGCAAAGGAGCGTAGAGTGGGGCTGGGCAGTGCCGAGCGGGGCTGGGCAGGACTACCCTGCCCTCCCGCCCCCTCGCAGCCCGGCCGGCCCCTCGCCCCGCCCGGCGGGCTGTGCCGGGGCCGTGCAGACACCGCGGCAGCCGCAGCCGGGCCGTGCTGTGGGACACCCAGCATGGGGCAGGAGGGACCGTGGCCGAACCGCTCGGGCAGCGGCTGTGCCGAGGGCGGGCCCTTCGCCGCGGGCACGGCCACGCTGCTGGCCGCGCTCATGGGGCTGCTGGTGCTGGCCACGGTGCTGGGCAATGCCCTGGTCATCCTGGCCTTCGTGGTGGACCGGAGCCTCCGCACGCAGGGAAACTTCTTCTTCCTGAACCTGGCCGTGGCCGACCTGCTGGTGGGTGAGTGCCGGGGGGCCGGGGCGGCGGCTGCGGTCCGCCCGTGCCACCGCCCCGCTCTGTCTGCAGGAGGCTTCTGCATCCCCCTCTACATCCCATACGTGCTCACGGGCGAGTGGAGGCTCGGCAGGGGCTTGTGCAAGCTGTGGCTGGTGGTGGACTACCTGGTGTGCACCGCCTCGGTCTTCAACATCGTCCTGATCAGCTTCGACAGGTTCATCTGTGTCACCAGAGCGGTAAGGGCTGGGCAAGGGGGCAGCGGGGGCTCCGGGTTCGCTCTCAACACGCTTGAGCCTCTCAAACACCGCACGAAGCAGGCAGGTCCCCTCGGTCCTGGAAGGAGTTCTGGGAGGGATTGGCTTCGGCAGAAAATGCATTTTCTTCTGTTACAGTGGAAGATGTACTCTGCTTTAGAAACGGGCACGGGCTGTGTATGCAGAGGGAACGAGGTGTACTTATTTCCTCTCCAGCTGCGCCTTGGATAGGCTTACAAAGTACCGCTCAGCTGAGGTAGTGCAGCTCCCTCAGCACACGGCAAGGCACCTGTTGCCAGCTGACAGCCCGAGCCAGCCAGCTCTGTCCCAGGGGCAGCACAAGGCAGAGGGATGTCCTTGCAGTGGGTACCAAACTGTACCACCGGAATGAGACATATACAGGTGTGGATGGTTGAAAAGCAGCAGATATAAGTGAACATGAACATCTCTCAAAGGATGCAAACGCTATTCTCCCATGTACCAGCCACAGGAATAGCTAGTTAGCAAAAAAGAAAGACTAGAACTTGCAAAATCAAAAGCCAACTTTTTTTTCATCTAGACCATACTGCCTCAAAGTATTTTGGATGGTGCCAAAATAACACATTTTACCTGCTAATAGGTTTCACACTTCTACACACACTTCTTGGTTATGTTTCGGCCCCATTCCACCCACATTTCTTTAAAATGTTCATTTCACTTCATTGGTCATTCTAAACCACAAACAGTAAAAAGAGAGGCTGCAGAATCAATTCAACAGTTCATACGCACCTTAATGTTTTACCAGTTTCTTTTTGAAGGGGGAGAAATTAACAGATTAATTCTCAAACAGTCAACACTCAGAATTCCTTTATTTTCTAGGTTCTGAATTAGGCATGAATTTTTCTTTCATTAACCAATCTCTCATGACTATGCACATAGTATAAATATATAAGATAGATGGTTTCAGAAACAAAAGGAAATTGGTCATAATAAATGAAAAAATCATCCACTTCAAAACACTTCAAATGAATCCCTCATATAAAAATTCCTCCCCAGCAAGAGTACAGAAAATGTCTGTTGGATTAGGGCAGTGCAAGAACAACATATGAACATGTGAAGTTCCAAATTATTCTCTCTCTCAATGCAAATGGTAACTCCTACAAGACTGGTCCTGAAGGGATTAGTAGCTTTGTCAAGGATTGCAAAATCAGACCCAATTCAGACAAACTCAGGATTCCTCAGCTCTTCTACCAGAACAGCACTGGCTGTGGAGATCAAGATCCACAGATTGGGGCAGTAAATATAAATCCTATGCAGAATTCAAGCTTGAGGACTTCATATTCCAAACACTGTGCAGTCACACCATGGAGGTGTGAAGATTGAATTCCAAGTCACTACATGACTATTTGTCCAGTACACCCGGGAATTAGAATACTGAGCAGTATATGATCTTAAGATTCTGGTGAGTTATATTGCTGATATGGCTTACTGACATACTTACTAGTTTTGTACCTTCTCTTCTCTAAGTAACAGAAATTACTCTTCCTGTAAAGCACTTTGCAGACCACAACACTCCATCTGTACCTCTTCACTGCAAGTAGGAATTCTGCAAGTACTTCATGAAAGAATGAATTTAAGTATACCTAACAGAAAAAAATGTTACACATTAGGGGTTTATTTGTGTATGATTTTCACATTAAGAAAAAAAGTCTCTCAAAGCAGAATGAACTTGCACAAGTGTTCAGTGAATTCAAATCTTTTAGTGTATTTCAGATTAAATTATTTAAAAATTCAAAATAAGTGAATTTTGAAGGGGCACATTTTCAACCATTCTGTAAACAGGTATCATAGCTAATGCAATGGAATCTGAAACAACTGGTGACAACCAATTCTAAGAACAGCAGAGGTTATTTGCTGTGAAAAAGATTTGGTTTTCTAGCTTTTAAGATCTGATGCACATTCTCAGAACTTATCCAGGTACCTTGACAGTATTTCTTGGAAAGGATATTTCAGAAATAACTTTTCTATCGTATTGGAAAGCTTGGTTTAACCCTCCTTCCAAAACTAGTCTGTCATCGTCCCTCCCAAGTGCGTGCCGTAGTCCAAGGCAGCCACAAAACTGTTTGAGATACTTGTAATGTATGTGACTTAACTTTTCTCTCTCAGGTCAGTTACAGGGCCCAGAAAGGGATGACCAGAAATGCAGTACTGAAGATGATGGCTGTATGGATTGCTGCTTTTCTTCTCTATGGTCCAGCCATTCTCAGCTGGGAGCACATTGCCCAAAAGAGCATCCTCCCTGAAGGAGAATGTCATGCAGAATTTTTCTACAACTGGTATTTCCTGATGATTGCCTCTACCTTTGAGTTCTTCACACCTTTTGTCACTGTTACATACTTTAACTTAAGTATTTACCTCAACATCAGGAAACGTGCATCCCTCAGAAGTGAAAACCTCTCACGTGGTCAAGAGGACTGTGAAATGAACTTCCAGGGGAAAAAAAGGGAAAACACTGTATTTTTTGTAAGACCAGCAAACAGAGACAAACACAAGAAGGCAACAAGCAGCCTTTTTCCCCAAAAAAAGACTGCAAGGCTTCAAGCCTCAGGTGAGCTTGGCAGTCGCTCATTAAATCTGAATGTCAGTGCTGACCTTCCACCCCTTCAGGTGGATGAAAAGACAAAGCCTCATGGGAATGATTTCTACAAAGCGACAGAAAGTGGATGCAATGCCACCAAAGTGGACATTGCCAACACTGTGGCAAACAGATCTAGACTTTCCCGGGACAAAAGAGTAGCAAAGTCTCTGGCAATTATTGTCTGTGTGTTTGGGTTGTGCTGGGCTCCATACACACTCCTGATGATCATCAGAGCAGCGTGCCATGGGCACTGTGTGCACTATTCCCTCTATGAGATTTCATTTTGGCTCCTGTGGGTGAACTCAGCCATTAACCCTGTTCTATACCCACTGTGTCACATGAGCTTTAGGAAAGCCTTTATAAAACTCCTGTGTCCAGCAAAGGCCAAAATTCACCCTCATATTTTTATGTGAACTTGTTGCTTCTCATGAGAGCATCAAAAACCAAATATTACAATACCTGCAAATATTAAGTGCACTGGGTATTTTATGGAGCACTGATCAGTAGGTACAAGTATAGATATTTATAAATATACAGAAATACAATCATCCGTGTAGCTGCAGAAATCACAGGAACAAAAAGAAAAGTAATTTCTCAAAAGTCTTTGAAAAATTACACCAACAGTATACACTTTCTAGTAACGGTGCACTAGCATTGAAGTGCAGAAAAGGGAATACAACATTCGTGGCCAAAAATTAGAGTCATTTTCAATAACTGTAAATATTGCTGGTAAGGAAGTTCATGAAGTGTTAATCTGGGATCTGTTCTCTTACCCCAAACCTACTATAAGACACCAAGGGTCTCAGCTGTTATGTGTAGGATGCTTTTCCCCCCACTCAGTGACAAGCCAGACAAGATCATGACTAATGCAGAAAAGTAAATACTGGTGTCCAGGAAAAGCATGGGACAGGAGGCACCACAACAATGATGTTACCAGAGAATCTGAGCAACTGTACCAGGTAAGGGAGTCCTTGGAGTAATTTTTAAAATGTTTCCAATTGGACTTTTACTAGTTCTGGTTAGTCCTGAAACAAAAAAAAGCCTTGTTTTCTCCTTCCCCACACCTATGGAATCTATCCATCCATCAAGTCATCAGTGGTCAAAAAGTATCACTTGAAGCATTTAGGTATTTCCCAGGCCATGCTTCGTGAATGGCATGACTCAAAAATCTGTTAAAATTTACAGCCTTGCTACTGACCATAAGTGTGAAAAATGTGAACATAAATAATTACATGCTGTTTCTGCCATTCTGCCTGTGCCCCAGGAGAAGCTCACACAGCTAGTGCCTGAGTCCTGACTAGAGTTGTCCCATGAGAGGTGCCAGTTTGAACATCACTAGTGATACAAGTTCGTACCACCATCACTGGCACTTACTCCATAACGTAACCACACATGCCTTTCTTTGCTGACAAGTGGTAGCTATTGAACAGCTGTAATTGTCCATTGCCACAGGCAAAATGCATGTTAGTACAATTGATCTTAAAGTTTACAGGCAATATTTTGAAATTATTTACTTGTAAAATTTCAATAAATGTAATTAAGAGATGTGGAAGAGTCATAACTTTGTAGCCCTAACAAGGGGGATATGGGGAAAAAAAAGCACTTGTCTATAACATCTGGGTAACTGCAGTGGAAACTACACAACTGTTACTCCAAAGACAATTCCTAAGTTACAACAACTGACACTGAGGATAAAATAAACACATTTAGCAAATACCATAAACTAGGATGGCATATCCTACACTAGGAATGTATCTACATGAACATGATCATGATGTTCTGCTACGGATGTGCTGAAACAAAATAGCTTGACACTTTTCTTCAGAGGAACAGCATCAACAGATACAGAGCAACATTAAGATTTTTGAATTAACATTAATTATAGCCCTGGGCAAGTAAAGCCCTTAGATTATCTCCCAGTCCTCCTCCCCTCCAAGCCAGACTTATTCATCAGTATGTCAATTACCTAACTGTTGTCTACTCTGCAGTTTTTTTCTTACTTGCCTTTTTCAGAAAACAGGTAGCACTAAATTACTGAACAGTCACACCAAAGTCATTTACTATCCAATCAAACTAGAACACATTTTCCAAAAACAGTGGTCACTCAAGGAGTAAGGCAATTCACTGAGTTATCTTTAGAACACTGTGTTCAGTAAAGGTAAACCAGACTCATCCAAACTTAGAGCAACTGGCATTAACCCATGGACTGGACCAGTTTCACAGGAGCTGTCACTGGCAATTGCCCCAGGCTTAGTTTCCTACACCACTTGCCACTCATCATTCTAGCACAGAATCCAGGAGGATTCTTTATCACTCAAAGTATATGTCATAAAAGCACTCTAAAATCATCACAGCATCATTTGGAAAAGTACTGGTTTGAATGTTCCACTTCTACCTTAGAAATGCCAGCAGCCTCCCAGCATGGCCAGGTTAACTCTGCCTTGACTCTTCTGTCCCTAAAAAACAGAAGTTCTGTCACTCGTATCAAAAGGTTTGGGTTCAACCAAGTGGGCTCCGAAGAGACATGAAACAACAGGTGTTAATAGCAACTTTATTGTTCCACTGGTGCAAAATCATGATACTGGATAAACTTGTGTAATGCATTTTCCCCTAAATTTACAGTAATGAAGGTTATACATACCTATATAGATTGCAATTTCTCTATTTTTTATACTATTTGGAACAAAATTATCTTGATAAATACGCCCTGTGCACAGTACTGGCCCTCACTGAATGTCACAGAGCCTTAATATGCAAAATATAACTTCTGTTTTTGAACATGGTACTTTAAAACTCTCCAAACATGCATTAATATATTCTAGTTTTTAGGGAAAAATATTACACTTAGTCTTAACTTGCATTAAAAGAAAAGCACAAGCAGAATTTGACATACAATAATCTGAAAAATCTGATGCTCTGTAAGGATGAGACACAGTTTCAGATGACAGTCACTGCCAGTTTAGAGCTCTAGTGCTACAGAAGCAACAGTGAACAGACAGAGGAGAAATCAGAACCAAAGAACCCTACCATGTCACGTGGATTTCAAAGGAAATTTCAGCCATGCTAACTGATGAAACCTGTAGTTGCTGGTCCAACCTTTCAAATTTGTTAGAGTACTCAACACAAGTGTTTGAAGTGCCAGACTGAACACATGAATGTTAATTTAACTTGACATTTCTGAAAGGCACAACCTAGGAATCTATCTTAAAAAAACATACAGTATGTAAATGAAAACAGATACAGTGAGTGTCTACTTAAAGAACAAGACCTTCATAAATTGGCCCCTCAGATTCTGGTGATTCCCTCCTCAGACGCAAGTGCTCCAGTGTGTTGTGAAAGTGTTTGTTAATTTGTTCTGTTTCTTCAGTAGACTCAAGGTTTGGGAGATCTTCTCTGATCTTCTGTATAAGCTGATTCAAAACCTGAATTGTCACCTGTAGAACACAGAACAAAAGTCATCAATATCACCTGTGCACAAATGCATAGACAGTTTTAAGAGACTCATCTCTAAACTGTTTGTATCTGGACAGTTCTTCAAACTATTGATAAGCCTGTATGCAGACCAACTGTTGGGGGCTGCCTTCTCTTGCTCCTCAAAGGACCCTCCCAATTTCAGTTTTGTGGAAGTTCCCCCATCCAAGCAAATGGGAAGAACTTAAGTCATTATTCTGATAGCTTTGTGACTGTTATCACAGCACTTCTCTCCAGGGTATTCAATACAAATTTAAAATCTGTAAACAAATGAGGCACATCAGATTGTCTATGCACTCTTAATTGTTTTAGTAAAAGTCAGTATGGTAATATCATCTAAGCACCTCAGCTAAGTCACAGCAAGTTTGGATCTAAAAAGTATTTCAGGTATCCAAGTCTTAAAATATTTAAGTTCATAACCAAACTGCAAATGCTTGTTGTTTTGCCCCCATGTTAGAAGAACAAAGTTTAATCCACAGTTTTATTGCATATGAAGAATTTATTACCAGAACTTGTGCCTCTCATGAGAGATGACAGGGCAAACTGAGTAGACATAATTTGGGGCCTAACCATGAATAAAGAGCTTAAAGAAAAAAAGTTTAAATAAGATGCAATAGAGAACAAATTTCCACTCACTGCCTCATTTTCCTTTTCATAAAAATAGATATATCTATTCAGAATTTCTATGAAGAGTTGGACTTGCAGAGAAGGGTCCATGCACTGATTTGCTATCTTCAGAGCCTTCTTTAGGCATTCCATCACTCTTTTTCCTCCATGAAGCTGCAAGGAAAACCCCAGAAGTTACAAGAAATGAAAGAACTTTAGGGAGCTCCAGTATCTCTTCCCTTGTCAACATATGGCATTTCCTGGGGGTCTGTCACAGAAACACAAAACTACACAAACTGTGCAGAACAAGCTGTCATTGAAAGCTTATCTTGCCTGACTGCCATCAATATTAGTTTGGGGTTTTTTTTAAATTCAGACAGTAACATGAACAGTTGAATGCCTTCAATTATGAGATTAACTCAATTTTGTAATATGTACCATAAGGCATACTTTGAGAAACATTTCAAACTCTGCTCTTAATAATGACAACAGCTTGTGTGACAAGCCCTGAAGAATACACAGTATTTTATTTTTTTCCACCTTTAACTTCAAAAACTTATATCTTTAATTTGGAAGTTTAGTAGTTCTCATGAAAACACAGCTACTATAATAAATACATGCCAAATGCAGCCTGTCTTAAACTAGCTGCCACTCAAAAGCTTGCCTGGTACTTTTACCCTTCAATTAAGAGTTTTCCCCATTTGTTTATTTATGCAGTGAGATTGAGAAGCTTGATATATGAGCATACAATCCAACCACATCTACATCACTGATATATCTACTGTAGAAGTGTGTTCAGAAGAAAGGCAGAACTGCTCCTGAGGCAGGATGTGCTACACTGCTGTCACTTTGCTCTTACCTCCTCTCCATTCTTGTCAGTATTTCGGCCAGACCAAAACAGATGGGCACAAGTGCTCACAGCTCGGCACTGGTCTGGCTTCTTCAGGAGTTTAGAGGCTGCCAGTGCACACTGAGTCCTCAAAGGCTCATGGTTCTCCTCACTGAAGCACTTCATCCTCTCAAATGTCCCAATTATCAAGGTGATTGCAGCCAGCTGTGCTTTTGAGTCACTGATTTCATCTTCATAGAGAGAGAAGGCCTAGTCAAGGAAGAAAGTAAGACTCAATCAAAACATCAGAATAAAAAACCACACCTGGCAGTGACACAGCAGGAAACTGTCCAGTTTTACATTCGTTAAAAGCTTCAGGCAGGAAACAAGATGTTTCATGTAGAGTGTCAAAATCAAGTTAAATCCACAGACCAGAAAGCCTTCCAAGAAATACTATTCAAGCAGTCACAGTAAACAAATGTGATCCCACACATAATCTGAAAATGGGGTTTTTCCTCATTTCAAGCACCTGTTCAAATACTGGACTTCAGCAGCAGAAATAATCCTTGAAGAGGATTTGGTTCTTTGAAACACAAAACAGCAGAGCAGAAGTTGAGTGGTAGGTCAGTGATGACAGAGTAGATAAGAAAAGCACTTGCACTGCTGCTACATGGCTGAAGAATCTTCAGAGAATAGGCAAGACTAAAATCTTGAACCATATCTCTAAGAGAGAGTACATGATTGTCACGCTGCTCTCATCTTCAGAATCAAGCTGTAATGGCAACTGATACAAGACAATCAGCAAAGGCTGAGTTTATCTGCAATTCTGTTTAAAAACATGCATTAATAGCAGTATTAGAGGACAGATTAGGACAAAGCTTACAACGTGGGTAACATGAAGTACATTGGTTCTTTATCGATGGGGAGGAGGGGAAGGCTTTTGCAACAAGAAAGGCTTAAGATCAAGTAAGTTCAAGTGGATTTTCAGAGTAGTTTATAATAGGTTTCAATATGAAGAGTTTAATTAGCAAAGCACAGCATGGCAGTTGTAAACACTGCACATTTTAGAGACCTTCCAAAGAGTGTGGCCAGGGAAATACCAGCTGGGTAACAGGAGCTGGGAGACAGAAGCAGTGAAGGAGCATTTTATGTTGACAAAGATATACTCCCCTCCAGCAAACCAACCACATGAGCAGGAGGCAGCATTGCAATGTACCACCTGTTGGGAGACTCAGTACTCAACCCAGCAGTAATGGAGCTTAATTCCACAGAAGCCTGGGATGCAAGAATGAAGATGAGTTTCCACCTAGTAGCAGTAGCTGTCCATCATTTCAGGTGTTTTAATCACACTGCATGGCTCATTGTTCAGTCAAACTGAAGGCTGTACATGACACCACCTGTAACAGCTGAACACTCACCTGGGACATGAACTCATAGGCCACGGTTTCATGATTCTCAAAGCCAATCTCTCCTGCAGCCAGTGCTCCCTGGAGGAAGAGACGGAGGGGCAGCTCTGCCAGCTCTGCTTTGATCAGAGCACTGATGGTCTGATGAGCAAATGAGAAGATCTTCTGGCACTTCTTTTCCCATTTGTCATCCTAGAGAAGAAAAACAAATAAAAGCTTGAACGAGAGTATTGCTATAGGAAAAGAGAATCTAAATTGTACTAAAATCTATTAAGTGCTCCTCTCTGCTGCCCTCTGATGCCACTCCAAGCACTTATTTACTGAAGCAATGAATGCCCTGTGTTGACCTCAGTGGGTCTTCACAAAGTATTTCTTCAATTTACAAAAATTTCACACCTATTTTTCCTACCAGCTCACAGAACCCTTCCTCAGAAGCCCGCACTGAACTGCAGTTATGACAGCTATGCTTGAAACATAACTGAGCAAAAGCCTCATGAGCTAAGCAGAGAAAAATTCTGTTCCGTCTGGAACAATCAGAAGTGCAAGAGAATAAAAAATACTCTTCAAAATGAAGGTTTTAAACAAGGAGCAGTTATTTCCCCACATTAAGGGAAATATATATTTAAGCTATCTCAATCAGAAAGCATTAAAGGGCCAAAACAGATCATTATTTTAGTGTGCGCTTTTGCAACTACTGTGTAAGTTAACCTACAAATGAGCACTTGTTTTTAGAAACAAAACCGTATAGCTACAATTTAGAAATTGATGAAATTCAATATCCAGAGTTCAATCAGTTGCATGCCATCACTTGCCTGGTCTCTGGTAAAAGCACATAATCAGTCACTTTCATGAATAGCCAATTTCTGCTTCACCACTTCCCAAGTGCCAAAGTAGTTTAGTATGACTTGATAAAAATCTTCACTAGATTAGAAAGCATTCAAACCTCAAGTAAAAATCTGCCTTGAGCAAAATAAAAAGAAAAAACCAAAACCAACAACTAGCATTCTGTATCAAGTCTTAGCATACTGTAGCCAGGCAAAACTCACTTTTAACAAAACCCAAAAAAAGCAAGTATACAAGAGCAGCCAAGAGTTCAACTCACCACTTTGGCGTTCTCTTTGTAGCGAAAAGCAAGCTGGTATGCAGCAAACACCAAGGGGGGCAGGGTAAAACGGATGCGCTGGTTCCCACCCGCACCAAAGTGTTTCCGGGCAGTATTGAGGATCTAAAACACAAGCACTGGAAGCTTAGAGAATTCTTAACAGAGGTCTGTCATTTGCATCTGTAACTTAATCTGCACTCTATGGGAAGATATGGTATTCTCATCAGATAAATTACAGTATTTTGGAGAGACTTGAATTTAATTCCTTTACTTGAATTAGATTTGTGCCACCTCTGTAGCTTTTTATGTGGTATCAGCCTAAACTGTTCCTAGAGCTGCTTCATAAGTGTTAGGCAACACTTGCCACACTATATTAACTGCAGATCCATTTAGGATGGTGCAGCAAGGTGGAAGTTGCCTGAGCTTGCATTTAATGACAACATCCACACATTCTGTCCTCAACTCAAGGAAGCTACAAAAAGGACTGTTCCTTCTTACAGCACCTGTGAGAAAAGTAAGAGAAAGAAACAGTTTCATGAGACTAAACTATAGTGCCACATTCTGGTAGACACACATGCAACTTTTGCCATTTTCCCCTGTGTTTAGTTTTCCATTATGCTCATTAATGACAGCCTCGTTCATTGCCATTCTCAGGTTGGGGCACAAGCTGCACACACATGACTGTGCTATTTTTCTGCCTTACTGCCCATGTTTCAAGCCTCTGGAGAGGGGCAAAGGAATTCTGTTTGTACTCCTAGCTTCTCCCCTTTCCCTTATTTTGGGATTATTTCCATCTACTGTTGTAATTAGTCATGTATTCTCATAACTAGAATTCTCCAGAACAGCAGGAACTCAAGGTATCAGAAATCAATCAATCTCTTCCACACAAGCTAAACATTACAGCAGTAGTTCATAATAACCTGATTGCCTTTCAAAGGGGACAAAACTCAGACATGTTACATTTTACACTAAAAATTCTGAAAGCAAATTAAAGAACACTTCTACTAGAGATCAGTCACAGGGTGGTGTTGTTCTTTTTTGTTGTTGCTTTACATGTCAGAACAAAGATGTCTGGTTACCACAGCCAGGTATGACCTTGCTTTCTGGTCACAGCAGTCCCATTGCCACTTTGAAACAAGCACTACAAGTGAAGTTCACTGTCCAGCTCTCTATATATTTTTAGCTAAGACAGAGAATTCATGTAAATAACAGGAATCAACAGAAGTCTGTAATCACCCATTATACCATGTATTAGCCACTTTGGCTAATACACTTTGACTAAGGCGTTCGAATTTGCATTTTGTATCTCTTCCCTAGAGAATGCATAATTTAATGTGAGATACTGTGAAACAGCTGTGAAAATCCAAGAGTCTTGAATTTGAGGGTTTTGTGTATTTTGACACCAAGAGAATGCAAATGGCAAATTCTGCTTGCTGCCCATTAGACAGATGGTGATACAACGTTTTCAGAACATTAAGAGCTCCACAAACTAATACAGTGGCCACCTCATGGGATGAAAACTTTAAATAAACAAATGCTAAAGTCCTTAGCTACTTTTTCCAAATAAACACGTCATACTACCACAAAGGTGTCACACAGAATGTTTATGCAAGCAGTGACAGTTCAGAGCACAGACACTCAGGAGCACCAATCACCATACCAGGTACTGCTGGTCAGGGTCATCGGAGCGCAGGAGGTGAATAAATCTTCCCACAAGACTCTGCTCATCAGCAAAGTCCTCAGGGTCAGGGTCTTCAGCAGGCTGGTCTGGTTGGTCCTGGATCAGCGTGGATACCAAATTCATGATAGCATCCACCTGTCAAAGGCAACATAAGCTCTGTTTAAAGTAGAGCAGGCTATAAGCGTAAGTTGACACGAACTGGGAACATCTTTATAGCCACTCATAAATGCTGATGCTTCAGACATATGTGCCTTACTCCCTGAAGAAGGGTCCCTCTTGGCACAAGTGAGATGAGACAACACAGCAGTGCAGAGGGAATTCATATTCCAAAAGTACTACCCAACCTTCTTTAGGCAGTAGGCCTAGTTTTAAAGGGATTTAGGGTCTCTGTTCAAACCTAATAGCAGTAGGGTCTAGGTTGAAGTTGGGTATGATCAGAAATAGCCTCTAGGATGAGGTTAGGTAAGATGTGCAAAGACATTTAAGAACATGTGAGGAACTATCAAGTGGGATAAAGCCTGTGCCCAGATGGGGAGGCAGGGGCATGCAGAGGCACAAAAGCTGGGAAACAAAGCCTGCCCTGCATGAAATCACTTAGTATGTGTTTTCAGGTCTTCAAACGCTATTTTAAATATCTAGAATTTCAAGTTAACTTATGTCATACCTGTTCTTGGGACACAATTTCTGTGTTATAATCCAATACATTGCTAAGCACGTAACAACTCATGCTCTTCCTGGACTCGTAATCAAAGTACTCAAAGAGTGGGTGAAAGTGTTTTAGTTTCAGAACTGTCAGGATATTGTTGTAAGTATCAACAGGGATTTTCAAAAGTCTAGTCAGCTCCTTTGAAACAGCACTGCTTGTTGCAATACTAAAAGAAAATATATGCAAAAAACAATTAATTAATAGTTCACACATGTAGACAGTTTTAAAGCCTGCCTCAGAATACCAATTCTGTGGTATACCATAACAACTAAGCAACTTGCTGCTAGGGAGAAGGACATAAAAGCATCAAAACAAGTCATATCTTGTTCTTTGGGCCATACAGTGGAAAATACATTAAGTTACTGACAGCAGAAGCAGAGACTGTGACTGCAAACCCCCCAACAAGAACTCTTGAGTGCTGTAAGGGATGCCTAAATACCAACCACACACAGCTTAGCACACACCTCGTGCAGCTGCACAGTGGGATTTATGCACAGATGAGCAAGCCTGATTAGTCAGTACTTGATCATGACTGTCTATAGCTTGGCCCAAAAGCAATAATCTTGCACATCCAAAGCATGTGTCTGCTATCTCACCAAATGTGGTGCAATGCACAGGTCTAGATTTTAGGGTATTAATTGCCATGCCAAAGAGAATGTAAAAGACATATACTTACTGTTCCAGATTAAGTTTATTAAATATTTCCACAGTTGTCTCCAACACCTTGTCAACATAGTCAACACGGTCTGGGTAGCATTTCATAGCCAAGTTAATGAGGGAAACTTGCAAAGATACCACATCCTCTGAGGGCATGTCCTGCCGAGACTGAAATTTAAGACAGCACCAAGTTCAAACAAAACATGTAACTTTTCAAAAAACACCCCCAAACTGCATGGAAGAACACCCAGCATACCTGTATAACAGTAGCAACCTGCTGGGAAAAGATGTCAAACAGTTTGATATCTGCTGGGATACCAGGTCCATCTTCACGATGTGCAAATAAAGCTAACCTGGTGACACATCAAGGAAAGCAGCTTGGTCAGCACAGTTTTTCCACTCCTCAGACCAGAAAAGACCAGAAAGAGGTACTGGCAGAAAAATAAATTCCTTTAGGTATTTTTGGAAGCTCTATTGCAAGCAAAACAGAAATTAATGGAAGCCTTATGAGCAACTGAGCCTGGTAGCTATCGGTCCTGGAAAAGAGTCTGACAGAAAAGGCAAGGTGAGGAAGGAGCAAGAGGGACAATTCATAACCGATGTTCTTCAGCTAGAAGCAAATGTTCTGTCCTTTCCAGCAGAGGAAGAGGCAGAGAGTAGGCTGATGGAAGAGCAAACATTCTGCATTCATTCAGTGACATTACTGAAACTAGACACCCAATAGCATTCACTGCAAAACAGTCTCTAGATTAAAAAAAAACAACAAAAAAACCAACAGAAGAAATAGGCTGACTTAACTATACTTTGCCTCTAAAGACAGACTGACATGTTTGGGACTTCCACTGTTTGCAAAGAACAAAACACAAAGTAAACTTGAAGTGGAGAAGAATACCTTTTTTGGAGGGGAAAAAAGGCAAGAAATTGCTATCCAGCAAGCATTTAAAAGATGAGAGGTATTTCTATCTGTAAGGGAACAGTCATGCCAACCACCATTTCTGCAGAAATGAGATACAAGATAAGAAGAATCACTACAGGAAGGACAGCACCTTACCAAAGCTGCTGCTTAAGAAGCTCAGCATTCCTGTCTTGACTTTCTAATTGTTAAGATTATTCTACTCTGAATTAGAGAAAAAACTATAAAAAATTTCAGGAAAAGGCATTTTTAAATTATTCTCATAAGGTTTCTAAACTTTAATTCTGAATGATTTTGGGTCTGAAACAGAGGCAGGTAAGAAAAGGCTGAGGTGACAAAAAACTTCACTACCAGGAAAACAAGACACTGAATTTTTTTGTATCTCATTAGGGTGGTAAGAAGCAGACTTCCTAACACCAGGAACAATCACTCCCTTTTCTCAAAGGGGCAAGGCAGCTTTTCTTGGCAACAGCTCAAAGTGTAAGGCATGCTACAGAGTATGAACAAGCTGCAGGCAGATGGCAGCATAATTTAAAGCCATGAATGGTTTAGTACGGCAAGAATGATCCCAAAGCAGCAAGACTATTTGCAGAAAGATTCCTTAAGCAGGAAAGCCCCATAGGAATAAGGACAAAATTTTCACAAGCTTCCTCAGCAGTGACCGATGTCCAGATTCAATTACCCCACACCAGCTGAAACAAAGAGGAGAAATGCCAACAACCTATACGGGACATCTTCCCATCTTAACTACACAATGCTGAAAAACTTAGGAATTGCTCCCAACAGCTCCAATCTAAACGCAAGAGCAATACCCTCCCTGCACGCGTGGGTTCCAAGGACAGATCCACCCATATCCTCCAACACTTGCAGCAACATTACAGTCAAAACCACAAGTTGCCAGCCTACAAAGATAACCACCAGACTGCCACCTCTCTACCCTTGTCCTGCAGCCACACAGCACAGCAATGCCAAGCCTGGGAGGACAGCAGGGTCTCTGCTAGTGTTTGTAACACTAAGAACAGAAAACTTACCATGGAAGTAATGCCAAAGTTTAAGTCCTCAAAGCAGACATGGCAGCAGAAGCCACAGAACAAAACTCTTTTCACAGCAATGACATTGCCACGCTGTCATGTAAGAACCTAGCCAAAGATCCTGTGACCTCTGTTGAAAGTAGGCTCAAGACAGACAGTCTCAAAAATCAGATGGTTATAGGCAATGCCTCTTAGGATCTGGGGTTTGTTTGGGTTTGTTAGGGTTTGGGAGTGTACTGTTGCGGTTTCTTAGTTTTTGGAGGCTAACAAAATTATGACAAATCTCAGCCATGGCAGCAAAGTGCAGGAAACCAATGAACTCCTGTGAACACAGCAGTGCTGCTTCTCCAACAAGGGCACAAATACTGGAAGATATTCCGGTAAAACTAAAGTCTTGAACAAATAAATCTGACAACCTGGAGAAAAACTACAGATTTGGTAAGTAAAAAATTCAAGATCTTCAGTTATACCAGTCATGCTTAATATGCACCCTCCATCTCTAGTCATGAGAGGAGTTCAAGTAGCCCTGCTCACTGCTGGATGCCAGTGGGACCCAAGATCCTCGTGGTACCTGGAGACCATACCTGGGTACATGGACCAGATATACAAAGGCACATGTTTGTGAGCAAATGCAAAACCAAGGCTATTTTTGAGGCTTCAACAAACCATGCAAAGGCACTTCCTTCCTGCAGTAAGAAAGTGCAGGTACTCACTGATAATCTATGTTGTTTCCTTCAAGAGACAAATCAAAACTTCAGTTTGATCTTCAAGGCCTTTTCCAACCCAAACCATTCTAGGATTTCTCCCCCGTATCTGAATTCACTGCCAGCAGTTTTAAGCAGTACCTCCACAGGAACACCCACGCTTTTGAGAGAACAGGCAGGATGTAGTGGCAAGCCAAGAATTAAGAAGGTAGTTCCATTTCTTACTAGCTCCTTTCTGAAGAGGCATTATGTTATATTCTCTAAGCAAAACTTCCAGGTGAAGCATCCCTGATAGACAATGTAGCCAGTAGGGTTTTCAAGAGGTACCTGTGACTGCTATGGCTGTCAGAGCAGAACACTGTTGCCACTTCAGAAACATGAAAATGGTCAATAATAAACGGGCTGTTTCCTGGCTTAATCTGTTTACAAGTTTTAATCAGTCCATAAAGCAGGTTTCATTGGAAGCTGTAAAAACAGAGTCCACAGAGCAGAAGCTATAGAAATAGTCTTCACAGCTTAATTACAGCTGATAGAAAGATGTGGAAACAGTGAAGTGGTATCAAAAATTAAACATGTTCAAATAATAAAAGAATTATCATCTGCTTGTGCACAACACAAACTTAATTTTGAGCCAATTTCCACCCCCTTGGTCACTCACCTGTCAATTAAAGCAATAATTATATTTTTCACATTCACATTTTGGTGCAGCTCAGCACAGGCTCTGAGAAATGGGTTCAGGGTTTGGAGGTGAAATTCATCTGGGAAAACCTGAAGTTTTAGATCAATAGTCATCAAGTTATAAACTGAATTTGCCCATTGTTACACAGCAGTAAAATTCAACAGAGTAATTCCAAAGCAGATAGTCACACAGTAAATACACTCTGACCTATGAAGCTGCCCTCCACTGGGTAGATGCATGAAGCAAGAGATGCAAGACAAATGGGTAACTTGAGGGCCCAGCTATCTATTGTAACTCAGGCACTGCTGCTCAGAGGCTTACAAGCTTCTGCAACAGAAGGAGCACAAAATAGATTCATCTCCACTCTGCCCATCTGGTAAAAAATACAGGACAAGCCACTGTGTAAAAGTCCCAGTGACGAAGTTTTCCAGTTCATGAGGAAGATGTGAAAGCTGCCTGATCTGACTAAGAGTATAGAAGTGTCCCTGCATCCCACCTCTGCAACTGAATTTAAGCAGCTCACCTGTATGATGCACTCCATGAGGTACTCCTGAGCTAAAGCATCCCTACAGTTCACAACCTGCTCCAATATTCCAGGCAGAACAATCTGGAACAGGGGAAAAAAAAAGGCCTTCCAGTGATTTTACAATTATTTTCCAAGCTTATATTTACATATGCATTTAATCCAAGCAGAGTAGAATTTCTAACAGCTCTCAGTTTATCCTGTACATAAAGGCCTTCTGATAAAAGTTCCACTTTTCTGCAGTTTCATCCTTCATAGAAAAAAAAAAAAATCTACTGGTGTCAGACATCTGTCCCTTTTGTATATTATGCAAGCTTTGATTTAGTAAGTCAGTGTTACTAACTTTGCTGGCACATACCACCACTCAGGGTCTCAGCAGCACTACTCAAAATGCTTTCCAGCAGCTACGTGGTAGAACTTACAAGCAACAGACTTTGAAATAATCTATTTGCTTCCCTGTCATTTCATGCAGTAACGGTTCTCTTGAATGCTTTGGGAAGCATAGTCTCATAACTTGTAAAGAGAGGATGGACAGACATCCCACCTGCTTATACCGCTCCACATTGACGCCTTCCAGCTGACTGAGGCGAACCAGGTTTGTTCCTACCAGGATTCTCAGTTCCTGCCTTTCACGCTCCCTTTTCTCTCTGTCCCGACTATGGCCCTGGTGCTGCATCCGCACCCAGAGCTTGTTCATCTCAGCAAAGTTCAGCAGCACAAAATCCATGGAATCACTGATGTCTCCAGTGGTTTCTTCACTGCAATTGACAAGAGGTAACAGGAAAAGCTTGTCAGAGGTATTCATCCTTCCATCCACTGGTGAACATAGAGTTTTTAAGAAGGTTGGAGGGTGGGAAAGCGTGTGGTGGGGTATCTGGCTTCATAAGAAAGGTTCATGTTCTCACTTGTAAGAAACCTTAGTTCTGGAAGGGAATTCTTAATGGACAAAACACTTGTCAAGTCTACAGGGTTCTAACACATCTACTGCTCTCAAATCTGAAGAAAGTCATACAGAAAATTTAAATATGCTCTGTTAACAACAATAATTCTATCAAGTTATAGCCCATCCTTCTTACTCTGCTTGCTCGCCTTCATCTGGTAAGATATTCCTGGTACACTGCAGGAGATAGTTTCTAAGGAAGAGGCCTCTAAGAGGATGCTGCACTCCACGGCACATCTCCACCAGGTCTTTCAAAATATCTTTCCTGGACTGTGGAAATGACTTGACATAGACAACACCTACTGTTATCAGGAGATACCTGCAAAAGGCACAAACAATAAATCATAAAGTAACAACATCACACTAAAAGGCAACAGTTACTTTCTTCCATCCCAGCAGGATTACCAAAGCACAGAAAGAGCAATAAAATATCATCTAGGTCCTGTGGTTTTGGATCTCTAGTCAGCTTTCAGTTCCTATTCTCCTTTGCACAGAGGACAAGTCTGAACAGCCATTTATCCTCGTTACAATGCTTGATAACTTGACCATGCAAACGCTCAGCATGCACAAAGTTCTGAATGCTCTCAGGCTAGCTTATCTATACTTCCAGTATCCCACCAAGCTGGAAAACAGCTTTGGCACAGACAGATAAGTAATTGATGATGGGGAAGCAGCTAAGCCTGTTTCCCACTGCAGTCCAGCAGGAGAGGAATGTATTCATTCCTTCAGCACCTCTACATAAGGCAACAGGCAGAAGGGATATGGGAGATGCAAAGGACTGCTGTTTCAGTATATTTGGACACCCCTTCAGCTTAAAAATAAAAACATACAATGCTCAGAACCTTCACATAAGCAGTTCAGAGGCCTCAACTCCCCTGTGTGCTCCTCTGCCTCACCATGGATGAGCACAGAACCTACAGGAAAGCACCAGAAGTGTTCCCCAGGGAGAACCAGAGCCTACACCAAGCAGCAGGAAGACAAGTCCACTCATTACACAGGCTATGTGGTAACATGGGTGAAAGGTGTGGTAGGTGTTAGCCAAACTCCAGAAACTGCATCAAGATGTAGCCTGGTGTGCCCAAAGCTCTTCTTGGCATAAACATAAAGGAATGAAAAACTTCAGTACCAATCAAAATCCAAATCCCAGGACAGCCTGGCTTAAAAATATACTGCAGCCTAATAGTCACATATTTAAAGATAAGCCTTCCAGGCCTTCCACTATCATTTCTGGCATGCTAACACTTCAAAAATATTCAGAAACACAAGATTCTAAGGGTTAAGTTACAGAAATCTTCAGTTCCCTTCTCACACTTGTTATTCTCCAAAGAGACAGATGGTAATAAGGCATCTACTCTGTGTGAGAATCTACAATCTAGACCCTCAGGTAAAAGTTCATTAGCAGGTAATAGAAACAGTTAATAAATGCAGAGTCAATCTCATTGATCAGACTGTGGTACTTGGTTATCTTCAGTGACCAGCTCTTACCCAAAAGACAACTTGACCTCAAGAATAAAGTGCTTCCATCTTGGTCATGTACAAAATTAACACACTGGCAGGAAGATCTGACCTTCTGCAGCTGGACTCTCAGCCTAATCTCTGAGGTCTCACATTAATTCACTCTTAAGATATGCACAGATATTCCTGACCATTGCAAACTGCATTCCTGTGTTGAGCAACAACACAGTCAATCATTGTCTGAATCCAGAGCCTGACCACTGTCCACCAATTTAAAAAAGAAAAACCAAACAAAACCAGACACTTAACAGATACACACTTACAGTCTTGGAATGATATTTCCAGCATACTGTACTAGCTCATAGAGGTCTGCCACTTTCCTTCCTTTGGCAAATTCATCTGTCAGGTAAACTTCCAAGTAGTGCAGCTCATCAGAAATTGCCATGTCTGTTTCTCATAGTTAAGGATTTTAAGTTAGAATGTCTTGAACAGATTTTTGTAGTAATTTGCTCATTCAAACCAAGGAATAAAGATGTTGTACCAAAGACAACCGTGCCCAAGCAGGCAGTACTTCTGAACCAGTGATTGCTATTGGGATAAATGTGCAAAATTAACCCCAAACCTTCAATCCTAATTTTTAGTAAATTAGAAAAGGGAATAAAACCCCAAGCAACTAAAGCAGAACTGAGCAAATGAATGTGATTGAAGAGAATGTCTGAAGTAACAGCATACTATGCATCACAAAAGATTGTCATCCATACATGGAGAAAGTAGTATTTGAATACATTCACATTCTATTCCCAAGTCTCTTTAGAAAGCTCCCTTTCTTCAGAGACCACAGTATGTCTAAGCAAATACACTGAGGCACTGACTCACAGTTAGCAGCTAAGATAATAATGAAGGGCAAAAAGTTAGCTGGTTTTACAGAGTTTGGAGTATTATCCTCCAAGCAGAGTTGTTTTACAGAGGTGATTTTTTTAACTAATCTCCCGAAACCTCCCAGAGGAAGACATGAAAGACATTAAAGATCTTCTTTATACCAAAGAAAAAAATCAACATTTACAGTCAGCAAATAAGTGTATATTCCCACAATATATACAGATAACTGAATACTGAGGAGAAAAGTGCTAGTAAATATGTGAGACTAAAAAGATACCATTGTATCAAAAAAAGCAGGTAAACGTTTCATTCCAAATCAACATTTCAACTATTAGTTGCCTCTTCAAAGGATACAGAGCTCATAATAGCTCTTTGGAGATAACATGGAAGTCCGCAGCTCACCAAGCATGTTGGAAGCATGTTTCAGAGCATCCATGAGCTTGTTTTTGTCCTTCAGAGGAAGAGAGCAGTCTGTTAGAAATAACACTAGGTAACTGCAGTATTTTACATAGCTACACTTTTATCTCTTTTTAAAAGCAAGCAAAGATTAAGTGAACATCAGGAAAGCACCAATTCTAATTAAACCAATTAGTATCTAGCTTGTACTACAGTGCCCATGCTAATTAAGTGGAACATTACACCTGAAGGTGGTAAGGAGACATAACTGAAAACAGAGCTACAGTAATAAATTGTAACACTAATGGTACAAAACTCTAAAATCATTTTGCTTATGCAGCAATCCCCACCCAACACTCAGATTCTATCCTGCAAGCAAAGCAGAACAGATTCCCCTCCTCCAAACCTGGTGTGCTGCTTTGCTCAGATCTCAGTAAGAAACCTCCAGCACAGACAATGCACACTGCCATCATCTTCTTCCCCTGCTTCTCAAGCACAAAAAGCACTGTGTATCAGGCTGCACCCAACCTGCACTCTGATGCACATCATCACCTGGCATCACAGGGGACACAAACCTCTCATGTACCACCTGTTCAATCCATCATAATCAGTAGCAATAGCTTGTGAGAGAGAACAAAATGAATTGCTAGAGTGATCCACTTAGTGTATTTATACTGTCACTCAATCACAGATAGCAGTGAACAGCTCAGCTGCAGCTACTTCAAAGATTTCAAAAGCATTCCTTGGAGTACAAAACTGGAAGAGGTGTTACCTTTTCTGTGACTGTTGTTTGGCTGCAAGCAATGTTAGCTTATAACCACATGAAAATATATGAGAATATCTAAGTTTTCATTGCAACTGTAGACACTTTCTCCAAATAAAAATAAGCTTCTCAAACCCAAGAAAGCTATGTGTGATTACATCATCTGTCTGCATTGGCTAGCATTTCAAGACAAAATTCAGCACAATACTAGCCAATGGTATTCTCCAGTCACAGAAGAATTCACACATCAGTCTACAGTTAATGACTACAAAATTTATCCTATGCAGCAGGTAATTCATTAGCAGCCTTACAGTCTGTAATCAATGCCAAGAAAAGACTATATGGAAAAAACAACAGTATGGTGCACAACAGTCTCATAATATAATTCCATATAAAATGATTTTGAACAATGACCTGGTTATTGCTTATTCGCAGCTTAGGTTGAATAAACACAAGCACACAGATTATAAAAGCACATCTTTTAACTTATCTTGTCACATACAGGAGCAAAATCAGGAAGACATTCAGAGTATATTCAAGGTTCATTCCAAATCAGCAGCTGCCTCACTTATTTGCAAAGCCTCTGGCACAAAGACGTATAAAGGGTTAATTTCCCCCACGGCACTAGAGATTGGTATTGATTTACTGTTTTATTCCTAGCAGACAAGAAGCTTCATTGCATTTTAAAGTCCCATTCTTACCAAGCATCTCTTCATCTGGAAAGACTGCACCTTCACAGCCTGAATGGCTTCATCCAGGAGTTTTTCCTGTTCATCCTGAGGAGATTGCTGTGTTGTTGGCTGGAAATAAAAAGAAAAAAAAACAAAACAAACCAGGACTCAATTATTTTTATTAAGCTGTTTATGACTTAACTGTTTAGAATCCAGTGCAAGTGACACAGCACTGTGACCACTGAAGAGTTGTCAGAAATAGCCGTGTGATATTTTAGGGGAAAAGTCCCAGGATTTTGCCAAATCCTGAGGGCAGGTTACAGGTAGCCCATGAGCACCATTGTTTCCTGGAGTGCAAAGCCATGGGGGCAGAGCTTTCTAACATTTAGAGACCAAGTATCTGGCAAGAAAAGCTCCAGAAGAATGCAAAGACATGACTGTGCTGAGAGGAAGCTCTGCTGTTACTTCTTCCCACACAGATTCGAAGCAATGCCCAGACCACACACACTGCCACTGTACAGATCTCTGCTGTGCTCACAAGTTCTCAATTAACTGCCATCTGAGCCACACAATTCTAAACAGGAAGAGTTTCAGATAAGCAAAGGGTAAAGTACACTTTGTGCTTTCAGGAAGGTAGAAGCTACTTGCAGAAGGCAAGACAAAGCTGAAGGGGAACAACAACTCTTCATGTCTCCTACTTGTCCCAGTGACTCTCTTGCCTCTCCACAGAGGCACATTTTACACCTTTAACTGAAACTTCCAATACCTTTTGACATTCCATGGATCATATTGCATTTTCTTATATTATTAAATGAATTCATTGCTTAGAGCCTTAGATTGCCCCTCAGTCCAGCTTTAACAGGCCTGCTCCTGCAGCTGCTCCTTCCCTCTACCAGATCAATGAGATCAGTTTCTACAAGCATCTTTAAGTTATCCACTAAGGTGTGCGAATTTACTTAAATCAGAGCCCTAATGATCTCCCACCTGATTCCAACTTTCCTCCCAACACCTTACAAGGAAAAACCACTATCCACCTCTGGTTCAGGCTGTCCTCTGCACCTCATTAAAGCATCTCCACCTCTCCCAGCAGTTTGTTTTCAGCTGGTCTCTCTGAAATACTGTCAGAGATAAAAGAACTGATGTTGTGTCTCAACTACATCTTCTCTAGTCTTGACAACTACCAGGTACACAGTGATTTGCACAGCAGGTTCTCTGAGCCTTCAGCTTCAGTAAATTCTCAGCTATTTATACTTGTTTCCTTCATCCACTGTGTTCAGAAGGTTCCTGGTCCTCTCTTTCTAACTGCATTTCAAAAACAAGCTAGCAGGCCATGAATTACATCACCCTAATGTTTTTAAAAACTGTCTTCAGTACCAACTCCCAAACACCCCATGCTGGGAGTCCCCATAAAGTCTCTCTTGAGAACTGAGATTAAAATTGAGGTCATCATTAAAATAGTTAAGTTTTAGTTTAACACCAATTTAACGGTTACAGAGAATTGCATACCCCGTTATCTCCCATATTTAATGGGGTTCTTGTTCTGCAAGTGCAATGTCCCTAATAAGAGTCACAGACAGTATCTCCCCACTGTCCTCTTCCATACACAGAAAACAGAGTGCCCTGTAATACTGTTCTTGCCTTCATTGTGCCCTAACAGGCAGTGAAACTCCACTCAAAGTTTCTCAATCACCCAGACGGACAAAACCAAGGCTGATCTGATCCAACAGTGGCGATAAACCTGCTTGAAGAAGGTCATACAAGATGAAGATTCCTTCCAACCAACACTTCTGACTCAATGGGTCTCAGTAATATTCCCAACTACGTACAATAACTAATTAAGAAGTCTATTTAGTCAACAGAATGTCTGCTAATTAGAGTTACTGCACCTCTTACAAAGCTCTTTCTATATATAAGTAATCACACAAAGCTCAGGTCTTCCAAAAACGATCTAAGAATAAGGTAAAAGCAGCAACCATGGTTACGTGACCCTATTTCCCAGGCAATCCAATAGCTACGAACCCTTAGAAAAAGTCAAACTGTGAAACAAGTATGTTCTGCCAGCAGAAGTTTGCTGTCATTGTTAAGCTTTAATTATTCCAGGACAGATCAGACTCAAGAAACAGAAAATGACATTGCTGGGACTAGCGTGCAACAATCAATATCGAAACATCACGAAACAGAATTGCTGAATTAAGTTTGAGCCAAAATGCAGGTCACACTCTGCAGTCCCCTGAACCCATGGCAGTGCTTTAGAGAAGATAGCTCACTACTGAGGTGATGCCACACACTATGACCACATCTTACCTCTATGAAGCACAGCTGGAAACAATGCAGCAATGCTAACACTGCCCACAACTTCCTAAGGCCCTTCTCCTAATGGGCATTAAGCTCACAGAGCTACCAGCCCTGCTGCTCCATCCCCAGCTGTTCACAGGCCCATAGAGTGCTGGGAGAGCAGTTTAGGCTGCAAAACAAAGCAAATAAGCTGGAATAGAAGCCCAGCTGATTGACAGTTTACCATTCACCTACTGCACCCTACAGCCACATAAAACACTGCAAGCGGGGCCATGAAGAGACAGCTTTTTAACAGCAACACCAAGTTAAAGCATTTATTGAAACACACAGTATTTGCTACAACTCCAAGAAGTAGTTGGCTGATTCCATGTGTACCCACTTCCTTACTTGTGATGTGAAAGCACACTGGCTATAGCATAATGGCTACTACAAGTTTGAGACTATGCTCCACATGACACCAACAATGATCTAAGCACATTTATCTATTTTCTTACAAAACTTTAACCCTTGTCTTTTAACAGTAGTTGGGGAAAAACTGGAGTTTCAGAGCCTTTACATTTATAATGAATCAGTCAGTCAGCTTTATGTCAAATTCTGTCTGCATTAACACTGCCAGTACTTCCCCTTCTGCTCTGAGGTGGAGCAGCAAGGTCCCACGCCCTATACTTCACCAACCCATCAACAGAAGCATTTTTGTGTTACCACAAGAGATTAGCATTTTTCTTCTGTATCTTTTCAAGACACAGAGAATTTAGAGGAGGAAAATGAAATTCCTATCTGTTCTGCTTTGAAAACTGAGAAGGTGATTGGTCTAAACAAAGATGTCTTTACTACAAGGGTACTCCATATCTAAAGAAAAGACAACCAGAGCATTTTATAGTGGGATAATCTACCACTACTGTCACAAGTGTGTAACAGAAGCACTTGTGTTGCCTGAGGTGTTTATAGCAGCTTGACTTCTGCAGGAATAGAAGACATATTAACAGCAGGACCATAAGTTCCAACCCTTTCTTACTTTTCAAAGTCTGAGTATTTATCAGCTTACCCTTTTCTTTGACTTCAGAAAGCAAGCTACTTTCAGCTTCAGAACTGTATAGAGATTTCCAAACATAACCTGGTTATTATCAAGTGATACACAAGATCACATCAAGACACACATGTCCTGATACACATGCCTGAAGTTCAAGGATGTGTTGGCAAAAGGCAAGTGAAGTGAAGGGAACATATGGCAAAAGCCCACCAGTGACATCCAGAAGGGCACACACTGAATTAGAACACAGTTCTGCCAGAATTCAATGCTGAACAAAGCTGTTTATGCTCTGGATCTTCCACTTAAATTAGTAACCTATAACACAAGATGGTATTTTCAAGTGTTATTTTATTAAAAAAGCAACTGTGATGTGGGATCCTATATCCATTTACAAACAGCAGCCTTCAACATAGGCTTGTGAAGTAGAAGACACTTTATAACACCAGACAAAAGCAGCATTACTCCACAATCGAGGCACAGAATACCCTGCCTTGTCAACTACATGTACAATACGGTATCAAGTCCTGCATGAACACAAGATAAGCAATTTGTAGCAATTATGCAGCCATTTAGACTTTAGAAATGCCTGAGCCTTACACACACTAGATACACTGCAAGTGTTGAGGAAAAAAGGAGAGTTGATGTCAAGACTTTTCTGCTTTCCTCGTTCCCTAACCTTTTTTCCTCTGAAGCAACAAGGAAGCAAGTGAGCAGTGGAGAAGAGACAAAGAACTACCTCCCACAGCTGCACTATGGCTTTCTGTCCAAGAGAAAATAGCCATTTTCTAGCTTTGAAGATAGGACTACCATAAGTTACCACAGGCAAGTTATGGAAGTCACAACACACAGCAGATGAATTTGGAGGGGGAGGTGAGGAAAGTGGCTTTTGGTGTGGGTTTTGTCCTTTGCTTTTTTGTTTTAGTGTTTCTTTCAGGGTTTGTTGTTTTGCTTTTTTTTTTCTAATCAAGGCCAGTAAGTTGCCTTGGAAAATCATCTTTTTTTTAAAACTCAAAACAATTTGAAACCAGCTGATCACAATACAAGTTATCCTGCAGAAAAAAATTAGCGAAGAGCAGCTGCAAACATTATTCTGGACTGTGCCTATCCTCATAACAGCAACTACTCTTGAACATATAAAGCAAATATTACACCTATTGTGTAGGATTTACTACTTTTCTAACATTCACTTCCATGAGAAGACTTCCCTAGGTTCATATTTAGTTCCATATCTGACACTGAGCTACACTCTAGAGATGGTTATTATTTTGGGACAATGTGCTGACTTATCCCACTTTCAAGTCTGGTCCCTTGCTGTACTCAAGAACAACACAGTACTGAAACAGAGCAGAGTTTGAGTAAGCTTGCCAAGCTAACAAAAAGCTCATATTCTGACACATAGGTATCTTAAGCAGATGCAGAGTATAAATAAAAAAGAGTAGAAGGTTTTGATTCCATTTTAATGTGCATTTTCATCTAATCTCCAGAAGTGCTTTTCTTTAGATAACTGATGTGCTTACAGCCTATTCCACATGTGACACTTCAGTTTGCTCACATGCTTGTGTTTAATACCACAACAAAAGAGATTTACCCAAGAAGGCTTTCCTGCCTCCTCCTCCTAGCTAGATGTTATTAGGGCTACCTACCAATCAATCAGTGTTGAGTCACTTAAAATTAATGCTGCCCCAGAGAGAAGATGGGCTAGAAGATGTGGAAATGGATCAGGACAACTGCCAGCCTACAGCTGAAGGTTGGGTGGACACAATGCCCTGCTTTGTAAGGCATTGGGAGAATTAACAAATACAAAGAAGCATAAGTGTTTGATACCATATAGGATGTACTGCTCTGCAGCACCAGAGGCTCCAGAACCCCTATGACACCTCACAGTATAGGAGCTCAAATACAAACCAGAGAGATGAAAACATTTTTCACATGTTGAAACTGGTACTTACTGCCATGGGAAGCCACGAGACATCAATGAGTAGATATTAATGAATATTAAAGAGATAGACTTTTTATTCAGGGGATGATAAAAACCAGCCAGAGCCCTCTTAAAAAGAGTCTTGTTAAAGGCACTTAAGCATTCAGCTTCAAGGTTTAAACCAAGTCTGGCCATAGGAAATCACAGTGGAGCCTAATCTGGTAGAGGGGATTATCCCACGTTTAACACCTGTAAGTTGTTTTTTTTCTGATTCACCTCGTATCAGCTATTCTTAGAAAGAGGCCATGAGCCCAGACAAGTCTCAAGCCAGCTTCCATGAAAATGACAGGCAGAGAAAAGCTGTGCCATTTCTCAGTCAATGACTACCACAAAATATTTATGTGGGGGACAGACTGCTGTCTATGTAGCATTTCTCATCACCCAATTCAGTATTTACCACTCCATTTTCAAGTAACATTACAGGTTTTCCCCACATCCCCCCCAGGATACAGTATTCAACTGATATCAATATCCATATAACTTTAAAAACAGAGCCTGTTCCAAAAGCCGAAGAGCTGCACAATCCCTTCTTTATAAAGCATTTAGTTATTTTTTACCTCACTATCTATATATTACTACTGTTTATACTCCACGCTTACGTTAATTAACACATCATGATGGTTACAGCAAGTGCTGCTTGAAATTTCATTGGATATTAAATACCACTGAAGACACACTAAAGACTTAAGTTTTACTAGGAAACTTGATTGCCTCCTTACTCTCACTGAAGACTGAAAAACCTTGCTCAGTGAGTGTTATTTGCATGTGGAAATTTCAGGTCTCTCAGAACCAATTGGCTTGGAAAAGACCTCTGAGATCACCGAGTCCAACCCATGACCCAACACCACTCTATCAACCAGGCCATGGCACTGAGTGCCACGTTCGTTCCTTCCCTGCACACCCCTCGGACAGTGCCTGCCCCACCTCCCTGGGCAGCCATTCCAGTGCTAATCCCCCCTTCTGCAGAGCAACCCCTCTCACCGTTCAACCTGAACCTCCTCAGCACACCCGAAGCCCAGGTCCTCTCACCCTATCTCCGGCTGCCTGGCAGAAGAGCCCGACCCCCACCTAGCCACCACCTCCTTGCCTGCGTAACAAACACCCCCATTCGGGCCGAGTAACACTGGCGAGCCGGGCCCTGCAGTGCAAACCCCGGGGCCGAGCATTGCCTCCCCGGGGGAGGCGGCACAACAGCCCTGCGGGGCCGGCCGGGCCACACGTGCCGGGCACCGGCCCCAAACTCTGCCCAGCGGCTCCGCCGCGACAACACCCCCTTCCCGCTCGCCCACACGGGCCGGGCGCGGCGGGCACAGCGGGCCCGACCCGGCCCGCACAGCACCCTGCGCGGCCTCCGCACCCCCGCACCCGCCGGGCCGGACCAGGCCGGGCCGGGCGCACCCCGCGGGCGGCCCGCGGCCCTCGCCGTGCCCTGTCGGTGGGTGGGTCGGTGCGTCCCCCTCAGGGCCGGCCGGTCCCCCCTCACGGTCCGCGCCCCCTCACCCTCACCATGGTCGCGCCGCCGCCCCCGCCAGCGACGCCCGGTCATGTGACTGCGCCGCGCGCCCCGCCCCGCCCCCGCCGCCGCGCCGCGCGCTCCCCATTGGCCCGCCGGGCGCGAGCGCGCGGCCGCGCTGCGATTGGCCCGCGTTGGGGAGTGATTGACGGCCCGCCCGGCCAATGGGATGGGTGCGCGCGGCGGGGCGGCCGCGGCGGGAGATGGAGCGGGGAGTCGTGAGGGACATGGCGGGGAGGCTGGGGCTGGGCGGGGCGGCACTGCTGAGGTACGGGGGGACTGGGGGTACTGGGAATACTGGGGGGTACAGCACTGCTGAGGTACGGGGGGACTGGGGGGTACAGCACTGCTGAGGTACGGGGGGCCTGGGGGGGACAGCACTGCTGAG
>JAWWEW010000020.1:6691713-6754811 GCA_035583185.1 Anabacerthia variegaticeps
ACTGCTGAGGTACGGGGAGACTGAGGGGGACAGCACTGCTGAGGTACGGGGGGACTGGGGGGGACAGCACTGCTGAGGTAGGGGGGATACTGGGGATACAGCCCTGCTCAGGAACTGGAGGGAACTGGGGATACAGCCCCGCTCAGGGACGGGTGTGGGTGACACAGCCGGGGAGCTGGGCTGAGAACCCTCGGATCGGGGCGTTCTTACTCTGTCGTGACTGTGGGTTTGTGTTTCGCAGGAAAGCTGAGGAGTATCTGCGGCTTTCCCAGGTGAAATGCACGGGGCTAATGGCCCAAATGACGGCGACGAGCAGCGCTGTGATATGCCTGGACCTGGCAGCGAGTTTCATGAAACAACCCTTTGACAAAGTAAGATGCAGCGTGTGGCTTTGGCCGGCTGGTGCGGTCTGTGTGGGTCCACTGAAACCATTGTTGAACCAGTGTGTGTGCTGGGAGCAGGCAAGGGGTATAACAACTCACTTACTACTTAGCGCTTTCGCTATTTGGAGTTTGAAACAGGGCAAATTGAGATAGGTATCATAGTCACTTCTCAAAGTGAGCCTGCTTTGCTGTCATTTCAGCTCTTTTAGTAGCAAGTAAATTACCAGCCGAGAGGTTAAATCTAAGATCTGTCCCTTTTACTGTGGAAGGGAAGCGGTGGCTCCAAGGAATCCCTCTCTGTAGGGGTACCCACAAACCTCCACCTGCAGACCTGCTGGGTAAATGGCACTGAGTTGCCAAAATAATGCCTGATACAGGATGTTCCTGATTGTCCGTTTACAGACAGGAGAATTTAGTTGGATCTGAGCCCATGAGGAGTAGCATACAGGTGTTGCTCACGTCTTCAAGTTGCCCAGATTCTGCTTGTTTTTGGTTTTAACCACCTTGTGATAAAAGTGCCATGTCATGTTACACAGAAACATCAAACCTCACTTCCAGTGAAATAGTCTAAAGATATCACTGTGTTAGAAGATGTGGCATTCCTAGGTGGTTAATCTTTCTGTGTGCAGAAAAAACATGCATTATTCATTGCACAGATTTGTTTCATGTAGCAATTGAACTTTATGGTGTTGTGTTGGTTGTCTGATTAAGATGTCAGGAAGGAATCTTGCTAATTCTTGGGGTCTTCCTTTGTCTTTTTGAAAGAACTATTGTGTTAAACTCTCTGGGTTGAACAAGACCGCCTACCAGAACTCCAGGAAATCCTTAGAGTGTTTGCTAGAGGTGAACCCCAGGCTGGGAATGCGAGACTTGGCTGTGCAATTTTGCTGCACAGAGGCAGTGAACATGGCTTCAGAAATACTACAGAGGTGAGGAAGCTCTCGTGAGCACCCTGGTAAACACTGGGAAGATTCTTTGTTAATTGATGTGTAAAGAGATTGATGTTTGGAAAAGCCAGATATCCCCCACTGACCAGAGCAGTGAGGAGAGTTCTTAGCACTGACAATCCAGCCATGATCCAGGCTGCTTTCTAGAATACATGTCAGAAAGGCTTAGTCTCTGAATCCCAGTAAGTCATTGTCTGACTCTCAATTCTTCAGCTGGGAATATAACAAATATAGGACTCTTAGTCCCCAGATTTGTCCATAGCATCAGACTGTCATCCATTTAACTGCTGATCACAGCACTGTGCAGAAGTAATGCTCAGTAGAAAGAAATCCTCCCTTCTGGAGACACAGATCTCTTAAAATGCACATTACATGTAAAACCAATAGGTAGAACACTTCAATGGATTCAAGAGGTAACTAACATTTTCCATTCTGTAATATCTACACTAAGCAGAGCAGTCCCTGAAGGGCTCTGTTCTGCAGTGCTGTCACCCTGATGGCACACGCTTAAATGCTGTTAGATCAGTGAACACAGGCTCTGCATTCTTGTTGGTGCTTAATACAAACTGGAAAAAACTAGCCTGGGGACAGATGGACAGTAAAAAATGAAATTCTTCAGTGCTGCACATTCACTGTGTCACTTTCCAGAGATTTGAGCCTTCACCCGTGTCACATACATATTGGAGGAATCCAAGAAACTGTAATTTATGCAAAGCATCCCATTGTAATTTCTAGATGTAATGTAGAGCTAAAAGTACTGTGTGAATAAGGAGTACAAGAAACAGATTTCCCTGACATGCCTTGATCCAGATCCCCAATTGAAAATGGCTTTAATTCAAAAAGAGGAGGTCATCCTAGTCCCCTTCTTTTCCCTCGTCCCTTTTGCTCTTCTCAGCCAGTAGCAGCTGTTTCTGCTTGACTGGGTTGCAAAGGACCAAGTGGTCCAACAGACACGTTCAGCTGCCAAGTACCATGTGACAGGGGTATTTCAGCAGCTTCATCTGAGGCAAGTGCACTGTCCAATTATCACTTACTGTTCTCTAGGTATGAATCCAGCCTCTCTGAAGCACAGAGAAAGGACCTTGATTTCTCAAAACCACTTTTTATAACAGCTGCACTATTCACTGCCTGCAGGTGAGTATAGCTGGGGGATCTTCTGCAGGCTGAAGGGCCTAATGACACACTATCTAAGCAGCTGGTTCATCCAGGGTCTTGCTTGGCACGTGCTGCTGCCCTGCTCCTGAAAATACAGACAGCTGTAGCAAACCAGGCCTTTCCTTGCAGTGAAATCTCCAACTTACATTGCACAAATCAAAAAATTGCATGGATTTTAGGGAAATACTGCTCAAGAATGGCCGTCGGCTCACTTCTGAGCACCAAGAAACAGCCATTCTGGAGAAGGAAATGCCTTGAGCCTTCTACCATCACGTCCTGAGAGTGCTTTGACAGTGGGGACATGGCTCTGATAGCTGTAGGCCCCTATCCGGAAGAAATGTGTACATGAGCCAACATTTGGCAAGAATTTCCTTGTGTGCAAAGATCTTCCTCAGCATTACACCTTGTAACAGTCTTAGTAAGCAATACAGGGACTGTGTAGTTGCACAGCTCCTGACAAATGTTCTCTTGACACAGGGTCCCATTCAGCTTTTTGTAGTACTGGAATTTTGTCCTGGTTCCCTGAAAATCTGAAAAGTACTTTTTCCTAATACAGTTTCCTTGTGTAACTCAAACTCGCCCTGAGTTTCAATTCCTGAGCTGTATTGACTGAGTAGCGTAGGGATCTGTCTTTTAAGCAAATTTGTTTCTGAGTGGACAAGGATAGGTAGGACAAAACCTTAGGCCTACCTTCTTCATTCTCACAGTCAGTGTTGATACAGTAATTATCACCTCACCTCAGATACAGTTGCTGAACTGTTGCTTTGTACAGAGATACTTTCTCTTGTAGGTGTTTCAAGCTAAAAGTGGACAAAACTAAAATGTTGGCTACATCTGGAGTGAAAACAGCAATATTTCATCGGCTGTGCAATCAGCTGGAGAAGATAAGCCAGCAACTCAAAAGTAAGTCTTTGGCTTTATCCCTGTAAGACAGTGCCCCACCCTTTTCACTGGTGACTTCATTCTGGTCACTCTCAGCTGTCCCCTTTCAGCCACATCTCCCCATCCATTCCAACATGTTTCCTGCAGCCCAGTCACAGTCGTTGCTTCTGGAAAGTTGCAATAGCTTATCATGTGGCAAAGCCAAAAATAAATATTTCCCTCTCTTCTCAAATGCCCGCTGCTCTTTACAGTCTCTCCTGCTGCAGTTTATTCCCCACTTCTCCCATTCTACTTGACCTACCTTGGATTCCTTCTTCTTCCTTGCTTTCTGCATCCTGTTAACATGGCAACGCAACACACGTATTAACACAAACATTGTGCTCTGACTGCCTCATTTCTGTGCTTTCCTTTCCCCCACTGCAGGATTAACAGGCCTTGCTCTACTAGTCATAACTCAGCCATTCCCTGACACCGTCCCTCCACATACAGTAGGCAGACATGAGGAATCTTTCTTACCCATGGTTAAGCCTGCAGTTCTCTCCACTTCTGTTTTGGGGGAAAAAGACTGAAATATGACCTGTGCAGTCCTGTGTTTACATCTCTGCTGCTTCCTACTTCTCTCCTTTGTCCTTTCCTAGGCTTTCATTCTGAGAATAACCCTGCTTCATCCTGTCTTCATGCTTCAGATCCTGAAGTTTTCAGGAACATGCTGCCTGAACATAAACCAAAAGCTGCTACCCTCTCCTGGGCATGGACCTTCCCACAGTACAGTGCCCTGTAAAAACCCAACCCTTACCCACCACTAAAGCAGTTAAGGCAGCTGGGAGTTTCTGTACCAGTTCAGGGAAGATCCTGCATCTGTATGCCTGTACAGCCCTGGTCTTGTTGTGGGTATCTACAATACAAACTGTGGAAATGGAATAGAAGGGGAAGAAATAGCTGACAATCCTGCTTGAGTAAGGGCAGATTTGGGCAATGAACATGGTGGGTCATTGTGATTACAAATGCAGCAGCAGTTTGCTGCTAATTAGCAACCTGCAAATTAAAGCAGCCAGTCAGTCTGTGCAACCCTTGAAGAATGCTGGCACCTCTGCATGTAGAGCTTGAGCATCAGCCTGGCCCAGAGAACTGCTCTGACTCAGTGACAATACTTTTGAAAGGTGGCACTGCTGTCAAAGAATTACATGTGCCACCCTCAGGGCCCCAGACAGCACTCAGAAGTAAAGCAACTTATTTATTTTTTTTAGAAGAAAATGTTCCCGTGGCTGCAGAGACACCTGAAAGCTTGCAGACCAACCTGGAGCAGTGCGAGCAGGAAGATGGTAAGTTGTGCTTAGCTATGAATGCACATCACCTCACTGGAGTAGTTCTGAACTTTGTTTCTCAGTATTTCAGTTGTGGGATAGGCCATAATCTCCAGTTCACAGCAGCTTACTCCATCCTGCATCCATTGGCTGTGGAAGGACAGAGAGAACCTAGCAGTAGGATAATGGAGTTTATGCTGAGTACTCCTAGCAGAATTAAGGACAACTGTTCTGCTCAGACACAGAGGTGGAGAGGGGACTGTTGCAGTGGGTGAGAGGAGCAGCAAACCACAGGATCAGCTAGCAAAGGGCCAGGGCCCCTGCATGTATCTGTTCATCTGCTCACTGCCATAGTTATTCCCACCATGGTCGCCTGTCATGGACTTTCTCCTTTCCTCACAGGATCTGAAGATGATGAGGAGATGCCATGTAAACGGCCAAAGACTGAAACAAACCAGGACTATGAAGAATGGAAAAAGAAAATCCTGGAAAATGCTGCTAAGGCACAACAGACGAGTAGTACTGCCTCCGTAAAGCCACCCAGTAATGTAACTGCTGCTGGCTCTTAATTTTAGCTCTCCCTCTGCTCTGACAGTAGTCCCAGCAGATGGCTGTCTGGTAGCCAGCTGATTTTATTTAGTTTTTAAGTGTTTAAGAATGTTATTTTTGATAAATGACACCAGCATTGGGGTGATTTTACAGGAAGCCTGTCTGACTACTCCCTAGGCTGGTACCTGAGCAGCTATGGCATTAGGGGGTACAATACCTTCATTCTCTTGCTGCAAGAAACATGTAACATTTTAATGCTACATTCTAATGCTACTTTAAGTGTAAATAAGTTATAAGTTGCAGGCCCTTGGGCCCCTGGCTGGAAGCAGTGAGTGAAATAAGAGAGAGGGGACCTAATAGTGCCTTGTTATACTGCAAAGCCAGCAGAGAAATTAAGATTTTTTTAATTTTTTTTATTTTTATACTGTTGAAGAAATGTTGTTTAGCAACTGAATTTTACTTAATTTCATGTGTATGGGAATGAAGTCTCTTGTGCTTCTCTACAGACTCCCAAATATTCTAAGAAACAATAAAAGTATTGGAAGGAAAAGCTCTTTGGTCTGTCATCACGTGGTTGGCATATATACTTAGAACACAAAAAAGACATCCAGGAGATGCCTTTGCTTTTAGGAGGAAGATATCCAGGGGACAAGGATCTTGACTGGGTAGGAGGGTTTTTTGGGTCTCACAGTCAGAAGCTTAGAGAAGAGAGGGCTCTGCCCTGGAGTTTGTGGAGGCAACTTCTCTGATGCTACACTGTCATCCCAGCTACTCAAAGTGTAATTTGCTTTAATTCCTCTTGGAGGAAAATCATTACTGTTAGCATTGCAGGGCTGGTGTAACTTGAACAAAACCAAACCAAGTCTTTGTTCCATTTCTCTTACGTGTTTTCTGCCTGGGCTGTACAGAGACCAGTTAACTTTCATAAACCCTCATTTCAAAAGAAATCAGAAAGCCCCAAGTGTTCACATGAAGCAAAATAAATCATCTTATGTCTGAGCATTTAGATGTGAAACACAGCACCCACCTGAGCGTTTTAACAGTATTTTAATGCAGAGCCATGGGATGGCTGCCCAATCTAAAGGCATTCCTTTATATTAGAAACAAAATAGTCATCCTGGTGGCCCAGAGGCACCTTCTCTTTGAAGAAAATAGAGACGAAATACATACAACATAGCAGAGATCATCTGTGTGTTACCCTCATAGAAGCAGCACACACTAATTGGAAAATTAAAACTTCTGGCCATGCTCCTTTCACTTCTCCCAAATAAGTGCATTCAAAAGAGGAAATTGCTCAGAGCCAACTTTAATTAGCAAGAACTGACTTCATTCCAGGTGAGAGTCATGAAATATAACAGTGACTACTAGGGAATGGACTCCAAACAAATTCCTAATGTGCAGAGAAAATAATGGATAGTTCCCACAGTAAGAGCTGTGACAAAATGTCTGATGTGAAGAGAGAGTCCCACCTAGTAGCATTAGCATTCTGTTTCTAGGACCTACAAAGAGATGCTTTCATGTTGGTTTGGCAGAGAGGTTTAAACCAAAATTGATGAAAAAGCTTGTTCCACTTCCATGAAATTTATTAGTATTAATTCAGAAATATACAGACCAATGAATATAATGACATTTAGCATGCAGAACTGCTGTGGAAGGAAAACATGAACAAAAGTGGGCCTTCATAGAAGGTGATAAAGTCTCAAGATTATTTCACTTGGTTTTCATTCTTCTCTGTCCCAGTTCTGCAAATGCTACACAAGTTGGGACTATGCAAAGTGAGAAGCAGTTGAGTGGAAAAGATAACTAGACTAGGGTAAGCCAGTCTTACAGACCTCTTCATTAGCAGCCAACACTGCTTTTGCTAATTCAAAGGATGTGAAAGTCTGTAAAGTTCAAGGGAAAGATAGTTTTAGTAGTATTAGTTTCCATTTTTCCTAAGAGCCCATCCAGCTCACACTGAGTTTTGCAGAATCTACAATAGCAAACCACAGATTTAATAAATAATGTTATACTTTTATCTGAGAGATTGCCAGTAGTTCCCACTCTATGCAGCAGAAAAAAAGTTTAAAATCCAAAATAAGTTAGTACTGTGAAGAAAACGTTTAATGTTCAAGAACAAAGTGGGGGGGGGAAAAAGGGCTTCAACCTCCTAACTGGACTAAAGGCAGAGTCTGGCAACACATCCCTGTCACTGAACTTATAAGAAATAAAACCTATTTCCAATGTCACACCATATCAGCTTCTCAGACTTCATTAAATTTTCAGAGTGGAGAAAAAACCCTCAAACTTTTAACCTTAAGGGCTGCAGTTACAGCCAATGAGAAGCATTTAAGAGTTTTAAATATATACAAAAATATATCTGGAAATCTTTTCTGGACAGCATGAGATCTTTTTGCACAGACCCAGCAGTCATTGCACAGTGTGAATTTGTGGCAGTTTCACAGATCTCCTTCCAGAAGTTCAGTCAGTCCAGTCAGTTCAACCTGCCATAAGAAGCAGCAGCAATGGAGTGACTGAAGTTGCTTCAAAGCAGGATTCCTCAAAGTTCCTAACTATGCAGTGATTATTCTCTAAAGGAGAGAGTAGAATAATAAAAAAAATAAACAACAAACCAAAACCATTCAAACCTATCATGTTGGGGGGAAAAAAAATCTTCTTGAAAGAAGTACAGAAGAAAATGGTATCAGTTTTCTTTTGTTCTAACACCTGACAGAGAAGTGCCACTGTTGTAGCAGTTCTGTAAAAACAACATACATCACTCAGTAAGGAAGTTTTCAAAGATCCCATGCTTGGTGTGAGAAACCAGAAAACTGACAAGGGGTTTTGTGGTGTAAACACACCAACACCACCCCACAGAATCAAAGCCTTCAGCAAGAAGTCAGCCCCAGTAACAGCCATGTTTCCCCACCACTAATTACAACTTAAAACTCAAAAAAAAACAAAGTAGTTTCTGCTTTTAGGTATTATTATTAGGTATTATATCTCCCTTGAGGCACTTCTGGAACATCAGCACTAACACACATAATAATTGAGGACAATCCCAAAACCTTATGTTATAAAACAGGTAGAAATTATTGAAGATAAAGTCCTTTCATGGCTTCACGTCCATCTCCAAGAGTGGTGGATGCTCCACACAACCTTATGCAAGTTTGACAGACGTACTCTGGAATCTCTTCAGCCTGTTGGCAGCAGCCACCACATAAAAATGTTTCTGTGAACAGAATAGGGCAGTCCCAAGTGTGAGTGCAACCAAGGCAAAGGACTTTCTGCAGCTGACACAGATTTTTCTTCCTGGTAAATCCATTTCCTTCTAGCGACCCACACCTTGTGTGTTTTGCCACTGGTGCTGCTGGTATTGTGAAGTTCTGCAGTGTTATTATGAATTGTACAGTGAGAGACTTTTAGATTATGTGTCTTTTAACAAGCAAGTGCAGAATTTTGCCACCAAACAGCTGAAGTGCAGGATTGGAACAAGTGTAAACCTCTGGTTTAACTCCTTGGCAAGGAGTTGCAACTCCCCTGTGACAGAAGAAAAGTCCTCACTGAGTTTGCCTCCCACTTCTACAGGTTCCTTTCTAACAAGATTCCTGTGTTCACATTTCAGGAGCAACTATCTACAATCTAATAGAGACTCCAACATAAATTATTACCTGTCACTTCATTAAAATGTAGTTCAGAAGGAGCCTGGGGTTATCAGAAAGATCCTCAGAGTTCTCTGGAAGGGTTTAAGCCTAATGTTTTTATCTCTCTCTCACACTTCTACTCTGGGAGACACAAAATGCCTTATGTTTTATCCGTACTGGACAGTGACAACAGATCAATGCAATGGGAAAAGTAAAAAGAGAAAGAACATTTATTATAAGCTGAATAGCACCTCAGGCCTGTAGGTAAAAAAAGTGAAACTTCTAAACACCAATCAGAAATATGAAAATTGAAACCAAACGTGCTAAAGATAGAAGCAATACCCTTCTGCAGGACAAAAAAACCCTTAATTTACAATTGAAAAGAGCCTTCCCAAGTAAGCCAGCACAGAGGAGAGAATTGCCCTCCCTGTGCCGAGCCGTTTCCCCGCTGTCCTTACCTTCCATTTCCTGTGGGCCATGTAGCTCTGCAGCAGCAGCTGCGACTTCAGGCGGAGCTTGGACTGCTGGGCCTTGGCAGGGAGGTTGTTCAGCCACTCGTGCTTCAGACACTGCGTCGCGCTCATGCGGCAGCTGAGGGAGCAAACCCGCCACGTCAGCACAGCCACCCTTCTCTCAAGAACCAAACTGCCTCAGGTCAGGGAACACAAGGGAAAATGCCCCTGAGATGCTGTGTGTCCCAGCGCACGGGACCCTAGGGACATCCTGCCCTCTCCAGCCTCGGGGTGAGTGGGGTGAAGAGCTGCCGGCAGGGCTGCTGTGGTTGCCTCAGCTGTGCTTAAGTTCATCAGCTTATGTATCGTTTTATTATGCAAATGCAGAACTTTGCTAACAGAAAAATAGCATTTGTGGTGTTACCTGTCTGTCCTGGTAGCCCAGGCTTATTCTGTGCCTCACATTTATAAAGCACAATTGTCTGTTCACACTTAGGTCAAGCTATGCGTATATTACATCCTGATACCCAACAATGGGACCAAATGTCAGGGCCTATCCTAAAATCTTTGGAAAGTATATGGTAACAAAGGAAATCTTGAGGTAGATGTGTGCAAGAAGATGAATTAAGGTGTCTCCTGCCTGCTCAGCCTGATTCCAGCAGTCCGGGGAGGGAGGGAAAATCCCAGCCCAAGGCCAGACCCACCATCCCAAGCAGGGCAAAGGTGCCTGGGCTGCAGGAGTGCGGGGCTGCCACACATCCTGTGAACAACTGGGCCAGCTAATTCTGGCTCTTTGCAACTCCCTGACAAGGCTCTTAGTCATTTCATTCACAGCTTGTAACCAGGCTTTGCAGAGTGTTCCTCTGGAGCCACAATTCCCATTGCACAGAAAAAGTGAAGACTCCAAAGGAAAGTTTCCAGTCTCATAGCAAATCGTCATCACAGCCTGAGAAAAAACCATTTGTTCCCTCCTGCTGGCAGTATGCTAAATTTCAGGTTCTTCTTTGCTTTTCATAGGACTTATTATTCAAAATGTAATTAGTACTAGAACTGATCTGTCTGATTTAGGTAATGATCTGGAAGTTGTTAATATTCTAAGCACTCCTTTGAATTCCCCTCAAACACACAATCTGTTTTACTGTATGGATCATTTCCTGGTTTGATTAGTTTTGTATCACTACCCAGCAAGAGAAAAATTTCTCCACTCGACCAACCCCACAGCCATGGTCTGACATCAATATCATCCTTATTCTCTCCTGTTGTTTCATATGTGCAATCACTTCTTATCTCAGTGGAGCCAAGACTAAGAAGCCACATGCAGAGTTAAGTCTCAAATGTTCCTTAATATCTCCCAAATGCCGGTAGACCACTTTAGAAGAGAATAATGCACATTTTCACAGCTGCAGCTTCCATTTATCCTCCATGACACTCAAGAGGCATTTTTGCAATTTGTGTCAGGGTTTGTGAGAATCCAAAGTAAAAATAGAAATAGTTTTTGCTCAGGGAAGCAAAAGCTATAGAGGCAGACTCCTACACTACAAATCCTTCCAGATTTCCTGTGCTCTGTTTCTCTACTGTGAAAAACAACTTTCTTCAGTCAGGATACACAGACACCTTCCTTTTAAAGAGGGGCTTCAGAATCACTGGGGAACTGCCCAGCAAGCCCAGATACAGCACACAAAAATGCCATATAGTAAGTTCTCATTGCTGGCTGCAATCCAAACAATTGCCGTTAGGTGCTACCATCCTGAGGATCAGACACAGAAGTACCTTTTCTCCTTCACAAGTAGTCTGGAAATAAAGTCTTTAGCTTCCTCTGAGAGCTGTTCAAATGCTTCTGCATCAAAATCCCAGCTGCAATTGAGTACATAATTCATTGTCTCTGCATCAGTTTCTCCCAGGAATGGGGACAGGCCACTAAGCCTTAAGAAAAACAAAGGGAAGGGGAGAAGCAGAGTTATCATATGCAAGGTGTGTTTTCCTTCTACAAATCCTCTGCTTTATAACTGTTGTTAGCTTATGGAGAAGAAAGGCTCTCAATATGGAGGGTTCCACTTCTCAGCCCCTGCCAAGATAAGGAAACATTCTGGGAAAATAATCTGTTGTAATTTTAAGTTACTCTAGCAATTTGCTCAGCTCATCAGGGAGCGCTGTTAATAGATCCCCAAGGAAATGGATTCCATGGGGATCTAGGTAATCCTTCAGTGCTTTCCCAGCTAGGAAAGCTAGGGGGACTCAAGAGCTTTCCCAAATCAAGGCCCATATCCATATGTGGCTTGAATTAAACACAATTCTGAACAATGGATTACTTTTTACAATTAGTCTCCAAGCCCAGACTTATTGCTTCCATCATTTATTACTTCATCCAGTTGTGTTTTGGCTAACACACAAATTTAAGTCAGAAATGTATCCACTTCACAGGAAACACTAGTGAAGGATTCTGGCATGCAAAGCCAGCTCATCAGAAGGCAGAGGCTTTGGACAGACAGGCCACCCATGGCTGCCATGCAGGTAGCAGAGAAAAGTTTTAGCCCTGTTCATGACGAGCCATTTTTCAGAGCCATGGACTAACACCCAAAATATTAATTATCCTGTACAAATGCACACCAAGTCTACACTAATAAAATGATGAGATTGCATATTTGAAAATTAATTCAAGTCCTCAAGAACACAATCAAAAGGAAAATTCTCTCATGTTCTGGGCAACTTTGCTGAGTGAAAAAAGACCTGACCCATTTTAAGATGGTGAGGGAGAGGAACATTTACATATTGGCCAAAAGGATCATTTGATTTTTTAGAGACTTCGTACAGATCAAGGAGCCTTTGGGGGTTTAAACAGAATTAATTAGGAGTTACAGTTAGATGGACTCAGGGGCTGCTGCATTCCTGCATTCCTGCCCTGCAGAGCCCTCCTCTTGGGTGGCATCACCACCACCCCTGGCAGGTCCCCCCTGGCAGGGTACTCACAGCATGTACGTGATGACCCCCACACTCCACATGTCCGTTGGGAAGGAAACAAAGTCATAGTTCACCACTTCAGGAGCCAAGAACTCCGGAGTGCCGAAATTAACCTTCAGTTTCTCACAGGGTTTGTACCTTTACCAGGAAAAGAGACATCAGTGCTGAGCACGGGCTGGGCACACAAGTCACAGAGGTGAAAACAAGGCAGGGCTCTTTGTCGGAACACAGTGGAGGGAGCAGAGCTGACTCCCATCAGAGCAGCACTGAGGTGACCTCAGGCGAACAGAGAATCACCTATCCCAGTGCCAGAGCAGAACCAGGAGGAGGACCAAAGGACACCCACAGACTGGGAGCAGCTTCACTCTCCACCAGACGCCAAAGGATGCTTCCAGCAGATGTTGTCCAACATCAAACAAAGCAAGCAGCTCTGATTATCAAAGGTCTGGAGAGTGTTTGCTGAGTGGGATGTACCCAGCTACAGCTCAGGGTAAATGGCTGTATCACAGATATGAACACAGTGTAACTACACTTAGGTGGGACTCTGAAGAGGCTTATTTGGGCTGGTAACACGTTAAACAGTGATCCCACATAGGAGGGAAATTACTGTGTTCTATTACTTCAGAGGGAAAGGTTACTGAAGCAGTAACCTTTTTTAACTACTACTGAACCAGTAACCTTTCAAACCAGGATTGTTACTGAACCAGGAGCAGTTGTCACTGATGGCAATCAGTACAGACAATCTGTGTACACACAGAACAAACCACTAAAACACTGCTTTCCTGAAGGATCTTGTTTTCAAAACTGCTTTAGTAGAAGTTTGCATCTTTACCTTTCAGTTAAAAAAAAAAAAAGCAAACTCAATGTGTACATTTCTTTTCTTTCAGAAGTATTTTATGGAAACAAAATCCTTGAAGAGATCTTACACACATGAGTACATATATGCATGAATGGACCAGCTTTTGGCTTAAGAAAAGCCTCAAGGGGGTTAGAAAATCAATAGAGAAATGTTATTGTCCTTACCAGTGCACTAATGGAAATAATTCCTTTGTATTCTAGAGCAATTGACTCAGGCTCTCAGAGCTGTTCTTTAACAAACTCATGCAAGCAAAGTAAAAGAATGGGAAAAAGTCCCTCTTTCTCTGAGGGTTTTCTGTTCCACATGGGATGACTCAAACATGATTTTTTTTTTTGCCTTTTTTCCTTTAATCAATAAAGCTACATAAAGTGTTTAGCAGATAATTTCTACAACTAGAACCTGCACAATGAAACCCAGCAGTCAAGAAGTCTCTGAGAGCCTTCATGGGGTCCCTAGAGTAAAAGCTCTACACGGGAAATAATTTTGAGATAATTAGAACAGCAGTATAGCTTTATCCAACAGAAATGTAATTTGAAAAAGTAATTAGATAATTAATGCACACAGCAGAAAACTCATGCTGGCAGAAGCATAATGCTTAGCTAATTCACAGGGCAGAGTTAGTTTAGAGCCATCAAAACACAAACCCCCTCAAAAGAACTACCAAAACCATGTCAGATGTTTGTGGATTTGATTTGGGTTTAGTTTTTCAAATAAATTTATGACTGAACTCTCTTACCTCCTTGCTAATCCAAAGTCAATTATTTTAATCTGGTTTCCTGTGTGATTTACACATAGTATGTTTTCAGGCTACAAAAAGAAGAGGGTAGTTTAAGTTACAAGTTTGAGAGAGATCCAGTAAAAGACCATGTAAAAGTGTGAGAGATCCTAGAGATACTAATAAAGAATAATACTTTCCTTCCTATCACAAGAGAAGGACCTGACAAGGATACCGAGTTAGTGAAAGGTTTGGGCTTGGACCTCTGATAAAGAAGTTTAATTTCTGCTCCTGTATAACAACATTCCTGTATTTTGCCATAGATGACAAATAGACTTTGGAACAGAAAGGACCCCTGTGTAAAACAGTACAGGCAGTCTGATGCTTGAGACTCACCCACTGGATTTACTCCTTAAGTATTAAAGTACATCCATAAAAAGCCACAAGACACAGGTTAAATGCATCCTTTGGTTTGCCTATGGATTTTTTTTTCTCAATGAGAATATTTCTCAAGGTGGGGATAGGGACAGGTGATGGGGTCCGAACTTATTACAGCTGCAGAACTGACTACAGGCCAGCCAGGTCCAATATCACTTGTGTAAGGGGCTGTATAAACAAGCAGAAAAGAAACCCCAGTTGGCATTTCTGTTTTAAAATATCGGTTACTAAGGGACCATTAGGAAATCATTGTCATTTTACTGCAGGTTGGTTCCAGGCAGTAAAAAGTACAAACTATAGGAAGATGATTGAGTACATATTTGAACACAGTTACAAAGGGGTGGGGGAAAGGCGGGTAATAGTGTGGGTATTTCCAGCCAGAGAGAGTTTGGGTGGGGTTTTTCATTGATGACAAAAGGGCATTGTTTAAATACTACACAGAATGAAAAGCTGCTGGTTTAAGAGAGGCAAGAGCACAAAATCCTGATCATTTCACTATTCCAAGCCAGCTACTGAACAGACACTGGAAAAAAACAATGAATCTCTAGGGCTCCATTCACTGCAACTATTGCACTGAGTCTATTCCTTTATGGCTTAAGTCCATGAAATGAGGAATGACTTTTGTAATTAGAGCCCCAGTGGTGGCCCAACCCAGCATCACTAAAGCACAGAGAGCACAAATGACTGACCTTCAGATCTAAGTGGAGAATATAATGCTGGTGCAAGTAGTGAACTCCTTCACAAATCTGTTTGGTGAACAGGATTGCATCCAGCTCAGTCAGGTGGTAGTTTTCATCTGTGATCCGGTCAAATAATTCACCACCATCAAGACTAAAATTTTGACATAGAAAAGTGTTAAAAACACTAAAATTCTGCATCAGCTCAATGTATTTCCAAGCTGGGAATTAGGCTGTGTGATTGAGCAAGAGTCCTAACAGCACATCCAATATAAAGTGTATCAGTAGCCTCAAAGACTTCAAGAGACTTATTTGTCTGCGTGAAATTAAGTGACAATCTAAATTCAAATATGGAAAAGTTGCCACGAATGCTGGGGGGATACATGTCAAACCCAATCCCACATGGCCTGGGGATCCCAGGGACCTGAAGAACCTACAAGGAGTACCAAAGTATCTGTTATTCACTTATCTTATTAGTCTAGAGAAAATAAGTCTTCAACCTATAAAATTTGCTAAATGAAACTTCTCAGGCTGACAATTGAACTCAATCCTGCACAAAAGAGAAAATTAGTCAGAGCTCTGCAAGGTAAAAACTTCAGATATATATTTCAATATATACATTTTAACTGCCTTATTATGTTTATATTTTCTATTTCATTTTTTATTCCTTCATGGTAATTAATAATTCATTCTGTCATGGAGACTAGTTTAAAAAACTGAAGTGTTTTGTAAAGCGACATGCCACTACTTAGAAAAGGCAACAGGAATACATTCCTTTTGTTAATCCCCTATTTGATATAGATGAAAATTCTTATTTATCTCCAAGGGGGTAGACACTTGTACGCACCCTAAAATTATTCAAAGGTAGATCATGTGTATAATTAATCACCTTTCTAGCTCCTCCATCTCTTTTGTAATTCTGTTTAAAACATCTCACTCCTTGTGTCTGTGTCTCACATCCACTCTCTCCCTACTATGAGATTTTATTAATTCATGACACTTCTATGTAATTTGGTATCTGGGGACAATGTTGGGCCTGTAAGTTAAACCTGAATGAAAAAAGAACCACAGGGAAGTTCGGTTCATTACCCATCTTGTAATTTGGTTCATACTCTTGAAGACACCTGCCCTTCTTACCATTTATTTAAACTGTGGTCTTGGCAAATATGATTTTTAACCTGAAGAAATTACCTTTAAAACATTTTTTTTCCTTCTGAAAGTGAGATAAAGTCTCCCTCAGGCTGGGAAACCACTTAAGTCCTCTTCACACCTCAGAATTATCACTTCCGATTTCCTTTAGTGACCTTAGAAAACCCAAACATCTGACAAATCCTGAGATCATTGAAACTTACTATTCCATGATCAAAGTGACATTATTTTTGCCTTCAAAAGCATCGTAAAGCTGGATCAGATTCACATGATTTAACTGATTCATGATGTTAATTTCATTTTTCACTTCCTCCTGAAAAAAAACAACAAACAAAAAATGAACAACATACGCTCCTGGAATGTCAATATATTGAAGCAGAATTATTTGTAAAACCCAGTAAGAGCAACACTACAGGTCTCAGGTGGGCAGAAGGTTTAATCACAGACATGGGGGTGATGAACAGTTACATAGAGTCAGATTTGAGTGTCTGACAGTGCCCAACATGCTGCCCCCCATGGGCTGATGGAGGAGGTGGGATGGAGGTGCTGGGAGTGAGAGCAGGTCAGGGTCTGGCTCACAGCCCCGTGGTTACCTTCTCTTTGGCTCCTTTCACTTTGATGATTTTGGCTGCCAGGTGGAGACCAGTCGATATCTCCGTGCACTTGTGAACTTGCCCAAAACGCCCCCTGTGGATGCCAAGGAAAACACAGGAGACCAGCTCAGCAGAGCCCCCCAAGAAACCTCTCCTATGACTATTCTTATGTCAAGTAAAAATAGTCCAGGACAAAGTGAACGGAATCAGGTGGCCAGCAGCACGGAGCTCTTCTTTCTCTCAGCTTATGAAGGATTAGTTTTATCTTTCCAGCCAGTTGTTCAGTGCTTACATTAAAATATTATGCCCCCTTCATGTCACTGCATTTCCCTGTGGCACCATGAGCTGAGCATGTTCTCGTTCAGCCCTGTAACCGTACCCGCCTGCTGTCCTTCAGCAGTGTGGCCGTGGGGATATTAACAAGGATATTTCTGTCCTGATCTCATAACTTTTTAAGTGACCATAAGGCCAGTAACTGTAGCCACTGCCCAGGCTGCGTTTCTCACGTGCTGTGAATTCTCCCCCATGTCATGCAGATACGTTAATGCCCCTTGGGATGATTCCTAAACACCATCTTCCCTGCTATTGCATCATATTGCTTATACTTATTATAAGTATAAGCCATTATAAGCCATATTTGTAAGTGGATCAATGTGTAAATCAAGCCTTCTTGTCACATAAGTAAGGATACCAGAATACAAAAGCTGAAGCAGCTGCAGACTTCCTATGACTGAAACTAAACATAAGGTCAAAATAACAACTCCTTCCTTAATTTTCTTTAATGTGCAATTCAGCACAGAAAAAAAAAAGAAAGGATTTTGAAAGCTGCCTGACCTAATGGGTTTTCTTGACTTCAAATACTCTGAATTTGTCTGCCTTAAGGGTAAAGATTTTTCTCACGACACCAGCTGAGGCCAGGATTATTACAACATGTGAAAAAAAACAGTCATCCAAAACGATAATCAGGCATCTGAAAATGGAGCTGGAGCACAAACCAGTCATCTAGGGGACACCCCTTCATTAAACAGCAACTGAGAGCCCAAAGGTCTCCAGGACCTCCTTGCTCTGGCAGCTGTGAGCCTGTATGTGCCCCACACGGCCCCCGGGGCCATCTGAAGGAGCCAGCTCCAGCTCTCCAGCTCACTGCATTTCTCCAAGAGCAGGCCAGCAGCAGGGACAGGGATACTCACCCCCCCAGAACCTCGTGACGACACACCGAGTAGCACGTGGTCACCTCTGTTTGCTTCACACTCACTATGCGATGGTCGAAGGGAGCTGGAGGAGAAGGGCTGTCATCTAGAGAGGAGACAAGCCGGTCACTGAGGTGTCTGCACACACCACTGCGCTGCTCCACCTCCCTCACACCAGTGACTCCCACCCACCCCACACACACATCACCTTGCTGTGCCTGCTGGGTGGAATGACATGCCTCAGCTGCCTCCCAGGATCCACAGCTCCACAAAACCAGACCCCAGTGCTCTCCCCACCTCCAACACTGCTGTCCCGAGGGGATGATCCCAGTTTCTCCAGCAGGCATTGCTGGTGCTGCCCCCAGTGCTGCTGGGGGGCTCTAAGGGGCCACAGACCAGCCAGTGTCCAACTGTGCCCACAGGCACTCAACCCAAAACCTCATAGCAAAGGCCACCTGAAAAAACTACCTGAAAGTTTGAAAAGAATTACACTTGATCATCTTGTAATTGCTACGGGGTAGCTGAAAAGGCCAGCATAAACACACAGCACTGGTGAACAATAGAAGTGATTGGTAAAATCGTGCAACTCCTCCCACAGCTCACCGATGATCATTTCCCCCTGTGTGGGAAGTGCTCTGCCCCCTTTCAGTGCCTTGGTCTTCTCTGGTGCCACCCCCGGGCACTGACGAGCATCATTTCCACTTCCCCCTGAAGATGCAGACTCAGATCGTCTCCTCTCAGAGCTGGTATCTGTTGAGGATTCTCCTGCTTTTGCTGTTTCCTGATGGATTTTCATTTCTACCTCCACATTTTTCACAGGCTCCTTTGCTGAGGTATTCCGTGAGGTGACTGGCCTGCATTTTAATTCTGATTTCTCCTCAGCCTTTTTCCCTGGCTTGGGCTTGCTCAGTAGTGGCTGCTGCTTTCCTGTTTGAGGTGCAAGTTCATTTTGCTTTTTGTCCCCCTTAACTTCTGGACTTGGCTGGGTGCTGGTGTTTTTAGGACTCTGTTGAAGTTTTGATTTGTCAGGCAGCTCTTTGACTCCTTTCAGGTCTGCTGGTGTGGAGGATGGGGGTTTTACTTTGGAACTTTTGCTTCTGTGATCACTTACATTTCCTTCCTTGGCCGTCTCATTCTTTTCTTTTGTATCAGGCATATGTTCACTAGTGGATGTCCTGCAGAGCAAACAGTCAACATTTGATTCAGATGGCTAACCTTGCTTTTGCAACTTTGTGGGGGAAGAAAAATAATCTCTAAGTTTCCAAAACCACAGATTGCTACAGTATTAACAACACCTACCTGTACTAATCCTCTTAGGAAATACCCACAAACTCTAAGAAAAGAGCACCAAAAAGCACTCTGATCCTTTCTCTGTGTCTTCATCCATGTACATTTCTGCCTTCTGCCGAACAAAATGTCTCACTCTACAAAGCGTTAACCCCACATTTGAAAGAGTACTCACTTTTTGCAATTATTACAGTTGGTCTAATAAAATACCACTCATCTGAGCAGAGAGGGGATAGTGATTGCCTTCACAAATTACAGGCTGATGATTTAGCTGGCTGACTGCTCATATGGCTCTACAAATCCAAGGGTTTGCATCCACCCCCAGTCCCATTCCAGCTGGCTGACTTGCACACTCAGACATCTGTGTTCGTGTCTTCTGATGGGATAGCATTCCTCTTAAAAATCTAACTTGCATAACTCTCTCACTCCATCAATACTATTTTTCTTGGCATTCTAACTATGGAAAAGTTTAAAGATTTTTTTCCCCTCTTGTGTTGCCTAAAAAGAATACTGGTTAGAACCAATTCCCTGTGCTCCTAAAATCCATCAAAGACATTCATGTGATAATGGTTGAGTCAACTGTTACTGCTCCAACTGTCATGAGGCACCTGGATTTAGTGAGGCTGAACTGAAACTTTTAAAGTAGATTTTATACAATGGCACGTAAAGAAAATTCCTGTTATCAAGGAGAGAACATACCTCATTTTCACAAAGGTTATTGCCTCTTTCAGTGGAGCAACCTTATTATAAGAGGTGTTACAAAAGAAAATGTTTCTGTTTCTGTATTCCAGGAGTCTGAAGTTTCTCATTTTCAGTACCTTTAACACCCTTTTGCTGTGCTGTGAATCTCAGCAGGGGCTATCAGGGCAGCTGAACACAGCTCTGAGCAAACACTTCCTCTGCTATCTAGACAAGCCTGAACTCAGCAGGACTCGTGGGCATTTCTCCAAGCTGGGGAACACAATGTTCTCTTGACGCTTCTGCGTGGGCTTACAAACTTCATTAAAAGTTGCATCCATTTCACAGAGGTGTTTACCACCCTCATGTGACTTGTGACTTCACCTTCAAAAGCATCAGGAGTGCCCTGGGTAGGAAGGCTGCAGCTTCCCCTGGGGTTTACTCCAGCTTCTGCCTTCCAGTTCCCTGTTGGCCTCCCTCCTCCCCAGACCAAAGTCTTTGGGGCTCAGGAACCCCCCTGTCCAAACGAACTAGCTGCTGCAGAAGCTGCTGCCCGTCTGAGTTCACCCCCTGGCACATCATCATCACCCAGCACTGGCTTCCAAGGGGTCACAGCTTCACCAGCACCCTGAGCTGTCCCCAAAGTACAGGCACAGCCTCCAAGGCAGCACCCCAGCAGGGAGCTGGGACGGACCCACTCCAGCTGCTCACCAACAGTGCCCACGGCTCACCAGCCAGAGCCCAAAACCCCCTGGCCAAGTACAGGGAGGTCCCTCTGCTTTCAGTGGGACCAGTCTAGAGGTAACCACGTCTGTAACTGTACTCAAATGTTTGGAAAGAGGCCACAGTACTGAAGGCTTGTCTTCTCCTGCCACATCCTCACATTCACCCCCTAAGGAGAAAAATATCCCAGTGTGCCCGTCATCACAACGAGCCCTTTCCCTCAGGAAGCCTGTGTGCTCAAACCAGGACAACTTCCTTTCATTTTGGTAATTTCTTCTTCATTCACTTTATTTGTTATTTTGATTTTTGTGGAGGTTTTTTAAGAGTCCTATAGTCCCACTAGACACCTATGGCACAGGATTTAAGCGTTCACCCTATATTTGCAAATACCACTACAGAGTTTTCAAATTACAGTACACATACACAAAAGTAGTGTCATGTTCTGTCTGGGCTTTGTACACACAAAAAAATAGGAAATTCCCCACATGAAGTAACATGCATACATACATGAGTGTGTAAGGATGTGTGTCTATCACACACACATATATAAAATACTTTTAGCCACTCACACAGACAGAGAAAGCATTCGCAGTTAAAATCTCCCACAGAAGTTCCATTTCTTGGGGTTTGGTTGATAGGGATCTTTTTTGGGGTTTTTTGTTGTTTTCTATTGTGAGGGGCTTTTAAAATTTAAATGAATGTAATTTAAATAAAATCCTCAATAAATAAATCAAAGGAAAATGGACTATGAAAGACATACTACAAAACACCTATACAAGGAAAAGGTTAGCCTGATAGAGATTAATAAATAAACAATCTTTAGGTAACCAAAACATTAAAAAACAAAACATGAAAACACTGAAGACAACAAACACAAATTCTTTGGTTTTGTCATATGCTAGTAAATATCTCGTAATTCTTTTCACCCCCATGATTAGAGAAACAAAGGGGTGGGGAAGGAGTGAGTGGTTTCTAACAAGCTCTGCTCTGGTGGTCACCATTCTGTGTTTAACACACTGATCACCTCAAAGCCCTCCCTCCCTCTCACCCTCAGCCCCCCTTGGGCTCCTTGGCTTCACACAGCTTTACTCATGGCCCTTGCAGTTTTCAGCCTTCACCACTGCTAAGGTCTCCCCACTCCTATCCCAGCATGCAGGAGCTGCCTCCTTTAATGACCCAGCTTTCCTTTTTTCCCTTCTAACACATGAAATGGTTTCAGATCACAGCAAAAGCCACGAGCAAGGCCATTACCTGGTATGTGTCACTTCACACCCGGGGTCAGATATAGCCTGGGATGTGGAGGGCACAGCTTCCCGGGATGCCGCACTCGGTGGGGGAGCTTTGTTTTCATTCTTCCCGAGTTTCTGATGAACAAGCTGCCTGTGGCACTCATCTGGGAGTGGGGCTCTGTCCGTATTCTGTGCTTTAGCAGGAAGATTTTGGTTGCCTACATGATCTTGATGCACCAAGGCAAGACCATTGTGCTGATTCAAAGCCTTGACACCAACGTCCTTTTGCTGTTGGCAGCTTTTATTGCTGTGTGTTCTGCCAGCACCTTCTCCCACTTGCTGCTGTGATGTCCTCTCTTTAACTTGGAGTTTGGAGTCAGCTTTGTGGGCTACAGTACCAGAAGTGTTCACCTTTTCACATGCTCCCTTGTTTTCATCCAGCTTTTTCCCGCTTTTTGTCTCTGAATAACATAATCTGTTAATGAACTATCCTTGACAAAAGTGATGGCAAAACAGAGAAGGGATAAAGCAACCCACCACTCAAAACAACCTACACAGTTAAGCACAGCTGAAAAGACAGAAAGAAACCCCCTGAAAGGTTTAAAATCCTTACACCACCAGGCTTGAGACAGCCACTGCTCATGGCTTAACCAGATTTAACTGCTCTGATTTCAGCTCAGAGGGGTAGAGACCCCAAGGGACGCTGAGGCTGAGACAGCACCACTTGCATTTCCCTCAAAACAACAAAGAGGTTCTTCGTTGCCTTCTCACGACAACATCTGTGATAATCAGCAGTGGAAATGTCTAGGGTAACTTCTTTCAGCACTCCACATGCACAGGTCACCAGCAATCAAGGTTTGCTCACAACCCTGTGTAGCTTTTGAGTCAGAATTGGGACCCTTTGCCTTATTTTTGCCACTTCCAGAATATGGAAGCTGAAAAGGGGATTGCCCATAATGCAAAGGATTCACTGACAATTTGTGAAGACAACAGCATGACAGGGCCTGCTCAACATCACATTCACCCCTGTTGCAACTCCACAGGCATCAACAATGGATGCAACAGGGCAATGCCCTGACAGATGCATCCTAAATAGGAATCCAGCCCTGACACGCCAATGGAACTGGCTGATCAAAAAAAGATATTCCCAGCGTCATGCCCCTTTTGCAGAGGGGGGGAGGAGGGAGGGCTCAGATGTAGTATGGGAAAAGAATTTATCAGGTTCGCTATGTGATATTGCCACTATCTTTGCAGTATCTCCAAACAAGCACTGCTCTCTGAATTCAACTCACTGAAATCCAAATTAAAAATAAAAATCCCTGTGCAGCTCAGTTACTCAGTTACATCTGAGTAATTCAGGTAGTGGGAAATGGCAGCCTATTAATTTCCAGTTTGTCTGCTGCACATTCTAGAGTCAAAGCCGGCAGCATGCCTGGAGTGATACATACCTTCCAGAGGCTTCTTGCTTTCAGTTTGGGTTCCTCTGTTACTAAGCACATGCTTAGGTTTTGCACCACTCTCCTCGGGCTTATCTTTGGCCTAAAAATGACAGGGGAACACAAAAATAATAGTTACAGCCAAAAGTGTGTAATTCCCACTGGGTTCCTCTAACTCTGTAGGCATTCAGACATGGTAAATTAGACAGCAACACCTCTTAATTTCTGAATTTTTAGCTACTGCTGTGTTTACTTCCTCCTTCCAATCTCTCTCTGCTTTTGCAGGCAGGCACACTTCTAAACAAGAGGGCACAGATTAATACATTAGCTCATTGCTTTCCAAAATTTTCACTGTCATAGTTCTTGCCTCCTGTCATCTTTACTCTTGTTGATTAAAAAGCATGACATGTGAAACAGAGTAGAAAAAGAAATTACACTGTATTTCTGTTGCTTTTTTGCTGGTGACAAAATGAAAAGTAATGTCTCTGAATACATTTGTCAACACGTATTTGTCTCAGGGCATCTAAAGATTCATGATTTGACCTGACAGAGGTGATAAAGCCTCAGGCTTTATGGCAACTCTTGTGTATGTACTTGATATTTCACATGCCACCTTTGGAATGATTAAAAACAGACTTACTGTTTTTTAGAAGCAGATTTTTAATTTTAAGCAAAGTTCTTCCCCCAGTTAATTTGAGAGGAGGAATATTTTGTGATAGCACCACTAAAGACTTGACAGAGCAATACGTTTAAAGTCAAAGCTAAATAATATTTAACAAAAAGTATTGCACAAAAATAGGAAAAGGCACAACATATCTTGTGGTTGGCACATAGTTAAAAATCTAGTGCTGAGCAGGCTCCTATCCTTATTTGTACAAGCAAATAACTAACATGTAAAACATTTCTGCAGCTAACTGATTACAAGATAGATAGCTGCACATCAGCCCTTCATCTGTTAGTAGAAGAGTTAAGGATTTCATGCACCAATGCTACAGATTGCACAGAGCCTCCCACCTCCCCCTTCCCAAAAACCAAAACACCCAAAGAGTAAAAGTAGTAAAAAATCATTACCATTTTTATTACAGCTTTAAGCAAACCTGCAACAATGACCAGGGTGAACATTATTCTTGCAAAATCCTACATGCAAAGAAAGCCTCAGGTAAGTGACAGTTTAATGCTGGTGGGGTTTTCTGCCTGTTTTTAAGTAAAAAGTTAGAGGTTTGGGTCCTATGAACCTCAATTCATAGTCTTTTATTAATTTGTCTCCAACCTTTCTTCCATAAGCATTCCCATGGCATCCCTGGAATGCTGTCATAGCATCAACAAACAGCTTCACCCAGAAATGCAAACACGGCCTCCCCACTCCCCCCATCCCAAGCCAGCCCTGTGATAAGCAGGACACTGTCACAAACAGCAAGGGCAGGAGAACAGAAACAAGCAGGCAGCAAGTTCTTTTCTGTGCAGCTGTGGAGTTCTTTGGACATGTCTATGCTGCCATCACACAACAGGCTGCAAAACCAGACCAGAGTCAGCACGTGGCTCAGCAGGAGCTTACTCGTTTCTAAGTTCACCTGTGCTTTGCTTCACATTGCCCAGCCAAGGCAGTACACACATGACCTCACTAATCCAAGCCCAGTTCAGTCTGGGATCAAAGCACAGATAGATCTTAAGGTCTTATAAGTGAACTTGTCCTTCAATTTCAAAAGCTGTTCATGACTTGGAACAAAAAAGGAGAACAATGATGGTCATATTGCAACACTGGAATTTGCCATAAAAGTGCTTGCCCAGCACAGTGTCTCTTCTCCAGCCAAACAGAGGTTGCAGCCTGGGACACTGACGTCCCCATCCCAGTCCTCAGGTCACCACCAGCAGGCCATTCCACCTCTCATTCTCTGACTGCCTGCCCACAAGACGTGGATGGAGCTCTGAGCTCCTGCCATGCCCTCTTTTGTAAACACAGACATCTGTGCATGGTGGCTACTCAACAACTAACCCCAATGGTGTGTTAGGAGTGCATGTGAATCCTTCCTCCACGATCCCTCAATGGACCTCACTGGATTTACATCCCTTCTTACTGCTCTTCTCACTTGGAAATGGGCAATCTGGAAACAAAATTAGTTAATCTTCTTCATGCCCCTCTTCACCTGGTCACTGACACACTGTGTGCCAGTTGAGTCCAGGGTGTAAATGAAGCCAAGGACAGTATCTGTCTCCAGGCATTTTGCTGTGACTGCAGGCAGTGACTTGGAACAACACAGCTTTAAACAAAAATATCCAACTTCCCCATTTCTCCAAAAACCTGTGGAACTGAGATTGGAACTGCAAGTACAAGCTTTATCTTTCTCCAGATTTGCTAATGCATAATTTATTGTTCTCAATACTAATGGAAACACTTTATAAATTCCTCTGTCTCCTTACAGTTCAGTTCACTTGTCAGACACTGGCACTTAAAAAAGAGAGACCAGGACAGCACTCAGCCTGAAAAGGCACACTGGCATTGAGCACTGCCCTGTTTTTCTAAAGGTTTAGATGTACCTTCCCATCAAAACTTTACAGCTTTGGTAAAAATTATTTGGATTAAGATACAAATGGACACTTTCATTTCAGCTAAGTTCTCCTTAGTGTAATCACACCCCCACATACAAGGAAATTCTTGGAATGAATAAACATATTCCAACCCTTGCAGTTTTCCTCCTTTTCATCCCCATGGTGGGATACAAACCAAAGTGAAAAATGAAAACTCCCATTAGCTAAAACTAATTCCAGATGCCTGTAACTTTCAAAAAACAAGGTTAATTTATTTCAAAACACAATATCTACTATGTACTGGTCACTGTTCTCAATATTTAAGAAATGCTTAGGAACAGATGCCTAGGAACTTGAAAACACAAGAACTACTTGATTTCAGGAGTCCACAATGTCAATGGAGATGGTAAAGTCATAGTTGCATCATAAAGATGTAGCTAAAGACAACTTAGATGCCCAAGGACATATAAATCTGTTCAGAAACATGACCATAAGTCAGCACAGGTTTTAGTAACAGGTGCCGTGTTCAGAATTCATGAACAAACAAGGGAACAGAAGCTTCTCCCAACAAAAAATGCTTCCTTTTCACTGGGGCCTCAATTCAGTCACTAATTTGAGTGACATTGCTGAGCTTCAAGCACTGGTAGCAGCTGAATTTTCCTTTACAGTAGCAATCCCTTGCTCACACTTGTGACAGGAGTTGAGGAACCTCAAACATTGGCCTGTAAGGCATGTTTGGTCCCTGCCCTGAGAGCCTTGCAATTCAAAGGTCACAGCAGTAACCTGTAACAGCAACACCAAGAGGAAAACCTGAACTGGACATTAGGCAAGAAATCAACAGGAGGGCCTAAAGCCCTGCTACATCATAAAGTAAAATATGAAGAATAGTAAAACTAAACCAACCTCGACAGGGATTTCCAGCAGACTCCCCTTCTTCCAGGGCACAATGCCTTTGAGAATAAAATCCACTACTTTAGAATTTTTTAATACTTCTCCCACAAATGTAATCACTTTATCCAGGGTATCCACCCTTTTCTCTATCTTTGCCAGCCTCTCCTTATGCTTTGAGGCATCTAGCTGGGCAGCTTTCATCAGCTTCAACACTTCTGAGCAAATGCTCTGGACATCAGGCTGGTGAGCACTGTCCGATACCTTTAGGCCTTTCTGCATTGCATCTGTCTCAGCAGGAGCTGCTCGGGATACTGTGAGCTTGTTAATGCCTTTTTCTACATCATCAATGCCTCTGTTAACCCGCTGCAGTTTGCCTGTCAGATCTTCCTGGAAATGCAACAGTCTGTCCACCTTTTCGTTCAAGACATACAGCTTTTTGTCCACCATACTTAAATTGATCACTTTTGCAGGCTGTAACTTTGCCAGGGCATTTCCCTCAGCGAGGTCCAAGCTCCCTGCAGACATTGTGTCCAGACAGTGGGATGTCAGACAGATTAGGCTGGCTTTTCATTAATCATAAATTAGAAAATGAGGCTCTGAAACTTCATCTTCTTCAGCTATTCCTATACCAGACAACCTCACTTACTGGAGTCGCTAGAGCGTATCATGAGATAGCTACTGCACATAAGATTTATTTCTGTGTTATCTATTTCTTACTGTGGGCTTTCAGTGATGGAGGTAATTTGGCACCAGACTATGTTTTCTTGGGCCTCCTTGACGTCACAAAACGATTTAAAATTCTTTCTCGAGTGGCTGTTGATAGGCAAGCATCTTAACAATTGCCAATGCCTGCGCAGACCTTCGGAGGGAGGAGAGGGAGGAGGATTGTTTTCATGACCAGTTTTAGTTCTATGATAATGAAAAGGTGCTAGAACATTTCCCTTCATTAAATAGGAAAACTATATAAGTAAATTTGCTGGCCTTGTGCTAAAGCTTGGAAGAATTCAGCTTTGTAGCACGGCTGCAGAGCACCCATCACAGACACAGGCTACTCTCTTTAGGTTGGCTGGCACTTGGATTTAAAAATAGAGTACAATGACAATGATCTGAAATACGTATCTAGCACCAGCATGTCTCTGTCAACTGAAACTTCTAAAATTAAATCTTTCTCCCGGGTTATAAAAATGAACCAAGTTAAAAAAAATATCATGACGAAGGCACAGCAGAACTATTTGAAAAAACCCCAAACTATTAAGTCATAAATCTTAAAGGATTTGTCACTGAATTTTCAGTTCTGAATCAAAGCGTATCTCCTACGACAATTCCAGTCAGTAGAGAATAGAAAGAGCCACTTCACACTGCACAGCCCCCACTGCCCCAGTTCTGAATGCTTTAGGAACACTAATGAAGGTACCCTCACAAAGCAACACAGACGGGGAGTCAGTTCTCTTCCACAGAGCATGAACTGTGGCATCAAGAGAGAAAGCAGTCTGTCCCATGCCAGATGTGACATTGTGTCACACGACTTTGTCCAGTTCTCCTGGGTCCCTTTTCTCTGCTGTGTGTTTGCAGGGCAGGGAGGAAAAGCCAGTGGGGGAACCCTGATGTTGCAGGAGTCCTGATGAGACAGGACAATGGGACCTGTCTCACCATGGGCTTTGGGATCCTGAGCATCCCTACATCTCTGATCCCTCCTCATTGTTTGGAAAGGGCATATGGAAAAAAAATGCCATTCTTAAAGTGCATTTCTTGTATAAGATAGAATATTATATATACTCCTGCAGAGTAGCAGCAGCACTAAAAGTTCCCTCTTGAGACAATGCCACTCCTGTAAGATAAGGATTTTTACCTTTACAATAAAAACTCCCTATTTTGTTACATCTGCCAAGGCCATCATGTAATTATAGCCAACCTGGTGGCTCTGTGACATTTAGAGCCCAATAACTGCCTTTACAAAACATACCAAAAGCTTTAAGACTTGGACTGTCCATCACCTTCATGGGAGAGTTTGAATATCAAGCAATGGCTTTAGAAGAAAACTTAGCTTGGGAATTGGCATTTCATGCCATGTCACTTCTTCTGACCAAAACAAGTATTTTAAAGTCATTGGTATTTTCACACTGATCTGGGATCGAATGGCATGATTTTTTTGGTATGCCATACAACTCAGTAAAATATACAGCTATAACTTGAAAGTTTAGGACATTGGCAATAAAAGCCCTACAACTCTACTACTGCATTTAAAGCCAAATACCTCTAAGTAATTAATTCTTTCAAGCCTACAAACGTGATTGATGACAAAAACAAAACAACCAACGTATTTACTAAATCGAGTACCTACTGAATGTTGTCCTCTCAGGAACAAAAAGAAAATAGTAAATTCATTAGATTGCTGTATTTTAAGTCAGACAAATTACAGCAAATACTTCCATAAGGAAACCTGGCCACAGACAGTCATCCCCAGTTGCATACTTAGAACTCAAGTTGCTATTCCAGGCACAGCACACTCGGTCATGAAACAATGCAAGCACAACCAGAGTGCCCAGCTGGCCCCTGTACGTGCCTGTGGGCAAACAGGAGTCCTACAAAACCTGCAATTACCTTCTGAGTTATTGAACAATTGAGAGCAAAAAGCACTAACGCTGCCCAATTGTTAGTAACTAGTATTATTAGTTCTATAACTGGTTATTTAACCCTCCTCATGTACAATGGACTAGTGGTAAATGCTGTTAAACAAAAAGTAGGACTTAAAAAAAAATTAAAAAGGAAATCTCTGAATTTGTACTAGTTTATACAAACAGACTCAAGTGACTGGAACTCAGGGGGCACAAGCCATCCCTTTCTCCCCCAGATTCAGCCATGTGCACTGTGTACTCCTGCTACAGGGAACAGATTTCACCACCAAACACCTGCTCCTACAGGGCACTGGGAGATGGTTAAGATAATGCACCATGGAGAATTCTTGCTACAAATACAATACGCAATGCAATAATGCAGCAAATATGCCCTGCTACTGTTGCCTGAGGTACAGGGAAATTACAGCCCAAACTGCCTCCTATTCAGAAGCTATTACACTACTTACAGCTTGCTGTGCATCCACAAGGAACTGAAAAAACACAGGTGGGGTGAAGGACAGTGAAGAAGGAAACCTCACTTGGACCACAGTGAAAAGTTTTAAACATCTGTCACAAAATTAAGGTCAGCTTTTCTCTTCTCTTAATTTTCTCCTCACTCTCTCCCCTTTCAAACTGCTGGCAAACACATGAAAAGAAAAAATGGCTCTGGCAGATCTGATTGTTTTGCCTTCAGGATGATAATATGCTCAAATACTGGCAAAAAATATTTTATTCCTTTTGCTTTGAATTACAATAGCAGGCAATTGGTGTTCAGAACAGTGATTTAGTGCCCAGTGTTTGCATCTTGCTTGAGCAGCCCAAAGAGAGCATTTAGTTCCATTGCCACTCTCAAGCCTTTCAATACTTACCAAAAAATAAGGGAAAAATCATAAATTGCCTGACTGCACATTACAGACATCACAGAAAAGCACATTGTTGTGACAAATGCAATGGCCTATTAAACACACTTTTTGTTTGTGTGGAGTTATTGCTCCTAATGACATTTTGCCCTAAGATATTGCAACACACGGAGCTTCATCTTCAGTACCCCCAAACTACACAGAGTGTTGTGTGAGCAACAAATCCTGTGAGCAGTGAGTGCTGCAGGGGCTCTGTGAAGTGCAGGGTTTTGCTCAGCCACCCCGTGTTGGCATTGCCAAAGCAAACTGGTGATCCACGAGACTCCACCATAGCCTGGCTGTAATTTGAATCAAGTCTCTGATGACAATTGGTCTCCTGTGGATTCCTGCTCACTTCTCCCAGGTAACAAAAAATGAGTACTGTGATCTGGAGTGTGTAGGCAACTGCCTCAGTTCCATTATCTGCTCAACTGAAATGAACTTCTCAGACACCTTTAAAACACCTCCAAGGTATCCAGTATCTTAGGAATGCAGAGAAAAAGAACACAAATGCTGGAGAACCAGCACTACAAGTGACCTTGAACTCGTGATCTGAAGATACTTCTATTCTCAAGGGGGGACAGAGTTTATTCCTCTTTGGCTCACAGCCCTCACACACTCTCCCAGTTGTGAAAGAGGGATGTCAGAAAACAAGAGAAAAATTCACACTCAAAGTAAAAAAATCTATCCTATGGCAGTTCAGTTATGGTTCCTCCTTGCTAGCTCTGACCCAAAGGAAGAAAAAAACCACAAAGGTGGAGTGAATATAAAATAAAAGGTAAAAAAAAAAAAGTCTACAGCATGTACTAAACTGACAGCAGAGGCTTATGCTCCAAACAAGAAATGTCACAGAGGTTAAAACCAGCTGCTCAAACAGATCATCTCATTAGATTGTTGCATTGCTTCCAACAACACTGTAAAACTGGAGATGGCTGAAGATAGGTAGGTAAATGAAAAAAAAACTTTTTATATGGCCTATAAAAAGTCAAAGGTTAATAAAGAACTTGAAGGCTTTGGGAAAAGCTGACAGTGGTCACAATGCAACAGAGTTCTAAGGAGATGGGGAACTCAGTGTGGCAAAACCTCAGGAGTTTACCAAAAGAAAAACTAAAGTAGATAAGTTCAAAACAACCTGGCTACATCTGCTAAACACTACTAATACTAGTAGAAAAATACTTACAAATATCTTTTACATATTTAGATACCAGATGTCAATTTTTTTCAAGTTACACTGGAAACCTACTTAACCTAAATCTAATTGATGCAGCTAATTAACATACACTTCCTAGTTTTGTCCCCAGCAAATAAAACACGAACTGAACCCTTCAGGTTACCTAAACTTTTGAAAAATTAAGCCTAATTTCTCATCAACAACATGAAAGGTAATAAATTATGTCCACAGACTAATGGAGCAGCAACAGAGCAATTCTCATAACAATGGCAAGCACAAAACAGGCATTGTCTCTAATTTAGAGGAATAACTTCCAAGGCAAGATATGCCACACAGTCTGGGTAAGTCCATCTGGTTCGATGGTTGGCTTTCCTCCTGAGACCACATCGTAGCAGGAACTGGACTACACCCGCTTGGGAAGCCAAGAACCTGGCATTTCACATATCAGTCCTGTTGGCCTTTGGCTGGAATCCACCTGCACAGTGAAAGGGTCTGGGGAGCACCAGGTGACCCTGGTGTGGCACAACTCAACAGTTCCTCACTCACCACACTGTGCCATCACTGCAGTGCCACATTAACTCAACCCGAACAGTCACTATAGAAACTCTTTTGTAAGCTTATTTAACAAGAGAAAACTTTTAACACAATAGGTTGGGAAATACTCTCTCAAGTCCTGCCTCCTTCCCCCACTTCCATTTCATTCTTTTCCAGACAACTGAGCCCAAGGACAATGCTCGCAGGCAGCGGCACAGCCAAGGACAGGTCCCTGAACCCCAGGCCATGTGCACCACTGTAATGCATCTCTGCCAAGCAGCTGACAGCAGAGCTGCACAGATCAATTATGACATTTCATTGACATCAAAGTGATGAGATTTCTAGATAACACTGTTTGCCACTTGCCCACATGGCTTACCGAGAACCTCAAAGTCCTTCTGTGAGGTTACTTTGCCTCCCAGGAGGCCAACAGAGCACCTGCTGCCCATCCTCATTCACTCACTTGACCCCAGAGCTTATTCTTGCCACCAAGTCTATTACCCACAGGAATTACATTAAGAAGCTCATTACTTTTACTTGTCATTCTTTCAATTTATTTTTTTTAAGCCAAGCAGCCACTAAACTATTTAACTAACTTGGACCAGAAGAGTGGTAACTGGTAATGTTTCTCTGGTAGTGGTGAGGATTCACCCTCCCACTCCTGCCGACTCACCAACAAAGAGCTCTCCTCTGTAAGCTGAACAGAAAAGTCATATTGGTGACTGCTTTCCCTGAATTTCAGTGATTTTTTTATCTAATGCAGTCAGCTCCTCACAGAGGCTGCTGATTTTAAGGGTCAGCCACAAAAGCTACCCTTGGATTCCAGAAGATTTCTCACTGCTACAAGGAGCTCAGCAGAGAACCCCGAGGCCCATTTTACACCTGCCAAAAGCCTTTGTGTCTATGGCAGTTTGCTCAGGTACAAGTAATAGTAAGACCATAGGGATCTGCCACAGCACAGAAGAGCAGCCTCAGCTGTGCAGGAATGCCAACAGGCATAAAATCAGGAAAAGCAAACCCTTCTCGCTGAAGTGATGGGATAGGCCCCTCAGGATACATATATAAGGAACAGACCTACTGCACAAGAAAGGGTTACTTCTAGACAGCCAACTTTTCTGAAAAACAAACTTGCATAATCCAGAATTTGCTGCAAAACACATTAAAACCAGCACAATTGTTCTTGCTGACTTGAAATTTGACTGGCTTCAAATCAAATCCCTCAGAAAGGTCTCTGCTTTGCCAGCAACATGCTTTTGTTGGAGAAGAAGAAAATCCCCACACTGCACCATGCTCTGTGCTGCCTTCTGCTCCCTCCCTACTTCAAGAGAAGGGTTAGATATCTCTGACATTTTGCTTTGACGTCATTCACAAACACAGGAATAACTTCATCAGTTCAGGCTTAGTCTCAACACAAACTCTGCTTTGAAGAAGATTCAGAATAAATTTGTGTACAGAAACTGATGGGTTTGCAAACTCTTCTCAGTAATCTAACACTCACAGAGAAGCCACTTGCTCTCCTTTAGGTGAATGCTTAAATGTCTGCCAAAAACCAGAGAAATTGCTGCATCCATCTCAGATGTGCAAAAGATTTCCAGCTAAACTTATAACGGTTTTCATCAAGTTAGAAAAAACATGCAGGAAACAGACAAAAGAATGTCATGTACAGAAAGGCTTGTCTAAAAGAACATTATCCCACAAGCCAGTGGAATGGCAGAAAGCAGCTAATAACAGGAATCAAACTTCTCAGAGCAAGGAGGGAGAAGGCAATTTTTGAAGTTTATATCTCTAAAGCAGATAGCTTAAGAACGGTTGTGAACTAGACTCTGAATAAGGGCTCCAGTGATATGGTTGAGCACAGTGATCCATTTTTCCACCTGAAGTCAGTATCTCACCACAAATATCTAGTAAGAACAGAAATCCAGACCACATTTGGTGCAGCCACTTCCACTCCCAAGACAGTAAGTACCCCCTAGTGCTTCTCTGAAAGAACTCTGTCAGAACTCAGGCTCCTGAACCACCTTGCTGCCTTAAATCAACAGGCAACAGACTCCAGAGCATTAATTTTAAGTAACCACATAAACATTTCTCTGCACTCATAAGAGGCTCCTGAATTAAAACTAATAAACCATCGATTCTGGAATTCTGCTGTTAGATCAGTGACAAATTAATCTCCAAATGCATTGCAGAGACAGCTGTAGTGTAAACTCAGACACACTGATTATCAGGGCTAAACTACAAAAACAGCCCCAGGTTCTGGCACCATAAAGCCAAAATCACTCAGAGGAAAGCAATCAAATAACACTGCTGATAAAAGATCCAGGATATAAATGGTTTGCATTTCGTATTAGTTGATATCAGGAGTATTTGTCACTAAAGGGTAATAGGGCAGTTCCAGTCACAAATATAGTAACAGTACATCAAGATCTTCTGTGTGAGAAATTAGCAGAGCAGTTAAAACTCTGGGCTGGATGCTGGCAAAGGCTGCAGTAATATTCTGTAGAGGTAAGCAAGCCACAGCTGGCATGAGCCCATACACACTGTCCCTGAAAATGGTGAAATAGAGGACCCTCACTCTTGGTCAGCCACAAAAGGAGGGACAGGAGAATTCTGCAAAAGTTCATCTGAACTGAATCCCGTGAAGACTGGATCTTATGCAATTCTGCATTTATCAAAATGCAGATAAAAGGGCCCAAAACAGGCCCACAGCAATGACTGGCAGGTTTCTACCTGCCTTATCAAGACCAGCCATCACTGATGGTCGTGGCAACAACGGCCTCATGGAGATGGATGACCCAGCCAGCCAGCTGGTAACTTGTGCCAATGTTGTCACAGGATCAAGTAGGTTGGAAGAGACCTCTGAGATCAAGTCCAACCTATGAACAAACACCACCACGTCAACTGGACAATGGCACTAAGACTGGTCATTTCTAGCCCTAATTCTGATAATTCCATATAAGGCAAACCCAGAAACAAGAAGGTCAGTCAATCATCAAACCTGTAGCAGGACAGGTCAAGGAAGATGCAATTCAAGCTGTGCTGGTTCCTAAAGAGGTGCTGAGGAGTAGTCAGGACCCCGAAGCTTCCCACACTGGGCTCCTAGGGACTTTAGCTGAAACTGGGAACAGGAACCCACCAAGAAAACATCCAGAACACAGACATTCATAGAAAAAGGGCATTTCTTTCTAACTCTGCCCAGCCCCACACAATAGCAGTGAACATGCAATGACAGTGCTGGGAGGAATCAGGTCTCTGAAAGGAGGCACTGAGGACCTGAAGTGAGAGGCATGCCCAAGTTGGATGAGTCAGAAAGCACATGTACTTCTCAAGCCTGAACAACAAAGCAAGGACACAAATGAGAGTGAAAGGTGAGCCACAAATATAGAAGACAACAACAGGAGGACCTGCTAGCTCCTGCTATCTCAAGTCAGCCATGGAGAAGGTGAAAACAAACCTGGTTTGTAATGTCAGAGACTATATATAGTTTACTACTCTAGTTTCTGGGATATGAACTGTCTGAAAGGATACTCAATAGAATATATTTAGAGTGCAGACCACTATACACTGGTGCAAAATTTAAATCAGAGCACATGACACCTTTCTTTTGAGTTCATGCAAAGCCTGGGAAGACAGTGCTAACAACTGAGATGCTCAGAAGTTTTGCAAACAAGTATTTTTCTAGAATTCCCAATCCTTCAAAATGGCTTCCCACTTCCATTCATTTTTTCCAGGCTGCCTGCCTTTCTGCTGGCTCTCCACAGAAGGGTGCACAGAGCCTGCCAAGACTCTGCACCCCAGGAAGGTAGTTCAGACCTCTGCAGTTCAGAGTGCCCCGGAGCCTGGGGTGCCACATCTGCTCTGCTGATGTGACTCCCCAGGGGAACAGGAGTCCAAACTGCAGGTGCCAAGGCCTCATCTCCACCAGCAGCTCTGTACCCCAAGAATCAACTACACTAAATGGGAGACAAATGTTCAAAGAGATTAAAATGAAGGTAATTGTTGAGCAGTGCAACACATTCAAAACCAATCACGCAAAGGTCAAGATGTGAACCAAAGTACCTGAGGAGTTCCAAATAAACCCTGCACAGGATTCCCAGAGAAAGTCTGACTAGTAAAAGCAGCAAGATGTTATCCAAAAGAAAACCCCAAACCAGCCTACAGAGTGGAATACGTGCCCCCAGCCACAAATGTGAGGTAGGAGGGGGGCACCAAGATTAGCCTGTGTGAAGACTACGTGACTTCAGATATCTCATTAAGTGGCCATGTCCTAAAATAAGAGTCAGGTCCAACACGTCAGCAGAAGGAAGACAGCAGCACCACTGAGGGGAAAAGGATTGATGCAGCTGAACACAAAAGCTGTTCAAATTCACTTCAAGGAAAGGAAAAGCCGAAAGGAAGCACAGGCAACTTGGTCTGCAAGTGATAGAATACTCCTATCACTGGAGTCCAATTAATTTCAGAAACATGAACTGCCCCATCTTATTGCTTGAGCATGAACTACCTCCTCCACTGCACCTCTGAGCAGTCACAGAGATTCCCAGGCACTCTGTAAACACACAGAGGCCACTGCTTATGGAACTGCCCGGGGCTGAGTCCCTCCAGTACAGCCCAGTCAGAGCCAGCACTCAGCTGAGCATGAGCAGGGAGCTCAGCAAGCACCACACCAAGATGAGACTGCAGCCCACCAACACAGAGACAACAGGTCCCACATCAACCACTGCCGTGAGAACCACACACACAGTCAGCAGAGCCTGCTGGGACAGCTCAGACCCATTGTAGGCTGACATTAATATTAAATTCACAGGTTAGAGCAGTTCTCACCAGCCTTCCTAAGAACTGCACACATGGTCCAAGACACTGTTCATCCTTACATGCTCTCTGATGGTCATATCCTCCAAAAGCATTCTTGCCTTTATAATGTTCCATGAATTTCAGTCCCAGCTTTGTGAACAAAACAGAGAATGATTTTCCAAGAGATGAACATACTGAGTTTGGTAAATTGGCCAGAGTGATGTAATCCAATGCAAAACATCCCAAACAAAGTGGGTTTTGTTTCTTAGCTCACTGAGGACAAGGAAAATCAATAAATCAAACTAAATAACACAACATTTACCTGTGGACCTTAATGTTATTTTCAGAAGAGAAGAACCATTATCACTAGTCTTACAGAAAAGGAAATTGAAGTAATGAATATGAAAGAATTACTCAGTCACCCAGCAGATCAATTACAGAGAAACAAGATATTCTGAATTTCATTATAATCTTCATTCCATTGCAAAACACTACCTCTGACCTGCACAGAGCCAAGCCACAGAATGCCATGCAGACAGATAACTGCAGTACTGACTTTTTTCCCCAAGACATGACTAGTCCAAAACACCCTGGCTTGTTTGCTTGGATGGTTCTAAGGCCACCCTCTGTAGTTCCTCTAGAAAAATCTTTCATTTGCACTCCTTCAGAAATAAGCAAGAGAAAATTTAATGTGTTTCAGGCTGTTTAATATCTTTAACATAAAGCTGAACATGAACAATTTAAACACATCATTATCTCTCTAACACGAAGAGCAGTTGAGTAGGATATTCAAATTAGAAGACCAAAACATTTTTCTGCTACGTGGCCATAAATAGACAATAAATCATGTGGCCACAGGAATATGAAACATGACTGGTGTTCTAAGCCATTCTGTTTCCTATATAATATATGATAAAAACAAATCACATTCTACTCTTGGCTGTATTAAATCCACTACATATCATTACATTAGATGAATTTAAGACTTTGGAACAATATCTTACTTGTTGAAATCACTAGAAATTTTGTCCCTTCCTGCAACTGGGCCAAAATTTGGTTCATTACTGTTGATTTAATTAATTTACTCTATTGGCTCTTGAAGAAACAAAGACAATTACAAATAAAAACTCTTTAAGAAAACCCATTACAGCAATTGTTGAACAAAATACATGAAGAAATCCTTTCTTCAAAATTTTGAAACAGTCTTAAAAACCCCACAAGAATCTGATCTATTCTAATTTAAAATGCAACTCCTATAATTACTACTTTTTTAATTACTTGAGCATTATTATATGTTCACAGCATTCTTTTTAAAGTCACTTAAGTGACTGCTAGTGGTCTTTTCAGCAACCCGAAAAGCAGATAAACACAAACAAACTGCAGAAAACAAATGCTTCTCCTAGACTCCCTACAACTAGCAACTGAAATTTAACTTCCCAGATAGCCTGAAATCCTGGTGGGGTTTGATGCACAGCTTACAAAAGTAGAAAAGCAGATTCCCATCCTCTCCTCCACGTCTCTGCTCTCCCAGGCTCGGTCGTGGTTCAGCTCTGGGAGACAGAGTGTCTTTGGCTTTGCTTGCTCAGGCCTTTGTACAGGGGGTTCTGCTCTCCCAGCCCTCCAGTCAGATCCCAGGGCACCCCTCGAGGTATTGCTTGCCCACTGCTCAGGGTGGTTACACTGCTTTTACCACAGCTCAAATGGGCTCGGGCAGAATTTGGCTCCTCATTAAATCACCTCAGGGAGAGTCTGCCCAACAGATTCCCTGCCTGAAACCTCACAGACATAGGACAACAAAAGCAAAAAGTTGTGACAACCAACCTCCACATCATTTGAAAGTCAGCCTGGCATCCTATACCACAAACAGCCCACAAATATACAACAAAAATTCCGCTCAGAATAAAAGTTTTAATGTGCCAAGGCTCTCATGAAAAGTAAATTTATTTACAAAGGCAAAGCCTGCCCTCATCACCTCAGAAACACCTCCTTGACGCTGGCAGGTGTTCTGCAAGCCAACAGACTGCACAACCTGGCCAAGAATGTCAAACACATGTTCCCAAAGGCACAGAAAGCAAAACTGCGCCATCCAGAAAGTTTTCCCTTTCCAACTGGGCTTACAATAAAGCTCTGAGGGGGTCCCTTACCGTGAATCTCTTTATGTAATCAGAAACACAAAATCCTCCCATGCTCAGCCGAAGGGATCTGTGCAGGGAAGATTCCTGATATAAAGTTCCCATTCTGTGTGGCTTGTCTGGTGGTCACGCAGGTAGCCCAGAGCCTTTTAGTGAATAAAGCTGCACAGCCTCCCTGGATGTTGCTCGAATTCTGCTTGTGTGATAAACCAGGCATTTCATCTTATCTAACACTCCAGCAGGCATTTCAGCCATTTCACTGCCCTATCAGCAGTACTAAGTTCTATCTGTATCACAGAGCTCACTTCCTGAATCCCTGATAACAGATACTTGGGGGCACGGAACCAACACAGGAGGACAGCCATATCTCTGCAGTCACTGAGCAGTCCCTTCTTGGCATTTCTCTGCTCCTTGGCTTATTTTTGTCCAATTTTACTTTGCTGTAACTCAAGGACAGCACATTGGCTGCAGCCAAGCAGTGACAAGGCTGTCACTTAGCCCACTGCTGTTCTTCTTTTCAGTGACACTGGTAACTGCTGCAGAGTATTTGCTGCAACATAACACAATTATTACACGTGTGGATGTTTCTTGTATTTCCAATTTCTTAACCACAGGAACAGAGGGAACAAGGAATGGACACAAAAGGACCATTGAGGAGGACCATCAGAACTCTCATACCAATTTAAGCCTTAAGCACTGCTTCTAGTCTGATGCTATGCACACAGAGCCATACACTCAGTCTGTAAAACCCCTTGCAGTCAAACAAAAGTACTTACACAGGTGGATGCTACTATGAAGTCCATGTGGATGTACTTGTGAACCCCTAGATTTAGAATATTTTGATATTTTTTCCTACTTACAGTAGTTATATCTACTTACACAGTTAGTTAATATGTAGCCATAATGCTCCCAAATGATGTTCCTCATGCATTAGGTCCTTAACTAATGAATTCCTTTTTATTTTGCCCTGTATGACATAAACTTTTTTTATCTTACCTACAAGATTGTGTCCATGGAGGACAAATATACAAAGACAACACATACCAATATTCTGGATCACCTAAGAAGGAAGGTAAGTTTTGGAGAAGAAAATCTACTCTCAGTTTTAATCTGTGCTGTGCTTTCCTTTCAGCAGGTGGGCAAGCATCTCAGACAGCAGCATCAGGACTTAGCATGGGCCAGATCTTCGCTGCTTAAATCAAACCACAAGTGTGTTTTACCACAGGCTGAGTGCACATGCACTCTGCCCTGAAACAATTAGGTGAGCACTGGAGATAAGATACTGTACCTTTATCATTATGGTCTAAGAGATGTCAGGTCCAGAGGTGTGGATACACAGCTGGCTACCCCTCTCACAGCAAAAACAAGTGTTTTGTTTCCTCTTGGGTTTGTACAGCAAAATAACAAATATGCTGTTAAGAAACAAAATAAAATAAATATAAGTACAGGCAAAACCAGAAAATCAAGGTGAGCAATGAACTTTTGCAGGGCAAAATCCAGGGAGGAGATGGCCATGCTTGCTGTGCTGTATGTTCTACTGCCTGGCAAGGAACGTTTCTCAGGCTATTCAACAAACAAGGGGATGGGCCAGGGGTTGCCTGGGGTACAGGAGGATCTGAGCACAGCCCAGAGAGGAGAGATGGCTCTCCTGAGAGGTGAGTAGTCCTGGTAAAGGGACTAGTCTAACATCCTGGCAAAGGGAAACCTGAGGCTGCCTGAGATGCTAGACTTAAACCTACAGAAATGTGAGGTCAGTCTCGACTGCTAGACCCCTGCACAATTCCCAACTCCATCTCTGTATTTTGGCTTTTCCACCTACAAAGCAGAGTTAACCCTTCTTAGCTGGAATATTTTCAGAGCTTTAAAATCTACTATTACTGTTCCACCCTTCCAAAAGGCAAAACCAAACCATAAATTCTAGGTGAAAACTGCCCCAAAATCCTAAGCCACAGCAGCTGTGCCCATGCAGTGGCACAGGGGCACTGGTGGCTCCTGGGCAGGCAGCACTGTGCCTGCTCCCAGCCATTCTGCCCGGACAGGGCAGGAGTGCTGCAGGCTTTGGGGCAGCATCTCCAGCAGGATTCCTGGCACAAGGAACACCTCTTGTGGGACAGGACACTGTCCACACGGGCATTGGGACCCTGAATGTGGCCTTCAGCTTTTTACAAACATGGAACTGATTGTGTGAGTTAAAGAGCCCTATACCAGCACCCAAGAAATCAACAAACACCCCAGCTGTTCAAGAGGTGCAGTGTTTAATAGATGAGTCAGGAGATCCCCAGACCCAAGGCAGGGAAAGAAGCATTTTTATATATTTGTGACTTATTCCAATAGCACAAATAACCATGCAGTTACTCTAGATTTAGTAAAGAGACACTATTACTTAATGTGGCAGCAGAGGCATGTACACAATGCAAGCACCATGCCATGGGGGAAAGTTTGCATGACAAAGAGAATCCTTCAGAAAATTTGGCAAGCACTCCAGAATTTGCAATGCTCAGCCTGCAATCTTCCATTAGCAGATCTAAATACAGATCTGTAGTGTAAAACAACACTGTCCTGCAGTATTTCCATTAATGAATATTAGTATTATTATGAGTTTCATTGACTTTGGTTTTTATCCATTTGGATTTTGCAAAAAAAAAAAAAAAATTTTTAAAAAATTGGAGCTTCTCTCTGCCCCATTTTAATTTTAAATCTCACAGTGTCAGTTCTGGACTGCGTGATCCTGCCAATATTAAAAGCAACAAATCAGTGGCAACCAGCATTCAAACCACAACAAGGAAATAGTCCACTTTCCACAAAGTTAAATGTATGGACACAGGAATGTGTTTTCTTTAGTACCTGGGCAAAATCTAAGTAATTTGACACATAAGGAAATACAGGGTTTGGTGCCTTGCCCTAGAATACAAAGATCTAGAGACAAGGAAAGTGCTCACTTTGAGCACAGGCTTTGTAGATGTCACAAGACACCATTCACTTACAGAATAAGTGCAAAAGTTTTCCAAAAGTCATGCAAGTAACACCCAACAAATGAAAACAAGATTAGTACTTTAGCTTTTAGAGCAACTCTTCAAATCTGCTATACTTAGACTCCCAAAACTCCTCTCTCAAACCAAGAGCAGTGTTTGACAGCACAGCAGTCCAGCTGGAGCACACAAGAAAAGGCAAGAGGTAAAGAGCTTATTAGAACTGGCTTCCCCAGCCAGCTGCTGGCAGACGTGCCAACTCCTGCACTAACTGCACCCAAAATGATGGGGCTCAGCATTTCTGAGGTGACCTCTCTCATCAGCCTCTGAGACTTAGGAGGAGGTGCACAAACATCCCATTTTCAGGGCATTTATAATCTAAGCAATATTCCTTAGATAAAGTGGTTAATACAAAGTATCTTCCTTCCTGAAAACGAGAAGCTTTAGTCACTTGGCCCGTTTCTTCCACACACATTTCAGAGTTAGGAAATCAGTTAAGCACTTTAGAACCTTTTTGTCATTAATAATCAGGGGCAGGATGCTACTGACACTCATGTCACCCAGTTTAACTCATTGTGACCATGCCCTAAACATCTAACTGAGGGTTCCCAGTTCTCTTCCAAAAGGCACTTCCAAGCTGTACCAATAACTTACCCTTTCATTACGCTTCCATCCATGCAACAAGCCAGAACTGAATGCCAGCATACAGGAGTGTTCCCAGGGAAAGGCACACAGAACCAGCAGGCAGGGGATTGATACCAGAAATGCTCAGGTCCCCTTCTGTATCTGATCAGGACAAGTATTCAGGAGCCTCTAAAGGCTTTGACTGATGAGGCATGTTCTAAGGCCAGTCAATTCCTGGTTGTCTCTGTGCCAGTATCAGCTCATTTCTAGAGCTGCTCCACTCACAATGGATTAGTATTAAAGGACGGGTCTGAAAGCCTCCCCACCTCATTAATATTCATTTTATATTTTAAATGCCATTTACACAGGGACTCATCCCCAAGGCTAGAAGCCTCATAAATTATATTCCATTTTTAAACTTGCAGTACTCGCTCTCATTGTTTCAAAAGGAAAACATCAGTGGAGACAGCTTTAGGCAGGCTGCTTTTGTTTAAAAGAATACTATCCAAAGCCCTGCTTTAACTTCATTAGCCCACAAAGATTTGCACTGCAACAAATCCTGCCTGCAAAGCACATACACGACTGTCAGCAAATTTTCCTTCTTTCACGACTCTGCTTTTGTTCCAGCTACCGGAGCGGGTGGCACAACATCTGCTGCTGAATAAACTCACAAAAGGCAACTTACCTAGAGAAAATTTGAAATAGCTACAACCACCATATAAAAAAACCAAATTAAGAGACAAAGTGGGTCTTCTGGCAAACACGGGTAGACGATTTTGCATTCAGAGCTATCACATTACATAGCAAACGTGGCTTTGATGGTCATAAAAAAGGTCCAAGGGAGAACAGACTGAAGCCTTCTCTGCAAGGGTGGGGCCAGTTTCTGGGCAGCAGTCTCCTCCTGTGCAGCACAGAGCCTTGGCACACAAGCCAACCCTACAGGCAGACAGTGCCTGCACCCTTCCACCTTCCACTGGAATCAACAGCAAAAGCAAAAAGAAAGGTAGATTTTTCTTGTTTTACCTTTGCAAAGCATTTGCTGTAACACAGATGGCATGTTCAGCTGATAGTTTAAAACACGGAGAGACAACTGGAACCAAAACCATTTGACATCATTGCTCCACCTGCCCTCCAAAAAGCCTTCCACGGTGAGCAGAGCAGACCAAGCTCATTTCCCAGAGTGGGATGAGAAGACTGCCACTCCCATGGGATGAGAGATCTTTATCAAGCTCCTACTCTGCACATGCACTACTTTGTGCTGTTTATAAAGAACTCTTGCCCACTCTGAGGGAGCCACAAACAGTTGGTAATCACAACCTCCCATTTAATGGTCCATTAACTAGAGGAGACGTCATTTCTGAGAGTAAGCCCCATAAAGTACACATGCAGCACCAAATTTGTGTGTCTAATGAATAGACATGTGAAAATCAGAAACACAAAATCTTCTGTATTTGAGTTTGAAGTTCAGAGGTAAATATTTTAGAGGTATTTTAACTTTGGCAGGTGGACTTTTTTTCCTAGCTTCAAATCAGTGTCCACTAACTGGGTTCATTCTAGCACTCAAAAACCTTCTTCACAGGATGTTTCCCCATCTTGAATTGACACTGAAAAACAAGGATTTACATTCTCAATCCCACTCCCAGTGGTGGTGGGATCTTGTTCACCGTCCATATCACATCTGAATCTGCTGCCCAGAGGAAAGCCCAGTAAACTCACACCCAAGGATACAGATGGGGAGGGCCAAACACAGCAACAAAAGAACACAGCCTCTGGAGAATTTCTTTCTCAAACCACTTAGTTTTTAGGTAAAAAGGAGCTGCTCAACTCTGAGAACACCTGAGCAGCAGTACCCTTATTCCTACAAATGCAGCACCTCTCCAGTCACTCTCCCTTGTTCTCCAAAACCCCTGCTCCTTCCCACAGCTCCAGAAAGCCCAAACACATGCATTGCTTTCTCCATCACAATATCCTAGAGAAGGTCTCCACCTCACTCTCACAGCCTTAACACATTAATCATTATTATTTATCACTAAGTCATTGTTAATTCTCATCATCATCCCTTTCTCCAGTCTCTGGCCAAGTGCAGCTTTTCTTTTTCCCTCCCCTCACCATTCCTGGCTTGCTCTGCCTGGTCCCTGCCTCCCCCTCCTGTCTGAGAGAGCTGCAATTCCCTTCCTGCCTTGGCTATATAAGGACACCCCCCCAGCAGTTCTACCACTGCCAATAAGGAAAGATGGAGGCCTGCACTGGCAGAAACTGAGATTGCTGCAATCATAACCCAAACCCAGTCTGACAGTGGCCTTTTAAGTTGTTGTGCTTTTGAGTATTGCTGCAGTCATAAAGAGCACAAGCTGTCAAAAACCCATTAAGATATCACAGCTTCATCAGCAAAAAAGGCACCACTAAATTGACAAGCAGCAGTCAATGATCTCAAAAATAATTAATCTAATTTCAACCCATCTGTTAGTCTCAAAAATATCATTTTTATGACTTTCTCAGATTCCCCACGTTCAAATTATGAATCGTCTCATTTCCAAGGCATTTGTAACACAGGCATTCCAAACAGAATGTGTCCCCTCCTCTCTCCCATTCACTGTATCACGTTGATAGGAGTAGAGTTCTGTCAATTTTGATTTCAAGCTCTTGCAACACATTAACAGTCTATTATTTCAAAAGAAAACGTTTTGAGACTTCTTTTCCTATGCTCTGTTGCCATCAGTCTCAAACACCGAACAGTACAAATTGTTCAAGTATCGCTTTCCCCTTCCAAACTCCTCTAACCTTTTCTTTTTTCCAGAACTACATTTAGATGCAGACTCATGAGCCGTAAGCAAACGTGAGCTTCCCTGTTGCTAAGGACCTGTGTGCCAGCAGACTGCACTGGCAGAGGTGGGAGCAGCAGCACAGAGCTGCCAAGTTCCCACTTTGGTCAGCAGCAAGAAATGTAAGCTAAATATTTTGGATGGGACTCTCAATCGTTTTAAAATGGGTGTGAGCAACAGTGAAAGGAAAATAGATCTAGAAATTACTAGACTCGTGAGTAATCCTGCACGCTGGGGACACTTTTTCCCTATGAGGGCACTCAAGCTGGATTGCAGAAGGCAGCTACTAGTACTTATCTAAATTAGGCTTCTTGCTCAATTTCCATTCAGCCAATTATACAGTGCTCTGAGGTACTATTTTCAAAACACTCCTCTAAGTAAGTGTTAGGATGACATTATATAATCTTAATCAATCAGCTAAATAAAGTTTGTTTTAAAAGTACTTTTTTGAAAAACTTTCACAGGAAGTCAATATCTCCCATCGTATAACAATCCTGAGACTAAATTCTAATGTTCCTCTTGTAATCTTAAAATAGATTTGTCCATTCAGTTTGCTAGGGAATTCTACTTTTACAGGTTTTTAACTTTTTTTAAAAAGCTTTCAATATAGTTGCTTCTTTTTCAACATAATTAAGAGGCAGGATCAGGCTCTGAATCATTCCTTGGCCAAGACTCAATATATCTCTGCCTTAGGCATTTCATCACTTGCTGTATCATTTTTCATTCTTTGGAATTGCTGTGTCTTAAGGAAAAGAGAGCTTTGTTAGTTTTCCAAGATAAGAAGAAGCAATCTTTACCCTTCACTGTTTCAGAGAGCTCCAGCAAAAGGCAATGAGACCTTAAGCCTCGGCCTACAGTAACAGCAGTTCCCTGGTGACCTTAAACAAACAGAGCCTTACATTTTGTCTTAGTTCGAGGGGACAACTAAGATATCTGAGTTGGCCAAGAAATAATCTCTCTCCTTAAATTTTAGAAAAAAACCCAGAACTTTAATTAGGAAAATATATATACATATATGAAAATATATATACATATATGAAAGGATAACAGTTCTTAACCACAATACACAGATATACACATATACCTCTATATATATCTGTACCCAGAAAGAACCAAACAACAACAATTTGTAATAAACCTCTTTCAACTACAAAACAGCAAAGCAAACAGTTAAATGTCTTTTCGCCTGTGCCCCAAAGGGGGAAAGATGCAATTATATCTACAGACAGCAGGTGGCGCTGTTGCACCTCAACCGCTGGCTGCTTGCTCTCAGGGGTTGCAGTTATATTTATGGACAGCAGGTGGTGATGTCGTGCCCGGCTGGCCGGTCTCTCCTCTCTCTCGGGACAGGGGAAAACGGCAGGAGCAGATGCCAGGGGAGTTCCTGTGAGTTCGGTGACAAAGAACAAAAGGCAGCAGAAACCCAGCCTCCCCAGAACAAAACGGGCGGGTTCCTCCCTTTTCTGCAGTAGCAACTTGTGATGTCCAAAGATGGTTGGCGAGGCGAGGGAACAAAGGGATACAGTCCCGGTCTCCAAAAAGCGATGCTGGACCAGGTGTGAGTGTCCTGTCCTCCCTCCTCCGCGCCCAGACGCTGAGCTAGATGACTTGCACAGAAGTCCCAGGAAAACACTGACTCCTTCCCCCTCTAGGCAGTCCTCCCTCCCCCTCTGGTCTGGGGAGAGATTAGAACAAAGACTCTAACTTGGGTCGCTAACAGAATATGCATATCCATTGTGCCTTTTCTTAACCACCTGTTGTGATGCTAATGCATTGCCTCCAAGCTTCTTTTGGAAGGAATTCCAACTGGGTTTTGAAACTATAACACATTTCTAACCTCACTCACCTGAGGTGACACACCAGCATCTCCCCGTGCAGTGCAGTCCCAGCTGAGAGGCCCCTGCAAAACAAACAGCTGCTCTTTTCAGGGGTTCCTTATGCTCCTGCCTTCCCTCTGACTCTGGTGCTCAAGACAAAAACTGTTTTTCCTCCAGGACACTCTGTGTGGTCTCACAGGACAGATTTAATACCCTTATGCATGTTAGAACAATTTTAGATCTAAAGATTCATGAACTGTGCTGTTAATAAACTGTATGCCATTACTTAAAAGTGTCTTTAGCACATCAGAATTTTTTATCTGCCAAAGAAGTCAACCCCATCAATAACCATTACTTTCAAACACACTCCAGACTGCTGTGTAGTGCCAGTTAAGTCAGGATCAGCTATTCACTTTGCTAAAAAACAGAGCTTCTGGTTCACCTCTTGCTCCAGTGAGTTCTCTGCCCCTGCACGAAACACTTTGGCTGTTGCTGAGAACCAGGGATAGGACACAAACCACCTACAGAGGCAGCCCAGCCTTGCATCTGATCACTACCTGTGCTCACATGGGCACCTGCACACACACAAACACCTTCTGCTTCTCCAAATAAAGAAACTCTCACCTCACTCTGAAGATTTGCCGTTATCAGCAAGGTATTTTCCATAAAATATTCAAAAGCTGTTTATTCCAAGACAAAACAAAAAGCACTTGGAGAAACTGCCAGACTATTCATATTTGTACTCCAGGTATCTGTTCTTAACAGCATTTTATGGTCTTGAACACTGTCCAGGATTAAAAATAGTATTTCTTACCTCTTACAACAAAATTAAAGACTGAGTTGAGATTGAGAGAAATAACACGCAGCAGGAGACCAAAGGTAGTAAACTAACTTTTATAAGATAGAATTCAGGTTTGATGTACAAAGCTAAGCACCAAGAAAAGCATGTTGTAGGGGGTAAGGAGAAGATGAGGAAGGGGTACCTGACCTTTTCCTGGCGATATGCTGTACAGTGACACCAAATAACTCATGAGAACCATGATCTCAGCTTGCAATTAAACAACTTTGATGAAAGCAGGTTTAGGTGCTCTTCTGCAGAGAAAAGGAAATCCACAGATTTATCCATTTCCAGTGCCTCCTGCCTAATCTATTTCTTGCTTCTTACTCAGAATGCACATCCTAATCAACAGCTGGCAGCTATGAGTAACCCTTTTGGAAGTAAGAGCACGAAAAAACCCCAATCATACAATTCAGTACATTGATTCACAGATATTTTCAGTTCATTATGAACTCACAATATCTACTGAAATCACAGGCTATTTTTGCAGTGCCTGATCTGCCACAATGCAGCAAAACTGATCATCCTCTCAAAATCAGGTATAACTTTGGGGCAGCCAGACTTAGAATTCTGTGAGTTTTGAAAGTGACAGCCCAAAGAAAGAAGAAAAAAAAAATTATTTTATGACTTATTACAGCTGTTCTATCACCAGTGCTACCTAAGCAGCAACCTCCAAAAATGACAGGCAAGTAACTGGGGAAAACAACCCCTTGAAATGCTACATTTGCTAGAGGCTATTTGCCAGAATCCACAGTGAAATAAAGAAGTAAGAAGCCTACTACAAGACTCTCAATACTTTGAAGGATAAATTGCTTTTAGACTCACCTGGAAGTGTTGGTTAAACTTGTTGGTTTACCATTGGCTCTGCTGTATTTCCATAGTAAGCACAGGCTGTGAGTGCCTTAAAGGTTATCAGAACAGAACTGAAGTACCATCTGTGTTAGGCAATAAGATAATAAGCATCCTTGGTAGCACACCCCAAGATACAAGGAGAGCAGCCTATATGATCACTGTTTCAATCTAAAAAAACCCTAGAAAAACTAAAAAAAAAAAATTAAAAATAAAAAAAAAATCATTAAAACTCACTAAGTAAAATCAACCCAAAGACCATGTTTGGGAATTGATATTGAAAGCCACTATCTCATTTTTAGTTTCTCTCTCCATAAATCCTGCCGAACCACAGGGTGATGATAATCTGTGAAGTGTTCCCCAATACTTTGTCCCATTTCCAACTTTTTTATCAACCATAACAGCATTAAACCAAAAATAACAGGAAAATCAGAGATGTTTGTAAAATTTGACCCAAGAAATCTTACATACATGGGGCTTCCAGGGGAGGTAAAGAGTTTCCTTGAATCATTTTTTATTTAACTGCCAACTGAAAGTTCAGAATTCTTTGGTCCTGCCAAATTATTCACCTTCACCAGTTCTCACAGCTCAAAGCTGACACCCCACACTGATGGGGCAATGTTTCAGTGCAGAGAGGCAGCAACACCCATTAGCAGGAGTTTAAGTTCTCATGTTAGACATGAGAGATGCTCTAAAGAGAAATGACCTTTCAGAGTCCTGTCACTGAAAACTGAGTACTGTGCTCTTCCTAGTCCCGACACTAAATGCCTGAATGAGGAGTGAACTATTTAGAATAAGGCTGCCATCTAGCAGCAGAGAAGAGGAAATGCAGGAAAACCTCAAGCCAAACCTTGAACTGTGAACCCACTTGATGGTCAGACGTGCTGTTACACAGAGATATAAACACTGCAAGCATAGCTCTTCAGGAAAAAAAATGGGAAAAGACTTCTTGCTGAATGGTGGTTTACAAACAGGCAGTTCTCCAGTACAATCCTAAAGTATTCAGTTCACAACAGGAAGTTTATTCAGTCAGGCAAATCAACATGCACAGAGCTGGAGTGGCATTTTACTTGATTTTCTGTCATTCATTATAAAACTGCAGCCCAATTCACTTTTTCTAGAAGACTATCCTTCTGTGTGAGGCTGCATGCTACAAAAAAGGCAGTGAAACAAATGAAGTCAGCTTGAACCACAAGGACAGGCAGGGCCTAAAATCTGAGAGTCACAAGAAAAGTTTTGTGTAAGCAACTTCCTGAAGTGTTACCATATTTATTCTCACTTCTCAGAAACTGTGCATTTTCCAAGTCAGAGCTGCAGCACACAGAATTTTTCCCTTTCATCATTTAGCTGTCACCAGCTTTATTTTAGTCTCTCAGACTGAGAGCAAATACAATTTACAATTATAATCCAGATCTGTCACAGTGCTTCATCCATGGATCATCTCTAGCACACAAAGAAAGAGCTCTTGAGATGCCATCGTGTTGATGCCTATTTTGTACAATGAAGATTTCAAGCTCAGTCACTGAAAATATTCCAAGAAATCTATGTCTTGGCACACCACAGTTACCAGGGCTTTTGGAAGATGCTGAAATGTCCTGTTTCTATAGGAAAGACTGGCTTGCTTCTGGTTAGTGGGAAGAGAAAGTCTGGTCTCCTGCTTTGCCAGATCCACTGGCAAAGAACCACTCTCTCCCTAGGAGATTTTCAAAGCCACCTGCTTCCACTCCAGCTTTCTCAAAGGAACTGGAAGCCAGCAGGAGAAAAAAACTAGAATCACAACACATGGGAAAGAGCCGAGGGCAGAGACCCAGGGAACCCAAAGGGGAGAAACACAGAAACCAAACATTTCAAGGGGGCCACCACCAAAGGAGAAAAACAGCCTTGCACTTTTGAGAGGAATGAACATGTTTTTCAGCACTTATTGGTGAAGGCACCAACATCAATGTAAAAAGTTAAATTTTGTCTCATCTAACAACATTAACTTCAGTCTTCTGATGGCAACTTTAACTCCTTGTGCACGAGAAGGAAATAGAACAGGTAGGAGAGCAGGTCAGAGCACCCAACAAACCGCCTTGGCAGTTCCCTTTGTCCCTTCCTAACACAACAAATCTCATTCTAACAACAGAACCAACACCAGCCTAAGCATATCCTTCAGTTTGCAAAGTCAGAACATCCCTTTTGTCATTCTGACTTTAACAACTTACCATGCAAACATATCCTCTATCCTCAAGAGTTACTCATCTGTCCTTACTACTGGTATCTGTGACAGGCTACAGCTCTGGAAAGCAGAAGTCTACACTATGTAGGGAAGTAGGTCTCGTGTTCACAATTTCTCATTTACTGGAATAAAGACAAATGTGTATTAGTGGTTTAAGCACAATTCCACACCCACCTCTCTCATCCAGTATTAAAAAGATCCCATTTATTCCTTAGTAGTTAAGAATTAAAAATCACTTTCCATGTTTCCTCCTTTTGCTTACAAGGTTTGCATCTGATCAGTCCCTTGTAGCTTAACTTGAAACTATCACAGCTCCTTCTTTTAACCAGTAACTAACAGACAGTATTTGATAGTTATTAATAAACATCTTGGCTTCCACCCAGAGATCAGTTCTGGAGCAGAACCTCATTAGGCAATCCTCACTATTGAAGTGATACTGAAAAGCATGAGTAATACTTAATTAAAACACATTTAGCTGCATCCCCCTTCTCAGAAAAGAGCGAATGAAAGGTGACAAAAACCCGTGTGTCACATTTTATGAATGTAATTACCTCCTACATCTCCTGCCTCAGGATTTTGCATGACTTGAGGCTTGGGGTTTTTTTTCTTGGTAAAACAAAACTCCCATATAGTTACTAAAGGAAGAGTTTTGGCTCCAAACAAATGCACCACTTTAACAAAGACCACTTTGTTCAATGTCTTCTCCAAAGCTATTTCTACCAAAACAGCTCATTTTGCCCACTCAGGTAGACTTTTGCTTTGGTGTTTACAGTCAACAGGCCAAACACAATAGTGAGAAGAATCAGGCTTATAAAAGGCAGACAAAAAAGGCTGTTGAGAGTAAAAGAACTACCATATCCTGGTGTTTTGGCAGTAGCAGCAATCAGATGCTAAGTGCAGATTCACATCTCTGCTGCCTTCTTCTCTACCTCTCCAGGAAATAAAGGCCAGGAAAGAGGATGGGAGAAGAACTCACCAGCTGGACAAGGCAGAAACCAGCAAATAGTAAGTCTCAAGTCATACCTAGGATGAATACCAGATTTCTAAGAGGATTAAACCCAACTCACCCTAAGTATCACCAATGTACTTAATTCCCAGTTCAATAAAATATTGGAATATCAATTTATTAAAAAGTTATGTGAACTTTACATACGTAAACTGCAATATAGTTGAAAAATCTGAAATATATAATTTTAAAGGAAAATCATTTATTTCTGAAAATATTTAAAATATTGCATTTCTGGCAGCAAATTCGAAAGAAGTGCTCTGGAATAGGTGCAGTCTCTCTGTGCATTTGTCTAGCAATTTTCTTCAAGACGTAAAACATTATCTGCTTCCTGATTTTTCACAGTACAATCTTGGGACCACTTTCTTTCTGACTTGTGGAGACAGAACTCGATTTCCAAGAACAGCAGCAGAATTTTAACAGGAAATACTACGGTCCTTGTGGGTGTAGACAACACACTTGCTGAGAGTCCATGACACCTTGGAAATCTGCTAGCCATTCTGCATAAACTGCATCAGATTGTGCTTACAAGTTACAGAATAAGTCTTTGATTGATAATTTTTCTGTTTATTTCCGCCAAGGCCACCGAAAATACGAAGGCCTTTTCATCTGAAAGGTTAGCATACATGTCAACTTCTTTTTCTTGTTTCTCTGTAGAAGAAAAAAAAGTCACTATTAGAAGCTTTTTCCACTATTCAAAGTCAATGTAATAGAAGTTAATAAATTATGTGGGGTGAAGTAGTGGAATTGAAGTGAGACAATCAACTCCTATGCATGAGGGATTGAGAAAGAGGAGGAAGTAATGGAGGCACCCAACGGTGCTGGAAGAGCCACAGAATTAGTCACCCAAAAGCATGACTGAATTGCTGTTGTTAAAGCATGACGAAAGAATGAGTCGTTAATATAACAATAAACAAATATTCAAGTGTTCCTTTTGGTTTTTTCATTTGGTTGGCTTGTTTTTTTTAATTTTACATAAACACCTCACATCCTAGAAAACAAAGTTATTTTACAATATCCTCATTAAACACGACATTCGTAACCCTGCCTTACATCCAAGTGAAAGAAACCCAAGAGTTTAATTGCAGTATCAAAGGCCAAAGAGCAGATACTTGGCAAACATCAGGCTCCCAGTTTATCATCATGAACATTTAGGGACTTTCTGCACTCAGCCCTTTCCTCTTATCCCAGCTGCAGAACAATGCTAACACCTGCAAGTGAGAGCCTCTGCTGATGTTGGTTTCTTTCAATGCTACAGACACACAACAGGAAGCCATCAGAAAGTTTCCACACTGCACTGCTCAAGTAAACTAAGCCACACCACAAAAACTCCTAAGTAGTACCATTTCAGAAATACCACTTTCAGAAATGCCACCTTCTCCAGATCATGACTATTTATATCCCAGCTCAGCTAGCCACAGGTAGCTGACACAAGTCATTAAGAAAATAAAGCCAACAAAGAAACAGCTTTGTCAGCAGAAGACCAGGTGTGTGGACACAAAGAAGAGAGAAATGCATTCAGAGCCTTAAGGCTGGTGCCCAGCTGTGGAACTTCACCTCTAACGCAGGCTCCACAGTGGCCTGGACCACACTGGTGACCCAAAGCTCACCTGGCACAGCCCTCTGTGTCACTAACACAGTCCCACTCGGGCACACTCTGGCAGCAGCTCCACCAGGACACCTGAACCAGCCTGGCAAAGTGAAAGACAAGGCAGCAGTGGAAAACAATGGAAAGCACCATGTGGAAAAAAGATCCCAGCACCTCCTATCTCCACCTCGTCAACCAGTTATCCCTCAGAGGGTTCACATTCATAATGGTATTTTTAGATTTGGTTTCACATTTGCGTTACAGCTACAGACAGAATTCCAGCAGACTGCCTTCTGTGTGAAATCAACTGCTCACATTAAAAAACTAAGCAGGAGAAGCTGAGAAATCCTTTACCTCTCTGTTCTGATTTAATACTGATACAGGAACAGCTGAAACCAGCTTTCTGTTGGTTCCCTGGCTATGCAAGACAATATTCTCTAGTGTATTGAGTTTGAAATGAGTTAGAAACTGAGTTTCACTGCAAGTCCTGCCCTGTAGTTGAAGACAAATCAGTTCCTGTATGTACACTGTCTGGGCTGCTCCACTTCCTCCCTCTCACCATTTAAAAATTAACAATGCTGGGAGTTGTTCTGAGCACAGACACTACACACACTGGTTATTCCACACTGACCTTCTGTATTTTCATATCTAAACCCCACCCCTTTTTTCATGCTTCCTGATCCAAACAAATCCAGCCACGACTTGAATATATCAGCACCCAGCAAACTTAAAAATACTCCCCCCTACCACCACCCCTGGGCTGCTGTTAACAGATTTTAGATTTTAGTTTCCCCTTTCCCCTCATCCCCACAGGACAGGCTTGTTCCGAGAGCCTTCAGCTTACTGAAATCTTGATATCAAAGAGAACCAGGGACTAAGACAGGTTTGGAGGCTCCACACATTGTCAGGACAATTCCAGTTCGCAGCAGCAGCATGTGAAGAGTTTGCACCTGCATGGCATTTTACCACAGGCTGCTCATGGGGTGCCTTGGCCTCTGCAGGCACTGTGAAAACTTTCCACTTCAGTCTTATCTGAGAGTAGTTTTGACTCATTTCTCTATTATGAGCAAAAGACAAAAACGGCATTGTGTTTGTGATAGACAGTAAGACATTAAATACTAAGTCTTTTGCTGAACAACTAAGAGGTTATTTAGGTGAAAAGAGTCAGTCTTTCTGGAGCACGTTCCTTGCATTCCCAGATCTGCAACCCCCTTATACTCACAGCCCTTAATTATACTATTTATAAATCAAATATAATCACCTCACAAATTTTGCATGGATTCACTATTCAAGACAGTAAGTTACTTCAAATGTGCATGCTGGGCAAGCAAATGTGTGAGCAGTACAGCTGGAAAACACTGGAAAAAGAAAATCTGGGCCAAAAAATTAAATTCAGCTTAAGTTCTCTCAGGACACTGATATGTATATACCTTTCTGAACATTCATCCCTTGTTAAGTAACAAGTATGCTTTAGCATACAGGCCACTTTACTGACTCTTACTTGCTGGTCACCTCTTTCAGAATAATCACTACCACTTCCTCCAGCACACAAGGGTTTGTGTTTGTTTTAATACAGTCAGGGTTGGTACCTAGATAACAGGGCAGCCTGGGAACGGCTCTTGGCTCCGTGTCAGTCCCACACAGGACAATAAAGAACAAGCCACCACAACAACAAAATCGAATTATTATGAAGCGTTGCTATTTTCAAAACATATAGGAGCAGTTCTGACAAAGAAATGAAGTGCCTATTTTGACAAGCCAAGCCTGCAGGGAGGAGCTCCTGTTTTCCAGGGCCATCACATGGCTCTGAAACATGTGATAGGACTATTTTCTGGGTCCCAGCACTCTGCCGTATCCCCTCAATCTACATCAGCTTCCTCCTTCCTCCCCCTCCATTCCTTCTTACTAACTCTGCAGGAAAAATAGCTCGTTTTAAAAAGCCTTTTTGCTTCTTCTATTCTTAATTGCTGCTGAATCCTGCAGCTCTGTGCTCTAATGTGAGCCAGTCACAAAGGACACAAAAGAACCAGTCAGAGGCACAGACGTAACTGGGAACAAGCACACTATGTATGGAAAGAGCATGGCAAGCAGGGAAGCAAAGCTACAGATGTCATGGGGGTCTTTAGGAACTCAATTTCCACAGCTGGGTAGTCTTCAATTGGACAGCTAACCTCCTCATCCACGCTGCTCTAACTGAGGTGTTTTCTGTTCTCCTGTTTTTCCATCTACAAATGCATTAGGAACTGCAGAAGCCCCAGAGGCACCAAATATTTAACACCTATGCAAGTAGTATTTTCAATTATCTGGGGTGAAAGAAGGACAGCACAGTCTCTAATGGCAAGTAATTTGTATCCAAAATATCACAGAAACTTACAATAGGCAAGGAAATAAGATACTTAAAGACTAACCCTAAGCTGACATCTTGCACTCCAGAGCTGACTTTCAACACCACAAAGACTGATACCAGGACTAGCAATCAGTCACACAAAAATCACCTTAACCGTAGTAGAATTACAGGTGCTTAATATGCATAAACAAGAAGCAGTTTGGTAAAGGAAGAATATTTCTAAAATTCCCACTAATTACACCACACATAGAAGGTTAATTTTCTAAGTGACTTGAAAAAAAACACCAAGAAAAAGGCACACCCCACACTGATGCAAAGATCTCACTGGAACAGTATCTAGTTTTCTACCTCAAAGCACTGGCATACTGTACTTTGGAGAATGCAGCAGGAGGTTAGAAACACTCAGCCTAGTTTTTGAACAAGAAAACATGTTCTCTAAATATCCCTCATGCTGTCAGATTCTTGCTTTTTGGATACTATAAAGCATGCCTCAAGTGCACAGATCTTTTCCTTCACTTAGAGTGCTTTCCTCTTTCTCAGGGGACAGAAAAGAAGATTTACTCTTCTAGGGCAACCTGACCAGCTTGTAGAATTCTAAAACCAAAGCTCTAGGTGAACTAGACTAGCAGTTAAATGCCTAGAAAGGATCCTAAAGCTGCCACACAAAGATTAGCTTGGGTCAGTAACAAGTAGGGAGGCCACATACATGAATAACCATATGCAAAAGTGAAGAGGTTAGATATTACAAGTGTATTCCTATTAAACAATTCCCATCCAAAAAACATACAGAAATTAAACGCCATCTCCTCTTTTCACATCCAAAGCCCTAAAAACCCCCATCAAATCCCAGTTTACACTTGTTTTTTACATGAAAGGAACATTAAGAAAGAACAGATTTAAATTAAAGAGCAGAGACATCAAAACTGGGTTTGAAAAGTCAGAAATTAAAGGAATTTGTAACATGGATTAATACCCGTTTTTTTTGTTAACAAATAATAGGAGGGGAAAAAAATAACTGCATTTCTGAGTTATGCCACAAGATGTTTGAAAGCTTCAGGAGTTTTAAGAATAGTATCTTCTAAATATTTGTATGAAATCTTGTTATTTCCCTCTTACCTGCCTTCCAACCTTTCAAGTCCATGCTAAGTTTCAGATTCATAATTCAGACCTAAAATTACTATCTCCAAACAGATAGCAAATGCAGTGTCAATAGGCTCTTAAAACAATAGGAATTCTAAATGACAGTTCCATTCTTGAGGGGCTCCAGAATTACTCTGGTCATGTAACAGTCTCTTTACTGTATGAAGATTAAAACCAGCAAGTTACCAAGGAACTTTAATAACCAAGGAGGCATTCCTTCCTCTAGAGTGTTATTCTAGAAATGTGGGACCAAAATTCAGGTCATAGGAGTGAGTCAAGATGCCCTTTTTACTTCGGCCCTCCAAATGCTTTCAAAAACTTTTTAAGCAATCCAGTCATTCTGATCTTTTTCTGACAACAGAGATAATTACATTGTTTGTCCTTATGATATAGAGCAGTGGAACGTCAACAAAAAACCTATTTAACACTTCAGGCCAATAGCTTTCAGCCTACGTGTTGAAACTTGATACAGTGACTGAAAACACAGATTTAGATCTTTGTAGTTAGTTTCATCAGACACTGAAACATAAAACCAGAAGTCCCTACAGATGTGAAACAGTCCTTATCCCACGTTAAGATATCAGGTATTGACTGAACTAGTCCAGTTAAATGGTTTGAATGGCATAAAGGTTTATTGTTAAAAAAAAGTCTTCATACAAATAGAAAACCCAATGAATATATTTGTCATTCTCATACCTCTTTCTTCCTCATGCTTTTTTGCTGAGGCACTCTTAGGTCTTCCTCTTCCTCTTCTGCTGTGATCTGAATGGCTGTTAGATCTGGACCTTTTTCGGTTTTCTAAGTCTTTATTTACTGCAGAATTTATCTTCTCTCTCTTAACTCTCTCTGTCCGCCTCCTTTTGGCCTCACTCTTGTTTTCTGTGCAAACAAATAGCAGTGGTATGATCTAGGGTTCTTCTCACCTTTGTTCTTCAGTTACTCTTAGTGCTTACCCACCCAATCACCTTTTTTCCTTAAAGTGGTTAGATGCCTATGCCTTTACAGAACAGCTGCATCTGCATGATATCCATGCACAAATTAAGGGGTCAGATCCAGAGAGACACTTCATTTCTTGATTATGAGGCTCAAGCCTTTAATTGCTTCAAATGCATTTTGTAACATGAGACATTTGCTCAGTTTCCCAAACAAGATGGAAATACAAACTGTACACCTCACAGCCATCAGGACAAACACAGCCCACTGCATTTGTTTCCTCTAGCAAAAGAAAAGTTTATCATACAGGCAAACACAACACTTGAGATCTTTTGACTCTAACAATGAAATCACTCCTGCTGCTCAGACAAATCAAAAGCTGAGTCAACGATGCTGTCAGAAAATGCCACAAAACCCAGTGTACGTGTCCCACCAAATGCAGCCCATGACAGGGCCTCACCATACTCAGTGCTGAACAGGGGCATTGTTGTCCTACACACCAAAGTGGGGGGAAAAAACTGTATTTACATGAGTTTCACCGGAAGTTAATTATGAATTAATGAGCTTGGGTACCAAAAATAGTACAGTCACCACAGCACACCATTCACCAGGGACTAGCTGCACATTTGCAAGGCTGCAGCACCATCCTGCAGGAGCTATACTGTTGAAAGTACTGAAACAACATTTTCTAAAAGAAGTGGCAGTCACCTCATGAGCACAATACAGACATACACAGTCTCTCAGTACATCCTCCTGGGGGACTGATTTTGTTTTGCTGCAGCTGTCCCATTAATCTTGCACAGACACAGGCTACAAACTGCACAGCAGGGTAACTTGTCACTAACATTAATACAAAACCTGTATTTCACAGTGTCACAAACAGGTTGAGGTGGCAAGGGAACCTCTGGAGACCAACCTGTCCAACCCCCCTGCTCAAGCAGGGCCATCAAAAACCAATTGCCCAAGACCATGTCCAAAGGGTTTTTGAGTTTCTCCAAGGCTGGAGACTCCAGAACTTCTTTGGGCAACCTGTATCAGTACTTAGTCACCCTCATTAAAAACTGCTTTCCAGAGCTGCTTTCCAACAGGATGGCTCCCAGCCTACATTCATTTTGTCTCTCCTGATGCATTTACTATGTACAAAGCTGAATTATGGCCTTCAGCTTCACCTGGTAACTACAGTAACTGGGGAAGAGGAAAGCAAATTGACCAACATTTCGAACGTACCACAGACATTTGTCAACCACCTCCACCTTGAAAATTCAGTTTTCAGCACAGTGTCATCTAATTCCTACAAGCTGGTAAACCACAAGTATCTTCAAAAGAGTGATACAACGTATCAACTGCTTAATTTTGTAGATCTGGTAGATAACTTGAAGAAGGAGACATTCTAGATCAGACACAGTGTTGGGGTTTTCTTTGCTTAATATACATCTTCCCTGACAGGTTCTTGTTCTCACTAATTCTTACTAGGACTGGAGGAAGTGATAAAAGCGAACACAAGAATGTTAGTCATGCCAGAACACACATTCAACTGTGTCCATCAACAGAAGACACACAAGTTAGACACAAAAAATACACTATTTTTTAATTTAACCCATGGAGAGAGAAGCAAGATCCACCTGAACTTAGATTAAACATTATAACCAAATTTTCACTTTCAGAAAACCCAGCTTCAATCAGCACATACTCTGAAATCAGATCCTTCTGGCACCTCTACACATCTAGCTTCAAAACAGGATTAACACAAAGCTTTCTGTAATGAGTTTTTTTGCGTAGAGGCCAATGTGCATAGCTAGAACATACACAGAATAAATGCCAACATCACAAGTACAAAGGAAGTAAGACTGAAAGCACCAGCTTTGCCCCCCTCCTCAAAATGCAAGCAAAATTAATATATTCAAAGTTTACCATGCACAAATTCAAGGGAAAGTCAACTCACAGCAGTCAATTTACACAGAGAAGTAAAATACTCAATCCTTTGCCTCCAAGAAATAAGGGAAAGAAGTGTTGCCCCCCTCCTTCTCACCTCTGTAAGTATTACCTGTGATGGGTGGTGATCTCTCAGAACGTTTAGCATGCAAGAGTTTTCGACTAATAAATATGTAGCCACAGGGACATGATTTACATGCAACAGGAACCTGGGAAAGCAAAAGATAAATATTTCCGATTATTTCAAAATATGCCAAAATTCCTGCCCAACAAAGAAACAAGCACAGCAGTAAGTCGCATTCTGTCCTCAGAGATAACTCTTCAAATTCAGATTGTACTGCAAACTATGGCCTGTACTGTTATACAATTGTATTTAAACATAGTAAAACCAGAATCTGCTGTGAATCACCCAGCAAGCCTTTCCTTTATGCAGTTGTTCAAAACCAAGCTGGAAATGCACAGCTGTTGTGATCGCTTTGCACTGCTTTTCCCCAGACTGGCAGGAAGGGGGTGGGGGAAAGTGGAGAGCATTAAAGCAAGGCTGAATTAAAATAGAAATACATTTTCTCTTCGGAGCTCTCAAATATCACCAGTTAAATCAGTCAGACATTTCCAGTTTTGCTTTCTCTATTTACTTTAAAAAAAAAAATCATTATGAGTTACAACCATCAGTGCATTTTGAATACATTCACTTTCAGCGGCATTTGAAAGCAGCTCCTCTAGAGAGCAGGAGCAGCTTTAAACAGGAGGCACAATAGAGCCTGAAGCAAAACAGATGCATTTGTACCACACTGCTCCAGAGCTGCAGACAAGGCCGGGTGGCTGCACAAGGACCTTGTTAATTCAAAATGCAAATAACCCACCACGGCCAGTCAAAAACGGACTGCAGGCCCAAGAGTTTCAGAGAATATAGCGCTTTTCCTAGTCAACTAAGCACACAGGAGCAGTGTGCTCCCCCAGAATATGACAATGTAAAACAACAAATGCCACACTTAATATGAAAAATGACCAAAATCTTACTCGGAGCAATGCTTACAAAAAGCCACACTGATAAATTACAAACCTCGTTACCTTCATGCCAAGATCTTTCGAGATCTTTTAAAGTAGTAAGGAATACACCATGTTGCTTTGATTAGGTTTAAGACCAAAAACACAAATCAAAGCAAGTTTAAACAGAGATCTGGAAGAGATTAAAATAACACACATTAAAGTCGAGTCATGTTGAAGCATGAGAGTGAGGGAAAAAAGCAGGAGGTGCTTTCTCAAATGTAATACTTTAAGTCAGGTCACTACAAGTTTGCCAGTGTCCACTGGCACAAACAGGAGCACAGAACCACAACTGCCTGCTCAATGCAACAGGCAAGGAGAAGAACCAAGCTCCAGTGATCCACTGGCTAGGGAAAACCCTGCCAAATCAGTACATGAATTTATAAGGGGGAAACTTCACTGCTACTCAGAATAAATAAATTATTTTGCTTTCTGTAACACATCTTAACTCCTGTACTTCACGCTACAAACGTCTTACAGACAGACTTCTGATACAGGTTTGACAGAACCAGAGACTTTTTAATTCCCTTTATGGAGACACTTACATAATAAAAACAACTCCAATAAAGGTTTATTGAACCTTACAGCTCAGAATTTAGCAGACTTGTGTGCACACTTGTCTCCTTGTTCAAAAATCAGTATAACAGCACTAAAGCCCATTATCTAGCAGATAATGTGTGTATTATTAAGGTGATACAGGAGTTTCATTTAAATCCATTTTTGAACACTTGGGTCTCTCCAATAATTACATTTCCAGGCTCAGCCTAAAAAAGAATTTTGGCAGAACCACCCAAGGGGACTGGAACAGACCCAATGTTTTTCAACGAACTTAACTGTGTTGAAGAGAACAATATTGTTCTCGTGTTACAGGTTTGGCATGCAGGTGTGTGCACCATTTGGGCGTGGGCATTGGGGGCAAGGGGCTTATTCACTGGAACAATTCAGTTACCCTTTGAAGACTTACACTGAAAACATCCTGCAATACAATTAAGGCACATTAGCCCTACAAACACTGTTTTATTTTAACATTTTCCTAACCTAAAAGAAATTAAGTTTCTCACACAAGAAATTTCACCTGAAACGAAATTCAGAAGTGATAATTATTCCCTCTGACTGACTGCAAGAACTTCAGGCTCCCTGGTTTAATGGGGCCATGCTTTGGTTGTGAAAATATAATTGAAAATGGTATATTATCTAAATTACAATTAAAAAAGTTTTAAAGTTAAGAAGTGTTACTCAATATTACACTCCAGTAACTGTGGCTGTCTCAATATTTCCATGCACACCACTTCTAGTGAAGAAAACAGAAACAAATGCAAAGCCCTTGTTTATGGAAAAATTTAAGAAACGCTAGTACAGGACACGACCACTGAAGAGTTACAGGAGAGCTTCCCCACACCCTGCAAAGGGTCACTTGTGCTGTAGGCTTTGGTTTCTTGTTCCTTCTGCAGTATTTGGCACTGGGAAACAAGTCCTGTGAGCAGAGTGTGGCGGGGCAGGACAGACATGCACATTAATTCCCTGTTACCCACACTGTAGGGTTTATAACAGAAAATATACACTGACATATGCGCATCATGTGCTTTAAAGTGTAGAACAAAGTGAAAGTTTTCACACTGGCTTAACCAGCCTGCAGTGTTTGCTTACTTGTCCTTCCTATTGTTGGTTTGACATTCACTAAATTTATTGAGAAAAATAAAAACAACACATCAAAAAACAAAAAAAAAACAACAACAAAAAAAAAAAAAAAAAAAAACAACAAAAAAAACAAACCAAACCAAACCAACAAAACCCACCACTCTCATAGACAACTTCTCACTCATTTTCCCCTCTCCTTCCACACCTGAACAAGCAGACAGACCCTGGCACGGGTTCTTCCTCAGACACAGCACTGGGGACGTGTTTATGGGGGACGTGAGCCCCGAGAGCCGTGCGGAGCAGCACCAACGCGGTGCATCCTTTAAATCCCGTACAAGCACAGAAAAGCAGCGCGATATTTTTATTTTGCTTGTTTTTAAGCGTGTGTGAGGCGGTGCGGGGCAGGGCAGGGGGGACAAGTCCCCGTCCGGAGCCCCACACCAACCCACGGGCTTGGGGTGTGTGGGGTGTGTGAGCCCTGGGCACGGAGGTGTGGGGTGTGTGGGGGCTGTAGAGGGTCTGTGGGGTGTGTGAGCCCTGGGAACGG
>JAWWEW010000020.1:6755108-6809562 GCA_035583185.1 Anabacerthia variegaticeps
GGGCTGTGGGGTGTGTGGGGGCTGTAGGGGGTCTGTTGGGTGTGTGAGCCCTGGGCACGGGGGTGTGGGGGCTGTGGGGTGTGTGGGGTGAGCGGGGTCTGTGTGGGGTGTGTGGGGGCTGTGTGGGATGTGTAGGGTGTGTGGGGTCTGTGTGGGGTGTGTAGGGGCTGTGTGGGCTGTGTTGGGGCTGTGTGGGGTGTGTGGGGGCTGTGTGGGGTGTCTAGGGTGTGTGGGGGCTGTGTGGGGTGTGTAGGGGCTGTGTGGGGTGTGTGGGGTGAACGGGGTCTGTGTGGGGTGTGTGGGGGCTATGGGGGCTGTGTGGGGTGTGTGGGGTGTGTGACAGCCCCATTAGGCGCTCCCAGACCCCCCAGGGCACACAGCCCACAGCCCGGCCCGGGCACGGCACCCACCGATACACACATCATCATACACACATCATCACACACACATCACTACACACACCGTCACTACACACATGGCCGAGCTCGCTGTGTTTGTCCGCAACCCCACAGGCACAAACAACACCCAGGGCCCCGACCCTCCCGCTCCCTGCGGGAATGCCGCGGGCAGGGGCCGCCCAGAGCCGCGCCAGGGCCCCTCACCTGCTGGTCGCACTCCGGGCACGACTTGGTGGCCATCTTCACTTTCTTGGGCCGGCTGGAGGACATGCTCGCTGAGCGGGGCCGGGGCGACACCGCCCGAGCCGCGGCACGGCACGGCACAGCACGGCTCGGCACGGCACCGCCCGCCGGGGGAGGGACCCGGGGAGGGGGAGGGAGGGGAGGGAGGGACGAGAGGGATGGGGAGGGATGGGGAGGGATAGGGAGAGACGGGGAGGGAGGGGCGGGGAGACCCTCGGGCTGGCCCGAGCGCCCCCGAGCGGCCACCGATAGGGGAGCACGGCCGGGGGATGAGGGAGAGCCGGGAGTGAGGGAACCTGGGGATAAGGGAGTGAAGGAATGAGGGAACCTGGGGATGAGGGAGAGCGGGGAATGAGGGAAGGCAGGGAATGAGGGAACCTGGGGATGAGGAAAAGAGCAGATGAAGGAGAGCAGGGGGATGAGGGAGAGCAGGGAGGATGAGGGAGCCTAGGGATGAGGGAACCTGGAGGGATGAAGACCAGGGGATGAGGGAGACTAGGGGCATGAGGGAGTCAGGGGATGAGGGAGGATGAGAGGAGCCTGATTGAAACGTACAAGCTGTCAGGAAGCATCAAACGCCATTTTTCTGGTGTTCATCTCAGCTCAGCAAAAGGAAGACTGGAGCGGAGGGGAATGGTTATCCCCTGCTGCTCCGCCACCCTCCAGAGCCTGCCGGCTCAGGGACCAGGGTGCTCAGCCGTACATCTCAGCGTGGCCACCTCGCAAATGTGATGTTTTCAGAGAACAGGGTTCTCAGGAACAGAGCTACACGAACAACACGAGGCCCTTGCTGTCTCGGCAGGGTCTGAATTTCTGAGAGGTGAATGGCATTTATGCAATCCTACAGGTTCCCTGTTTGGCACGCCAGCCCTCTCCACCCTTACTACCAATATTGTATGATAAAGAAGAAAACATCATTTGCGATATCCTCTCCTGTGTCAGTGCAGCCTGTTGATTTTTTCTCTCCTGCCTCCTCTGTCAGTCTCTCCCTTGAGCCTGAAATGAGGATATACTGCTCTGTACTTGAGAGCATCTTGGGCTCTCCCTGCGCATGTGGTGGTTTCTAGCTGTGTACAGTTACTAAACTAAAGGCCTGTTTGCCCTTTTCCTTTTCTCCTTAGTATTTAAAGTATGACTCAGAGGGTGTATTTGTTTCCCTGTTCTCTGTGCCTATACCAATCCATCAGCACAGGTCTTTCTCCAGAGATACACAAACACAAGACAAGTTTATTTTCCGTGTAAACTGTAACTGCTGCCAAAGGGACAAACGTGTTCCATGTAGGCAGGACATCGAGATTTCATTCCTGAATCCAGAGGAAATCCATGTAACCAGGACCATAAGTCTACTTTCGGAATTTATTTTTTTTTTTCATTTTGGGGTTTTTGTTTTTTTTCCTTGACTGAGAAGATTCAGACACAGCAAAACATAGAAAGGTATTTCAGGGAAATTATAACAGCAGGGGGCTCTACTGGGTAGTAATTGTATCTAGCAAATATGTTAATGAATATACAAGAATGCTCACAGAGATCTATGGCAATATCCTGTTTTTCTTTGTACAGCAAATAAAGTAGTCAGGCATAGCTGTTCAGCTATCCCAATACAAACAAGAATATTTTCCTTATTGAATGCAAACAAGGTAGCATTCCTAGCTAGACAACTGATTATTAAGATTTTCCAAATAGACATATATTTTCCTTGTTATTCTAATTTATTAACACATTAGTTTTGAGTACTGAAAGTCCAAGGGTATTTTCTTTCACAAGAAAAAAAGAATCCCCAAACAGGTAAAATTCACATATCTAATCCACCTTGGAGAGTAAGAGAGAAGCCCTTGCTAAGTTACATTTCTGGCCACCGCTCCAGGCCATTTGGAAGCATCCTACTGCCCTGCAGCAGTGTCCCCTGAGAGGGCTGGCAGCCTCCTTGCCAAAGTGCTGACAACTTGCAGCAAATTGAGAAATTAAATTCCTAACATGCTGTGCAACCTGGTGTCGGAAAGGTTATAAAACACTTCCCAGTTAAGTAACAACCTCCTAATTAGACAGCTATATTCACTGGGGTTTTATTCGTTCCACAGACAAAGCACTATCTAGGGAATTCTTAAGTTATATCTAAAATACAAGAGTACAACATATGAAAGGAAAATTAAAAGCAACAGGAGGAGCTAGGTAATAATATTTGCCACGTTACCATGAAGGAACTGAAGTTGTAATGTGACTGTATTCAACTGGTAGGAAGAAAGTACCATATAAAAATAAATTCACTATACAGACAAGCTTTAATCCTATTTTCTGTCATTCTTATTTTGGCAATTTTGATAATCACAATAGTTTGTAATACTTAGTAATGTTACTGTGCTTCTCATCAGCAGATTTCAGGGTAGCTGTAACCTGAGTAGCCTCTGAGTCCCATAGGGAATAAAAGTTGTGTCTAATAAGTCCTTTGAGATCCCATTACTCTAAACTTGGGCAAGAACAACATTTAAGTGGTACAAATGTTGGCTTTGTTCTCCAAGTCTAGCTAAATATTGAGTGTTTCCCCATTACAAAGCATTTTTTAATTTACAGTATTGTTACCCACTGATGCCTTTTGGTTTCAGGAAGCCATGTCCGGACTGCCTTCCTGTCCCAGCTCAGCCTGGCCCGTCAGAGCTTGCCTGAGAAAAAGGACCACAGTCCCAGTGTAGGGATGCACTCTGGCTTCCACCAGCACAGTGGGACTGCTGGAGACCTCACACAGCTACTACAGGCCATGAGGCAGCTCAAGGTCCTTACCACATCCCCAGCTGCTGGGGAATCAGGGCCTGCTCGTGCTGTGGGTGCCTTTATGACTAAAGATGGAATGCAGCATGGAAATCAAGGAACTGCCCTTGGGAAGCAGTACTGTCGCCCTTCTATGTCTGGCTTATCTGAAACTTGTGCTCATACAGTTTGCATGGAACACATAAACTGCTGATCAGTCAAATTGATCACCACAGGCCAGCTTGCAGAAGCAAACATCCTCTCTGAAGGGCTCATCTGAGCCTGTATTTGTGCTTGTAATCTGCAGTTCAACCCGGGGGCAGAGGGAGAGAGAAAGGAAGATTTCCGTAAGGAAATACAAAAGATACTTCATCCTTAACAGGTCATTGCACAAGATTTTTACAAAGGTTCATGGAGTAATTTCCCAGCTCACAAGGGAACTTGTCTTTTCCTCATATGATACATAGACCTGCCAAGAAAGTGGCACTCACAGAACCAGTGACACTGACGTTGGAGCAGAATGCCAACTCTCCTGAACTCACCAGGAGCTTTACTGGTAACTTCAGAAAGCAATGATTTAAGAACAACTTTGCTTCAATATTGCAAGGTCATCAGAAACTATTTACTTTCAGGAAAATAGCTATATTAAAATAACATGTGGAGATACCTTTATCGAGAGTAAAGAGAGAGATACTTGTCTATAACACAAATACCACTTCATATTTCATTTGACATGGAAAGGCTTTGTTACATCCTGTATATTTCCTGTGTGCATTTCTAAACTTAGGTAACTAATCAGACTACTGATAGTCATCCCAACGTTTCACTAAAAACGCATGTTTTGAGTTGTACAACACGTGTTTGGAGGTGTCCAGGCTCAGTCCAACTCTGCTGGGCTGTTACACACTAACCAGCAGTGTTACAGAGTTTGCCAGCAAGGTCTGAGGTCCTGCTTGGATTGTCACTGGAGGCAGAACTGGAGGTGTCCGACAGTCTGTGCCTTTATTGGCGGGGGATCAGCCAGAGATACGGTGGCAGAGCTGGCTGGACACTTTCTGCTACGCCAGCTGTTTCTGGGGGGTGGATTGGGGGTGGAACAGCAGCGTGTGGACCAAGAGCAAAGGTTAATGCATGTTCTTCCCCCAGCAAAATTAGTGGTTCCAAATCCGCCGGACTTTGATTTTTAATAGTCTGTATAGCATTTCAACCTTGGTTTCTGTTGAACCATGAAACACACTTGAATTAAGATATCTGGGAAGTCAACATGTATGGACTGAATACAAACTAATTTAAAATAATTTGGATATTTCACGTAATCTGAATAAGGCTTACTATAAAATCAGATCTGACTTCGGTTTTCTGGTAAATCCAAACTTGACATGTCTTACCACAGCTTGAAATATTTTCTTCTGAACTGCTTTTTATCAAATCTGGAGAAAAGGCACCATGACACTGTTTGTTAATTATCAATCAAAATGTCAGATTCAGGGAACACTCAGCTTTCCAGATCCACAACTGGTGACAACTTCAAAAGTAAAGTGTCAAAACATACAGGCTCCAAAACTTCACATTTCGAAAGTTAAAAAGCTTTAAAATATGGGAAAAAATCAGTCTGAGGGAGATGCAAACTGCAGTGACCTGAAACAGCTACTGCAGCTGCAAACAAACAAAAGTGGACTTCTTGGAACTTGAATTTCTAACATAGACTGCTCTATTGGCTCATTTTGTGGGCAGAATTTTGGAGGGAGGACAAGAAGGGCCAGAAGCACTCCACATGGCCTTCACGAGCTGAACAGTAAACAAGAAAAAGCTCTCAGTACAATCAGTACAATGACTGGAAATACAAAACAAATGAGTTCTCCACACCACCTCAAGAGTGTTCCTTCAGCACAAAAAAAATCCCATCTCTGTTACTGTGTTAACCATGTATTGACTAAAATTCTCAAGCAGCAATTATTTTTAAATGAGCACAGAGCAAGTGCTAAAATAGTGCACTTGAAACAGAAAAAGGGCTGGACCAAATTACTTATGAAACTAAACACTACGGCAAGCAGAAGCTTGTTCGAAAGAAGAAATAGTAAAGAGAGGAAAAAGACTTCAGACATAATTGTATGGGACGAAATAAAATTGAACACAGCAAAAGCAGCTTCCTTGCTCTTCATCAACTGAGGAAAAATACCAAAACAACAGAAGAGAACCCAAGTCTCAAAACATCTAATTTAGGCACCTAAAATTAGGAAGCTGGTTTTCTGTATTCTGTCTCAGTCAGTGGAGAAAGAGAAAGTAAAAAGAAGGTTCTACAAAAACAATTCACAAATAAGGCTGATTTATAGCCCAGGCTCTTACTCAGGGAGGTAACATTAGGTCATAGGAATATTCCTGACTGAAAGATCCCTTATTCCACTCTCTGAGCACAAACAAGGAGTCCCTTCTGGGCACCCAGGACGAGTAAAAAGGGCCTTCTCCTCCCACAGGCAGCAAGAAGGAGAGGGCATTTACCTCTCGCCCCTGAATTCTGCCGCTGTTGTATTGCATGGCAGACCTCCAGACATTTGCTGTGAAAGCTGAGCTGAACCCGAGTGATAAAAAAACATTTTCATCATCTGGAAACAATGAGGAAACTGTGAGAGAGGAGCGACTTGTTTCTGCGGGAGGGATGGATCGGCAGCAAATGCTGCCCTGGCAGGGTGACAGCGGGAGGGATGAGATGCCGGCCCTCTCCCAGCCCCGCTCCCCTCTCCGCAGCAGCCCCGCAACAGGTGACCCACCCCGGACCCCGCACCGCCTTTCCAGCGCCGTGCCAGGCTGAGAAATGGGTGCGGGAGGCTTTTCCCCGCACCGACAGCTGAGAACCAGCGCGGGCAATGCCACACTCCCCACGCCGCGCCCAGACAAAGGCGGCACCGCGGGCTCCCCGCACGGCGGGACTGCGGGAACGCTCGGCTTTGCCATTCCCCGAGGGAAAACCCCCGGAGCTGCCCCCGCCGCGGCTCCCGCGGCATGTCCAGGGGCGGGAGGGGCAGTGCGGGGACAGTGCGGGGAGGCCGCTGGGTGCGGTAGTTCCCTGCCCATCACCTGATGGCTGGGCGGGCGCAGCCGCGGCCGCCGGGACTACAAACCCCGCCAGGCAGCGCGCCCGCAGCGCGGCTGGTGCAATCACACCTTGGCACGCCCCGGGGCCGGGGCCGGCGCCGGCTGCCAGGAGGATGGTGCTGCCCGGGACTCTCCCAGAGCATTAGCTCGGGCACTTGTGCCGGGGCCGGGCGGTCTGCGTCGCTGTTCGGATGCAATGGTGGGACCTGTCGCTCCCGCGGTGGCATCGCAGCGCCGCAGGATCAGTCGCGGCCATTAGCAATTAAGTTTGCGGGATCTGGACATGAGAGAATCGAGCATGAACGTGTAGCTGTGCAAGCTCCTCGGCGTTTCCTCCGACCGCACCTCCCGCTCCGCGCCTCTGCCCAGCGCCCTGCCGCGCCCGGGGAACGCACCGACCCTCTGCGCCCGCATCCCCGGTTTTGGGAACCACCCCGCGCACCATGCACCGCTTTGTGGCGGCTGCCGGGCGCGGCGGGGCCGCGCTGCGGGGTCGTGCGGGGCCGGGGGGCTGCGGGGACACGGGCCCGGCCCTGCGCGGCGCCGCTGCCCTGGCCGAGGGGCGGCCCCCGCGGGGACCCCGCCGCGCCAGCAGCGCTGCCAAGGCCTCCGCCGTGAACATCACCGAGAAGGCGAGCAGGGAGAAGATCCTGACGCTGGAGTCCATGAACCCGCAGGTGAAGGCGGTGGAATACGCGGTGCGGGGCCCCATCGTCCTGAAAGCCGGGGAGATCGAGAAGGAGCTGCGGAAGGTGAGGCAGGGCACGGCAGGACGGATGGACGAATGCGCTCCCCGCCGCCCGCACTGTCCCTGCCCCGGGGCTCGGAGGGGGGCCCGGCGGGGATGGCGACCCGCACACGTCCCTTGGGGACCCGCACACACCCCGCGGGGACCCGCACATCCCTTGGGGACCGGCACACTCCCCGTGGGGACCGGCACACTCCCCCTGGGGACCCGCACACCACCCGCAGGACCCGCACACAGCCCTTGGGGACCGGCACAGCCTGCGGGGACACGCACACAGCCCTTGGGGACCCGCACACCCCTCGGGGCTGATGCGCGACCCTGTGGAAACCTCGGGAAGGCGGGAGGCAGCGCGAGTGCCGCTGCGGTACCTCCTGCTACCAAGTTAGCGACTCGGGACCGCGGGCAGCCTTTCTCCCCATCCCTCCTTGCCACAAGCCCCGGCGGGACGTGCTCTCTACCCCCGCCCCGGGCACCCCCCGCACTCGCACCCCTTCCCACGGAGGGCGGGAGAGGCACAAAACAAAGGAACCCGCTGTCCGGCTACTGTTTATCTGGTGTCACTGCCTGCGTAAGGCAAATAAGCAGTGTTTACATTTCTTCGGCCACTTTGACCCTTTGCTGCAATCCCGTGTCCTTTGTGTTATACAAGGGGGGTGACTGACCAGCTTTCATCATACTGATAGAGCGTTTGAGTCGTTCAGGCGGATTTTAGAGATACTGCCTTGGCCGGGGCAGGGAAACACCTTTGAACAGGCGAGATGGACCCGGCTGTCCCAGCACTGCTCTGCAGCCTCCTGAGCACTGCCCTGGGCTGCCCAAAGCACGGGAGGTGGGTGCTTTCGGAGACCACCGGCACTGGGCTCCTCTTAGTGGCAGAAGTTGAAGTGCTCAAGGAGAAGCCTTCAGAGCACAAACAATCAGTAACGCTGCCCCAAGCTGTAGGTGGCTGGTGCTGTGAGGAGGATCGCAAAATAAAGCAAGATACAAGATGCTCCAAAGGGTCTGGGCCAAAATGTACTAAATACGGCATCCAAATCAGTGCTTACACTTTGTTTTTCATATTTTTTTTCTTATGCCTTGTCTTAAGACATAGTATTGAAAAGAAAAAAAAACCCTTAGTAATACAGAAATGGCTCTTTGCATTTACTGTTCAAACCACAGCTTCCCCTCTCAGCACAAGGGTTCACTTTTGTTTTTTAAAGCATCTGGTAGAGTTACTTTAATTTCAAATATTATTCCCTGCCTTCACTACTTTAGAAAGTCTTGCTAATATGCTGTTACAGGTACTGCAAGACCATTTTGATCGGTACATGTAAAGTGCCTCGAACAAAAAGGTGCCACAGGAATTCTCACTGGTTCCTCTTGTTTTAGAAGGTGAACCATATTTTCAGCTCACTGTAGTGAGCTGAAATCAATTATTTATGTCTACTCAATAATTATTAAAAACATCTTTTTTATTTTTTAGAATTTTGCTTAAAAACTTCAGTGGTGATGGAGAATTAATTTCGGAACATCTGTTTGCCTTAGAACTTGTTCATAAAGGTATCATTGTGTTTATGCAAGGAGGTTCCCTAGTGGGTGCATTATCCAGAGGACAAAATCTTCCAGTGTTCTCACTGAGTATGTTTGTTTTCAAGTTAACATCACAGGGCAGGAGATATTACTTTGCAAAACAAATATAAAATGATCACTAACTCCGCCCTATTCCCCTGCTTACTCCAGTTACCAGCTGAGTCACTGGCAGAGAAAATAATCTTCTGTGCACTTTTGAAAAAAATATAAGAGCAAGTCATTGCCAATTGCTTTATTAAAAGATTGCTATGTCAGTTTTGTGCCTACTTACATGGCATTTTCCATTTAAAAGTGTTCTTCTGGAGTGTCTCATGGAACAGTGTTAGCCATTAATAATGGCTACCAGCATTCCTAGAGGTGACTGTGCTCTGAGATGACTGAAGCAAACAAACCTCACAGTTGGCAGGCAAAGAGGACAGAATTACTGCAAAAGTTGAGACAGTGTATCTGCAGAAAACATTAATCAACTTAAGGAAGCAGCTGAAAGACTCTACTTCCTTTCAAACTTCTCAAGTTATTTATTCATCTTTCCCTTTCTGATAAAAATACTGTTACTCCTTCTATTGTTTAACCAAGCCGTCTGCTAAAGTGTACAGCATTGAGTAGTACCTAGGTTCCTTATAATTGAAATGTTATAGGTTGTCTAATTGCCTATCTTGTGTGTGTGTGTCTAAAACTCAATGCTATGCGATCACAGGCCAATGGCACTTCTTTGTTTACTTTTGTTTCAAACTGGACAGCTACTTTTCTCTTCCCTCTCAGTCTTAGCTCTTCACTGACAGCAAAAGAGCTGCCCCATGGCAACTGCACTACGTATGATGGGGAGGGAGCTCTGCACAGTGTGATGTACAGGTGCTACTGGCTGGGGGTACCAAGAGCAGGCAGAGGTGAAGCAATGACAGTAAATTGCATTTATCCTGTTCTGCTGGGATGCCTTCAGTCTGAACTGAAAGCACCTTAAATGCAGGCATTGTCTAATCAGATGTGATAGAAGCTCTCCCTGTTTACACTTGGTTCAATTCAGTTACATTTCATACTTGCATAACTTACACAGCTTGTTATGTAGACCGTAAAATAGCTCCTTGAAGGTGTTTGCACAGTGTAAGCTTTCATCTTCTCTGAGTTTTGTCCTGCTGTCTCAGATCCTGGGTAGCAGCTACTCTCTTATTCTATCTGGCACTTGCTGCTTTTGTATATTAATAGCAAATGGTTGCAATAAGGACTGAAATGTTACTGGAGAAGTCTCTGACTAGGCAACTGAAGGACTAGTTCTTGAAAAAGTAAATAAAAATGAGCCATTAGTTTTAGCTCGTTAGTTTAGCTTGGGACTAAGCCAATGTAAGTGGCAAGTAGAATACTCTATTAAAGCAGAATAAGGTTGTTTGCTCAGGAGTACAGGTGGGGCATTTTGTACCTGGACTTCACAAGTTTTGTTGGCTTGTGACCTGTATTCATCTAGGAAGAAAATCAAGGTTCTGATCTACATTAAGCCTTTCAAGATGGAAATCTTTATGCAAAATCGCTGACTTAAATTAATTCACTGAATTTTTTTTTTTATAATTATGAGACTGTGTCATGCTTCGAAAGTGAAAACCTTGTTTCTCTTCCCCTTTTGCTAATGGTAATATTCAGCTGATTTTAAGATTACACAGAAAAAAACTGACTTCAACCAATTTCCTTGTTGTTTTTGAGAACTTTTTAAAGCAACCTAGAGCACAGACATATTTTAATAAATGATTATACTCTCAATAGAACACAAACAAATAAGGCCCTTTTTTCCTATTCCCTTTGTGTAGACTTGCTAACAGATGGCCACCATATCAAGTACTCATTTTAATTACATTTCAGACTGGAAAATTGATCCTGAACATGAATTCAATACAAGAATAATGTAATCTCTGGACAGAGCCCTTCTTTTTACTTAATCAGTAATAACAAGCTAGCTTTATCTTTACACAGGCAGCACACATACCTGGTTTGTCACTTTGCATTCATGCTAATTCTAACTGACCTTGTTATGGAAAGTCCCTTCATATCTGTTACTCTGACATTTCTCTTCACTTATATTCTCCTTTTTTCTCCCAGTTCCTGATTGGGTTTTACATAATGTCAAGTTCTCTGTCAGGTTAAGTTGGCTTACATCTACGTGCAAAGCATGTGCATATTAAACAGCATTTCAGGATCCACAAGTCAGCTCGTTAAACACTGGAAGCAGTGTCTGGCTTCATGTAAATCATATGACACGAGGTTCTTCAGAGTTTTCAAGTTACTGACACAGGATTGTGGAGTAGAAGGGGATAGAGGGATGATGTACAGGGATATACTGGTGGCACGTAGGAAGTTCCCTCAGGCCAGCACAGTTGGTTATCATATCCCACCCCTGGGCCTTCAGTGGCCATGCACAGTCTCTGCACACTGAAGCCCTTATTGTTCTGAACAGCCACAGGAGCCTGATTACTTTTACAGTAAAAGGGTTATATGCTTAACTTCTGTGCCCACGCTCTTCATTTGCATAACTATTGCAAATAGGTTCCTGTTGCATGTTTATTCAAGTCACTGGTTCACTCCCTATATTTCTATTTAGATAATAAAAGTACCAAGATCCTTGTACTTATGTAGGTGTAATCTCAGGCAGCTGCTGCTGAAGTATTTTGCTTAAAAGACTGTAGAGCTTTTTTTTTTAAAAAAAACCTAATTCATCAGGCTTTTAAATTGAATAGCAAAATCTGGCCTAGAATCCAGCCTTAATTGTAAATGTGAGTTGACTGTGTCTCTGGGAGTTGTGGAAAGATAAAACACAGTTTAGACAACGACATGCAGAAATATAATTTGACATGCCAAGAAAAAGATACAAGATTGACTGGTACACCCAGTAATGAAAGATGTTAAGCTTGAATTACCATCCTATAATTTTCTGCTTTGAATACGTGACTGTGTGCACACTAAGAAAGTATCTTCCAGGCAAGAGCATTTGACCTCATTAAGGCAGAATGGTTGTTCCTCAGTTGCCTGTACATGTTGCATACAGAAGTGAATCTGTAGTAAACCCCATGTTTTTTAACAGGGCAAAAACTACTGCAGATGAAGATGAAGAAAAAAACAGTTTTAAGAGTACCAAAATCATATGTTCAGAAACACACAGCACACAAGATCCAGTTGTTTGATCTCCTCTTGTTGAATACAGTAGCAAAATCTATTCCAAAGTAGCCCTTTCCCAACAGGGCTTCAAGTTAAGAGGGTCCTAATGGTTTAATTGCTTTCTAATGAGCATTATTTTAATTCTGTCATTTGCAGACACATTGACATCTGGGGCTTTATTCATATAGGCAAAATTTCAGAATGCAAAGGTACTTTGAACAATGTGTAAGACAAAAGTAACTCGAGGATAAGACCTGTTCTGTAATCTCTGTTTCAGATCTGCCAGTTAATGGTCAGCCCCACTGACTTTCTCATGTGATGTGAGGGGGCATGCAAGTCATCACTGCCATTTCAAGTCAAAATCCAGAATTTGCCTTCTCCTTCCTTCCAAAACCAGCTCATGTCAGCTTGAATTACACATGCATAATACAAACTCAAAGCCTTTCTCTGTGGTAAGCAGGTCAGGTTTATTTTTCTGCTGTGAGCTGTTTTAATAAAAAGATTGGAATGCTAATTCAGGTCTTTGGGTCCCCATTAGTTAAGGGCCTCTGGGCAGTGCGTTCTTGGCCCTTTGAGAGGAGCAGGAAAAAAGCGCAAGCAAGCAACTTGGCTACTATAGCACAGATTTCAGCTCTGCTGAAATGTTTGGGTTTGCCAGCTCTCCTATTGTACTGCTTGTTTGTGCAAGTCACAGCAAAACCAGATTCAAGGAAATTATACAATTGTTTCATAGTGTGGTCTTATTGCCTGATAATCATCGAGAGGAGACAAAAAGCAATGATAATGAAAATGAAACAATTGGGAGCAGCCAGGAGTGCACAAATTCTGAAATTCAGAAATAATTGAAATACCATGTTGCCCCTCTGGCATTAAAAGGAGCTCACATTTTCATGGCCTCCTCAAGGGAACTCCTTCCAGTCCCTTCCTATTGCCATTTCCAAATCCACACATGCTTGTCTCCAGGCTGACAATTTTCCTTTGGAATTTGCTGAAGACTTCAGCAATGACAGCGTTAGGTCAGCTTGCACCCTTCCTTACTCTTCCTGGGCACAGCAATTTGCCAGCATTCTTAGATGGTACCATTGTAAAGGGAACCTCCAGGCATGCTAAACCTCCTGAGAGACAACCCAGTCTAGTTCTATGGGATAGTGGATGTTCTGGCATCATGTTGTCTCTCTGCTTGAGTAATTCTCCCAACACCTGTTGCATTGTGACTCTCTCCTTGAGAGACAGCTCATCATTTCACACCATGCTCCTTACTGGCTCGGTGCCTTGAGGCTGTGGGGGTGTCACAGAGAAGAGGAAGCTTCCCCAGACCTGGTAAACTACATAAAGATTTGTATTCTCTGCACCAATGAGTTCTGGTTCACATATAAAAATCCATTCTCCCAACTTGGTATAATATTTAGAACACTGACAGAGTTGTTAGAGTAATCCTGTCTGACCTGCTTCAGGTTTCAAATGTTTTTCATCTGGTCTCTTAAAAGACAGCATTTCCTCTGAAAAGAGCAGGGTGACAGGCGCAACTACTGAAGGAGCTAATTTCCAAATCCTGGAAGATTCCTTTATTCCTTTAAAATCCTTTCATTATCAAGACGAGAGCAACCGAAAAAGAAGAATGAGCACATTTTTGTATTTTCTGCTTTACATCTGTGAGTGAGAAGTGGCTCCTGCAGCTTTACAAATGGCCACTACAACTGGTGTGTTTGCCAACAGTGTGAGAAGAATGGCAGGGGACTGGCCTTGTTCCCCAGCTGAAGCTGAACCACGTTGTGAGCACAGTGTGAGGTGCCGCCAGAGGCTCAGGAGGCTTTACCAGTGTTGTTTTGTGGGGCTGGGGATTGGTTCTTCTCCTTGCTTCATGTGGTTCATGAATACCCTCTTCAGCAGGCGTGACTTCAGTCTGGTACTTACTGCTCCCGAGTTTGTTGTTGGAGTGCTGTCATGCAAGCTGCGCTTCTGCAGAGCTCTGCATGCTGGCAGAGGCCAGTTCCAATCCAGCCACTCTGTGTCTGGAACACACCTGGAGAGCCTGCCTGGGCTCAGGGAGAGGCAGAGCTGTGCTGGGGGCTGCACTCTGGCCCTAGAGCAAAGCAAAACAACTCCGATTGCCCGGGTTCTGGGTGTTCCTTGGCTTGCAGGGACACAAATGGTCCCAGCACAGGCATGTTGCTGACATGGTCAAAGACCTCTTAGCCTCCTGCAGTGACACAAATCTAACTAACCAGGCCCTGGTGCAGCCCTTTTCCTGCTGCTCTACAACCTGGTGTTGAGGTTATCAACATTGCATTCACATTTCCTCCTTTCATACAGATCTTTTCATAGACCTTCCAAAGAGCATTTCGCATTCCTCTTCCCTTGGGTGCCCATGCACACTAGTGCCATCACCACAGGAGAAACCCTGACAGGAGTAACCAGTGCCTAATGCTACTCTGCCTTAGGGACCTGAGTAGAATTCCACCCTGCCCTCCTCTGCAGAGTCATAGGCACTGTCTAGACCTCCCTTGATGCCAGCTACTGATATCCTTACTTTGAAACTTTAGCCCATTAGCATTTGACACTCTTGGCTGTTACTGTTTCCAGTTCCTCCTTTCTGAAATGCTAATATGGGACTTTTTGTTCTAAAGAACCTTTGTAGAACTTCTTTAAGAACTTGTTTAGGACTAGTCATTCTAAACTAACTCTGAACAACTTCTGTTATTCCTTCTTTCCATAGAGAGATTGGAAATCAATAGAAAATTACTAAACAGTCATAGCAATTTTTGTTAGATTTCACTAGGAGGGATATAGGGAAATCTCATGAAGAGAGTTCTAAACAATTGCTGATATTAACTCATCATAAGGAAAGGAAAAGGCCCAATTTATTTAAAAGCATCTCTCTTTTGAGAGACAAAAGAGGCAACTGCTCTTGCAGCTGAGACCAAGAAACACAAGTTAGCCAAGAGGACCATGGGCTTTTAAGGCCATGTGGGAACTGAGAGTGCAGAACAGGAAACCCAGTGGTTCCTTCTCTGACAGGATTTTACAGTGAGATAACTGCTGTGTGTGTTTTGCTATTTTTTGCAGATCAATCATTTCAGTAGCAAAGGTAGTCTGGGGTTTATGCAGTTGGTGGTGGCTCTGTCCTTGCAGTGATGCCCACAGGCAGTGATGGCATAAACACTGAGTCTGGCACTAGTGGAGATCTGGATGGTATCAATGCTAATAAACTACAATAAACCTCACACAGACACCAAAAAGATGCAACTCTTAATTTAGGGACTCAGATCAACAAGCATAAAAGCAAATGACTTGATGGAGTCAGTGTGTCACTGTCAATTATATAAAGTGAACTTTTTTTTTCAATTGCTGCTAAATTTAAGGCCATATAAAATTGACCCTTTTCAATCAGGATCATGTAAGTCTAACTGTCTGGTTTTAATGCCATTTCTGACTACCTATTCATTTAAAAAAAAAAAAAAGCCCTGAATGCTATCAGTCATGGATGATGGACTGGATCTGTAGTGGGGATTTGAGACACATTATCAGGTAACTTCTCAGACACATCCTGCAGCCCTAAATCTCCAAATCTTGGCATAGTTGGGAATCTGTATCCCTGCTGACTACCTCTGTTTCAGTCACTGTTACATTTGCTCCTCTGAGTTCTGGTCTCTCACTGAAGTTCAACACATAATCCATGGTAGAAAAGCAACAATGAGTTCAGGCTTGACAGCCACATAACAATCCTGTCACTGTTAGAAGGCCTTCCTACTACCTCTCAAATATACATTAGATCAACTCTAAATTTATTATTGCCTATCTCATTTCTTCTTCTTTTAATGCTGGCCTTTACTTTCAGTTAATCTTTTTTTATTGAAAGCAATGGTGTTTTTTTTCTGCCAGTCAGTTATTTGCCATTTCCCCCTTATTTTATTTTGCTTTTTAGAGAGCTATGATTGCTAATCAGCATTCATTAATTGCATTCCCTGTCTTCTCATGATGTATTCAGTTTCTCACAGGGAAAATGGCTGTGCAGATTTCAGAGGCTAGGAAGCTTTTAAATATTCATGGTGATTATTTAGTACTTCTGCTGTTTATCACACAGAGCCTCACTATGGTGTATTTCGTGAAACATCTCTACATGGAAAAGTGGGGTCATCATATAATAAATACTTCATCTAAATAAAAATAAATAAGCAAGTCTTTACTCTAAAAGGACTAAAAGTCTTGAGGTTTCACTTGTTGGTGGTTTCTCCAATGTCCTGAAACCTTTTTAGCCTCTTGACTGATCCATCTCTCCCTTAGTTGTCTCTAAAATTGCTCTAATACTGACAATTCAAAGTGCCTTTTTTCTACTTTGATGTGCCGTTTCCAAGCAAGTCAGTCTCTTACCTGCAGCTAGCAGGCAAAGAAAAGCCAGCCTATCATTTAAAAATGTGTCACAGTCAACACAATTTCCGTAACCATTTAAGACTTACTGGCAGTATTGTATAAGAAATGCATTAAGCTTTGCGTTCAGCACTGTGTCTGTTCTGGGGTTAGACACTGGTTAGTTACAGCCATGTGACAGATACCAAAAAAGAATCATCTACTTCAGCCCTAACAAAACATTCTGCATTCTCCCTTTCTAGGGAATCAAAAAGCCTTTTACTGAAGTAATTAAAGCCAACATTGGAGATGCACATGCAATGGGACAGAGGCCAATCACCTTCCTCCGTCAGGTAAGACTACTATAAAATATTATTATTGTTCATTTTTCTTTAGAATGCCTTAAAAGCTGTCTTATATGTGTATTAGTATAAATGATCCCCTAGATGCAATTAGACTTAAAATAGTTCTTTTGTAAAGAATTACAGATTTTCATTCCTGAGCCAAAGGCCTGTACCTTGCTTGCTGATCATCCTCTTTTAACACAGTAGCTTTCCATACTTTTCATATCATTCCCCATCCATACTTTCTCCTGCCACTTCACCAATGTTATCAGTCAGAATATTCATTATCGTTACTGCACTTGAAGAAAGGAAGTGGCTGTTTTCAGAGAAAAAAAGAGAAAGCCTTTCTTCCTCTGACAATGTACTCTGAGATCTGCACACAGGCAGATGCAGTAGCTGTTGCTCATTTTGCACATCTTACCTCCAGACAAGCTAATTGGTAGGTTAACTTTTAGGAAAGATCACAATAGTCTTCATATTTGTGCATTATTCCTAAAACACAAGTAAGGTTAAAACTATTGCACTACTTACTGAGCATCCCTTACATATACATGTAAAATCCTCAGGCTATAATAATGTCAATTCAGAGAGTTCCAGGACAAATTAAAGCCATATCAAAAGGGGGGGCCAAGTGATAAGAGTTTAAAATTGAGCTGTACAGCAACCTGTCAGCAAACTGGGAAGACCTGAGCTCCTTACAAATTATTCAGATCCAATGGTAGAAAATAAAACACTGTAAATGGAAATCCTGTCTCCCCATGACTGTGTGCACATGTGCCTGAATTCTTTAGTCATTGTCCCCCAAGATGACAACAGCCTGTCTATTTAACACCATGTAAACACAGGAATGAGAGAGGTTGGAACAGATTGAACTAGTGTCAAGTGAGACCTCTAGATTCATTGTGTCTTATGTTCCTTAATAAACTTCATTCTGCTAGGTCATGTTTCCACTTTTACTATGTTCTATATCACTGCTTCTTTTTTTAATTCAATATTTCCCACAACTTCAAATTAGTAAGAACTTTAAGTTATTTTTGAGAAGGATTATTAGAACATGCAATCGGGATTTCAAAATTTGATCATATTTCTCAGTTCTGCTCCATATTCAAACTCTTGGTTTCTTGTCAGTAAAGGGGGCTACTAATTCACAAAGAGGAGAGGATAGAGCTGTTTAGAGATATCATATGAATAACTGGCTGTGCTTTAATATGTTTGTACTATGCTCACTGTCTTCACTGTCTGTAATACAAATAGTTAATAATTCTAGAATCCTGTTTATCAGCACAACTTGGAACCTCATAAGATTTCTTCACTTATGTAAGCACTACCCTTAAAAAAAAACAACTGCAAACTCTTAATCTATAACCTGTCTTTTGAATTAGCCAGTATTTGTGATCTTCGCTTCCAAGGAAAGCTAACAGTCATATTACCAATTTAAAATAACCATGAATAAAGTGACCAATTTCCATTTTCTTGGCACTCTAGGTGGTGGCACTGTGTACATACCCAAACCTGCTGGACAGCCCAAGTTTTCCCGAAGATGCCAAAAAGAGAGCCAGACGGATCTTGCAGGGTTGTGGAGGAAACAGCTTAGGTAAGACTCTCTTTGAGTTGCTCCTGTTGGAATTAGAAACAACGAAGGTAGTTTCAATATCTGCAACACTGAAATCTCTTAAGTGTTAAATGATTACAAGTCAAATGGGGAAGGCCTCGGACAGACTGGTGGGGGAGGTTTGCAGTGTGGCCTGCAGATAATCAACGATTAATTGGGCATATTTTTGATGAGACTTGTCACAGAAGAGGAGAAGTTGAGGATTGTGCAGTTTTGGAGCCCTCACCACGATAACATCTAGGCATAACTAAACAGAATGCTGAGCTTTTGTGTACTGGGGAAGTGGCAGAGAGTACTAGTGAGGCTGTGTGCTGTTGGTGGGGCATCTGTAAATGCCAGACTCTGACAGCTGTGTCTCCTGCTAAGACTAGGTTTCTGCAGTTCTATCTTCTCCAGATGTCTCTGTGCCAAGGAGTCTAGCACCCCTATAAATGCTGGTATCAACATACAATGTGTGTTCACCTCAGCTCATCCAGTTCACAGTCCTGTATCTTAATTTTGAACCATCAGTCCAAGTATGTTTGTCAGGTTATGAACTGGGGTATGAGAAATTCAGGTACCAAGGTGATAATCCTCTGTGAAAGGAAATCTACAGCCCTGAAAGGTGGTAGTTTTTTTACCTAGCTGAACTAGTTTTAACTGAAGATGTCAAAGCCCTCTTTCTCCAGGGTAAAATAACTCTTGAAAGAAGTACAGAGCTCTGCTCTTCAGCCACTGTTCCTACAAGAGCACACCTGTAATATACCCATAAACTAAGGACAGACTTTGCGTATGCAGTAGAGAGGAAATGGAAAAGACAATTCCTTCCTCACCCAGGAGCTGTACTGCCTATTTGTACCTGGCAAACACCATTGGAATTTCTACTCTGCAGATACTGTTACAGCTGCTGGGTACAGCAAAGAGCCTGGCACACTTAATTACCTTATTTCAAGTGGGCAAACAGTTACATTTCAGAGGAAGTATTACAGTAATTGCCAGATTCCTTAATCTTTGTGATTGCAGTGCCTATTTGCACTGGCATATTTTGAGATTAGGTGCTGTGAAACTTAATAAAATAAACAAGACCTAACCAGTGGTTACCTTAGCAGTATTTCAGCCTTGGACTATTCCTGATACCACAACCTAATACAGAATGTATTTTATCTTCACTTTCATTGTATCGGTTTTGTCTTTTAATATAGAACATTAAAAATACATTTATCAAAACGGAGAAGTTCCTCTAGCTAAGTGAATTCCTTTCCTGTCTTTCTTTGGCCCAATAAATCCACATTGTACTGTTGGTATGGAAGAATTACTGGGTATACATTGAATTTTAACTTAATCTTTCTCTGTAGTAATTCTCAAATTCAGGGATGTGGTGTGGGTTGTCAGAATGCTGAGTCTTGTTCCCTTGTGTGCTCCCATCCCCTTAGGGGTGAGCCACCACAGCCCCATGCTGGAGTAAAATGAAAGGAATTCTTCCTTGCATAATACTTCAGAAATAAGTTCCCTTTTCAGCATATCCCATATTTCCAGCAGTTTGTGTTAGCTGAGTAGATTCTGAGGAAGTAGGCCTGAAACAGTTGCAATATTCAAATACAATGATAGTTCTGAACACATCCTGTTAATTTTAGTGGATAAATTGAAGCTCTGTAAGTGACTAGAGTCTAAATGCTTTTTTGTAATTGAAATTATATGTTCCAAGAAGAACTGTGCCTCTGAACTCCTGAAAACTAAAGCCACTGCAGACCTTACTGATGTGCTGTACTGTTTTCTGCCTCCTCTCCACCCTCCCTGTTCTCCAGTATCGTGTATCAGCCCCTTCTCCTGGCCCCTGTAGCTCATCAGCCTGGGCACAGCACTCCATAAACACAGTCTGAGGCAAGTGGACCTGCAGCTGAATGGAAGTCTCTTTGTTGGTAGTCTGACAACTTACTGCTGTTGTATTCTTGGCTGAGAAGGAGGAAGTTGCTTTCTTGGGAAAAATCAAAGCTCAAAACCTCATCCCCCTGTGCAGCTTTAAGTGCTGTGTGGTGTTCCAGCAAAACCTTATTTTCAACAAATTTGTCCATCCAGCACAAAATTGGATTCACTGTATGTGGTCATTTGAAGCGTTGCACCCACATCTACACCAGCATTAATGGCAAAATTAATATTAATATCTTAACTTCTAGACATGAAATAGAACAACCTCACTTCCAATGAATGTTCATTTGGCAAAACCCTACTCTTGCTAATCCCAGGCCGTGTATGAAGGCTCAGCTATGTCCTCAACTTCTGTGGGGTCCAAACCCTCATGGATTCTATTGACATCACTCACTTTCCATGTGGGATAACTGGTCTATCTTTCCAGGCATTGGAGAAATTTACCCCTAAAATATGTATACAAAAATACCTAATATAAGCACATGCAGCTTCTTGGGTTGGCTTTATTTATTTGCATCCCACAGTGCAAATACACAGGTTCTAGTCAAAACTATTAATTGACTACAATTAAGTGGAGAAGTACAGGACAATTTAGTGTTCTGTGTATCCTCAAAGTCCCAGGGCTCAGCACTCCGTGGAGCACAAGACAGAATGACAGCGTAGCTTTGTTCTCCTGCTTTAAGAGCAGCTTCCTAGCTGTGCTCAAAGCCCGTGCACAGACCCAGTATAACTTCTAGTCCTGTAAAAGTAAACGTTCAGGACATCAGGGAACTTTGTGCCCTGAATTACTGCTTTAGGTCCTGTGCAATTCTGCAGTACTTGCAAGGCTTCTTTGTCTTTATAAATCATGGCTTCACAGAGGTATTACCAGGCAGACTAGTAGCATATAACTGAATGAGGAGAGTTAAGTCAGGCACAATTATTCCACTCCACCCAACAAGCAAAGAAGATTCTGCAGCTTCATGACAGTGTTCTAAAATAGATGTACACTTGTCACTTCATTGTCCATCAGTTTTAGGCTTCATAGCTTGAATCCACTCCTCACCTTGGCATAGGCTTATTTTTACTCTTTATTTCTTGCACATACTCAGCAATGATGCACACAGGTATCTAACATCTCATTTGATTTAAAATTATTGGTTGTGCTCTGTAAACTGCACATGAGATTGGGGTGATCCTAAACATTTCTGCTTCAAGTAACTGAAAAGTGGTTGTGGGAGATGCTGTGGGGGAAGGAGAGAAGCAGTGTAGGATTTTCTGGGTTTCAGATTGTGGGAGAAAACAGTATGATGTTTTTTTCATATTGCAAATAACCCCCTTATATTTATCGTGGATTTGAAGAAGTTACTTTCCTTTCTATTGCCCATACTACCTCTATTCCTTGTTCCCGTTAATTAAATAGGTGTTGATTTACATTCAGGAGTGATTTTGATGTAAAGAAAGCAACTGAAAGACAGTAAACATGGGACTGCTGTCTCAATTTGCAAAGTAGCCTTTAACTCATACTTTTTACCAAACTAGTATGCTATTTTTGTATTTTAATCATAGTTACTGTATTTGTTTAATTCCAAATTAATTCTCTTGCTCTATAAGCAAACCAACTCCCTTTTCTGCTCCTTTGGAGAAAAAAATCAAACCCATCTGGGGGATCCAAAGTGCTCATATATACAAAGTACTCCTTACAATAGTAGCTCAGGAGTTTTGCTAGCAAACAAAAAATCTGATATACATTGTACTCAGCTCTCACCTCCTTCTCTGTTTTTTACAGGATCCTACACTGCCAGTCAAGGTATAAATTGCATCCGTGAAGATGTTGCTTCATATATTGAAAGAAGAGATGGAGGGGTTCCTGCAGATCCAGATAACATTTATCTCACCACTGGGGCAAGTGATGGGATTTCCGTAAGTGTTAAAATGAAACCTGTCCCTTCTTGGTACAAACTGCAATTTATCAGTTACCTTTGGAAACACAGATCTCTGCTGAACATTTGGTCTCACAAACTCCTTTGCATTTGACCTGACAGACACTGAAATCACATTCAATGGATATCCACTATATGGATATCAGCTAAGAAGCAGGTGCAAAGTCTCTTAATATACATTAACTTGTTCCTTTCTGTAAAGGTACTATGAACTACACAGGTGCCTAAATATAAATTTAGAAGATTCAGACTAAATAATGGTTGTCTTCAGTGGTTATGATACATAAGCACTGAAGATCAGAGGGTATCAATCAGTGGCAGAGAGAAGAGGGAATGATTTCAGAGGTGAGAAGTCTCATCACCTTTTCTTCCCAGTAAACTCCGCTAGTCCAGATCAATGCCAAAGAAAATCCCAAGGATCTGTTTCTGTCACCAGCTTATTTGGAGAAAAATTCAGGTCTTGGCTTCAACCAAGGTCCAAAGGTGGTCCTTGGTTAAGAGAGGAATAACTGTCTCTATTAGATTCTTCCTTTTCACAGACACATTTACTGATACCAGCAGCACCACCAGCAGTTCTTTGCTTTTATTAAGGCAGCCTTTCCTAGCTTGTTGGTGGAAGTGTTTTTTTAAATGACATCTAGTGGCAGAGCTCAGAATGGCAGAGTTCTGACAGGAGCAGCTCTCCAGATGTTGGCAGGGACTTGGCTTTCCAGAGTTTGCGATACTGGCAGCTTGTCAGGAATGGCAGCATAGCACACCAAATCTGTACCATGTTGATTTGATTTCACCACTGATGAAAACTCAGCAGTATGAGTCTCATTATGGGGCCCTTCCAGAGATAACACAACTGTTGTTTCATAACTCAGAGGACAGAGGGTGTTAAGGAGTTTTAAAATATGCATTTGGTCCTGATTATGTATTTTGAATGCTTGGTATTTTTAAACTAGTGGTGGGTACAAAATTATGTTGATTATAAATCATTAGCTTAGCAGCTGAGTTAGTATGTGATGAGAGGCACAGAACAGCAGGTTTTGTACTAGAAGCACTGAGAAACTCGAGGATACTGCTGCTGTATCTGAAGAGATATTTTGGGGTTTACACTGCCACTTACATGCCGATAAGGATGCTTGCTCTGATTGCCCCGGCACTTCAGAGTTCTCCCTTGGTTATGAAAGCTAGAAATCTCTCTACTTCTGCACCAAATGCACTCTTTTATTTAGGTCACATGTAAAAAGCCTCCACATAGGCACACACACTGTTGGGCACAGGTAAATCCTCTGGACTGACTTTAGCACAAACATTGCATTTCTGTCTGTGTCTTCTGGGCATAAACTACATATGATTATATTTCCATCCCAAGACATGCAGACTTTTGGTCTCTTCTGTTACTTGAAAATGAAAACATAGTGAGACTGTAGTTTTGTTCCCAGCAAGCCACAATTGCTCCTAATCTAAAACAGGTCTCTGTTCCAAAGGAGAATCTGCACAGGCCTCAGTTCTAATTTCTGGTTTTATTTACTAGTTTCTTGTGGTTAGTGAGTTAAAATGAATGGAAGGCAACAAGCAAGAACTAGCTGAGGCTTCTTTGCTTACAGCTGGGCACAGCAGAGAAATTGTGATCTTGATATTTCTGTTTCCAACTTTCCCTCCAGCGCTGTGCTCAGAATGTTTTCCCTAAATTTTGCAGCTGATCAGGCATGATCTGTCAAAGCCATGGCACGCAGAGGAATTCCATTAAGCTGAGTTAGACTATCCTCACTCAGCCAGTAACAACTTGAAATAAATAAATGCCCTTTGATATGAGAGGATGACTGTGTAGAACAGAAATCCACCTTAACTCTAGACTTTTTTAGGAAGGGAGATCAGTGACTTATTCCAGAGTATACTATTAATTCTGGTGTGTGACTTTTTTTTCAAATTCCTACTTTTCCGCCAGGCAATTTTAAAGATCCTGATCTCAGGAGGTGGGAGATCCCGAACAGGAGTGATGATTCCTATACCACAGTACCCCTTGTATTCAGCAGCCATATCTGAACTAGATGCCATCCAGGTGAACTACTATTTAGATGAAGAAAATTGCTGGGGTCTAGATGTGAATGAGCTTCGCCGTGCCTTGAACGAAGCCAAGGCATATTGCAACCCCAAAGTCCTCTGCATCATCAACCCCGGAAATCCCACAGGTCTGGCAATTTTGTTTAATGGATGGGGTTTTAGACCACTTTTTATGAATTTTTGCAGACCTGTGGAGTGACTTTCAGTCACTTTTGGTCTTTATGAAAGACCTTGCCTCTGGCACGGTCTGTAGCCTTTTGCTTCTGAGGGGCAATGACTGTAGGTACTCTTTGAACCATTGCCTCCCTTTAGAATTTAGGTTTTGAGGAGTTGAGGTTGATCAGTGAGAATCCAGGTCCCACTTAACCATCATGCATGTGAGAATTTAAAATTATAAGTTATACACAAAGTACTCTTAATAAGTCATTGATTCATTACTGCATCTCACACTTCCTTTGCCTGAGAGGGACTAAGTTACCCTGAACCATAATTCCTCCAAAAATGTTCCTTAGTTTCATACTTGGTGAACAGAATTCTTAAATTCAACATCACTTTTCTGAGAAAAATGGATATCTTGTTGAAAAGCTAGAAGCCTTAGTAGGTCTGGGTGAAAAGATTTCTATTTATATATCCACTCCACTAACTCTTTTCTTGCTTTAAAAATCAATCTATAGGACAGGTGCAAAGCAGAAAGTGCATTGAAGAGGTGATACACTTTGCCTGGGAAGAGAAACTTTTTCTTCTGGCTGATGAGGTAATGGAATATTCTGTTCTCTCAAAAGCACAGCTGAGAGTACTCATATGAGGTATAATTTTGTTCCATGCATGGTATTGGTGTTTTTTAAGTACAGGGAACAGATTCTCTGTTATCATATTAAGACATGCAATATTCTTAGTATCAAAGGATCAGTATCAAAGGGTAGCTTGATCTGGGTTTGAACTAGAGAGAAAGTGTAGGGGACGCAAGGAAGAACTTTGCTGGAGCTGACCTAAAAACCTGTGTGAAGCTGAGACCACTTCAAATGAAAGAAACAGAAGGAAAATCAATTTAAACATGCAAGTAAATGTTAAATTGTATACAAAGAAGCTCACTGTAGACCTTTAAGTATGGTCACATGGTATAAAATGTGTCATGACAGCAACTATTCCTTAACAAAGAACCTTGTGTCTTCTAACAGCTTTTAAGTTTTGAGTGTTACCACTGTTTCTTCAGCTCAGATCTGGCTCTCTAAAAGGCCATGTTTTATCCTTAGTCAGGGGAACAGGGCACATTAATATCTTCTGACTGTTCAGGTTTACCAGGACAATGTGTACTCTGAAGGATGCCAGTTCCATTCTTTCAAAAAGATTCTGTATGAGATGGGACCCGAGTACTATAACAATGTTGAGCTGGCCTCTTTTCACTCCACCTCTAAGGGATACATGGGCGAGTAAGTCTGATTTAGTTTTTTCTTTTATTTCATCTTCCTCATTAATCTGGTTGGACAGCCCTTTCATGTTACTGACCTGAAGGTAATCCACCATCTTCTATTAATTTTAACGAAAAATTATCAGGAAAAGGAAAAAAGCATTTAAAGCACAGAGTAATGGATTAGCTCTGTGGTTTTCAAAGTACCGAATAATAAGAGCATTTATTTCAGACACCTAATGCCTCAGTTCCACAGAGGTGAAATCCTACAGTCCCAATCTGGACCTGTGATAATGGAAAATTGGTCTCCAACATTGAAGGGAACAGCTCAATAATCGCTGATACTGTAAATGTTTGGATGGGGTTGTTTTGGGGAGGAAGAGATGGCAGAAAAAGAATTTTCTGATGAAATGTGTGCTGTTGCTACAGCCATATGCTCCTGTTCTGAAGATTAAATGGCCCATGTTAATCATTAACTCACCTGCCAGGGAAGCTGCATGTACACCTTTATCTCTGTATGGGGCACCAGGACTTAGTGACATCCCATGTAATTCCATCTTACACCATTATCAGTGTAGCAGCTGTTTCAGCAGCCTGTATGTTACATATTGTGAGATTCTCATTAATTGTCTTTCCACCTCTGCAATCACTTTCTTTGCTTTCCCAGTATTTATAGCCTTGAGGCTGACCCATTTTTTCTGTTCACTTTGTCACAGATGTGGCTACAGAGGAGGTTACATGGAGGTCATAAACTTGCACCCAGAAATTAAAGGACAGCTTGTAAAGCTACTTTCTGTTCGCCTTTGTCCCCCGGTGTCAGGACAAGCAGCAATGGACATTGTAGTGAATCCTCCGGTCCCTGGAGAAGAATCTTATGCACAGTTCATAAAGGTCAGCAATAACATGACTGTTCTTTGGTGCATTTCCTAAACTTGTCCTAAGTCTTGGGAACTCACACAAACCTGCAATAACACTGATTTACAGAACTATGCAGCGTATTTAAAATTAACTCAGTATGACTATATTTAAAAAATACTAAGGAGGCATTATCAAATGAGTTTTCTTGCTGGTAAATTCAACTTTTTTCCTGTCTTTAATATGACAAAAAGATCACTAAATAAGATTTCCTCTTGCTAAAATCTACCCAGGAATGTAAGTTCAAATGCAGTTAAAAAATCAGCCTTGTTCTTAGGTATGCAGTGCCTCTGTACACTGAGCAACATGGTAATCTCTGTTAAAGTATACACATAGCTTCTCACTTGTAAAAATGAAACTGAATCTGGAAATTATATTGTCAAGTCAGATCAAAGGTTCAGCTAATGTGGTCTCCAAAACCAGCCAAGATGGATGCTCAGAGGGAAGAGTGTAAGAAGAAGGCACACAGACAGAGACTTGTGCAGGTTCCTGTCTGTCTACACCACTTTGCTGTTGTATCCTGCTAATGCCTTTCTGCATTGCTGTCTTTAAGAGCAAGATGGGATTTGGAACATTGTTTGCTCTCATAGCTCAGCAAAGTCCTGAAAGTGTTTAATTCAGGAGAGGCCTTTTGAAGCATCATAATTCCCCCTGGAGTTTCTATTGCCACTTCAAATATGTCCAACCTTCTTTTTAAACAGGAGAAAGAGTCTGTTTTGAACAATCTTGCCAAAAAGGCCAAACTAACGGAAGACATGTTTAACAAGATACCAGGAGTTCACTGCAATCCTCTTCAAGGAGCTATGTATGCTTTTCCACGGATCTTTATTCCTTCCAAAGCCATTGAGGAAGCAAAGGTCAGTCAGTCACTTCTACCCCAATTAATTTTAACCTTCACTTGCCTGTGCCTGTCACTTCTAAGGCTGAATTTTTATGCCAGAGACAGAGTGAGCTCGCGTAGTTACAAAAGCAGTACTTCATAGACTACATATGATCTGAAATATAACATGACCTTTATTTTCAGAGAGGAAAACAAAGCAGAGCATTCCATCCCAGTGGTGAGGCTTTCAGGCTGAGAGTGTTCCCAAGGACATGAGTGCTTAAGTCATACAGGCAGCTGGACCTGTGCAGTTCCAAACTGCTGCCCCTGCCTGGGTTAGGGAGGCAGTGGATTGGGAATGGCAGTGTGCTACTGACCCTGCAAAAGAAGCCCCATTCAGCAGGTCTGGGGCAGAGGGAGGGAGGTTTCCTTACCAATGTTACCTTTTTACAATTGGGTCAGTAACCTCTATTACTAAATGATAAGTCTTTCTGTTCTTGACTAGAACTCTGCTACCTGCTGTGTAATAGTTGGCTTTTAAAGGGAATTTTATCAGCACAGCTGAGAACAAAAATAAGGCTCTTTTTCAGCTGCTTATTTGATTAGGTGTATAACTTGCATGTATTTAAGAACTTTCCAGGGGACTTCTTAATCAGCAGATACTTCAAGGGGGGGAAAAAAATAGTAACTGCCAACAGAACTGGAACACACAGTTCTCAAATTAATTTAATCTTATCAAATGTCAGTGCCTTAGATTTTTCTAAGTACAATTTTGAGACTTTTGATCAAAAGTTACAAGCAAGTCAAGGAGAATAACAAAATTACCTAAAATCTTTCTTTTGAAGTGTTTTGTCTAGGTTTTTAAGCCCTGCTCCTTCATGAAGTAGTTATCTAATTCACAGTGTGAACTTGTGAACTGTCCCCTTAGCAATTGTTCCTCACCTTCTTTAGTAAATATAATAAGAAACCGATAATGTAAGATAAGGTTTCAGAGAAAAAAAAAAGCAATATGAAGTTCTATATATTTGGAATATTTTGACTTCAGTAATTCCAAAGCATCCATTCCCTTAGGCTCATAAAATGGCACCTGATATGTTCTATTGCATGAAACTTCTGGAAGAGACAGGAATATGTGTTGTACCTGGAAGTGGATTTGGCCAAAGAGAAGGAACCTACCATTTCAGGTATAGTTTCTGTTTGTTTAAAATCAAACTAACACTAAGAAGCAAGGCACCATCCCAGTACTTTTGCTTCTCAGTAAGTATAAGGATTTTTATTTCAGTTTATGTTGTCTCACTTTAAACTGGACAGTTTCTGTGGGCTGACAGCTAGGCCAAAGACCTGGTTTGCTAGATGAGCTACTCAGGTTTTTGTGGTGTTTTCACAGCTTGCTGACATAATTTTATTCTACTTTTGTACACTGGCATTTGAAATGCCTTCTCCAGGAATACAAACAATAATACCTTGGACTTTAATCTTAAAGTTTGCTACAGCATTACAAAAATTGCCCTGCATTCCTCTGAGAGGAAGAGGGACTAAACAGTGTTTGCATATGGAGAAACTGCATGAAAAATGCAGTATCTTTCCTATAAATCTGCTCCTTAAACATGCTGAATAACTCTTCACTTTACCAAAACAAGATGTTGAGCTAAATAATCTGATACCAAAACTGTGGACATAAACTCTGTTGCCTTTGCTTCCAATAAACAGCACTTTGCTCCAGCTGAGCCACTGATAGCTAGAATTTATCATGGAATTTAGTCTTCTTCAGTCTGAAACAACATAACAGAGGGTATCTTTAGCCTTGGCAGCACAGCTGGGTGAGATATCTGGGTACATACAGCTCCAGGAAAAAGCCAGTGAGCCCATTCCTGCACCAGTGTGGGGCAAACACTCTGTTCTGTAGGTCCTGCACACAGTGCCATAAATACCCCATGGGATTTTCATAGCATGCAGAAGAACGTGAAAAGGGACTAAAACCTGCAGAGTGGGATGTTGCATTGTTTTAATGCTTCTGAATTCAGTTTTCAATTAAAGATGAAATGTACATTTGCTCATAACTGCCTGCTCCCAAAGGTCAAAAAACTGGGTCAAACTTGGCATAACTGCCCAACAATGGAAACCAAGTTGCTGTCACTTCTTACTGATAACCTTTTACTACTCAACAGAAAATAACAATTCTTGCATTCCTATGAGCTAACCAATTGATACAAATTGCTCTAGTTTAATAGTATAGTCCAATTCCAATCCAAATGCATGAAATAAGAGAATCACATCAAAACAAGTATTAAACTTAACACATTAGTCACTGTGCCCCGAGATTAATCAAGATCTGTGCAAAGATCACAGTTTAGTTTGTCTTGAAGATAATGTGGGTTGTTCTATTTCTTTCCTTAAATTTTATTTTTCAGAATGACCATTCTTCCTCCAGTAGAGAAGCTGAAGATCCTACTGGAGAAAGTGAAAGACTTCCACATAAAGTTTCTTGAAAAATATGCATGAAACTACTGTGGCTTTCCCCCCCTCATCCCCTCCCCTTCAAGGCAAATGAAGACAATGAACAAAGATGTGCTGAGAATGTGCTATTCATCTGATTTCACTAAATTCAAAATAGATAGAGCCAATCTCAGATACTGCTACAACTTATTGGACTATTAAAGTTAATGTCTGGTATAGAAGACATTGTTACACCAATTTTTTTTTAAAGGGGAAGGGGAAGAATGTGAAGAAAGTGGTGAGAAGAAAGAGTCAGCAAATGTTTTTGTGCCTTGATTGGAAGTTACATTGTGAACTTTTGACTCAATAGGTTGGGAAAGGGAATTAAAATCCTTACTGTTATGTGGGGATTTTTACAAAACAGAAATGCCAAGATCAATTGTTTAGATAGGAACATGCTTCCCGTCCTAAAATTCTACTAAACAAAAAATCAAACCCCTACATTATATGTACTGTTTGGTTTAATTTTTGTTGTTGTTAAGTATAAAATGTTCTCCAAATCTGACTAAACATGTAGGTACATCATGCTTATTTGGAAAAATCTTTGGCAGATACCTTTGAAATTCTGCTAAAAGGAAATCCTGCCATCACAACATAACCAGAATGGAATAGACAGGTTTGATCAGAGGAGTGAACACGGTGTCTGCTTGAACTCTATTTTTATGAAACAGGAATATAATGAGGAATATTATTTTCTTCTTCGTGTGCTATTGAACACACAATCCCAGCAAAGAATGGCTGAATGTTTCCTCTCATAACAACTCCACAAGTCTCCTGTTAACTCACATCTTTCATAACATGGAATGTAGTAAGGTGCTGTTTCAAAGCAGATGTGAGCACAGCCAGTCCTCCCGAGCAGCATGAAACACAACCCACTGCCAGAGCCACTCTGTCTGTGGAGAGCATTTGTTGGGAACCACGTGACAGAGACCCACAGCCTGGCCAAAACCCAGCTGGAGCTGGCAGAGACTAACACATGTTGTTACCAGGGGAAATGCTGAGGGGGGGTTTCTAAGGAAGGAAAAGGTATTTAAAGGAAAATGTCTTGCACCAAGCGTAAAGAGAATGATAGTAGAGCTGACACTTAAATCTTCCACAGTCATTCCACTGGCTGAATGACCCTGAGTGCTTATTAAAGCCCAGCTCAACAAGGTTGCTATCTGGGAGTACAGCTGTAGGACTCCACTAATCTGTGCCAGTTTCCCTGCAAAACAAAGGATGGCTTCTGTTTCTCTAGAGCTGGAAGCTGGACACCTCCTGCTAGCTCTGATAAAGGGCTAAAGGAACAGAGCTCTCAGTATTCAGATGTGAAAGCATTAGCATTTGTCAGGCTTCAGCTCAGCATTTACGGAGTTTCTTCGTTAAGAACATCACATTTAATCTAGTCATTAATTTTCAGTTGTTATTTAGAAGTAAACTCATTTTAACATCTATCAGCACTTTGTTAGGCTGCCTTTGTAGCTGGTTCAACACCCTGTGCTGATCCAAGTTACTAAAGCCAAGGGCTAGAGAATCACCATGTGGATAAACCTGTGCCAATTCACGATGTGTGGAAGAGAGAGGTGTTGCCAGGATCTGTCCTTGCAAGAGCAGCCACCAGTCTGTGGCCCAGCATTAACTGCCCTTCTCATACTTCCTTACTGACCTCTGTGAGAACAGTTTAGTCCTTCCCAATCCCCTGCCAGCAGTCCCAGGTTCTCGAGTGAAAATGGCACGCTGCTGCACAGAGTTACTGTGGAGGCCTGGAGGGAAAAAATCCTCCTTTTATCCGTGGAGAAATGCACTTGTGGGAGGACAGCAGACTGAGAATACTTATGCTGCTACTATCCATTGATAAATACAACCTTTTATCTGTTGGCGCCCTTAATATGCACTAATGAAACCAATCCAGAAAGCAAAACTGTCGTAGGAGATGAGAATATTGATGTAAAAATAAGACAAACAGCACTTTCCTCTTCTAGGAATGTGTCCAAATGAGATCTGGCTTTGGACTCGTAATGCAGTGTAGATTGAAGCTGAGATCTAACAATGGGACTTAGAATATTTTTTTATATTTTTGTAACTACAGCTTTTTCATGGGATAGTATTTGTAATCTAATAAGTCAATAGATTTTATATTCGCCTTGCATTTGCACCTGATACTTCTGGAAAAAAATGTAAAGGTTTACAAGTTTCTAATGATAATTTACAGGTGTGAAAGGCTTTTTGTTTCATTGGGACAGCAATTCTTACACTTTTAAATCAAAATATAATGGCATAAACTGAGTTTTTTCTAAACATTCTATTATGGTGCCTTTTATGTTTGTGACATTATAAGGGATAACAATTTGTTCTTGATGCATCTCATGTGGAAGGGTGGTGATTTCTATTGTCCATCCACAATATTTGTATATATTGTGATAAGGTCAATGTGCATTTTTGTGGAACAATCCTGTAAAGCTAAGAAAAGAGGCTTATTTTCCATGTCTTTGAAATCTTTCATTAATAACAGACAATCTTTACTTTGAAATGCATGCTTCTAGGTTTGATCTTCCTACAGGTGCTCCTTATAACAGTACTTCAGATGTATGAGACTTCCAAATAATAAAGCACACATTAAAAAAAGGTAGTAGCCCTCCATTTCCTATGTCACCAGCTGGACTGCACTGTGACACATTAATCCCATGTTCAAACCTGTATTTACCAGTATTTAGTATCCATGTACCAGATCATTAACTTCTGCATCACTTCAGTTTATGGACTTGAAATTTGTCCAACTTGTTACCACAAAACTATTTCCTACCATTGCAAAACTGTAAATAGAGATGGTCTTGGGCAAGTTTATGCTCCTAGTTAATCATGTGATGCAAAGAGTTACAACCAGAAGTTAGGCCAGTCAGACTCCTTTCTTCCTGGAGAGGATGAACCAGTCAGTTGAGGCTGATCAACTGTGTCATGAGGGGTTTGGTTGGTATTGTGGGTTGTTCCTTCTTTAAAAAAAATCCTTACATGGTTTATACAAGATTAAACTTACAGAGCAACACAATCTTGTCTTTTTGCAGTGACACCTCAGAGTGACTTTAGTGGTGTTTGGTGATTCCAAAGAAAATGAAGTTTAGGGAAAGGGAAGTTAGTCCTGCCTCCCTACACATATATGCATATGCCAGCACCACTAAAAATGCCCCCAAAGCAGGCTATTCTCTGCTTTGTACCAGGTATTTTCTGGAGTGTTTTCTGGAACAGAAACATTTACCTCCTTCTTTTTTCTGGGGGGAGGGAAAAACAAGAACATGGTCTGATATAAGATGCTTATATTATGAATTGTCACATTTTTTGCAGCTTTTTTCTCAGTGCCTTAGGCTGTCCCATCTGGCTCAGCAGGTAAGGATACTCTGCCAGATGCAGATGGTATAGAAAAAGCTTGAAGCATATATCCGTTGTGTGAAAACCACTGGTGTTTTAAAATATTGTCTAAATTTCTTCCTATACAGTTCTTTGGTCAAATTTGTACAAAGCTCAAGATACTCATACCTCTGGTATGATTTTTAATTTGGATCCATGTAAGACAATAAGTTTCTTCAAGGAATTCTACTTTTAAGGATGTGGATTTGAATATTCAATATTAGGTGTAGTCATGCCTTTTATTACATGTTTTTGAAATCCTGTGTTCCCGTGATTAGAGCTTACACAACCTGTAACCATTTGCATGAGACAGAACAGGTTATTCACTCAGCTGGCTTAGGAGCCCTGCATATTCTGCACTCTGAACAGCAGTAAAGTAGCTAGACCCAAACCTCAGCTCTGAAATAGGGCAGGAAGGTTTCCCTATCGAGCAGGAAGGTTTCCCCGTACCTGTCCAAGCCCTGGAAGTGCTCGCTCCTTGTGTTCCCAGGTTTGCAGCAGCCACTTCAAACAAGAAACAAAACACACAATTAATTTGTTCCACCAGCACCAAGCTGTCTGTGTGTGTGTGTGTGTGTGTGTGTGTGCGTGTGAGAGCCTGCCCAGCTCCTGTGAGGACATGAGGGTCATGGAATCACAGGGTTGGAAGGGACACCTTCCACTAGACCCTGCCACTCGGCCTTGGGCAGTGTCAGGCTTGGGGCATCCACAGCCTGCTTGCCCAACCCGTGCCAGTGTCTCACCACTCCCACAGCCAAACATTTCTTTGTAATGTCTTACCTAAATATCACCTCTTCCAATTTGTACTCCTTGTCTTACCGCTACAGGATGGGATGGTTGGGTTGGGATGGCGTAGGATGGCACAGGGTAAGCTTTGTGCCTCTCTGCTCACCCCTGGGGCACCGCCGAGACGGGGCACCCTCAGACCCCGACCCTCCGCTGCCCTCCCTCTGCCAGGAGCCCGGGGACACCCGGGGACACCTGGGGACACCCGGGTACCCTCGGCCCCCTCCCCGGCCGTGTCGGCGCCATCCCCTCCCGAGGGAGTGTCCGGCGGGCCGGGCGGGGGCGGAGGGAGGGCAGCGGGGCGGGACCCCCGCTCTGCCCGGCTCGGTGTCCGCGGGGTGCTCGCCATGCCCCTGAGGAAGCCCTCGGGCAAGGGGCGCAGCTCCGACTCGGGCGTGGGGCCGGAGCGGGGGGACAGGGACCAGCGCCCCGGGCCCTCCCAGGACAAGAAGGACCAGCGCATCGCGCTCTTCCTCAGCGACTTCGACCAGCAGGGTATGGGGGGGCTGCCCGGGACGGGATGGGTGCAGGGAACGGCGGCTCCCGGAGGGAAGAGCCCCGGGCAGGGCGGAGGGAAAAGCCCCTGGGCAGGGAAGGCGCCCTCAGTCAGGGAAGAGTGCCGGGCAGGGAAGGGAAGAGCCCTCGGGCGGGAAAGAGCCCCTCAGGCAGGGAAGGGCTCCCGGAGGGAAGAGCCCCCGGGCAGGGCAGGGAAGAGTGCCGGGCAGGGAAGGCGCCCTCAGGCAGGGAAGATCCCCCGGTCCAGGCAGTGCCGGGAAGGGAAGAGCCCCCGGCCCGGGCAGAGAGCTCGGGCCCCGCGGTGCCGGTGCCCCGAGGATGCGGGTTCCCCGAGGATGCGGGTTCCCCGAGGATGGGGATTCCCGGCGCTCCGACTGCCGAGCCGCGGATGTCTCCGGACACAACGCTGGTTCAGCTTTGTGTTGTAACGCGGTCGTCCAGTGTTTGTGCTCGGGAACATGTAGCACGCATGGCACTGAAAGCCTGTTCTGTTTTCAAGCCAAGGAGCACATGCAGGAGATGAAGAAAGAGCTCGATTCGCTGCTGCAAACAGCTGAGAAGGCGTTTGCAGTGGAGCTGCTGACGATGCCGGCTGCCATCAGGAAAATGAAAAGGAAGGACTTGCTCAGTAAGTGTGCGAGGGCGCGGACAGCGACAGGGCTGGATGTGCCTGTGGCTGCTCTGAGTAAACCTGGGGACTTCTGCAAACAAGTTTGCTTTGTCTGCTGAGTGTTTTAAGCTTATCAGCAGAACTGTTACCCTGCAGGTGCTCACTGAGCACTCTTGTTCAAGTAAGTAGACTGATCTGTGTAACACAGGGTATAGAATTAGTAGGTAACAGTGTATAGTCTTTTTATGTATGCTCTGAAGTCATCTTATTTAGTCTGAACAGACCAGGAATAATTGCACACCTAGTGCTTTCTGTGTGTGAAAACATAAGCATTTCTGTCCATCTGGATCTGTTCATCCCAGTCAGAGGGATTTTTTAGTCTTTGTCACTCTTAGTATTGAGCCTTTCTCAACTACTCTTTTACCTGCAATCATGAGCAAACAAGTTCAACTCCCCTTTATGCAGCAGCGTAAGATGTGATGTACACTCAGCATCAGACATATTCTGGTGAGAACTGATGTTTTTGGAATGTACATGGAGCTTGCAGGGGCCACACAAATATCAGACCTAAGTTTACTGTAAGCCTGAGTATGTATTTCTCTGTTTGTGGTTCTTCTTTGAATTTAAGTTATATACTGTGTGACTGCACTCAGTAGCCTTCCAAAGATTAAACATAGTGAGATTTTCATTGTTTTGCAGGATGGCTATCCCACAAAACTTGAATCTTGTTCACATGCAACATATATGCTAGCAGGTTAATTATTTAACCCACCCTAATCCCGAATTACTTGTTCAGCTTCATCGGCCGTAAAATAAGAGCTTGAACATAAACATTTTGCTAGTAATAGTATCTAAACAAGTTACACTTTCTCGAGTTACAGATTTGGAAGGAGGGGAGGAGGTGGCTCTTGCTGCTGCAGTGGTAAGTGCGTGCTTTCAACTTTTATCACAGTTTACAGAATAGAATTCTTCTCTCCCTGCTGTAAATCTTTCAGACAAAATATTTTGTTTGGCTGTGTGTTTAAAAAGAAGATGATATGAAAAGACTAGGCAGCCAGCCACAGTGCAGTTATGAATATTACTTAAACTTTTAGGGTCATCTGCTGGCAGAAATCCAGATGTCTTTGAAAAAAATAAACTGGTGTTTAGCCAGTCCCACTTGTGTCACTTGCTTTCATGTGCTTTTGTAACATAATATTCATTTACTGGGCAAAATCTGTTGACCTCCCCTTGTTGGATAAACACTTTCTTTTAGACTGACTGCTCTCTAGAAGACATACCGAATCCAAAACTGGTGAGGACCAACAGCAAAAAAGGCAAGACAATCCATTAATATATAGCTTGTGGTTCTTAAATTTTCTTTTTATTGGTTTGAACTGAGCATTTGTAAAGTGAATGTTGAGCCTGAAGAATAGAAGAGGGAAAAGTGTATAATGAGTCCCCCCAGCAATCAGTGTGGAGGATCATGGGCTATGCTACTGTTGTGGTACTTAAAGGATGCCCTTTGGCTTTATCCCTGAAAATGGTGAGGACAGACAGATTTAAGTGACTTCACATCCCAATATATGCAATAAGGAGGACACTACCACTGAGATGTAATTCTGTTTTGTCTGGGGATTAAGGGACTGTCTGGTGTCCTTGACCTGCCCTGTGCGTCCCAGTGTGTGTGAGGAACACACACAGTTTGCCTGGAAAGGTGTCCCAGGTGAATGAGCTCTGGGGAGCAGCAGTGAAATGAAACTGTCAGTGGGGAAATGGGCTTCAAACACGAGTCTGAAGGGGTGTTTTGTGCTCACCTTGAGGTTTTTATTTTCCTTGTCTTGCTCATACATTTCTAGTTAAGGTAACCACAATTGTTGAATATGAAGATGCCAAGCATATTTCTGCAAAGAAAATAACTAAAAAAGTAAGTCTGTTTTTTTTGTTCAAAAAACATAAGGGCTTAATCAGTTTTGAACTGCCACAAACCCTGCTAGATCCATGACAAGGCAGGCCAGGGACCTGATTCTTGGAAAAATCAGTTGTTTTAAATTGATTGTATTTGAAGTTAAGCAAGGCTAAACAGTATAGAAAATAATCCTCATAAAGAAATATAGTATCTGTACTTCTAGTGACTAATTCACACAGACTTGCAAATACTGGCATAGTCATTCTGTCCTGACTTGCCAATAAATCTTGATGGTTTGAAGAACCATTTTTTGTTTAAATATTTTTTTTAAGTCTTCATATTTTAATTCATTCTTTTCTACATTGAATGACTTGTGCTTTCTTGTCCACCTTGATCTCTAAACCAAACCAAGTGTATTAATTTTACCACCTCAGTCTGTCTGTGCAAAGTAGCTCCTCAGCCAGATGCTGAAATATGTTGCAAGAGGACAACAAAGACACAAAAGGTTCTGTGCAGAGTTAGAGGCATTAGTTGTAAGAGGGTCTAAAAGTTGGAAGGTTGTTGGTTGTACAGAACTTCAGTATCAATATGTTTTGGCATTATGAAGCTCCTTTTAGAATGCATATTTGCCATTTTATGTATATGTAGAACTAAATAAAAGGCAGCACTGGGGGGCTTAACTGCCCTTTTTCAACAGGGAATTTTTCCAGTGTTGTTTCCTGCAAATACCCATCATTTTGCTTTCAAATACAAGTTCTTTTAACTGGAGTCTTATACATATATTTTCAGATTTCCAAAACCAAGTCATTGGTTTCACTGGCCTCTGGTTTACATGGCAAACTGAACCCTCTTTCTAGGTAAGACTGATCTTTGATGGCTTATTTAACTCACCAGAACCTGTGAATGCTGACTAAAATGATTTTCACATAAAGTAGCTGAGATTTGAGCCCAGCAGGAATACATGTGATAGGGATGTCTTCCACAGCTGAGTGAGATGCACTGTGGTTCTGTGAACCCTGGACAAAAAAGCACCTCTGGCTGATGAAGGCATGTAGTTGTGTCGCTCACTGAGTGGTGCAGTTCTGAACTTAGGCAATCAGTATAGATTTCAAAACAATACTTAATGGAAGAGAACATGCAAGGAGAGCATCTTTGCTCTGTTAGGATTAATAAAGTGTTGTGTAATAAACACTCAATTTGGTTATTGCAGCCCTCTCTTACCTCCTACATCAATTTTTTGTTCCTCTATGCTGTCAGGTCCCATTGTATCATGTTTACCTCAGGAGGGCTTTTTCATGTGTGTGTACACAAGATCTCTGTCCCGGAGCACTGCAGCATTCCCTACTTCTCTGTCTGTCTACCTTCATCCCAGCTGAACTCCACATTAGAAGTAGATGAGGAGGAATAAATAATAATAAGCCAAAACCAAATAAATAAATAAACCCCCAGATAAAATACAAAACCAATAACTTCTTTTTTTTTTCTGAGTCTGTTGACATCCTTCTGCAAGTCACACTTGCAGAAGAGTGAAGTCTCTTACTTCTCATTGCAGTGCCACAAATCTCAAAGCCACTCCAAAGGTATCTCAAAGGTAAGGAAGTTTTGGCTTGTTCTTAATGAATGATTTGGTTAAATAGCACATATTTCACAGAAGATTCTGAGTTGGAAAGGACCCACAAGGGTCACTGAGTCCAACTCTTAAGTGAATGGCCCGTGCAGAGGTTGAACCCACATCCTTGGCATTATTAGCACCATGCTGTACCAAGCTGAGCCAAGACTATGTATCTACATAATTATCACTCTAGATATTAATCATCATCAATCTAGCTGTAAGAGATCTTCATGGGCTGGCCCTAAATTTGACAGTGGGGATGTGAACCAGTTACACCTCCTGCTTTGAGTGCACGTGTTAATTTGTGTTCTCATGGAGGCACAGAATTTGATGTCCTAACTAAAGTTGGATTTTTTAAAAATTGTATTGAGAGTATAAATTCTATTCTCATTCATTATTCATAGATTTACAGCTCAAACTTTTCTCAGAGCCCAACCTTCATTAAAGTGTCACCAATACTGCCATGTTAAAAAAATGTACCAACCCCCCCCGAACTCCCACCCAAATACACTGATAATCAGTGCTCTGCATACTGAAAAGTTTTCAGTTAATATCATTCTCCACACACTACAGAGTTTGGTTTTGGCACAAGTCATCAGCTGAAGTGAGGGGGTGAAGAACTTCAGTGGGTCCTAAAACAAGCAAATGGCTCAGTTTCACCTTGGTCTGCTATAAATGTCAAAGGTTTGTTTCCACGTAGAACACACCCATTTTCTGAGCAGAGTAAGAACAATTGTAAAACAGACTCTTAGGAATTCTGAATGGCATGGGTATGCCCTGTACCTCTGAGAGCAGCAGCTTTAGGATTTATTGATCTCTCCCTCTGCAGCAGACAGATACAGCACATGCCTTATCTTAAGCCCTGAGGCATGAAGTTTCCTCTTTCCCAAACTGTAAACATTCACTGCTGATACTGGAGAGTGGATATCCTTGTAACTGAGTGGTCCAGATGTCAGCTTACTCCCTGGCCTGTAACAGGCTCAGGTGGTTACTGCACTGTCAGGGGCATAACCCTTACCCACTGTGCCAGCAAACACTGCAGATGGCTGGAGTTCCTGGAGCCTTTGGCACAAATGAAAAATTTAAACCTCCCTGCCCTTCTCTGAGATGTATTTTCTACTACTTGCATTTGACTGAAAATTTCCAGCAGAGCATAGGATGTTAACCTTGGAGTAATGTCCTTATTGTATCCTAGTGCTGGATTACAACAGACTGTCTCAAGAACTTTACCTACCCATGGAAGAGTTCAAGGGATGTTAAAGAGAAGTAAATCAGTACCCCAAAATAAACCGGTTCCATTTGTAAACATTCCCCTGGCTGATGGACAGGTATCTTTTTTTCTTTTTTTAAACATTTTCAGTGTTTTTTAAACATTTCATATGTGAATAGTGTGATAGTGACAGTGATAGTTCTTGCTGTTCCTGAATGAGGTGCTGCTAACCAAAAGGAAAAATGGTTGCCAAAGTTTTGCAGTGTAGCAGGGGAGCACATGGTTTTCAGAGAAACTGGACGTGCAAGGAAAAACCTTCAGACTCACTTTGAATCTTACAACTGTTTCTCTTCACATTTAGACATTCTGTACAGCTGGTGGGGACCTCCGGAACATTGATGTGCAGCTACTAAATCAAGATACAGTACAGCACATTCATAACTTGGTGGTAAGCTTGAACTAGATTTTTCTGTGTATATATAGAGAGAGAGAGACACCTAGTCCCAGGTTCTCATGTGAGATACTTTCATGAATGCAAATTCTAAGTGCTTTAACTCTTTGGAGTTCAAGCTTAACATGGTTGGCATAAATTGGAGGGAGAGGGAGGGCAGAACTGCTGCACACAGATCACATGTGAAAATAAATGCACTTAAATAAACATGTGCAGTTTGGTATTGGCCCAGGGGCCCACAGGAGCACAAACTCTTCCTTCTGCACTGCTCTGGTGTCTCTCATACCATATGAGCAAACTGCCATCCTCTTAATCTCATATTCAAAGGCTGACAAAGCTACAGGGAAGTTTTCACTCTTGTTACAATCTCTTATTCTGTGTCCCTTGCTGAGTAACAACTGTGCACCTGTTAATTCTCTGCTGCAATGGGTAGGAACTGCCTTGCCTGTGGTTCAGGGAGGCAGCTGGTTTGGAAGCAAAATGAAGTGGAGCACGACTTTGTAGCACAAAGTGCCCCACTCTCCTAAAGATGAGGGTACCTGGGCAGTGGTTGAAGCAATGGGAATCCCTCCAGACCAATGAAACATGAAGCAGTTTACACTTGCGCAGGGACTGAGACTTCAGTGCAGCTATTTGAGTTAAGATAGAGGTCTGGGAGCAGTTCTGTATTTTAGAACACGGCCCTGACTCTGCAGGCAGACAGTGGGGGAGTGAATGAGTGCTCACTGCTTTGCTTTAGCAATAGCAACTTTTCTCTCTTCCTTCAAGTCCTGTTGGGTAGCTTGAACTAAAATGAATTTTTGTCCCCTTAGAGTGAGCTGACTCTACTATGTGGAAAGGCAACAGCTAAACGGAGTTAATGGACCTGTCTTGTGGCTACAGGATATTGGTGGCAGCTCTTGCTGCTGCCCCTTAAGTGTTTAGATAATGTCTGTTATGTCTTAATAAAGTTGTATACTGCCCAGTAAATGTTTTTGTAAGCTTTTATATCATGTGACGTGTCTTATTAAGTTCCTGTTATCACTGTGAAGCATACCAAAGCAGAAGAAAATGCTAGTTTTTCAAGTTCTCTATAGAAGGTCTAGTTAAAATCTAACATCAGTTCACAGTTAAAAAGTGTAAGAATAAACCCCCATTTAGATTATACATGAAGTGTACAGAACACTCATGGTTAGGTAGTTCTCAACAGTTTAACCTGAATTAACATCAATTTTTCATTGAATGGATGATGTGGTCTCAGCTTTTGATTATTGCAGGCAAATGGACATTTCAACATGAACTGTTCACTGAGGTAACCAAAATGGCCATGCAGTTGTGGAACCTGCAGTCTTTCAAATATTTGGAGAAGGTGCAGTGTTGGGCATGCTTTGGCACAGGCCAGCACCCCTTTGTGGATCTCTCACTTTATTGTCTTTGCTGCTGGCAGGAGACTCAATCAATGCCAGCAGCACTGCAGGAGAACGAGCCTGTACACAGGGATCAACTCCTCCGCCACCCTTACATTTTAGCACCCTATCTGAAAATATCTGAAAGGTTACCAGGAATCCCTTATTCTCTTCCCCCTCAAAAGAGCATTTTGAAAGGAGATGAAAAGTTTAGAATGTTACTCCATTTTCCAAGGAGGTGTATCTTAAAACTGCTACTTAAAAGCAGAAGACAGGTATTGTAATTGTTTAAGCATTTCAGTTTAAAGTGATTAACTTACTGGAGAAATTAGTCAGAAGAAAGGATCAGCATGTAACCATGGCTTCACAAAAAGCAACCTCAAGTTTTAATAAATGAAAATAAAAGATCCACTAGAGAATGCCACAGCGTAAGTCAATACTGAAATACAGATCAAACAGTATTTATTTTTGCTTCAATTTTCGAGTCTATAACAAGGATGTTCAGCAACACTCAAATGCCAATGCCTACCCAAGCACATGGAAACCCTTGGAGTTTGTCCCTCCAACCTCATTGGTAAAATGTCAACAACTATCAGAGCAATAACTAAACAAGTCACACTTCAGATTTGTAAAGAAAAGTAGAGCTTCAACTTTCTCACTTAAACAGGGAGAGAAACCTTGCTATAGAGAGGCAGCTTACCAACCCAACACTGTTCATGCACAACATTCCTTAATTAAGGTCACATTTTTGCCTTGTTGGGGCATTTTTACCCATTCAAAGTAACAGAACTGAAGCTGGAGAACTTAATATCTTCATAATTAAAACAAAGTGCAAACTACTAAAAAAGTAACAAAACCATCTACATTTAGTACGTTTCCAGGTCAAACAAATATCTTTTTTAAACTGGAAACATTTTTCTAGGAAGTGAGGCTGAATCAGGCTTTGAATAGGATTCAAAGGATAAAAGAAAAACACCATTATTTCAGAATATAATCATCCCCATTTAAAGGTTTTCTTATCTTCAGACTGAATTCAGATATGCTTGTGTTTTCTTCACACAAAGAGGACATGGCTGCAGCCTTCCCTGTGCCCATTTAGTCACATTTCTTTTCAGGAAAAGACTTTTATGGGGCACACAATTGTTTCCTAACTTTAGCTTAGTCTTAAAGCAGCTTCAGCCTCCCTGTGTTTACAAAATGTCTATCATCTACATAGTCTCCTCATACACAGACTAGTTAAAGCCACTGGAAAAGTAAGAGTTACAAGGCAAAAGAAATATATTATACACCAACTGCTTTTATTTAATTTCAGAAACCGTTCACAAGATGGTAGAAAAAACTTACAACCACTTCTAATTTAGTCTTTCATTGTTCCCAGTCAGCTCTAAACCCATTATGTGCAAAGCCCATTTGTTACCATGCATCTAGATGATAGATACAGGCTATGAAATTCTTGATTCTACTTGTAGCAGCTTATGCAGGTGCAGCCAAATACCAAGCCTCAGGACAAATTGTACACAAACTTTACAATGTAGAGTTTGAATTTAAAATATGAAACTTAAAATCTACACAAAACTGATAAAAATCAAGCACAGATACGAGGACAAACTTAAAACCCATGTGAAAAGGAGTCTTGTCTTCCTTTCAAGTGCTTTATTCTGCTACACAGTCAAAATGAAGATGTAAGCTTGTGGTTAGTTTAAATTACACTCTGTAGATACTATAGACCAATTTAAAAGTTACACATACAGCAATAGATGTCCATTGGTTCATCTGGATTACTTATACAATCCAGCTGGATTGTTGAAAACAAGTCAGGCAAAATTTGAAAGAAAATCCTTGTGCAACTTTTTAGACAAATGTTTACTGATGGGCACACTGTACCCCAGGTCCGTGATGGCTGCTTTCTTCATCAGAACTATCATTATAAGCTTCACGTCTCTGGCCACCACCTGAACCACGAGTGGTATCAAATTCCTGAAGATCTACCTCTTCTGCATCACCAATTACATTAGGAAATTCTGGTCTAGCTGGCAGAAGATCTTCAAGTTCCTGCCCCAAGAAAAGAAATGCGTTCAGTATTGCATCTACAACTGCTAAATAAAGTGACCAGTTTCCCACAACTTCAAGACACCTTGCAGAGCAGGTTTGGTGTAGAAGTCTAAGCTGATGAAAGCCCTGAAGTGCAGACTCATTTAAAAGTATTTGTATCAGCTGGGAGACACCACGTAAAGAAAAGCAACAGCTCGACATATCATCAACCAAAAGTGCAATCAGTAAATACAGTTGCACTCTGAAAACTTATCACACAGCAACAGAAAGATTCTTCCTCCTGCCCTCGTCTGTTTGAGATCTGCACAGCTCTTACACACAGGTTCCATAAATTCATATTCCAATGGGCATTTCCAAGTAACAAACTGCCCATGGAAAAGCTTAAGGGAACAAATGCACTTGCATCTAAATGCAAGCACTGAAAGCCAAGCACATGAGGTACAACACGTGCCCTTGGCACACAATGTCAAATAAAACACCACAGTTATGCTTGAAAAACTACTTACTGAAAGCTTTTCTGGGCTAATCCAGTTATTTTCAGGAAACTGAACGTCAAATTTAATGTAAAGATCCCCCTTCTCAAAAGGATTGCGATACTGTGGCATTCCTTCACCTCTGACTACACGAACACAACCTGGAATTCAAAGAGAAGTAAGCTGGAGAGTGCTACTGCACAGCCATTCTCTCCCCACAGATCTTAGTTTTCCTTGCCTAGGTTCAGTTAACAGGCCAGGAATGGGATTAGATGTCAAAGAATCACAAAAGCATAATCAAAGAAATCCTTATGAGGTCAAGCCTACCTGGTTCAATTACTTTTCCAGGAGGATATTTAACCACAATTTGACGTCCATCAAGGTGCTTAAATGTGAACTGAAATCCACACAGTGCTTCAACAAGTCCAATCTTGTGTGTCATATGCAAATCATTCACATCTCGCTGGAACACCTGAAATACAAAAACAGATGTCTTTTCTAGTTCTATAATCACAACTCCACCAGACTCGTTATTTAGAGTTCATTCTTATTTATCCTGGAAATTCAGTGTCAGAGCAACAGCCTTTGTAGGAAGTTAACTTGATTCTGTTAATTCAGATGTGCCTGACACAAGTGCCATCTGAGATAAGGCAAACCACACTATATACTATGAGCTAAGGGTCAAATTAAACAAGGCCTGTATAGCAGCACTGCTCTTTTACTCCCAGCATCTTCCACACAGCAACATATCAACAAAACTTACAACAGGTTGACTGTACTTCCCTTGCACTGGAGTATATAAAACCACACCTTTGTTTCTCAACTTTTGCTTTGTCACCATGCATATCTGCTTTAGCAAACTTGATCTACAGCAGGACTTCAATCAGCTGTCAGAAGTGATCTTTAAGCCATACTGCTCAAGATTCTTAGAGTAAATCTAAGATTTACCCATTGGCAGAACCATGACTCCCACCTCAAGGGAAATTTTGAGAAGACAAAGTCTATCTAGTTCTACTTACTATGACAAAATCCAGACTGACAGATTAGCAGTCCTTGGCACAGCTTTGAAAAACTTACCTAATAATGGGAACCTAATTATCAGATAACCAACATTATATCCTTAATACTGGAGTTTAAATTTGTACCCAGTGCTATTCTTCCTGTCACAACGGATCCTGCCTCCCCAAGTATACACAAACTATTTCTTATTTCATTATAGTAATAACTGGGATTTTTAAACAAGAGCATTCAAAAAAAGAAGCAGCCACATCAACTCTGTCCCAAGAGAGTTTGAACAGAAAAAGATAAATGGCAATACTTAATTCCAAAGTGCAATGTATACACTCCAGAATACAGTGAGCACAAGTCTTAAACTAGTATAAAATAATGTTTCTGGTTTGTTAAGTGAATCAGCAACATCACCATTTTGTGTTATTTCCAGAACCACAGCAGCACACAGAGAAAGCACCATCTGGGGTTTTTATCAGGAGTTCCCTGCCATGTCACAAGACATTGAAAAAAGCAACACTGAGCATTTTGTTAGTGTTACAAGCAAAGCAGATTAAAGTTAACATCCTGAATGGCTCTTCACTGCATCTACTGTATCAAAGTCAGCCTGAGCTTATCTGAGACAGCTACCCTTTATTAGTATTAGGAAGCACCAGAATCTGCCTGTCCTCTGGCTAAGGACTTGCACAGTTTTTTCTGGCTCACCATGAAAGCCCCATTACATGCTATAAATCTATTAAAAGCTATTCACCATCTCTCCCAGAGCTACAACTATATAAATTACTTTAAATGAATGGCCATCTATATAACTTAAATATTAACAACTAGGATAAAAAGCATTTAAAAGATAAAAGCATTACCTCATTCTCCTTTTCTTGGAGCAAAAGGACAATATCGCCTGGTTCCACACCTGGAGCCTGATCAGCTTCTCCACTGAATGTAATTCTTTGTCCATGTTTCATGCCTTTGTCTACATGGACTTCAAGTATTTTTACCTCCTTGATCACCTTCTTCCCTTCACATTTTTTACAGCGGTCTTTTTCATTAATTACTTCACCTAAATAAAAACAAATTTTGAGTTCAGAGATTTCCACATAATTGCATCCAATTCTGAAGAAAAACTATTTGAAAGCAACCTGAAGAATTCATGCAACACAACTAATGATTTAGATGCTGCTTTATGAATTCCTCACAAGAGGAAGTCCAGGCTCCATTTACCCTAGCTGGGAGAGGAAGGAAAAACAATAAAGGGGGGTGAGTACGTGTGTATCAGTAAAAAACAACAGAGATACATATAACCTTCCAAGCTGTCTTATCAAGGATTCTGAAAAGATGAGAGTGCTTTAGAGAAGGGCAAAACAAGACTTTGTGTCCCTTAAATCCTTACCATTCAACTTACTGCTCTTAAATTAAAAGCCTATTTTTGTATTTCTTATTATGCTAGGAATAACATAAGTTAAAGCATCTCTTCTGAAGCATCTCTTCCCCCTTAAAAGTCAAAATAGATACTTCAAAATATTTCAATGAATTTAGGAAGCTTTGTTCCACTTCCGTTAAAACCAGTGGAAAAGGATTACAGGGTTTTGTTCGACTGCCCCATTTCCCAGTATATCCCCACAACACAGTACTATGTAAATGCATCCAGCAGAACTAGTGTCTTGCATACAGATCATGGGAAGAGAGCTGGTCAAATCAGTTTCATGCAATATATATATATAAAAGTTTTCCCACAAACAATCTAACATTTACTGACACATAAGGGATGTGAAAACTACTCAGACTCTGGGTAGTTTTTCCCACTGTCTGTCACCCCTAGAAAGGTAATTACTGTTTCCAACAAACTGAAGGATGATGATCCAAAAAAGGCTTCAATGCTCTGTTCTACCTCACCTTTATTTTACAAGTGAGCTGTTGTCTTTGTACAGAGTAACCAAAGTATTAGGGCACATGGCACTGTACAACTTCAGTACTAAGTGCCACAAGCAAATGCACTTGGCTTAAAACATTAAACTCCTCAGCTTAACCCACCTTTCTGTGAAACAAAGCATAACATTATGATGCAGCTGAAACTACTCAGTATGTAGGTTAGGTATGAGAAACGTTAAAGACAACATCATTTACAAAATGTTTTGACTAGTCATAAAATACAACTCTTTGTAATTTCTGAGTGTTGTGACAAGCAAAATCATCCACAAGGCGATGTTATTACTCTGCAAATTGCAGAAAACTTAAAAAGAAATCACATGAAGTACAGATCACATAATGAGCTCATTCCCCTCAAACACCCAGTCCAGCCAAAGATATCATCTTAATTTTAAGAAGTTCAAAATTCAGTTTTAGGTTTCCATTTAACCTACAACTGTCCTTGGATATTAGGAGATGCAAAAAGACAAAGAGCTCCTAACCTAGCAATATCTCTTTTTTTTCTTGAACAAAGACTAACAGCAGTAAGTAATACTCACATCTAAGTTCTTAAAAACAATCAATCCCTCCTGATCAAACTTCTAGGCTGCTTTTCAGTACATCAAACGCTGCAAACCTTGCCTCTGTTCTGAGTAAAACGATTCCTCTATGCTGCCACCAGACTGAGACGCAGCTGAGTGGATGGGGGCAGGACTGCCCTGGATTAGTTCCTCCTGAGATTTCCCCAGGAGGCTGAGTCCAACCACACACGTTTAGCAGCACAGCAGAGCAAGCTTGGCCTACCTTCTCCATTGCAGTCAGAGCACACAGACTGCATCTGCTGCACCATGCCTGGAGCCAGCTGTCGGATCATGATGCGGACCCCTCTGCCCCGGCATGCGTTACACTTCTGAACAGAGCCAGCCTTCCCTCCCTGCCTGCAACAGAAACCAACAGTGGCGTGAAAAGGAAGTTTTTCAAAACCATGCAACCAAAAAAACCCCTCCATCAGTAGGTTAGCATGTCTGCGTGCCTAACTGCACTGCCAATTAGAATTAGGTTCTCTCTTCTCCCACCCTTCCCCCAGACAAAGCCCTTGAATAGTTCCAGTTCCATCAACAGTATCAGTCAAGTTCAACAATTTGCTAGTCTGAAAGCAGGCTCCAGTAAGTCAAATACTGATAAAGATCTGACACAGGAGATCCTTCATTACACTATCTGCCAACAAAGCAACCAGAGAACTCAAAAATACAAACTTACCCATTACATGCACTACAAAGGACATTCTTGCTAAGTTGTAGTTTAGTTGTCTTTCCATTATACAGATCTTCTAAAGAGACTCTACAAAATAAAGTATTTCTACTGGGTTATCATTTAACAACTTACTTTCTCCATACAATTAAAATACTTGCCTAGGACAAATGAAAGAAGAACAGATCTTCATAAAAAGACTAAATTTGCTATTAAAATAAGATTTTAAATCCCTATTTTGGCTTTCACAAGGAGTTACTAAAAAAATATTCCATACAGGTCAATATACACTTGAAAATCTGAACAGTTTCAGAGTAAAGCTGTCATTTAATCAGAACAAACCAGATAGGACTGTTTGTATTTCTCAATAGTAAACAAGCTGATCTAGCATTTTAGGTGTTATTATATAGTCACAATTAATTATTATTTTTAGTTTCACCAGAGAGGTGAGAAATAGACAGTCCAGACAATATTTATAGCATGAATATGTAAGAACACATCTAGAATACTTACTACTATATTGGGCTTTCCACCCAAAGAGTTTAGTGAGGAGGGGTTAGCATGTTTCTCAGGGCCACTTAATTCTTTAGACCTGTTCATGTTTTAATTTTTTTAGAAGTTCTTGAATACACTATCAAACTCCAATGGCATTTATATATTGCTAGAAGATTATATACTAATATTTAGGGTTTCTTCTACAAGGATTTGTTAGTGGGTAGAAATTGCAAGTCAATGTATAGGGAAAAGGTTGCTTGGCATCACTGTTTACAAATAACTACAAAATCAAAGCTAAATAACAACAATACCACACAGTACTAGCTACTGAACTAAGAATGTAAAACAGATTTGACATTAAGCACGGTTTGTTGACCACAGGAAAGATGCAGTTTAAGAACTCAGAAAGGACCTGCTCAGCAGTCAAAAAGCCAGTCACGACTGCAAGAAGAGAACTACAAAATACTATTAGATGTGACATTCGGGAACAGCTTTTAAAAAAGCCAAAGGCAAACCAAATCCACCACACACACTTTTGCATTAATTATAAGGTTCAAGCGTAGTTCCAGCTGGTATGGGGCTACGAATGCAGGTCAACTGAAGCCCTTCCAGAGCACCACCACCTCCCTACGAATCTGCCTAACAAGTAACACTTGGTTGTTAAACTTCAGATTAGAACTACGAGGCACAATTAAAGGGCAAAACAAAGTAGAATAATGCAAACAAAGTACATACATTCTAATAACCCTGGCAAATCAAAGTATCGGGTTAATATATGGTTATATAGATTAACCAACCAGATGACTGCCTCCTGCTTTACACAAAACATGCAGGTCTGAAAAGCAGAGCAGACTGCAGAGGATCTCAGCTGGGAAGCATAGCAAGAACAGAAACCAGCAGAGTCAAGCACTGTTGAGGAAAGCTTGAGAGCACAAACTGCAGTATCAGGATACTCACTTGAGTGGATGCATCATATCTTCTCCTCTTCTTCTACCATTACGACTTCTACTCTGACCACCCATGAAATTGAACAATCCACCACCAAAGATATGGGAGAAGATATCGTCCATGCCACTGCTTCCACTACCTTCTCGAAGGCCCTGTTCTCCATATCTATCATACAACTCACGTTTCTCTGGGTTTGACAGTACTTCATAAGCAAAGCTTATTTCTTTGAACTAGAAGAGGAACAGAGTCAAAACAGTGCATGATAATTTAGGACTTCAAGGGAGCATTTTACTTGTTTCTTGCCCAGCATGAATATCCATCAATTAAGAAGGTACATCATGGAACAGTTTTCCACCCTCCTTCTAATATAACTTATTCTAAGCAAGACTTAAAAGTCAGGCTTGGGCTTAGCTGTGTTACTTCTGACTATAAGATGTTTAACTGCAAAACTTGGTTGGCTTTTTTCTTTGCTGGGCTTAGACAGATTTCTTACAAATAAAAAAAAAAATCCAACTGAATCAAAACCCCAAGTACACAAGACTGCAGAAGTCAACAGGCAAAATACCCAACAGTTACCTACTAATGGCAAAGATTCTAAGATATGTTAGGCACTTAAAATACACTAACAATTAAGTAACTTAGTAAAATGTATATTAATGTGTTTGTCCTTATAACAAATTAGTATCTTTTAATGGTCATCTCTGCTCACCCCTAAGCACCCATCAGAACTTGAACTTTGTTCATTAGCTGAGACAACTTAATTGACAATTTTTAAATTGCTTTTAGCATAACAAACCTAATTCAACCTTCTCACACATGTAATTTGTTTTATGCTGCAGCAGTTTCAAGATCCTCTAAAACACACATTTTTCCATGTCAGAAAAACTTGGAAAACCCACTATCTTTTTCAAACACCTATATAGATGCCAATTCAAGCTGACATCATCTCAGGAGATGAAGAGAGACAGTTTTTTCCTCCGCATTACCTTCTCAACCAATTTGACTCAACAACTGTTGCATTTTCTCATGAGGCACACTGGCAAATTTTGAGACCGGGAAGAAGCTGACCACGCAGGGTTTCCTCTCACAGTTACTTTTGAACAAACTGAACAGCAAGCCCCCAACACCTGTACTTGGTTCCTCAGATGCTACTGTAGTAGCAAACTTAAGGCATTTTAAAAAAAAAGAAGTCGTCTTACTTTGTCGCCTGCATTTGGATTCTTATCAGGATGGTATTCCTTAGCCAGTTTTCTGTATGCCTAGTTGAAAAAGGTAGAAAATTAGTTTCAATTTCAATTAATCACTTCTTTTCTGAGAAACTCAATACTGTCCCCAGGAAGAAAAATAAAAAATCCTAATAAAGTGAAACGAAAAAATTAGAGTGTTTCTAAGTCACTCATACATTGAAATGATACTTAAAAACATCCTGACGTTGCTACGTGCATAAATTAGCTACACTTGGATTTAAACACAGCTGGAGCACACAATGGCTAGAACTAGTTTTTCTGCTTCTCATCAGCTCACAGAGAAAATCCCATCGGACTTTCATTAAAATTAGTTACTCTGGAGAGCCTCCTCAAAACCTCGAGCACAACAGCCACTTTCAACCCGTGTGTCTTTGCCCTCAATCACAGCAGTAACCAACAACAAAATGGCTGCCTCAGCTTCTCATTCCACCCCACCAACCACTCCTTACACCCAGCCAGCCTTTTGTCCTTCCTTACCTAGCAATAACAGGACATTGCACCTCCCTGCGAACCAAGTACATCAGTTACATGTGCAGAAGTGTGCATATCACTGCTTTTATTTCACTTCACTGTTCTAAAACAGCAGGAGGAGTAAGTACAGCCAAATACCCACGCAAAATCTTTCAGAATGGTTTTTTGACCAGTCCTTTGACTCTCAAGACCCTCACTTGCTCTTCAGCAGCACTTCATCTGTTTCACTTACACTTTGGAGGATCAAATCAAATTATCACAACAGGCAGAGACTTTTCATACAATTTGAGTTTCTGACAGTAAAGACTACAACCCTTCCCCCACTCCACCTCAACACCCCTCAGAAACAAACACTAACAAGTTACATTGTATACCGTGTTTTATTCTCTAAACTATACATGTTTTAAAAAGCTACAGTGATGCAATTGTAAAAAACTGAATCAGTTTTTAAGAGTGGATTTTGCAAATGCTTTATTTCTGTGTAACTGAGCAGCTAAACCTCTTTAGAACTACAGTGCTAAGAGAGCTTTACACACAAAGTTTTACAGAGATCACAACTTTACAACTTTTTAACAAGCAAGGTTCCCTTTTTTAGATCCAGTTACTTCTCTTTACTGATTTTATCTTTAAACACTCCGTAATTCTGCATGCAATCAAGAAATGAAGCTTGGTAATGAACTAATGAAATCAAAGCCGAGTGTTGATATTACAAGCCAAATATTCTAAACCATAGTAAATGTAAAAAACAAAAATCACATGTCTTCAGGACAAACTATCCATCAGTAACAAAGCAAAACCATCCATAAATCTATGTATTCTGTAAAAATGGATTTCTCCCACATATTTTAGGGGGTCGAACCAAGAAAAAACCAAAACACCACTGAAGTGATAACCTAAGTAACATTATCGGGAAAAAAGGAGCTCGCATGGTGATCTTCAAAAAGAGAAAGGCTTCGTGTCTTTGCTGATAGTAACATTCCAGGCCAGAGCAATTCTTACAACAACCCACGGCCCTAAGGGAAGCCACCACTATTCACTTAATCGGAAACAGGTCCAGAAACAAAGTCTACACTGGCAACATATTATAACTCCAGCAGCAGTTAATTTAACCAGTGTTAAAACCTATTCTCTGAGCCTCTTTTGACTGAGACATCATCTTGCTGAAACACCAGATTTTAAAGCATCCACGAAACCTCTCAATAAGATACAGATGAACTCCTCGCTGTAGCAGTTGGGAACTCTCCATTCCACGATCAGTGTAACCTGTAGTGATTACCATTGAGCAGTACAGCTTATCCTAGCGGAAAACAGCCCCGAGTTTCCCCATTCCTGCAGCACGCGGCTACCCTTAAGAGAACCATGTGCGAGGATAAAATGTGGCGGGCAGTGCCGTGCACGGGGCATGACCCGCTCCCGAGCCCCCAGAGTTGCCCTCCGCGGCTCCTCTCCCCGCACTGGCGGGGCTGCCGCGAGCATGCCGGGTAGGGCGCAGTTGGTGCCGCCAGCACCACCCACCCGCGGAAGCCACTGCGAGTGAACTGTCTGGTTCATTCTCCTCCCTCACGTGGGAACGGTCACTGGGGCCTTCCACAAAAGGGGGGGAAAAAAAAAAAAAAAAAAAAAAAACAAAAAAAAAAAACAAAACAAAAAAAAAAAAAAAAGAGTGTTTCACGCGCTCCAGGACGGGCTGGCCGCGGTGCCGGCCCGGCTCCGAGCCCGAGCGCCGCTCTTTGTTTACCTCGGCGCTCGGGGCCCGGCAGGGATGACCCCCGGGCGCTGCCCGGCCCGCACATGGGGCGCACAATGGCCCCGGGCGGATCCCCCCGCCCCAAAAGGGCCCCTTCCCGGCCGCGCTCCCCGTGGGGGCCGCGCCGTGTCCCGCCCGCGCCCGCAGTACACGCGGGCTCGCTGGGGCAGCGCCGGGCCGGGCCCCGCCGCCCCCTCCCCCTCCTCCTCCCGCCGACGCCGACACCGGCCCTCCCGCGGCCTCCCCGCGGCCTCCCGGGCCCCGCTCCGCTCCCCGCGGGCCTGCCCGGCCGGGCCCGGCCCCAGCGCCCTCCCCCACACCCCGCCCGGCCTCCGCCCCTGCGCCGCACCTTCTTGAGCTCGTTGTCGGAGGCGCCGGGCGGCACCCCCAGGATGTCGTAGAGCTTGGTGTCGGCCACGTTGGCCATGGCGGGGCCGGGCAGGCGGCGGGGCCGGGCGGGCTGGCAGGGCCGGGACCGGCGGCGGCAGCACACGGGCACGGGCCGCCCGCGACGTCACCGCGCACGCGCTGCGTCACCGCGCCCGCGACGCGCCGCGAGCGCGGCCACGCCCACCCCCCCCCGGCCTGAGGCAGAGAGGGGGCGGCACCGGCAGGGGGAGCTGTGGGGGGGGGAGAGAGAGAGCGAGCCCTGTGAGGGGAGAGAGCATTGTGGGGGGAGAGCGCCCTGAAGGGAGAGCACTGTGAGGGGAGAGCGGGCAGCGCTGTGAGAGGAGGAGCACCCTGAGGGAAGGGCACTGACCCTGCCCTGACACCCGCACAGCCGTCCCGGCCGGGCTGTGGGCACGGGCACTGCACCCTCGAACAAGTGTCCTCAGCCACCCCTCTTTTTGTTTCAAAGTCACAAAATCAGTGAAGTCCGAAAAGACTTCTGTGGTCGTCGAGGCCAGCCTGTGACCGAAGGCAGAGCGCTGAGTGCCGTGTCCAGTCTTCAGGCAGGGACGGTGACTCCACCACCGATGTCTAATCACCCCTTCTGCGAACAAATGCCTGCTGATGTCCAATCCAGACCTGCCCTGGCACAGCTTGGGGCTCTGTCCTCTCATCCTGTCACTCTTTCCCTGAGAGAACAGCCCGACCCCACCTGGCTACAGCCTCCTTCAGGGAGCTGTGGAGAGCAATGAGGTCACCCCCGAGCCCCCTCCAGGCTAAACACCCCAGCTCCCCCAGCCACTCCTCATAGGATTTGTGCTCCAGAGCCTTCCCCGTGATGCCTAAGGATTTGGTGTATATTTTTATGTATTTTTG
>JAWWEW010000020.1:6819364-6831931 GCA_035583185.1 Anabacerthia variegaticeps
GGGGGGAGAGGAACCTGAAAGCTTGGGATCTTTAATTCACTCAGTTCTATTAGATAAAACCAGAAGCAATCACAATTAATCAAACAAGCTGATTTGGCCCTGTTAATAAAATTAGAGTACGTGGCTTTGGCATGATGACAATTAAGCGAGGAGCTGAATTACACTGAGTATATTGATAATCTCCACGTTAAGATGCCCTGGTGGGGCAGGGTCTCATAACAATAAGTGTGCTGTTTCCAGATGGAGAAGTGAGTAATGAGCCCAGCTGCCCTGCAGCGTTGCACCAGCTCACAAGGACTACCTCCAGCACCGCATTTCCTGTCAGGTCTGGGAACATTTGGGCAATAGCACTCAGTGCTCCTGACAGGAAATGTCCCTGCTAATGCTCTGTGACAAAGGGGGACATCCAAGCACTGCCACAACACGTAGGACAGGGAGAGCTCAGTGCCACTTCTGAGCTGACAGAGAGCAAAGAGCCTGGCTGCAACACAACAGCAAGCTGAACTAATTCAAATAATTGTTTCCTCCTACTGCTGGCAGAACTGTATCAAAAGAAGGATGCCATGGCTTCAGAAGATCAGTAGAGGTTGTTTAGGCATTCTTTGGAGAGAAAATATGCTTGATTAGTCTTGAGAAACAAATATTGGGTATTACAATAGAAATAGCTACATAAATACTGAAAAGGTTTTTTTTTCCCTGTTCTACAAGTATGTGAATGAAGTCTTGCAAAGTCAGAGTATGCTCAGAACATGCCTCTGTGTGGGGCTTTTTTGGGTTTCTGCCCCCAGCTAGTTGGCCTGCACTGCCTTTTCTTAGTTCTGTATCTCTGCTGAGCAGAGATGGAATTGCTCAGCTGGACTGAGTGCTGTGTAACTAGGCAAAGTTCTAGTTTGCAATTGAGACATTTTGTATGCGTGTACCAAAAAGCAAAAATTTGCACCTACTCTTATTAATTGGTGATTCTTTGCCTTCATTTCATTTGGTTAGTCTGAACAACAGGTCCAAAGTCTTATGATCAATTCTGGCATCTGAAGATCATTGGTGTCTCTGGGAGGAAGATTGTTCTAGAATATTTTTTTCTGTTTTCAACAAAGAAATATGTGTTGTGGGTTTGTATTTATCATTTTTTTATGCAGGAAATTTGGATTTCGTATAAAAACAAGTGTAATTGTGTACCTGCATTATGTGTATTATGCAGACTCCTCTTGGCTGAACTGACAGCTCTCCTGTTGATTTTTGGCTTAGCAAGGAGGTGAATACTATAGAGATTATGATGATATTTACTCTTTTCTGAATGTCATATTTCCTTTTAAATACTGTGTGATAACCTTTCTTTCACTGGAGTTTGCTTTGTACATTAAAGCAAAATTGATTCCTGAGCAGGCAGTTGATGCAAGACTTACGTGCCTCTTAAATTCTGTGTAAACTCCACCTGGTGCATGGGCTCTAAACTGATGTTTTGTAGAGCTGAACTTCATCTGTGAGACCTGGTTAAGGCACTCTTAACTTGGTATCAGTAGCCACTTGTGAGGAGAGACTCTGCTTAGTAAGAGGTGATTCAAGCTTTGTTTTTTTCACACTGAATTTCTATAGACTTTGAATAACATTTAGGGACTTAAAGTTTGAACTTTAAATTGTTAGACACTTTACTATCTACTTACGTTGATGAATATTTTGATTTGGACTCTGTCAGTCAGACACTCTTGATGTGCTCAATTCTTGGCCTTAAGTAAGATCCACAGCCAAAGTATTGTTTCTGATGAATATGGGTCAATTCTTAAACTGGTGAAGGAGCTTCTCAGTTTTCATGTGTGCTTCTACAGTGATGAATCAGGGCATGTTTTTCTGCTGTTGCTCTTGCTTTTGTTTATTAAGCTGAAGATCTTTGGTTTCGTTTTTGTGTTAGTTCTTTTACTCAGGGCCAGAATTTAGGCCAATGCTGTATTAGTATTAATTTCAGTTAAAAATATTCTGGAACAGAGTCATGCTCTAGTTGACTTAAGGACTTCAAGTTGCACAATAATATCTGTTATTTTATTGTACTGTCACTATTCAGTGCAGGGATGAAATTTTCTGTTATCCTTTAAATAGATAGCACAAGGAATCATGTAACAGTGGAGGAATTGTAGCTGGCACGGCCTTGGAGTCTTCAAAAACATACAAGAATTTCTTACAAATTTCTTTATTCTGCAATCATGAACCAGTATAAACACTGGAAGAAAGGAATGTATTTCTTTCGTCTTCCCTTTAAGCCTCAGGAAACACCAAAGAGAGTAAACTGGTGGCTAAAATGGATTGAAGAGCACTGAGAACAGGGAAAGAGTACAGAGGTAGAGTATGTATAGTAGTTTTGCAGGCAAGAAATTTAGGGCTGGGTTTCAGAAGTTTAGACTTGTGCTTGTACAAATGTAAGCTCACATGTCTCATGTCATTGTAATAAAAATCGCCTTTAGTAGATTTTATAAAAGCAAACCCAGCAGCAATGACTAGTGCCTTGGTAAGTTTGAACAAATGCATAAGGATTTATGAGCATTTACAAAAATAATGATTTGGAAAAATAACTGAAGTTTTGGTTTTAATTATGCTTTTAAAATTTGAAAAGCATTTCTGGAAGGCAGTATTTTCTGATTTAATATTGTCTAAATTACAGTCAGTCTTACAGTCTTCCTTGCTCAACATAGTTTCAGGGCAAACTCATTACTTCTTTTCTGACCTCTGTCTGTGACTTGGTTCTGAGATAATGTCCTGGGAGACTTCAAGGCTAATACATCTTTCTGATTTAACAGGATTCCCTTGGTGTTCCGAGCTTTTTGGTGTTTTGTTTTTTTTTTTCTCCAAGCTATCCCAGTGTCATGTGTGTGCAACACAGCACTACATTCATTAGTGCTCAAAGTGTCCTGCTGATCTGATAGCTGAATGACTGAAGTAAAAATTATTAAAAAGGACCAAACATCCTTTCTAACTTTCTATAAAAAACTAGCACAGAAGTCTCTATTGTCTTGACAACTTTATATGCTAAAAGGCAACTCCTATTTGTAGAAATATTAGTGTTTTTGAATTCAAACATCTTGAAGTGACTGCTTCAAGGAAGAACAGCAAGATCAATTGTGTAGTAGAGGGCTTTTATATTAGCAGAGGTTAAAAAAGCCACTGTACTGAAAGCTACTCATAGGATTGCATCATGCAATCTGAGATATCTATAGATAAATGTTACAATTACCTTCTCATATATTTATTTTCTGCCTCTTCCAAACCTGAATACATATCCCATAGGAGGAAAACAGCTTGACCCCAAAAATGGTGTGTTTTATTTTCTGTGGTGCTCTCAGTTGCTGCTATGCCAGCTGGGAAAGCTGGGGCAGACAGGTCTGCTGTGAGCTGACTGTGCAGCCCTGTCTCCTCTCACTGCAGACTTTTGAGTACCTTTCTCCAGCTGACTTGCATGGATAATGATTGTTCATATCTTTCTGCTCTGTGTGGACTTGGGCAAGTGTCATGTTCTTCCTGTGCCTGCTTCAAATCTCCAGAGTGTTTTTGCCAGCGTCCTATAAATTCTAGATCTACTTTAACTTGAATGAGGCAGGGAGGGAGAGGGTACAGCTCTTGCTGATAAGCTGTTTACCGTCATGTGCTTTGTTAGTTCAGCTTTCTTTTTATTTCTTCTCTGTTGTTTGTAGCTTATCTGTAAATAATGCTGAATTGAGAAAAGAAAGCAGACAAATAGCAAAAGGTCTGGTTTCATCCACTTTTGCTTTAAAACATAGATATATTTTGGGGTTGCTGGTGGTTAGGATATATTGTCACAGTGCACAACTTGGACAAATGTGATGTATGGTGCTTTGCCAAAACAAAGGCTGTAATATTCAACTATCATCTCCAAATCTTTTAAGGTTTGTTAAAGTAGCATTGAGACGGACTTCTTCTGTTAGAGTTGTCTGGAATTAAAGTTTTCAAAACAACAGCAATGGGAAATGTTCTATTAAAACTGTATTAGAGCAGCTTTGGTAAAATTTGCTAGAAATGGCTCATAGTAGTCACAGTATTTTGTTTTCATTTAATAGAGTATAATCTAGAGGCATTCTTTTCACAGGAAAAAGAATGCAAATTGTGATGACAGAAACACATGAGCAAAGCATCACTGATACACCTCAAAAAGATAATAGTCCTGTGACCTCGAGCTTGGTGGTGCAGCTAGGAGTAGAACAGAGCAAAGTGGACTGTACTGACAAGAGAAGAAAGCCTTGTCCTGTGCCAGTCTCCTTCTGCTCTCTGTAGAACCCCCTCCTGCTATGTTCCCAGAAGCAGGAAGGTGTGGGTGAAAAGTTTGTTTGGGTTTTTTCTTTGGTTGTTTTGGTTTTGTAACACACTCAAAGGAGCCATATTATTCTGTGATCCTGTGGAAAGAGAGAAAGCAGGTTTTGATAGTTTAATTTCCTTGTGGTAGTCAAGGCATGCTATAGAATGAGTGCTTAGAGTCTCTAACTTTTAAGGCTGAGATGTGGAAGAGTGAAGAACCTCTGAGCTATAAACCCCTCCAAATCAGCAGTCAGGGGCTCTGCAGAGTTCACCATGTGCAGATACAGCAGGTGGCAGCTCCACTGCAGCTTTGCTGCCTCCAAGATAGGCAGCACCTGCTTTACCCACCCCTGGAGCTCCTTCTCCTCTTTGGTTAGAACATGGAGGGTTTATAAAAAAAAGAAGTGTTTCATTTATCATAAAAACAATGTTTCTACACAGTTGTTACTTATGTGAGCAGATTCAAAGATGAATTGCTTACACAAGTAACTGCTCAGCTGAGTGGTCATGATATGTCCCTTATCTCCTGTCAAGCATTCAGTTTCTGCAGCTGAAAGAAACTTAATTACCATAATTGAGATTTTAATTATTACACTGACTTGTATTTGAATATTATGTCAATAACAATAAATGTAGAAGGGCTTGAGAATTATTTATATTAGATTTTATATGCTTTTTAGGTTGCTCTTAAAGAAGTATCAATCCTCAAACATTCACAGTACTAGAGCAGTTTAAAATCTATTACACATTTATTCTGTTCATCTGTCCTCTTGGTATTTACTTTAAAAAAAGAAATTGTCGTGGAGCCATGTTTTGAAAGGATAGGAATCATCTATGGAGTTGAGAATTTCTATTCTAGTCCTCTCTTCTCCTGTGAGAGCAGAAATGTGTACACAGCCTTTTGAGCCTGTTGTGGCTCAGGCTATGCAGCAGTGCAACTTGCAGCCTTTCATCTTCTCTATTTAATCTGGTTTCATAGCCACAGGTATAAATGAAGTATTTGTTTCCGTTTTCTCTAATTTTCTGCTTAGTTTCTACCAAAGCAGACTCTTCTTGGAGGCTTTAAATAATACATTACTACGATACTTTTTTCTTGCAGTATTATTGGATTTTTTCATCAGGGAATGCACTGTATGTTTTGTTCAGTATTGTAAACTAAAACTTGCCCTCTTGCTGGAACCACTGCTTTTACTTTCTACCTAAGAGATGACTGGGCACTAGATTTAGAGAAGATCTGATCATAAGTTAAACAAGAGATTTGTTAAAATCAGTTAACAGATCTAAGCCAGCAAAGTGGGACATTTCAATTTAATATCAAGTATAGTCATTACCCTTTGCTGCCATTCTCTGTGACCGTACCAACCTGTATGGAATTGTGTTGATTTAACATGAATCAAAACTCAGTTACTACAAAGTGGGAAATTTTACTGATGCTATAGGGAAAATGAGTTTGTTCTTTTTCCCAGCCTTCCCTGGTTTTTGTTGGGTGTTTGGTTTTGTTATTTTTGCTTCTGAAAGACAAATGAAACACACCTTACTGAGCTTTGTTAGCCATGTCTTCTCCAGAACAGAGTTTTGTCGTCCCTGTTATCCTTCTTTCTGTGTCACAACAATTTCATCTATTTTGTGACTTTTTTCTTTCCCATTTCTAGTACCATCTGCATTAGAAGTGGGAGGAACTGTGTCCAAAACCAGATGACTTGAGTGTACTCTTGGCCGGGAAATGGCAGTTTAAGCAGTAATTTGTTTACAAATGTTTCCTCTGGAAGAACATGACCTGAGCAATGACCATCACCTGTTCACACGCTGCCAAAAAGCTGCTGTCAGCACACTCCCCACAGCAGCGACAGTGCCACTGTTCTGGCTGCTGACACATTGAAAAGGTCTATCACTAATAGACTAGGTGTATTTGCAGTTTTGTGTGGAGAGTGGCTTTGGGGTTTTTTTAATCTAAATCTAATTTACTCTTTAATAAATACACTCCACTGTCTCATATTTCAGGATCTAGATAAAAGAAAAATGAGACAGACAAGATGTGATACCTACATAGCTAGGATCCTGCTAATGTCTTCAGATACCTTAGCTTTGTGGCAAAAAGTTGTAGTTCCTTCTTTGCTCTTCTGGTTATTCACTTTGGATGGTTTTAAATCTAATTTTAAAGGGATCTTGTGTTAATTACTTTACTCAAAGACCTGTCTTTTTGTTTCTTGTAATTGTAGTTTTCCTACCTGTGACTGAGACCTGTTAGAAGTGCCATGCCCTGTATCATGAAAGGGCCATTGTGGTCACATTTTGCTCTGCTCCTTGTTGTTGATATGCCACAAAACAGTTTTATTTAGCACAAATGAGAGTAGTCGTTGCACTTGCCCAGTGACAGCAGGAAGTAACTGTAGGTATCAGAGCAGAAGATGGTATTTAGTAACTGGATAAGTTCTAGGTGGTGCTGGTTTTTTTTCCTTCCTTTCCCTCTAGCCTAGATAAAGTATGTATTTTTTTAAATACTCCTCTTTTTCCACTGTTTTGGAGGCCTTTTTCCTCTGCTGGGGAAGTAGCACTGTCAAATTGTCCCAATCTTGTTTTGGATGAAAATATAATGAGGAGAATACAGATCCCTTTTAGTGATGTGCATGTTTCAGGAACACACAACAGTCTGAAGTTAAGAAGCCTAGGCTGAATATTTTATGTCTGCTGTAACATTTAGAAGCAAAACTGAATTTTATAGAAAACTTTCATTGTCACACCACTGGTAATATTTGGGACAGAGTTATATTTTATTACAGCATCTATTAAATTAGCAGACAAATTGGATCCCTTGATCTCAAATGACTCAACCAAAAAAACACAGTTAACAGTGGCAGAATTGGGTAGAAAATCCATCACTGCTGAGAGAAGAGTTGTTGTTCTGTCTTTTGGAACTTGACTACATCTTATCCCTATCCAGTCTGTATTATTTTTTTTATGATTGCAGTAGTTGTGTGCTTAAAATTACAGTCCACAGCTGCAGACAAAAGTACTCTTGAAAATCCTGAGACAGTTGATGTAGAAAGGCACAAATATAGATGCCCCTTTACTCCTGACCTTTACTGCGAATGTAATAGGTACAGAAATTAGGTATTTGACTGATAACATCCTCCTTCCATGGTAATGCTATGACTTAGTTATTACTAGAATATCACATCAGTGCAAGTAAGTTTTTCCTGTCTGTTCTTTGCTTATTTATTTTGCCCTCGGGGTGCTTTGGCTGGCCTTAATGGGGGAACAGAAGCCTTTCATTTGTATGCTTATCAGGATGTAAATAGTGTTTTGCTCTTCCTTTGACCACTGTAAGATGTGACAAGCCTAATGAAATAAGTGAGATATACAACTTCTATAAATGAAATAAGAAGTATTTATCTTGTCTCCCCACTCAGTCTTGTTAGGAGAATGGGAAATCTAGATACAGTAAAAAACCTTTGCACAGAGATGGGAGAAATCATTAATGTAATTGTAAAGGGGGCATGGCATGCCTTTTTTCTTGCTGCATTTCTGCTTTGGCCCCCTGACTTCAAAGCTGGAAATGCACATTAATGTATCAATTCAGTGAACTGCTGTCTAGCGAAAGAATTTCCTAAAAGCCTCTGTTTTGGTAGGAGTGTAATTGAGGCATCATTCCTGCTTCCAGAGTAAGTCAGAATTTAGAGAAACATTTCTTTTTTTATGTTCTCTTTCCCTCTCTATGAGCTCTGTATCCAGCTTAAAGGATTTATTAAGAAACCTTTTCACTTGTTTGTGTTCAGGAGGGCTGGGGGGAAGTTATTTCTTTGATGTTCCCAAGGTTTTCCACATAACTGGATAAAACCTGAAACTGTATCAAGGAAAAGCTGTGACGGTAATGTATCCTAATTTGTTTCCCTGAAGACTGATGTGATGGGTTGTTCAAACTCTACTTTCTCTTCAGTTGTTCAAACATCTAATTTTTAGACAGCCATACATTATTCATCTTTAATGCTGATAGTAAGCTGCTAATAAAACAGGAAATATCTAACTCCTTTGCTGTGTTTTCTACAGTATCCTTGTTTCCCTCCTGTACATGTACTTTTTTAAATTTAGGTTGTCCAAGATGAAAATACACGTATTTTCAATAATACATGTATGTTCTTATGGAGCTGCTGGATAACTGTTCAGCAGATTCTCCCCTATTTGCCACAGGTATTAATGGGTCAGTATTTTAAATAACTGCTACAGGAACATGCCATAGTACTTTCTCATGTTTATTTGAGTTGGAATATGAACTATTATCTGCATGCAGACAGCAGTAGTCACTGAGCTGTTGGTCAGATGGAGTGAAGGACAAGGATAGAAAGTAATGTCATAATCAACAGCTTTAATGGCTAATAATACTGCAGGAAAAAGCAGAGCTGGCAGGCTTTGGCAGCATATTCAATCTGAGGGTACTGCTGTTATTTGAGCTAACACTGACACGAAACTAATGAAGATACATTTGTTTAGATGTGCTGTGTACAGACATTACTAGACACATGGCCCCGTCTGATGAGAAAATAAGCTTAGGTATTTTTTTAAGTGTTTGCTGCTGGATTAGTCTAAAGAGGACAATATTCTTGAATAATCCGATTTGCTGTGCTTAAGAGGTTTTTTGCACTGGAGATGAGGAACTTGGTATTAGATCTACTTTATGCACCATCGGGATCATGAGTAATGCATCTCTGCATTGCTGTTCCAGTGTAAAACCTTCAGTAGTGTCAGGAAAATTAGACCCATGGATGGGTGATAAACCTCACCCATAAATGAGACAAACTGTGCACTAGAAGACTGTGGTGTTCCAATAATATTGTAGTGTTTCTGAGCTCTAGAAAAGTAAACCCATTTTCAATTTTCAGCTTTATATTGCTGTTAGACACATGAGTTATGCCTTGGGTTACATACACAATTCAATTTTTCAGCCCTTGGTAGGCTGTGATTGTGTAGCATCTGTTCTGATACTTTTGTAACTTAACCTTTCTTTTATCTTTTCCTACCTAGCTTTTGCTTTCTGTCAGAGCTTATGACAAAGATTTTCTTCCAAAATCCTTTTAAAAATAGTAAAAATAAGCAGAATGCCACATCTGATCTAACGCTTATGTAGCTTGGCTGCTGAGAACAGAGAATCTGGTTTAATTTAATTTGCTAAGCTGTCTTTCAGTTCTTCAATTCTAGGCATTAGCCATTAATATTCATACAAAGCCTTCCTTAAAAAAGGAAAAAAAAAATCAATACACACATCTGACCTTAATAACAAGGGTTTGCTGGTAATCAATAGAATCACTAACCTAATGAATTACCCTTCAAAATAGCACTCTGGATGTTTGGATCTGTCTTGAAATCTTTAAACTTGAGTGTGGTTTAGTGCTAAAAAGTATTTCAGTTATGTTCAATGAAGTTGATGTCTGCTGTTCACAGGGCATCCAGATCTTCCTCCTTAGGAAACTCTGTGGTTTTTTGGACGTTTCTTCACTGAATCTGGTTGTCTTTATATTAGACCCTGGAATTTGCTCCTGTCTGAAAGGGAATCAAATATACATATTTTTATTTTTTTTTCCGCCCGGATGTATCATCCTGGGTATTTCTGTAAAGGCTGGCCTGGGGCCCAGGGGCAGGATTGTCACTCCTATCAGGTGTTCTTCTATCAGTACTGAAAGTGCTTCCATGATGAAAGAAGAGAGGGGTAGCCCCATAGTTGGGCAAGCAGAGGGCTGGTTTGACACCCTCGAATGTATAGCAGGCAAGTTGTTCTGCTCTGAGATGAGCTTGGCTTTCTGCCACTTCCTTCAGTCACTATCAGCTAATCATTGTAACTCAACAAGGCAGCCAAACAAACTGCATTTTCTTACAGTTTTACAGAAATAATTATTCATTATACTGTAAATGTGAGGCGACTGTTCCTTATCTTTTAGGTTTTTGGGAGATTAATTTCTCTGTAGTCCTATGGTAAGGATAAGCCTTGATATCCAGTTCTGATTCATACAAAACTAAATTCAGTTATGTGTATTTCCCTTAGTAGTCCTTGTTTGGTCCCCTTGTGTATTTTTGTTTGGTTTTAAATGATGCCTATTGGAAATTAATGTGGAAACACCTTCTACTTGCTGCTTCTTGTTAATGTGCCCCTAAGCCTTGAGGGGTCCTTTAGCTGGAGCTCCGTGTTTAGTACTGTTACTGGAGAACAGTGGGGAGCCTTTATTTGTGTTCCTGAGGGCAAGAGAGAGTCCTGAAAAAGACGTGGCTTTATGCTTTTTGTTTCTCTTGTGGAGCTGCAGTAGTGTTATAAGTGGTGCTGAAATGTCAGTCAATCCTGATGTTACACATCTGGTGACTTGTAATGTAAACCATCCCATGAATGTATGTAATGCAGCTTTTTTTTTACTTTGATAAATTGGAACCAGGTATTTTATAATTCCAAATGCAGCAATACAATATCTAAATCTACTTATTATAGCTCTTTGTGGGCAGAAATTTCACAATTGCTTTAGAGAATGTTCTACATTACAGTTCTTATAATTAATTCAAAGTTGGAGCTATAATTAAAACCCAACCAAATGAAGTAACAAACACCCAATATGTGTGTTCTAACAGCTAGTAAGTCATGTTTGGATTCTGATAGTTCAAGTCAAGGATGTCTTTTCCTGATGCTAATTCTGTTATTGTGTTTCCTCTGAGGAAAGTGCAGTACAGTGAAGTTTTCCAAGTCTGCAGCTTTATTAGTTCTGGATCTTAAAGGCAAGGAACTTAGTTTTCTTTTATTACTGCTTCTCTTGCACAAATTTAACATTTGAGAGCTTGTATTTGAAGCTGTCAAAACAGACAAAATGCAGAAGTGTCTGGAAGAATGTGATAAACTTAAGAGTCATACAGAGCTCTAAAAAATACCTAAAATAATCTCATATATTAAGTATCTGTTCCTTTTGATTTGTTTGCTATACAATTGAATGGTACATAATGTTTTGTGTTGTTCTTTTATATTCCAGAATTCCCTTTACTGTTAAAGATAACACGTAATGATGACAGAAGATTAAATGGCCTGTGCAGAATCTTTTGCCTCTGGTAAGTGCAAAGCAGACATCTTCACTCTACTAGAGCGCTTTGTTTGTCATTACTATGGCAAGATTAAAATTATTTGACTTGGCCTCAGGCCTTCAATTGCTCTGTTGGGTTATTAAACATACAGAGCCAGTAGTGAGTGGTATTCCTTATGTACCTTGGCTGTTTGTTCCTTACAAATAGAAGATTGATTACAATGGTTAAGAGACTTGGGATTTATTGACTTGTCTTTCTAAGAATCTTTTATCTCATAATTGCTTTCAGGAGTATTTTCTGCTTTTTTTCACCCCCATTAATCACTGAATTGTCTTTTTCTGTAATAATACTCAGTACTAACAGCTGGCTTTTTCCAAATTATTGGGAGTGTGAGGGAACCTAAAATATGGGTAAACTGCAGGCTTTATTACCTCAAGTAATTTGACTGCTTTGAAGAGTGAGTTACACACTATCAGAAATATCTAGTGGTTAATATTTTGTTTCCTATTTGGTATTTTAAACAAATCTTTAATTTTTGACTTTTCTACTGTTTCTGCAAACACCTCAAGCCCTGGCTTCCTGTGATATTCACAGATGAATGTAGCAGCTATTAAAGACAAGTGTTAGGAGCAAACCAGGGCAAACTAAATCCTCTCACAGGCCTTTTTAATTCTGATATTACTTCCTTATAAAATACTAAATCTTGAGTTTTAGGACATTGATTCACTCTGTTCCAGTTTAGCCATGTTCATTTTAGGTCAAGGAGATAATCCTGTGAGCTTTGAGTTTTCTTTGTACTCTCCTACTTCTCTGATCAAAAATAAGCTGCAGTCTAGTCTCAGAATTAGCATAGTGCTTAAAGTCTGAAATGCTGTGAAATATTTTGCAATATAATTACTGCTCCTGAATACATTTAGAAGGAAGACAGAAGCAACTTCATGTAGGTGATAATGAACTGTGATGCTAATATAGGATGTAATATGCATATATTTATACATAAATTGATAAAGTAGTAAAATAAAGTGTTAAGACTTAAATATGTCTAGGAAATGTGTTTGGGATGAGTAGTAGTTGTTCAGAGAAGATAGTGTGATGTGTATCTTTTAAGTACACTGGCAGCACTGACAGCTTGTACCCTTCAGATTCCTGATGCCTAAGGATTTGGTGTATATTTTTATGTCTTTTTGGTGTGTATTTTGTGGATCTTTAGAGCTTTAGAAGCAA
>JAWWEW010000020.1:6832031-6869698 GCA_035583185.1 Anabacerthia variegaticeps
CTCCCAATAAAGGTATTGTCTATCTTTCTCCATTAATGTTGTGCTGAGTGCCTATTTTGCAGGATTTTAGGCATCATTCCAAACCAGCAAATTATTTTGAATTTGGAGGTGTGTATGTCTCAGGTACCTATTATCTGGTTTATTATAAGACTATTTGTTCTTGAACAGAATTTGGCATCAAGTTTTTGTTTTTCTGCTCTGCAAGTTATTACTGTAAATTATGGATGGGATGGTAGTAGAAAAATATCCAAAGACATCAAGTTCTTACTTTGTTTCTCCTGAGCCTGGCTCTGTAAGAATAGACTTATAAAAACTAAGCTGTTTTATCTGGTATATGCTAGATTATCTTCAAGAGCAAGGTAAGAGTAGACCATTCAGAAATTACTGTTGTCGATCTATGAAACAGACGGAAGAAGATTTTTGTTAAGCTGATTGTGTAAAATGGAGTGTAGCAAAGGAATCTGAATGTGAACATAAACTTGCAGTTCCATGGTGACACAGAACCACATATTACAGCATATTGGTATGTGATTTGTGTATTTATAGGGGGATTTATGCTGTACAGAGATAGTTATTGGGCACCACAGGAAAAGAAGCCTTAAAGATAGTAGCTTTTGTATTGTTAAATTGAGATAGGTGCTGTAAATACTAATTTTCAAAGCAGGAATTAACTCAATCAGGTTTTTCATTTTAAAATCCTTTCTCCTATGATAATTTGTCTTAGTTAGAGGGGAAAACTAAGATATCTTTGTTGGCCAAGAAATAAAATAATCCCTCTCCTTAAATTTAGGAAAAAAAACTTTAATTAGGGAAAAAATATAAATATGAATATATGAAAGGATAACAGTTCTTAATCACAATACACAGATACACACATATACCTATATATATCTATATCCAAAAAGAACCAAACAACAACAACTGTAATAAAAAAAAGCAAACAGTTAAATGTCTTTTCGAGTATGCTCAAAAGGTGGGAAGATGCAATTATATCTGCAGACAGCAGGTGGTGCTGTTGCACCTCAAGCGCTGGCTGCTCCCACTCCCAGGGTGGCAGTTCTATTTATGGACAGCTGGTGGCGATCTCGTGCCCGGCTGGCTCTCCCTCTCTCTCTCCACGGACAGCAAGCAGCCGCAGTCGGCTCCCGTGGGCCTCGATGACACAGGAAAACAGCAGCAGCAGCCTATGCAAGGCAGGAGGCAGAACAAGTCCCCTCTTTCACAAACGCCTCGCCGTGTCTGTTGGTGATTGGCGAAAAGCCAGAGATCAGAGGACACAGTTCCAGTCTCTAGCAATGTCGGATCTGGGGTGCGTGTGTGTCTCCTGTCCTCCCTCCTCCACGCCGAGACGCTGCGCAAAGTGACTTGCACAGAAGTCCCAGGAAAGCACTGACTCCTTCCCCCCTCCAGGCAGTCCTCCCTCCCCCTCTGGCCTGGGGAGAGATCAGAACAAAGACCCCAACTTGGGTCGTTAACAGAATATGCATATCCATGGTGCCTTTGTTAACCACTTGTTGTGATGCTAATGCATTGCCTCCAAGCTTCCTTGGAAGGAATTCCAACTGGGTTTTGAAACCATAACATAATTAATATTCAGTTTTAGCAGTATGATCTCAGTGTAAAATCAGCTAATCTTTCAGGAACTAGGATAAAGAATCTTGTTTTGATAAACAGTCTACAGACCTTCTGAGAAATCATAGGGTTTATGCATAAACTCTGAAATAGGGACGTGTAAAAGTAAATGGATTTGACTGAGTTTTGCTGTGAACAGATACAGAGCCTGACCATACATGAGGTTACACTGTAGATAGGCTTGGGTATATCCACATGAATTAAGTTGTTCCATTTTAAGCAGTACTTTAGTCTTGGCTTCCCAGGTATAGGTGCCATGTTTTTTTAATTAATTTTTTTTAACTACTGATGCTGTTGGCATCCTTTCAGATAAAGGATTATTCTGAAAAATGGTTTGGAAACTTCTATGTCATCATCAGTGATATGAGAACCTTATTTAAGGACTAATTTCTTTCACAAATTTCTTTTTCCTTATCTAGCAGATTTTCTGGTATTACACAAATTCTTTGTGCCAAGTGAAAAACAAAACAAAGTGTATTTTAATGGCTTAAAAACTCTATGAAGTGTTCACATGACAAGCACCTTTTCTTGTAAATCAATGACAGCTCTTTTCACAACCCTTCTTGTATTGGTTTAGTAAAAATAGATAGTAATTCTTATAATATGGCATTGTAATTTGTATGTACTATGAAGATCATCTTGTCTATAGCAGACAAGGGAATCCCATGCATTTTAAGTACAAAAGAATGTTTCTATGCTCACTGATGTATTTCAGAGTCAGAAGCAGTGCTAAGCCTGAGTGTCCCGTGCCACTGCTGTCACGTCTGTAAATGCAGATGTTTCCTCGCAGAGCTCACAAGAGTCGTGTTCACAGTCAATCTTATTCTCATGTTGGCTTTGCGTTTATTTATACTGTTTTTATCACAGTTCCTTCTTCTTATTAGATAGCTTGCTGTCTAAGCTACTATGATAAAAGGTTAAAAAGGAATTATAAACACCAAAAAGCAGTTCCTGCTGTTGGTCTCTTCCTGGTCAGTGTGTGTCTTGTGAGCAGCTCTTTGCTGATGAGCATTCAGTGTAGCAGAGGGATTGCAACTGAGTGCAAAATCAGGATGCTGCTAAAAATGTATGGATTTAAGATGGGGGCAATGGGAAAAGGCTAACAGTATTTAGATATTGAGTAAGAAAGGTGGTATTTTTCACTAATGCCAAAAAAAGTTTGTAGACCACAACATCGGCTTCAACCAAATTGAGACTGCAAAACCAATACTAGATTCTTTTGCTGAAAATGACAGCTTTCTGTACCCTGAGTGATACCAATCAGTCCACTCAGTTTTGCTCTGTAGTGAAAGGAACTTGATTACAGTGGAAGTGGAATTATGGCTCTGACAGTTACCGCTCATTTCTTAGAGCACAGCTGAGTAACTGAACCCAACACTGCCACTGATGTTGGAGGCATTATGGTTTTTTTTAAACATATTGTGCACAGGTTTTCCTTTTAGAATTTTAGGTTCAATGTTAATTTTACTTTGCACCAATACTTCATTTTCTTGCTTTTGCTATTTCTAGAAGCCTAGAGAAATAATTATTCCTTTGGGTTTGTGTACAGCTATTGCCATAGTAAGGGTTGGGTCTCCTGCAGTAATACAGGAAAGCTCCCTCCAGGGGAGTTTTGCTGTATCTTGGGAATCTGGAGCAGGTGTTAACTAGGCAGGACTGTCTTATATCCTAAAGGCAAGAAGACAAACGGAAAGCAAAGCTTGTAGAGCTGGACTTGGGGATATTAGAAAAAGCTATGCTCAAAAGACATGACATGACTGGCTTTGGGACCTCCCCTCTGTGCTCTGGGGTAGCCAAAAGCACTTGTGTCTTCATCCTGACCAACGGATCTGAAACTCAGGAGGGAGACTGAAAGCCATCCAAGCATTTGGGAACTTCTTCAACAGAGCTTTCCCCTTTTCTCCACAGACCTGGGCTTTGCAGGCTTGCAATCTGTTTTATTAGTACAGATTTACAGTTCAGAGGCAACATAACTTAGGGAAGAGTAGGGATCACATTATTTTGATCAAGTGGATAAATACTGCTTAAAAAAAATGTTAATCATGCAAACCTAGCACTTAGAAAAGTTATAGGGATAAAAATTGCCTGTGTAAACCTACATACTAGTAGAAAAAAGTTTGGAACTAACAGACTTTCGCAAGTAACATTCTGTGTCTTCTAGGTTATGGTGAGGTATTTATTACTGAAATTAAAGAGAAATAAATGAAATCTGTCCAATGTTTTAATTATTCAAAATTTTTTAAGTCAAACTTAACTAGATTTTTCTTTTTAACACTTATCTTCTGCATGAAGTGCATTTAAAAATAATGGCCATTTTCATTCCTTCAAATTGAAATACATTCTGGTACCAGCACAAAAACTGACACCAGGATAACAGCCTTGCAGGTCTGATATATGAGCTTCTGATTAAGTTCTTTCTAGGCATCACACAGGGTTAATTTTGGAGGTGGGAGGTGTTGAAGAAACTCAATCCCTTTTTCTTCTTTTTCCTTAAATGTCATGCATTCTAAGCGTTTGTAAAAAGAAATATAAAAATTCTTTGTCATTCTAATGAAAGTCTTGGATTGAAGCTGTTTTCCATCTTTTATTTTAAAGAAAAGATTTTTCAATTGCTAGAGGTGTATACTAAGACAATTTGTTTGTACTACAGTCAGCACAACAAACACTATAGTTTGACATCTGTAAAAAAAGGGCTGTGCCCAGTGCAAGGTAGCAGACCAACTTTAGTGAAAGGTTTCTGTAAATAAAGCCCTGCAATAAACTCAAACGACCCAGGGACTAAAATGTAGGCTAATGTGGAAGCCATGGTAAGTGGAAAATTATGGTGTGTGCAGCAGTGACTACATGTTGCTAAGGGGGCCACTGAAACAAGCCTGCTGTACAGGTACCAGATTTTGAGAAAATAAATAGTCTGTACAGTATCACACTATAGAAAGAGTTTAAAAACCACAATGAGAGTATATTTAAAAAATGTTTTTATATTGTAAAAATTTTAAAATTAGGTCCAAACCACCATTAAAAAAGGTATGAAATGTGCAATTTTTCACCTGGAAACAAGGGGCACAAGAAGGGTTCCATAAGGGTTAATTTGAGTTGCTTTGTGATTTCCCTTTGACGCCAGTATCTTCATAGAGCTGGTGATCACCCAGACCTCAGAGCAGTTCTCTTCAGGCAAGTAGGACACAAGCTAAAAGTATCATCACTGATTTCAGTAGGGAAGATTGGCTGCAACAAGGAGTAAAAGGCTATTTTAAGAGACAACTGTACAGTACAGTCTATTTATGTAAATACTTGGAAAACGCAGGCACAAAATTGTTTCCTAAGTACAGAGCTGTGAAATCAGTGTGCCATATGGAGCTGTAATATATGGCAGAATATTTTAGAATCCTAAACCTTCTTGAAAGAAAACTGTTGTGAAAGTCTGCATCGAGAATAACACGACTACTCACTTGTGTTTTAACCAAAACCTGCAAAGATTATGTATTTCCAAACATACTAAAATATAACTTAGTATTCTTAAAAGGCAGTAACCCTTTTCACTTATTTCTCACAAAGCACAGAGTGAGGAACTGATAAGTAAAGGCAATATAAATGGAAGGCAAGTGAAACAGATGGCTGTAACATAATTCTTGAGTCTTAACTGGCACTTAACACTAACTCTACTTTCAATTTGACAAATACAATAAGACACCTATGTTGACATACACGTGGTGCACTTAACTACTTTTATTTATGCAAGTGAGGTATTAAAATTGTCTTGAAAAGCAGACATCTAAAGAAGAGGAAAATGGTATGAGGGAGAGAATAGTAACCATTGTTTTCAGTGTTCAATGATTAGTAGTTGTAGGGTTTTTATTTCCAATATCCTATCTTATAATTGCCATGCAAAATCTGTCTTACTCCTCCACTAGATAGGTAGCTTGGGAAGATGGGAGGACATTCACCATTTTTCAGCAAGAATTAGTTATGAAGACTGGTTTTGTTTGGTTTTTTTAATGAAGTATAATAAGCTAAAAGTGTGTGCATCTCACACGCTGCATATGGTACACTTCAATATATACACTGTCATTGTACACAAGCATCTTGTATATACACTGCCACCACCTTCACCAGGAAGTCAGAAGTCCATAGATAACGACCCTTGTGCCGTATCTTCCCTTCCCCTGACATAAATTTCACACGGGATCTCCTCCATCACCCTGTCTTCTATGACCTGCTCGGGGCAGTCGTGAGCTTGTTTGAAGGTGTAAGTACTTTTCTTGAACGTGCTGTTGAAGGTTTTCATGGGCTGGGGCTGCGCAAAGTCGTTGCGGAAGGGCAGTTCCATGGAGCTGAGGTTTGTCCTGCTTTGTTTCATGGTGGAGGCCTGGGAGCCACAGTGGTGGTCGTGAATGCATCTGGAAGCCGTCGAAGGGCGTCGCATTTTCTGATAGTTCTCCAGTTCTTCTGATAAATCTGCCAAATCTGCAGAAATTTCTTTGTCCCTTAGAGAAAAGAGTTCATAGTGTGGAGGATCAAATACTTCCTGGAAACCAGTTTTATTGAAGGCAGTCTTGCAAGCCATAACCTTTTTGCGAGGTTGCTTTACTTGCACTAGAATTGAAATGATGAGAAGAACTAAAACTATCCCTGATGTGATGCCAATGATTGTCCCATGAGTTTTGGTGATTTGTTCAAACAATCCAGCTTTCTTCTTTTCTGCAAAGAAAAAAAAAGAGGATCATGATAACAGTTTTATTATTTTCCTCATTTTTGATAATGCATTTCAAGAAAGCAAACTACTGTGACTGCTGTGTAAGCGCCATATTAATATAATGCCTTAATGGCACTGGAGCCTAGACCTGTATGCCAATGGGATTTGACTAATTCCCTGCCATTAGTGGCTGCCACATGGTAATTCAGTGGCAGGTGGAACTCTGACCAGTGCAAGCTGACTCAACTGGGGGGTGACTTCCATCCTGAACCTTTACCGATCAGTTCATATTCCAAAATCCATGGGTTAAATAGGCTTGAATTAACCTTAAATAGGTTAAATCTAGCTACAGATGATGCTTCTCTCACCATGGTTTGCTCCTGTTGGCAACATTCCCATTGATGTCAGTAGAAGAAAACCTAGATTTAAAATTAGTTTTTCTTTAAAGGTGAGGTTTTATTATAGTGATATTAGATGTAAGAACGACTGCACTGTTGGCTTTCACATCTCTTGGAAATGTAGTGGCTGTGTCTGTTTGTCTGCCATACCTAATTCAACACAGGGAGCTTTAGTATATATATATTCTAGTTTTAGGAGTCTAGGGATCAAGTCAGTTGAGGGAAAAGGGTGGGGGGGACCAACCAACCCAAATCATATGGCAATTTTGGCTGGTACTTCATATGAAAACACACAAGATGGCAGCATCAGAACAAGATGGTTTTCCATATTTAAAGTTCTTATTTGAAGATGAAAATTTTCCTGTTGGATTTTGGTTCTGTAAATGTTCTTGTCCTAGGGGACTGAAAGATTTCTACACTGAGGCTCTGCAACATCTGCTAGTGGGGGAGAAAAGCATTTAAGGCTATGTAGAGGAAAATGTAGTAGCCTAAATATTGCATAATATTTTCAGATAACTGGCTCCTGGCATCTAAATACGTGGGTTATGCACCTGAATACTACACACAGTGCGTTGAGGAGTTATAGACCATCATGTGTTACTTGAAACAATCCATGTATTGAAAAGACTCCCAAGGAACTGGCTAATAAGAAGTGGGGCTTTTGCTTCAGAGCTTGGACTGTTGGAGGTATGGGTTCCAGTGCTGTGGAAGTTCTCTTGGCTGCATCTAGATTTCTTAATTTTTGGAAGGTATTTTAATCAAAAAAGTTGTTATGCAAAAGGTGATGTCTTCGACAGTCTCTTAAAATAAGTTGCACACAACTGACTTTTCTAACAATTTTTGTGTTACAGGGCTTAGGCGTAAGTAGGTCACAATATACTCATACTTATGTAGTTATTGACATGGACTAAATGAGAACTCTAGGTGCCTGCAGGAACTGAGCACAATTGTAAGCAGCTTTCTTTTTAAGGCTAAATATTGCTTATTTGGTTGCATCAGTGTCCCTTAGCTGGCAATATGGGTCTAGTCTTCAGCTGTATTACAGCAGAATTTAGGAATGTTCTTCAGGACCAGACACAGCAATTTACAAAGACTGGGAAAGACACTTTCTTCACACTACAATGTGGCTTTCATGGAATCAATTTTTCAAATATTGCTGTACATGACTGAAGTATGGATTCCAGGTGAGATTCTAGAAAGCACTTGGTAAAGATGGCAAAGAGATCTAGAAATTGCAGTTAAGAAGGAATGCTGAATATTCAAAGCTAATTGAGAACGTGTTTTGTGAACTGGAAAGTTTTCATAATATACGTTACATTAGAGCATTTATTAGTGGTGTGAATTTTTTTTTTGTTTACCCAAAAGGCAATTAAAAAGTTAGGGGATTTTAATATTTATTAAAAAAAATTAGGCAGGATTTGTGTGTTGAAAAGACATTTCATTTCAAGATTTTTCTGATTTTTTTTGACCCTTTCTGCAGGGAAATGGAGAACATATTTAAACCTTTCTGGAGTTGTCTTCAGACCTACTGATGCCATTCTATTTGTCAGGAAAAAACCACTGGTTCAAGTGGTTTTGTTCTGTTATCTTTAGCAAGAAAAACTGTTGACCTTAGACTGGTTTTGTTCTGCCAATTCAGCTATTGTTGAGGCACAAGTGAATATGTTTGTGCTTTAACAGAATGACAATTCCTCAAAACATGAGTTTTCCCTACAAAACCTTATATTGAAGAAAGTCTTTGCTGTAATTGTGACAGTTTAAATAATACTCCTTGCCCTCTTCTAGAGGCAGTCATTTACACATGTCTGTTTTCCATAAGTGATTGTTTCATGGTTCCTAACAATTCCTCCTTCCTCCCACCACATAAAGCAGTTGAATTTACCCTGAAACACTCAGTGACTTATAACTCAGATGTTTTAAAAGTGTATTTATCTTTGAGGGTTGTTGCTTCTATTTCAGCCCTAAGAAAGGCTTTTTGTGCTTGAAAGCTTGTCTTCTGTTTTTCCAGCTTTTTTTTTTTTTTTTTCTTTACAAGGCATTACGTGTCCTTACAATCCTTGCTTTGGGTAAAGTTTAGAAATGGACAGATGCCACCTGGAAAATACTAAGTTCTCTTATCAAGCTGACATCCTTTTAAAATCGAGTGTATGCTGAAGAGGAAGAAGTTTAATTATGAAGCAGTAAGATCAATATTCAGGATGCTTATGTGCCTGCTGAGTTTAAGTAAGAAATTTGGACCACCTTTCTGAGATTAGCAGAATAGCTGTCTTCAGCATATTTCCAGGAAAAAGACATTTCGTGACTTTCAAGAAGGCAAACTGACCAGCCTAGGTCATAAAGGCTCTACTTTGCACTATATTCACCTCTGCAGTGATTCTCATCCCAAGGGTATGCACAGTTCTGAATGCCATTGCAGACTAAAGAATTATTGATGCACATGTTGCTATGGCAGAAGTAAGTGTTGCCTGAGCAGGGAGCTGCAGGAGAGAAGAGAAAGAAAACATTCAGAATTCTCAGTAATTGATGCATTACTATAAAACTAGAAAGTTTATGCTTGGTTTTTTTTAACATGTAAACACATTCCTCTCTCTTTTCTTACATATCACTAATTATTGGATGATTTTCTCTCTTCGTGTGGTTGCTTTTGGGTGTGTTGTCTATACTACAACACAAATTCTTGCTCTAGGTGGGTAGGTACCAGATAGAGACAGTCACAAAACACAGATGATGGAAAAAGGCTTTAATTTGTGTCTTTAAAAACTTAATACTCAAAAATCTCATGCTCACCATCAATTATATATTTATTCTGCTGTGCATCTGCTGTGTAGATGTTGTGAAGCAGTCCCTGAACATCTGCATTTTAGAGCCCATTAACATCTTAAGGCAAATCAGATTTCAGCTTGTGGTGGACTGTTTCAGTAATTGCAAGAGATTTCAATAACTGGAGGCATCTAAGTCATTCCTGCTTGTGAATCAAAAGCTCTTGGATCCTCCTATTAGAGCTAATGCAGGGATTGAGAGAGTACAGTTTAGCTTTTTAGCTATCTGTCTATATATAGTTAGAAATTTGAAGAAATTAACTAGAAAGCTGCCCTGAAGACTTTATATGTTTGTGAATTTTTGTTATAGCTCCTTGACTTTAGAAAAAAAGATATTAAAAAATAGTAATAATTCCTTTCAGAGTGTTGTATAATATAAACAGGAAATTATTTATGAATTCAGGGCACTGGACAAGAAATTGGTTTTCCCTTTTTCTGTTTCAGTAATGTGGCATTTTCATGACTGAAAGGTTTATTATTAGTGGATTAAGTGATATATTAAACAGCAAAGGCATATGATAGACATTCTACTATTTGGTTTCATAGAAAGAATTTATTCCTGAGCAGTCTGGATTCTCTGGAACATAATGGAAAATCCAAAGGGTAGAGCAGAGGGGAATAACTACTCCTGAATATTGTTTCTCACATATTCCTTCTGTTGGACTTGAGAGTCTCCGGGACAAAAGGGTAAGTTATACTTAAGAAAAAAGAAAATTCCAACCTTTAATTCTGCATTTGCATTCCCTAAGTTTAATATGTATTGTCTTCCCTTTTCTTACTCCACTAATTCTGGTAACTACACTCATTGGTTTTAAGCTTCTGTATTAGCTTTCTGTTACTGCTTAACCCTGGCAATCTGGCGAGAAGTTCCATGTAGGAAGTCTGTGCTTTAACTGTAGTGCCAGTGCAATACAGAATGTATTTGGAGTGTATTTTGGGAGAGCTTATCTGTGTAATTTCAGATTTTAAAAATGCCATGGTAGCTATCACGTCTATCTTCCTTGCTGAAGTGAGCTGAGAATTTAATTGTATGGAAAGTAGATTTAGCCTGGAGAACATCTGTTTCTCCTCCTGAAGTTCAACAAAGGGAAACAAAGTCCTGCAGTTGTGAAGGAACAACTCCACATACGTGCACGGGCTGAGGGACAATCAGCTGCAAAGCACATCTCTAGACAAACACTTGAAGGCCTGGGGAGAACAAGTGGAACGTGAGGCAGGAATTCACCCTTGTAGCAAAACCCCAACCAGCAGCATCCTGAGCTGCACTGGCAAGAGCACACAGGGCACAGGAGGTGATTCTTCTCTGCTCAGCTCCTCCATCCACACAACACACACCCTCCCTCAGCACAGTCTCTGCAGTACGCTTTTGTGTGTTTAACTTTCTGTGAGGATGGGGAGGTTCCCAGTTTGTAAAGATGGGACAAATGCACTTCATTTCCCTTTTGTTTGTTGTTTGAGGAGTATGAAGACTGAAAGTCACAATGATTGATCAATTCCAGTCCAGGACTTCAAGGACATAGCTGGACTCTTCTCATACCAGCTGCCCAAGACTGGTGCAATGTTCACAGGGTTCTTCGTATCCAGCATTATCCACGTATTGAATCAAGCCAGAAATCAAATACATTGATTTTTAACATTGCTCCTAGCTGAATTACTCAGTCAAATCTGCAAGCAGCACTAGGTGTGTGTTAGGTGACTGTCATGCACAATTAGCTCATTTATGTAAATATTTTCAGAAATATTGATCGTTTTCATGGTTGGCTTCATATAATTACAAATCATTAGCAAGGTAGAAGATAGTTTAACAATCTGAAAATAAGACAACTTTGGTTCATTTTTATCAGTTAGAAAAATTGCTTGTGACTAGATTATTTGAAAATATAGGATATGTTTTTCAGCAATTGCCCTGTCCAAGAAAGGCAGTATCCAAGTAAATAAGAGCAACCACATACCTTTGCAAACTTTCTTTTGCCAAAGACTTTTGTGTTGCTTTAAAACTGTAAGTTTGGAAAGTTATCTCGCTTTAGGAGTACTTACTGTCTCAACCTCTTGCATTTAAAAAAACCACAAAAACAGAAAAACCCGAGGAAAACACAAACCCAGCAACAACAACAAAAAACTCACTCCAGTATTTAAAATATAAACAGATAACTTCTCTGGCAAAGTTCATAGTGTTTTCTAGATTGAAAGTTGGAGTAACTTGAACTATCACAAACACTAATAATTGTATTAGAAGATACTGGAAAAGCAGTTATCAATTTTTGCAAGTTGTACATAAAACTGATACTTGCTTAAATTCACAATATCTAAATGCCTCTAGGTAGGTTAAACAATAGACTAGCTTGAAACATGCAATTGTTCATACTGCCATGTAAACAAAATAAGCAAAAAGCTATTTCTCTTGTAAGTCTCCATTACTTTAGAAAGATTGTTCTGTTTTACAGAAAGTAACTTTTCTTCTGTGTTAAAATTCACTGTTTTATGGTGTGGAGCATAAAATCTACTTGTTACCTGTAACCTGAATGTTGGGTTTTTTTTGCAAAGTGGTGATCAGGATCCCTTTTAGGACTGGCTACAAACCTGGTAGTTCTGCCATTGAAGTTACATTTTTGTCAGCAAACTGTACTGTTTATTCTTCAAGCAGAACTTTTTGAAAGACCTTTAGCACAACATCGGCCTGATTTTCTGAAATGGGAATGTTTGATTCAGCTCTCCCCACATACGTCAGATCTGCTCTGCAGTTCTGAACTTAAGTTTGCTTTAGTGCTGAAGATGCCCTTTATTTTCAGGCTCTGTAATGTGGGCAGTGTCATCTTTTGTGAATAGTGAGGCAACAAAATTCCATTAACTTCAAAGAGAAAGCACTTTGAAGAAAATCTCACCAAAAAAACCTGCTTTCAAGAAACATCTTAATTTACAGTGATAGTAAAAACTATTTCTAACCCATGCTCTGAGATCCACACAAAAATTCAGGTGGCATTTACAACTCTGCTGCAACTACAGCCTGCTTGAAAAACTTGAATTTAACTGCTTATCGTTGTGCCACACAGCCAGGCTTTGGCAGGGATCATGTGCGGGGTCACTTAAAGCCAGGGATAAGGGAGCAGCTTAGAGTAGGTGTATTTTCACACTTGAAATGGAAGGCAGAGCTGTGGATAGGAAGGAGATCAAGTCTTTACAGGATCAAGCACTTTTCTAGCCTTCTGAACATCTGCTGTGGGCTTGAGAAGTGCCTGTTGTGGTATGTGGCAGGGACCTGGAAGGAGGGGGCTAGTGGGAGAGCTCACTTCAGTGCCATTGCTGTCTTTTTGAAATAAGTCTGTGCTCATTTGTAGAACTCTTTGTGGGAGGGACGTAGCCTACGGCGGTATTATTGCTGAATTCAACTGAAAAATAAGCCTTTTAAGAATGGAGGAAAGCTTTTCTTCAGGAGCCACCTTACAACTGTAATAAAGCAATTATCTAATTTACCAGCGAGTATGTGCAAGAAACACAAACACCCCTTTCCCTGTATTCCTGCAGTGTAATATATAGCTGATGCTTTTCCTAAAACACATGAAGGCCCCTGATAGGAGGAGAATAGGCACTTTAAAATCTACTTACGATCCACAAAGGAAGTGAACAGCATCCTGAACCTGCTCAGCCTGCTGCCTTCATCTGCCCACATCCTCACCACCCCTGTCCCCGTCTGCAGCGTCACGTCGTTGGCAACGGTGCTGCAGAACTTGGCCTTGAGGTTTTCAATGGAGCTGCTCCCATCATAGACAGCCACGAAGTTCCTCTTGCATTCATTTGAATGCTCCATTTGATAGTCGAGAAACCGCATGTAGATCTGTTAGAGAAGACAAATTAATGTCTCTAGGGAAAGTCATACAGAGAAGACAGCTTTCTTTCTTAGCAAAGCTTGAATGAGGTGTTTTATTCCCTTAAAAATATGAGTAACTCCCAATTCACAATGCTTTCAAACTTTCATTTTATCATTAGATGTCCATGTGGAGTATTGCCTGAAACTTGTCTCAGGCATCACTTCTTCCTGCTCCCCAAAACAATCCTTATTTAACAATTTGCTATGATGTATTTCTTTCTCCCTTTGGAAAAAAAGGACAAAGCAACACTTGCTGAAGAAATCCCCAAGCAGCTCTGCTAAATCTGAAGTGTATTACTCTAGAAGAGATACCAGGACTGCATAAATGTGTTGAAATAATTTTAATGGTATTTTGACTGTTCTCTTTTCTTTTTAATTCATAAAAAATAATGTTAAAATATAAGGGAAGGAGTCTAGTCAGAAAAGCACTGAAGTAAAATAAAGAAATTAAAATTTACTGCTTCAGAATGAAGCTAATTACTGCATCATAGCAGTATTATGGAAGACACAAACCATGAAGTCAGGAGTAATTTGAATAAAAATGGAATTGAGAGAGAAAAGTAAGCTGACTGTGTAGGAAGAGTTAATAAATTTAATCTTGATTCTTCTAAAAGCAGAAATATAATCCAAGGGAAGGCAGCATATGTGTTTGAACATGTGCAGCCTAAGGAAATTAGAAGATTGAAATGGTACTTATAGAGTAAGGAAATAATTTATTTTATGGAGCAAAAAACTCATGCAGGACAGTAATTCAGAATTACACCAACACATCCTAGGGCTTTTTAATATCTTAAATGGTTGTATTGGGATTCTCAGAATTGTAGGGAAAGTTTACGAGTTATCAAACTAAGTCATCTATACATGCTTTCCACTTTAAAATTTGTCAGATAGCCTTTGTTTAGAGAGAGAAATCTGCCCAGGGGGTGCTGAGGTCTCCTGCTCTGAGGGAGAAGAGAACTGCTCCTCCTCTGCCCACACCACCCTGGGTCTGGCCTGTGCCTGTGCTGAGGATGTTTCTGATCACCTCTCTGGTCCATGCTATGGATGCTAAAGAGGTTTTTTGGCACAGTGTGGGTTTTTATGCATCTGCCTAATGAGAAGACTCTCCAAGTCCTGTTGAGGTGGTGAATGAAGTCAGGGTAGGTGAATCCCACACCCATATCTGTCCATTCCCTGCTTTTCTGCCCTTTTGAATATCTCTCTTTTAACCTCAGCGAGTGCCAAAGCCTTTCAAAACTGAGCTATAAAGAATTCACTAAAGCAAAACCATCCCCCCACGTACCTAACAGGCTTTATTGAAAACACAGTAGAAGAGCACAGGCAGAGACAGGTGACACTTGTACCCTCTGGCTCTTCCTTCCCAGTGCTTCCAGGGGCAGGCTGCCAGCACTGCCTCCCCCTGCACCTTCTGTCCAAAGGTGCAGCCTGTGCCATATTATCTCATGCTTCTCCTCACTCTTTTGTTGTTTTCAGTACATACATTTTTTTTCATTTCTTTCTGTTTTCTTTTTTCTTTTCTCCCTGCTGTTTTTAAGATTTACTGCTAGAAATTCTCAGCCACATTGAGAGCCTGTCTCCCATTGATGTCTTATCTCACAAACGTGGGTGTGAGCTGCAAGTCCTAGTATTGGGCTGAGAGATGATATTTTCTTTTAATGATTGACTTTATATATCTTCTACACAATTACAATGAACTCCCAAAATAATTCAGCACACTTTTAGTAGAGCTATTATTTGTATGAAAACAAAGGCATAATTCCATTAAAAGCCCTCACCCCTTCACAAGCTCATCTGGGTTAGTGTGTTAGGCACTCAGATTACATTGATTACCCTTGTAGTTTTCTGAAATCTGGAAGGAATTTATTATATGTATATAATTTATAACACACACTTCTCTATTATGCAGATTTTAAAGGTACTTTCATTGCTGCAGTTGTGTCAGTTTTAAAAGTGTATTTTTATTATAAAATCGGATTGAGGAAATTAAAAAGGTCTATATTTATTTTTCTCAAGAGACTGTGCCATATCGGATCTAATGGATTTTATCACCGTAATTCTGCCAGAATTGAAGCTTGAGAAACCACTGTCAGAATACTAAGAATTATTTTCCTGTAATGTTTTAAATCAATAATTTAGGGTGATGATCTAATCTCAGGACTCACCCAACTGTAACTCTGCCTTCTGGCAGCATTCAATAATTTATTAAAATGCTTAAGCATAAGACCTGGTGCACTCAAGTGGCAACATAGAGAGAAAATGGTTTTATTATTGTTTCTGGAAGAACTGCTACTATTATTTAGACTAGGACAGGATTCTTGGGAGTTGAGTCACTTCTTCAAAGGCTCAAATATATTAATGGACTTTTAGTTTCTTGCTTGTCTTGTCCTCTTATCACCTCTTAGGTTGCTGTTTTAGAATACACTTGGAAGTTGGCTAATAGGGCTGGTTAATTAACTGTAAGGAACGTGTAAGGAGGCAGGGAGAAGGTCTGTCATCTTGGCAGCTACTGCTTAGGAATATTTTTTAATTTTTATGTACATGCAAGCAGAAGCAAAATTAAAGATATGTATGCTATAAAAATACTCTTCTGTGCAACTCATGTAACAAATACATGATTCTGAAACATGTAGGGTTTTTTAAACAGGCTGTAGCTATTTTATTTTGGAATTGTGAATAAGATTTTATCCTTCTCTCTGAATAACAACAAATCTCCAGTTCTTTTAATGAGCATAAGACAGGGATGTTTTCGTAGGCAGCCTCTAGTTCAGCAGCACAATTAGAACCAGCAGGGACCTGAGTAAATAATGCTGATTTCTGGCTCCTGCAGCTGATATGGCCCTTTAGGCTTGGGCAGAAAAGCTCTAGCAAATTTTCCTGAGGCACTTTAAGAGATGGTGATCCTGTAGCTAAGTCAGAAGAGTGATAATTTCTCAGCTGTTTCCAGGTGAAAGCTGAGCCTTTCCTTTTAGCTCAGACTGCTGATGAAAGTGGGTTTTAAGGTGCTGGATTGTGAATTAAATGGGAGAAGCAAGCACATGTGTTGACTTTGAGCAGAACCAAATTCTCCGCTAGAACCACTGGAGGCAAAATGTTAAACCATGGCAGTGAGATTTACTGGAAATTATCAAAGGTGTTAGTGAGCATTTTTGCCTGCAGTCTTCCAATAAAATCAGAGTTCAAGTCAAATGCCCTTGAAAATTGTTGCTTAAACAGTTTTCACAGTTACTTGGTATTTGAAGTTTCAAGTAACAGCAAGACAGCACTGTGGACTTGCATAAGTTTAATTTCAGAAACAATTATCTCTCTGGATTTCCTAAACCACTGGTACATAGCTCATTTCAGTGAAAGTAAGACATTATGCAAATCACAGCTAGTGACCATTACCTGTAACTAATGTCATGGAAACCCATTATATACAGAATTATACGAACAAAACCCACCTTAGCATTTGGAGTAGCTTTAATTGTCCATATACAGTCAACTGCTTGTCCTGGCTTTGTTTTTCCTTCTTGTTCTACTTGACTGGAACGTACAATTCCATCAGCTCCTGAGAGCTCAAACTGGCAGTCTAGGGAGAAGATATACCTTGCTGTCAAATACAATATGATATTAATTTAAAATTTCATGTATAAAGAAATTGTTACTGTAATACTAGACCTGGGATGGGATTTAAAATACCTCCTAGGTAAGTGAAGTCAGGATCTGCAATAGAAAGAAGTCATTAATCACAAGGGCTATCAGTGCTCAAGAATCACTTCAAAGTTTAGTATTATCTGCAGATTATGTCCATTTTTTATTATACTGCACAATAAAAATTGTCAGAAAGTTTACTGAAACAATTGCAGGGTAAAGAGGCAAAGTTTTTTCTAGATGAGAACATTATTCCACAAAGATTGACCTTATCGGAGTAAGGTAATTCTGTCCTGGCAGCTCACATTTCTAGCATAACACCAAAAATTACTGCTCAGGATTTTGTTCCTACGTTACGTTCTGAATTTAACTACTCCAGTTTATGCTGAAATCACTGGAGCTCCACAAGAGCACAGGGGATCTTTCTGTGTGCACAAAGATAATTCAGATTTATTTTAGCAGTCTGTCTGTCTGGTTCTGAACAATCTGAACTAAGTTTAGCAGAATATATCAACACTCTGAAATTGCTCACTGCTCTTAATAAAGAATGTGAGGAAGGACAGCTCAGTCCTAGAGATACTTTTCCCCTGGGTACCTAGTGTCTCTCCCATTAGGGCAGGTAGTGCAGTTCTAGACCTTGTTTATGAAGACAGAGTTTCACCTTGACTGCTCCTCCATCTCCTCTCTCCTAGATGTGACATATAGTTGGTGTACACATCTGTAGTACACCTGTAGTGCATCGTGTGCACAATACTAGTGAAACAAGAACATAGTTTTTCATAATGGTTAACTGGTGATATTTCATCTATGGAGACTAGAACCTGGCTGAAAGTGAGTCTGTGATGGGCTGGGATGTCCAAAGCTTGCATTTCAGCGATCAGGTTAGTGTTTCCCCACAAATCAGCCCAGAGACTCTTGAGTTAACCTATTCACAGCTGTGGCACAGGAACCACGCAGGTCATGGGGGATGTGTACATGTGTGAAATGTTAGTCTATGCAAAGAAAGCTTTAGTTCAGGCAAAAATGCATGTCTGTTTGGTACAAAATTCTTTTCCAAATGAAGATCCAGAATTTGGCTCTTTCTGTGATCCTCTAAATCTTGTTTTTATCACTTCAGTCCTTCAGTGGCTGTAATCTACTGTGAAAATAATACAAAGTTTAAACGTGTACTTAAAGTTCCAGCCTGGAACTATGCTAACTTAGTGATGTTAATGCAACGGCTTTGGAAATGGACTTAGCAAAATGCACAAGTACTGTCCCTCTGAAAACATTTTAGCATGTTATTCCCAGCGGACTGGTCATCATGTTTATCTAGAGTTTGCAAGTCTAAATTCCTAAGCAGTAATATATAGTCAGAGATAGTGTCTTCATCTGCTCGAGGGGTAAAGACCAGATGGGTAAAGGTGACATTAAGTTATGCCTGTGTATACATTTATAGAAGGAGTAGAACTGACTCATGTATATTGTCTTTCATCCCAAAGGACAATAAAATGCTGATAACTACACATGTAGTGTCTATGAATTACAGTAGTCAAGCATTGCACGAGCACATCAGGTCAAATTTTCATGTAAGAATAATACCCTGCCAGTTCTCAGTGTGCCCACAGAGCAGATGTACTTTCTGTTTGTCTGAAGGCACTGGCAGCACATTATCCTCTCCTTCCTACCTGGAAACTATATGGGACTCGGTAGTCTGAGCCTGTGGTTCGAGGCAATCTAGTTCTCCTGAGAGCTGATGCTTGGACTGGATAGAAACTTCCTCTGGCTTTTCAGAATGGAGATTTAAAGTGTTTTGCATCTGGCTGGAGTGCTATTGTAGATTTGCTTTGGATGTTTTTGTCAGTGTCTTGTATTCCTGGAGGATAGGCTGTTGAAAATGCAGCTGTTTGTGTGCATAAATGCTCTTTTCATTAATACCACTGGTGAAACTGGTACAAGGTGGAGGGATACTGAGACTTCACATGACCAAGATCAACTGTCCTCTTCACTAGCAAACTACAGACTTGTAACTTCTTTCAGTCAACTTTCCACAGTGGTTTTAGTCAATTGTCCTGTAGGATAAGCAGGACTGAGACTGTGACTATCACACTGTCACTGTGCCTTCGTAAGTGCTAATGATGGAATGCAGCTCCAAATTGAGCTCAAACACACCCACAGAGTTCAATGGCAGCAGACGGTCATTAACTGAGGATTTTAGACATCTTTACCTGGTATAAATGAGTACTTTGCTTGAAATCCCTTTCCTTCCAGCTCCTCATCAGATATAAACTTGATCCACATAAATCTCCCTGTCGATCTAATTAGTGCAGGACTTTTCAGACCACAGTAACGATTGATGAGAGGGGAGAAACCAAAAGGTCCATCTCGAACCTCCAGATGATCAAACCGACATTCAAATGAGGGTTCTATGTAGTAAGGTTCATCGAAGGTCAGCTCGATTCTTTGTCGTGGAGCAGCTAGACATAGGAAAATTGAGCAAAAGGTTAAATGAAGATCAAGATAAAAAACATGAAGATGTGAATAATGAAGAGACAGGCCTCCAAAACAGCAAGATAAAAAAGAGAGCGGAAGCTTCTCAAAATATACCTGGCAATCTGCTACAAAAACTCAGATATACCATAATAAAGATTTTAAAAACTACTTTGTGAAAGATACTTTTGCATAGAATTTTACAGAATTTTTTTTCTTGCTGGTGTTTATTGTTGAAAATTCAGAAATCATGTAAATTTGATGCATTACTTTTAACATATTAACATATATGCAAAGGTATTCAAACAAGTTTTAAGATATAAATTGAAACCATTGTTATCAAAAGCAAAATAGATAAAATACGACAAAGCAGTTGAGGTATACAGAAGAGAATGGAAAAGAGAAGAACATGAAGAACTACTCACTGGTATATTTCTTAAACCTAAAGTCCAAATTTGCAGAGCCATTGGTAGAAGACATCTTTTAGTAGACTAGTCAGTGTAAATGCTTTATATAGTTATTAATAAGCAGGTGGCTGCAGATGTTGGTGAGCCTGAATCAGTGGCAGTGTAATATCAGGGTTCAGACCAGACCCCTAAACCCCAACGAGTCACAGCTACGACTACTCTGTGACCTGACTTTCACATCTGTGGCTTTATATTGTATGAATAACTTTAGTGTTCCTTGTTCTTGGCATCTCTGGAACTCTGTGAACTTTCAGATCCTCCCTGGTATCTGGAGTGCCAGCACTGAGCAGTCACATGCTGGCTCTTTCTCTGAATACCAAAACGATTCACTCAGGTGTCTCCAACACTGTGACCACACCTTACACAGGAGTGACACACATTTGTAGCTGCTTGTGCACATTGCCAGTGGTCTGCAGGAAAGACCAGATCTTGGCAAGAAATCCTGGAGGGCCTTGGCCTGTCTCGGGTGCCCCCACTGTGAGGAGAGGGCTGGAGCTGACTCTGTGCCCCCTGTCAGCTGGTCCTCGAGCCCCTGGAGCTGGCCAGGCTGTGTCTGTTGCCCGGGGCTCTCATGGCCAGGCAAGACTCAAAGCTTGAAATGTGCACGTGTGCAAGTAAAAAGGAGGCTGTCTGAACCACTGTACAAATAAAAACCCACCGAAACCTATTACTTGAAATATTTCAATTAATTGATAGGAATCTGATGATTAAGCTGACTAATATGTTTAGCTGACTTCAGTGGGGTTTGGGTGCATTCTAGTAAGAGGAAAAATAATTAGTGTGTCTCAAGTCTTGCAGCCTTTATCCAAGATGTTCTTATTGGAATATGGCTTTATTAATGACATTTTTTTGTCCTCATCACATTATTTTAATAGCGATCTCGGCAGTGCTAACAAATCTCTGTATTTTTAGTACAGTGCTATGGCAGTCAGATGTATCTTTTTTATTAATGAAGGACAGCATAAAGATTTTCTGCTGGTGAGACAGACTTAGAATAACAGGATGGTCTGAAAATAGTCTTCATCTTTTGCAGTTTATTATCAGTGATATTAAGATAACAAGCTACAATTTTTATCTTAATAGTTCTGTGTCCTTATAGACTACAGTGGATCTGACGATGCTTTTTCTGGCTATGAGGATATGTCTTATTCCCTATAGCTAATTTTTTAATGTTTGCATTCCTTATTAATTTGTTATTATTACTTCAGAGAGCAAATTTAGCCTCTTGCTCAAGTAAATTTATGCAGAATTTATTAGATTACCAGTATGGCTATGCAATACTTTATAGTTTTGTAAAATGGCGGACTTTTAACAGTTTGAGAGGATCCATTTAACAGGAAGATTACAGCACAACAAAACAGAAATACAGCATGTACCTTCTAAGATATAGATGCACTCTTGATTTGGGGGGTACATGTTTGGGTAGTTTGGTGAAGCAAAGTGTCCTCCATTGCTCGTCCGTACCCAGTTGTTGCACTGGGTGGGGGGAATGCGGTTCACTCCAATGCTTTGCCCACCTGAAGTGAAAAAGAAGTGATCAAATCAATTTCTTCTGCAAGCATACAGAATTGGTATTGCAAAAGTCAAACACTGGCTTGACACAGCCTATAAAAAAGGAATTTATTTTGGTTGAAAACCCTCTTCGAAGGTGCTCATTAATATCTAACTGTATCTATGCAGCTTTAATTTGCAGACTTTTGAGAGGATATCCAAAGCTGATACAGGTCTGAGCTGCCTCCAGTAAATTACATCACCTTCCACTGGTATCTTGGCAGCTTCTTGATTTATGGGGGTGAAAACTCTCTCTCCTGCAGAAATTTTTCAAGGAAATTCTGTAGGTGTCAGTTCAAGGAATTCTTCTCCTCTGCTAAGTGTGGGTTAATCCCACATAGGAGAAAATAAGGTTTGTGAAATTGATGCCTTCCCCACTCAGCAGTCTTCAAAAATGCTTGTGGGTGGACTATTTGAAAAGCTGGCTGTCAGAAAGAGAAAACATGAATTTCCATGGTGGTTTCTTTCCCACCTCTATCATCCAAAACCATAGAACTTTATCTGGGTAAGTGAACTTCAATGTCCTTTGTGACTGGCTGGCTTTTTTCATTCAGAAGAAAATGCAGCAAATGGGGGGAAACAGAAAATACCAGAATTCATATTCATAATCCAAGATCTATTAATACCTGAACACAAATACTTTCTTTCACTTATATCACTCAATTAAGAATTACAAAACTAACACATTTTTTTGAAAGAAAATTATCAAACTCAAATTGTACCTTGTGTCTTCTGTGCAACGGCAATCCCTTCCACTACAAGGATTGTTACCAGCAACACTGATGAGAGAAATTGGACAGGAAAAAACATCAGTAATTCATCAAAATTACAGACTATTTTCTGCAGCCCTGATTCATGCAAATCCTAGCATTACTGACCAAAACAGCTGAGAGCACCCAAAAATATGTAATTGATTTATGTGTTTTAAAATTTCAGCTTTAGGAAATCAGTGCAGTCTATGAGTACTGCTGATTCTTCTTCCAGGTTCCTTGTGAAAGCACATATGAGAATAGCAATTCATTGTTTGAGGGGACTTTAAGAATACAGATACAAGTTATAGTGATCCCTTCCTGCTTCCTTCCCTTCCTCCCTCACCTCTCTCTTCTTCCCTCTCGGCCTTTCCCTTACGCTTACACTTTCCCTGCACCCAAGAAGCATCACTATGAACAGCATGTATTAAAGATCCTGGATTTCACTATCCATCAGCAATTTTTAAAGGAGGCTTAATGTCCAGATTTTCCTAAAATGCTTTGCCACATCAAAATTGTTAGGGATTACCAGGAGAGGAAAAGAGAATGAAATAGAGTATATTAATATGCCACTCTTCAAAACTTTCACTTGCTTCCATCTTGAGTTTCTCTACAATTCTGACCCAAGTCTTACAGAAGTAGCTAAGCAGGCCTGGACTGTCCCCTGGGCAGCAGTTGGTTGAGGGGAGATAGGATCTGAGTTACAGAATCACAGATGTCATTGAGATTGAGAATAGAGAGCAACTATTGCTTGTCTCTTCCAGTACAGGAACCAGGAGGTAACAGATCAAGCTAGCAGGTGGCATGTTCAAATTAAACAAAGATTTCTTTTTATCCTTTTTTTTTTTCCTTTTTTAATGCACATACTTTGTAACTCATCCTTGAAATAAATTTTATTTCAGAAACCCCTTAAGGCATAAGTCGTTGGAAGTCTGGGGTAGTATTTGGGGCAAATATAATTTGCTCTATTTTTATACTCTTTCTGCTTTTCCATCTCTGTGAAAGAGGATACCAGGCTAGATGGACTTTTGATTTGACCTGGTATGGCCTTTCCCATGTGCTGAATCTACCTGTCAGACAGGCATGGCCTGACCATGGCAGGGGGAGGAAAAAAAAAAAAAAAAAGAGATTTCAGCAGATATTTTATTGTCACACTCATTTTATTTTCTCAGTTTTCCTGTCTGGTTGCTCAGGCATTTTAGTGCTCGTGTTGAAAAGGCATTTTCTCCATCTGTGATTTTCCCTGTGTTGCTGTAAGACTTTGAGCCCTTCAGAGAGTTCCAGAGTGAGCATGTACTGACTGTCAACTATGGTGATCTTGACCCAACTCATCTGCAGGCTCCTGTAATGTTGGCATGGATATATTATCTTGGGAAAAGATAAAAGGAATCAAAGTCTGCTCCTGAAGGTGTCCATCTAGCATTTGTGTTTTATTATGTATGTCTCTGCTGCCCTTTCTCCTCTCTGCCCATACTGAAAGGGGCTGTATTGCATACTGAGACTTTCCTCACCAACAACTGCTTCTTCCCATGTACCTCAAGTTCCTAACTGGGGGTGTCTGCTGAAATACCATACGGGTCTTGCAACAAGTGTTATGTTCCTAGAAGTTTATTTGATTTTTAGGGCTGGATTATGAGATAGTAAGTGACGACTTCAGTGGTTTTCCATCCTTCCAATAATTCTGCATTTTCATCAATATTAACATACTCAAAAATACACTTCCAAAAGTTCATTATTCCAATACAAAGTATCTGTCACTGACCATTGCTGACTCATCCTCCTTCAGAAGAAAGCATCTAGCACCCCAATGCTGGCCTTCAGGTTGTGAGTGTTCAGTAGTCTTTAAAGCAAATAAATATCTCATCTTGATTAACATGACCGACATTAGTTTTCAACTACTTTTAGTACTTTTAGTTTTTAGAATTTCTTATTTAGATGTTCCTATTTCAAAATTATTTGCAGTTTATTTTTGCAGCTTCTCTGTCTAAAGAGTGAACTCAGTGACCTGAGTTTAAATGCATGAACTTACAATGCATTTGTACTCCTGAGATCACTTGTCCCTAAAAGAGAATCTTGATAGCGGTTATAAAATTGTCTGTTTTCCCTGGGTTTTTCTACACTGGTTGTGGAGCAACCCGTCAAGTTGGCTTTTAAAGTAAATGCAGTTTCCACAGTCCCGAGTAAATCATGTGTCAGTATGTCCTATTGGATCCACCTTTCCTGAAGATGTGCTGTGCCCATCCTCTGTTTTGCAAGGACAGAGCAAGCTCTGTAGAGCTTGTTGTGCTGCTTTCCAAAATGCCAGATGAGCTTGGACTTTTTTTCTTAGAGGAAACAAACACAGAACTGAGTGAAATAAATACTTCTGTGAATAACAAAATAATGCAGATAGTCACTTTCAAGAAACAGTGAAAGAATTGGAGGGTTGCTGTTTTGGTTTTTTATTTACGTAGTACAGATCTTTACCATGGCTATCACTGTTATAGTATGCTTTCTTAAAAACAAAAAAATCAGTATACATCTGTGTTTGTGTGATTATACTGACAGCAACAACATAAGAATAGATGCTCTGCTACACTAACCATTGACTTCCTCTCTTGCTGATATGGATAGAGCAAAAGCCCCTTAAAAGGACTTCAGAAAATCTGGTTGGCTTTCACTAAAGGCTGTGCTATTTCTATAAATAGTCCAGAGCTGTGTATGTATGTAAATGTAAACAACAATGCATATTCCTTGCAGAACACTGTGGGCATGTGGGCAATTGCAGAAGGTAAATGGGCTGAGTATTTGTCTTAATGTCTTCCTTTTGTCATGTTATATAGATGAGTGGAAATAGTAAGCATGGGCCACCTTCTCTTTGTCCCTGCCCTTTTCATCCTCTGCAGTTTTAATCTCTTCCACATCCTTCTTGCCCTCCCCTGGCAATGTCAATCCCTCCCCTGCTCTCAACCAACCCTTAAGATGTATTCAGAGCAGTTCACTGTGGCAAACCTTTCAGGGTCTTCCTTTGCCATTACTTTCATGCCGGGTGACAGTATGACAAAGGAGAGAGGTGTCTCTGACTAAAAGTCTGGATGTGTGCTGTCCTTGCCTCTGTGACACTGCTCCCAAAGAGGTGCAGAGGACCCGCCTGTTCTTCCCGAGAGTGCTGGGCAGGGATGCCTGAGGTACCACTGCCTGAAACTGTGTGCATTTACACGACACAGTATAACCTAGGAGAGCAAACAGGAGTTTGGGGGCTGAAAACAAGCCCTATCAATATTCAGGATGAAAGGAGAAGAAAGAAGGGAAAAATATCAGTCAGGATAATTTTAGACCTTTAAGTCTGTTTCTATTAACCCTTTTTTGTGTACATTTCAAAAACAAGGCAACCGCTTGGTGTTCTAAATCCATACCACTTCCTGGAAAAATAATTTTGAATCTCAAAGACTAATTTGGAATGAAGATGTCTAGGGAAGAGACAAATCCTGTAGGATGGTGCAGTGAAGAGCTAGTGCTGAACCAGTGTCCTGGGACACAAAACACAGCAATTAGGACAGACATGAGAGACCAAACTACTTTCACTGAGTCTTGTAGCACTTCCAGAAGGACAAAGAATGATCTTGTAATTTCTGATAAATTGAAATTCAGACAAGGGACCTTAACTTACAACAGGACACAGTACTCCTCTGCTCCTTTTCACCTCTTTTGAAGTCTCTTACACATCTCAGTGACATGACTATTCTTCAGTGCAGATGAAAGATAGCTCTAGACTTAGCTCCATAGTCTGTTATGGGACAGGAAGCAGAACTAGTGAGTCAAAATGCCCCTCAGATAAGGTTTGCCAATATAAGTAACATCACACTCAGTGCAGCATTGCATGACTGCATTGGTTATCAAAGGGATGGAAGGGGAGGTCTGACTGTTGTTTTTAATGGAGGACTATGGTGAGAATTTGGTAGAGGACACAGATAGGGAACACTGACCTTATGAACTTAGAGATACTTAGTTGGTAAATATAATAAAGGTTAGTGCTTCTGCACCTTATACTGCACTTCTACTTCATGACATGTCCTCTGTAGAACAGGCCAGCACAAAGCCAAAAGCAGCACAGACACTGAGGCAGACAGATTAAAAGGAGCTTCTTTTATTCATGAATCTGGTATTTGCTACAGGCTTGTATTACATGAATTATGGTGCATACTTTTGTACTACCATTTAAAGCTCTCACAGTTTCTATCTGTGAACATGAACGAGGAATAAAGGAAAAGCAGCAAGCTTCTGTCTCTGTTTTTAAAAGAATGGGTTTTTCCTTTTCTGCACTTCTTTGCATGAAATATTTTAGATCACACAGCCTGCAGACAGCTCTATAAATTTTGAAGAGTGAAGACACTAACCATACATTGCAAGTTCTTACTATTCTGTTGTTGAAGTAGGCTTATAGAATAATATAAAAGAAGCTCCTGAACTGGTGTAATAAACTATGCATTGTTTGCAGGAGTCAAGATTCTGCTGGCATTTCTTACAATTTTCTAAAATAAATCTAAGCTGCAAAGAAAAAAAAAAAGTCAATTTGTGTATTGAAGTATATATAGAGAGGTTCACATATGTGTGGCTTCTATTTCTCTTTAAAAATGGGAATAATACAGTTAGTTTTATAGTAAACAGGTGCTCAACCCAATATTGAGAAATCAGTGTGCTGCTTAATAAAAACAAGTGCTTTAGGCTGCAAATCTGACATATGCTTGTACTTTCTGGCAAGATACATTCCTCAGATTTCATGGGCTACAGTGCTGCTCTGAGCTCCCTGTGATATGTCTTTCCTCTGCTCCTTCTGCATGCTCTAGGGATCTTCACACACCCAGAAAACAGACTACATTTGCTGTGTGGCTCTGAGAGCAGTGTCTGTCTTCAGTGATGACAATGGGGCATCTCTGCATGCAGGGCAAGCTAACATCAAACTGGGCAGCAGTCAGGCACAGCTGAGAAACAGAGGGAAAAATTCCACCCATTTTTTTAAATAAGCACTTAATCGTTTGGAGTATTACACATTCTTAGTGCAGTAGTAGTCAGAATCCTAGGGATAAAGACGACAGGCCTTGCTTTAAGCAGGATTGCCTGTACCTCGGTGCTGTACTGCCTGGATTAGGCAGCACCTTGTATACACACAGTCCAGAGAGACGGCAACTGCCAACACACAGGCCATGCATGTTGGAGAATCCCGCCAGGATTCCTGCTTCTCTCTGGCAGATACAGCCTAGAGTAGCAAATGCTTGACCTTAATCATATACTATGTTTTGCCTTATGGGAATGAATCCTTTTCTGTGTGCTGTTCTCAGTCCTAGCTCCTAATTTGCCCCGTGTGCTAAAATTAGTGCTACTTTCAGTAACTGCTCATCACAGTATTCCAGTTCTTAAATCCATTTCTTTTCTTCACATGTGCCTAAACAGTAATGTTAGCTATTAATGTGCTGGGGATGTTTGTGATATCATATCCTATCTTATTTTCTGGCCAAGATTGTATGTGAAACATAAATTACTCATGTTTTGGTTGCTTTTAAGGACTCATCAAGGATGAGTTGCTGCAGAAATTCAAAGCGATTGACTGGTGGGTGGTCTTGTAAAGAACTTGTGTGATTCAGACAGACAGGAAAGTGTCCAGACACTTTGGATCTTATGTAATTCTGTGTGCACGGTCACCTCCTTTTCTTTTAAAAGAGCTTATTAACTGCATTTTGGATTCAAGCCATTTTTAGCTCAGAAACACAAACCGTAAATTACAAGGAATGAGATTTTTCTCTCTCTTCCTAGCATTTGGTGATGTTTGTTAATTGACAAAAGGAATACTGGATTGTATCTGTTGCTGCCTTTTTAAAAAATGCAAATAATTCTACTGCTGAGGATGAAAACCCAGCAGTTTTTGAATCCCACATGTTTTATAGTTCATAGTCTGTATATATTCCCTAATCTGTTGTGGCCTCAACAGGCCATTTGCAGATTGGTAAAAGGAGTATCAAAGAGCAGTTAAGGTGGCTGCCTACAACTTATCCTATTAACAGCTCCAGTGATTTCCTCATATTGGAATATACTGCAGGATTGCCACAGAATAAAGTAACAGAGATGAAGGTGTGCATGAGGCAAGACAGATTTTAGCTGGTTTTAAGTCTCACCCAGAACATGCGAGCAGAGCTGCCCAACCCATCTTTAATCCTCCTCACAAAAGCTCGCTAGCAGGAGCGGGCTTCACCAGCTATTAACAGCGACTCCAGCTCCTTCTAAGATCCAAATCTTGTTAGCCATTAGCTGCCAGCGGGAGATCTGAATGCACTCAGGTCTATTCTCAGTTATAACAGTTTCATCTCACTCCAGCTGTTTCCAGTAGAGATTCCTCACTTTAAGATTGCCAGAGAAACAAATTGGGACTCTGTATCTCTGCAGAGAAACCAGGTTAACTGATTCAGGAAGTAACTGCAGTTCTCCCATGTCCCTTTGATAAAAATCATCTCCAGAACAATTCATGCTTGGATGGATCTGTGACAGAGTCCCCTCTAGGTCTGCTCAAAACATTTAACATTTCTGATCCTGTCCTCCATTAGAAATGTATAAGCAGCTGTGGGCTGCTTCATTTTGCCAGTTGCTCCACATCCTGTTAGTTATAATCCATCCCTGGGTCTTTCTGCCAGCAAAACTTCTGCCAGAAGAATGATAGTTTTCATTTTTAAAACAGAAGCTTTCCTTTTTATATGGAAGATTTTTTTTTCATCTCCAAGATATGTGCAGCAAGAGACTGATGAGAAAGCTGCATGTGCAAACCATGTTGATGAGGGGTTTAAAAAATATTATTAACTGACTTCAGGTTCAGATAATTTTCCTGTAGTTGACAGAACTGATCCTGCTGTACATGACTATTCTGAATACATCTTTCCCAGAGATAACTTATTCCTGGAGCACTTGGATAGTGATACTTTGGACTTAAAAATTCATCAGATTGTACCAGACTCCTTCTCTCTCCTTTATTATCAATATAGTGTATTTTCAGTAGCAATCTCTTCAGGAATGTCTATTAGGAAATTAATATTAAAAGTTCTGCGGTCGTGCCTGGCCACAATTTATGTACACAGTATAATTAATTTTTTTCCTACCTCCTCACTCTCAGTCCCTTAACAAGAGGCTTCTCTGTGCTCATCAATTTTACTGTATGCTAAAGAAGGAGGTTTTGTGAAATAGTTTCTTAACATATTGGCCGTCCTTTTCTGCTGCATAGTGGGGTCAGCTTTGAACAACAGAAAATAGACTGAAGTACAAAGATAAGCTAAAAGAAATAGGGATTTTTTTTGTTAAAAGTTACCTGCTGATTTTTTGCTGAAAAATTTACATTCCCCCACCCCCCATCTCTTGCAGTATTTGAGGTGGCAGTTGCCAGTCATATATTGAGAGGCAGCGAGCTATTTAAAGGTAGCAAGCTGTTTAAGTTGTCCCAGACTGTAAGTGCTTCATTAATTAAAATAACAAATTGGAGTATACAAGGCAGAAAATCAGCAAGCTTGTTTGCTAGAACCCCAACTTGAATCCAAGACTCTATAATTAAAATTTTGCTTCAGTCCAGATAGGTTATATATCAAGGGATGGATTTGTTTTGTATGTAAACTCCGTACACAAGAGTATGTGCAATTATCAGCTCTCTTCATTCCTGCAATGAATTACTCTGTGACTTTCTGACATGTTCATAAATGATGAATAGCTTATAAAGTTTCCCTTCAGGGGTAATTTTTCTGTCTAATCTCTCCCTGTGAATTAAACCTTAGGGAAGACACTGAAAATCTTAACTTTTTCATTAGCTAGGGATATATAATTCAGTAGCTCCTTTAGCTTCAGTCTAGTGTTATTCTGTACTCCAGCTACAGCCATATACCTGATTTATGCACTGAAACTTTCTATTAATATCAATGTAATTATAACCAACTTGTTCTGGACAAATTTTAGCTGTCATAGTCAACTATGTCTTAGGAAAACTAGGGAGTTAATGTTTGGAAGTTAGGCAGCTGAGTGGTGCATTGGGATATTAAGTTTGTATGTGTGTTGGGAGCAAGGCAATAATACACACCACCAAATACTACCCTTGCTGGTCACACAGCAGCTTTTTGAATCCTATTCCACAGTTAAACTTAAGTTACTTCTGCTCAGCTGCTTAGCAGTGCCAACAGTTTGGTGCTTCACTTCTCAGTGCAGCAGAAAGGGTTGCAAGTAGGTGCTGTTTATTAAGTAAAAAATGAAATTCTGACTTGCACTTGATACTGCCTTCAATGGGGTCACTGCAGCCTCTTCAGTTAGTACTCTGCTTTTGGTTTGAATGAACAAATTGTGACATTAACAGATTTTTAAATTACTCTTTTCCCCCCTCTACTTGTTTTTAGCTTTTTGGGCCATTATCACACCTTTTGATTTGGGAAACAGGTGGCCATAATTTCTAGCTGTTGTGTGGAAGGAAGTGTTATTTCCTAACACTACTTGTTTGTGAGAAATTAGCTGTTAAAATCATGCCAAAATGCAAATGTGGAGGCTGAGCAGAATGGCAGGAAGTTAATCATAGTAGTCCACATTCTTGCAACCTGACAGAGTTGGAAATAATTCTGTAGTCCATTGGAAGGCTGGGAAATCTCAACTTTCCAGAAGTAGCAGTAATTTGTTCTAGCCCTCGTTGTTTGTTGAATTGTCAGGTCAGAAACTACAGGATCCTCTCTCTGGCTTTTTTAATTAATCCAATGTATTAACTGAAATAGCCCAAAACCAATGCACAGCAAGGATTCAACTTCCAGTTTTTAGGGGGTTTTTAACCAAATAATAGCATAGGGAAATGAAAAAGGGAGCATATTTGAAGAATGGGACCAAGTTCTTAGCAAACACAGTTTAGAGGAATACCAGATTTGAGGAAATTCAAGATGGGTGTATTTTCTTCAAAAGCATAACAGGAACATGGCTTTATTAAGAAAACAGCTGCTTTCCTCTCTTATGAAGTAGAGGGGTTTAGTGCTTTATTGTTGCAGAGCAGGTGCATTTTCCAGGGCTCAGGAAACAATTCTAGTGTGTTTCAAATCTCACTGAGAGCTCAAGACAGGAGGAAAAGGCTTTGTCTTTCAACAACCGAAATGCAGCAAAGCTCCTTGGCCTCCAAGAGCTTTCAGACCCCACTGAGAAGGCAGGTGGGCATTGGCTGGGCTCCACTTCAGCCAAACTGCAGCTACTGCAGCCTCAGAGCTGCCACTCAGCACTGCTGGCTGGCAGAGCTGCATCAGAGCAAATCATGGAAGATGATGGCAGTCAGGACAAGACTCTCAAAAGTTTTGTTGAGCACTATGGACAGAGACAGTAAGAATTACATTAAGATGTTTACTTAAATCAGCCCTTACTATTGATAGCTGAGGAAAAACAGAGAGTAGTTCTGAACAAGCTTAGTGTAAGACATTTGAATTGCCACAAAGTAAGCAAGTTTTCTGCCCTGAGGTAATACAGTCCCAAATATAACCTTTGTGGATGACACAAATGGAGGTATTCATTCCATGTTAAGAACAGATGACTAAACTGTTTCTAAGTATTACTGAAACATGATTTTTCATGATATATTGAGCTCATGGTACTTTGTATGTGGTTTAACAGAACTCTCCCACTTCTGCACACAAAGCCATTTATATGGAGAAAAAAAAATTAAAAATTACTGCCACTGTAGGTAGAGCTTCCACGCAGAATTTAAGATGCAACTTGTAAAATAAGGAGGGTTACTTTGAATTTTAATTCCCAGCAGTTTCCTTTTGGCATTAAACCTGTATGTCTATCTACAGGAATATATTTTTTGTTTGTGACGAGATGCAATAATCGGACTATGTGACGCCTTCTAGTGAAGCAGAGATAAAAGGCAGTGTATGGTGCTAAGTAATGATAGGTTGTTTCTGTAGTCATGGCAAGGGATGCGCTTAGAATACTAACAGCTTATTGACTAATGGCTGGGTGCAATTTATAGATTCTGAATAATACAAAAAACTTCCTGTAGAGGGACTTTTTACCTGAACACTAGTGTGATTATGAAAAAATATATAGGTCTGTTTAGGAGAAAAGCTGTACAGTCAAATTTGCAGCAACCACACATTTCCAAAATATAATTAAACCTGCATGTCTACAAAGTATTTAAGTACCAGATATGTTATATAGTGGTTTATCATACTGAAATGTTACTTAGAAGAGGCAGTAGAAAAAACATCTAAATGCCTTGTCTTCCCCTTGGAAACTGCATGTGCCTATGTTGTCTAAACTCAGTGAATGTTTAACACCTATACAGAGAGCCAGACATTCACTGAGAGCAAGTAACTTCTGTCTCTCAGTTGTTATGCTAATAAATGAAAAATATTTATTTAAGCGTAAAGACATACAAGCTTCAGTTCAGGAACATGGGATTTTATGGGCCATAGAAACATTCCGGATTTAAAACGGACTTCTTTACAACTTCCATACCGTGGGAAGACATCAACGCATAATGAAAACAGTTCTCCACCCTGCAGTAATGCCTTGTTGGTTTCAATAATGCACATGGTCGTGCCAAAAATTCCTAACAGAATAATTTAATAATAATCATCACAATAAAAAAATAGACTTGAATCACCATCAAGTCTGCTACAGCTCAAGAAGATACCGAATGCTAGAAATAATCCCTTGAGGCACAAGGTTAACTGCCACATCCAGCTTTATTTTCTAATAGAAAACCCTCGCCCATTGTCGAGCTGTATAAATAACAGCACAGACAAAGAAACGCTCGCATGGGGAGCCTTCCTCAGTTGTTTACCTCCGAACCGAGAGAAGTTAGAAGCAAGATTTAAAAGCCTCAGGACGAAAAGCACAGGTAAATACCGGTCAGGCAGCAGCTTGTGACTCAGGTGGTGACTAATTTTGTGAAAACCTTGCTGGAAACAGATCTTGCTGCCCATAACAAGTGTGACAAGCCGATCACTGTCGGGCAGCTCGTTAGGAGAGTTCCGAAAGCAGAAAGAGTATTTTTACAATGAACAGACTGGAACGCAGGATGCTGCTGGTGCGTCCTGCGAATATACGGGGCACTGGGGCAGGTCGCTGCCCCTCCGACCCACGTTTCTGCAGGATGGGACCCCCACCCCGAGGTACCGGGGCCGGAGCAGCCCGGCATGGGCTCCCGGCAGCGCCCCGAGCCCCGGGGCGGCGGCAGCGGTGGGGCAGAGGGGGCCGGGACCCGCGGCCGCCCCGCAGGGAGCGGTGCGGGAGGAGCATCCCTGGGATGAGTATCCCCCGGGAGGAGCATCTCCCCGGAGGAGCAGCCCCCGCGCCCCTCGCTCCAAAGTTTCCTCCGGCGCTCGGGGCGCGGCAGGGGCGGCGCGGGCGGCTCCGGGGGTGCGGGCAGCGGGTCCCGCGGAGCGCGGCTCCTACCTTCGAGCACGGAGCAGAGTTTGTGCAGGGCCATGGTGTCCGGGCGGCGGCTCCGGCGCTCAGCGCTGCTCCATGGCCGCGGCGGGGCCCCCCGCGAGGGCGCTGTGCCCGCGGCTCCGGCTCGGCCCCCGCCCGCCCGCGGCCATGCCCGGGGGCAGCGCCGCGCTCAGTGCCATGGGGCGGGGGGCCTGCCCCGGGGGGCTCCGCCACGGCCGCTGCGAGCGCAGCCCCGCGGCTCCGGGCGCGACTGGGGCGGCCGCCGCCGAGCGAGGCTCATTTAAGATGTGAGGGGTGTTTGCCTGGGTGAGCCGCTTGTACGCATGTGCCCGCCCCCCGCCGAACCCCGCAAGCCGCCGCAGCCGCCGGGGCCGCGCCGCTCCTCCCGCTCCGCCGGGCACCGCGGGGACGGGGCGGGACGGGACTGGCGGGGCAGCACCGCTGCTCGGACCGCTCCCACGGGCACACGGGGCTGGCCCCGCCCCGGTCCCCTCTCCTGCCCGCCGTCCGCCGGGCTGTTCCCGTTTTTGCGGAGCTGGCCGCCCGCAGAGCGGCCCCCTCGGCGGGCAGGGCGGAGGGGGCGAGCTGGGCAGCCCCCTCTGCGGAGCAGCCTGGATCCCGGCTGCCGGCCTTTGTTTGGGACCCGAGAGGGGTCCCGGCGCGGTGAAAGGGCCCCGGTTCTGCGCCCCGTGCTCTGTCGCTGCCCCCGGCCGTGGCGGGGAGCCCGCACCGCTCCGGCAGTGCGGCGTGCCCGCTGCCCGCAGTGTGTGCCTGCGGATCGGGCTCCGCGGAGCGCCCATCGCGCTGCTATGCGGCTGTGGTTTGACAGGAGTGACAGCTAAAATGGAGCTATTACTTTACAAGAAGTTAACAAAAAGGCGCACTTAGCCGGCTGCCTGCCCTGGCTCCCGTCCCTCCGGTTATCCATCACATCGGGTTAGCTTGTGAGGGGAGATGTCGCTTAGGAAGGTGGCGGTGTCGGGGAAGGGATGGGTGGGAGCCCCGGGCGCAGGGCGGGGAAGGAGAAGCCCCGGCCCGCGGATGCTGCCGCGGGGGCTCCCCGGCCGAGCCGAGCCGGCGGCGGAGAGCCCAGGAAGGTTGTAGCGCCCAAAGGCTACGTGTAAAATTACAGCGACACATGTTCGTGCCTTAGAGACGTTTTCCAATCCCCCACAGGCAACACGGGCTGAAGCATCGCTTGGTATTTCCTACAGGATGTCTCCTCCCCAGGACTGCCGATTAGGCGAAGCGGAGCAGTGTGGAAGGAAAGGAGGGGAGCGGAGCGTGGTAAAGCTCCGCGCAGGGGCAGGGGCGGTGCGGGTGTCCCGGCCCCGCTCCCAGCGCTCAGAATGGGACACTCCCGTTCACATCTTCCGCCAAAGTCGGGCTTTCCCTCCTCCCCATCGCGCTCCTGCCCAGGGATGCAGATCTGAACCTCCAGGTGCCCCAGCACGCAGGCACCGTGTGGAAGCAATTTGGGAACCACTCGATAGACCCAACAGATTTTGCAAGCCGTAAATCATGTGCATAATTGCAACTAGCGATCCCGCCTGCTTGAGGACTGGGGCTGCTCGCTACAGTGTCCGACACGGTTGTGCGAGGTGGAGCTCTGGTTTCCTTGTGGTTCGGTGCTATGTGTTTGAATGTTAAATTCTTTCTACAATGCTCAAAGGTCAGCACATCCTGTCAGAAAAGGTCAGTCTCTTGCTTCAGATTATGTCTTAAATATTTCAGGCTCTTCGAGCCGGTGTGATTGTCAGTTAGGACGAGTTAAGCGAGGAGCAGCGGGAGGAGCCCGGTGCGGGAGGAGCAGCAGCTCCCTGCGAGCGCCCCGGACCCTCGGCCACACCTCACAGCGAAGGTCCTGAGCTTTTCTGGGTATTAAAGATCCATTTCAGGGTTCTAAAAAGCTTCATAAAGCTTGATGGTCTGGCAAAATCCCAAGTTACATAATTACATTATTCTGCTTATTCGAATTGTCCTTTCAATTTCAAATAGAGATGGTACAGTGCTCCTCAAAGTGTAGTTTTCCCGTGAATTGTTAAATAGGTGCTGCATTCCAGGAGTGGATAATGAGATTTCCCTGTGTTCAACTCTTAACTGCGTGTTTGTGGTGGTGTGATCGATGTTAAGTTCTACAGTAAAAACTCCTACACAAAGAGGAGTCCTCATCAGGTGTATCTCCTTTGCATTATTTTCTTTACTAACAAAAATGTTTACTGTAGTAACTCAAGAAAATACCAGACTACTGTATCTGTGTATCATCCACGATTTTTTATTGTCTCTGCAAATACGTAATTCAAATCTGACTGCTGTTGTGCAGATTGTTAGGAAACAGGGCGTTGCTTGCTTTTTCATTTTTTTTTTTTTGAAAGCACAGTGTAGCTGAGGGCAAAATTTGACTTGGATATTCTTATTACTTGTGATGATATAAGAAATGAGAGAGCTGGCCCGATTCTCAGATTTCAGGCTGAATTTGCATTCAAGACTATTTGTGGCCAATTGTCTCACAGCACAGAAACAGGAGAAAACCCTCACAATACCTTGTGCTCAGGACAAGTTTTGGCAGTAATTGCGAAGACCCAATCTGCTACAGTCAATTTAACGGAAGAGCTGAACTTCTAGTTTGTCCATTAGAAGGTTCAGCAGAGCTATTACACACTTGGGAAGCAAGCAGCTTTTCCATCCTCTCCTTTTCCCAGGGCTGTGTCAAGCTGTCAGTGTAGGAGATGCAGGTAGTAGCATCAGTTCGTAGATTTGGGGCATGTTCTGCCATCATTTCCTGCTGCTTTCAGAGACATTTCTCCTGGGGACAACTCCAGCATGTCTTGCTGGACTTCTTGCTATAGGTGGTGCTTTAAAATACTTTCTAGTAAACTAGTGACAGGCCTGAAGAAGCTTTCATCTTCCGAGCCTGCAGACTGCAAGTTTCCAGAGAGGAAAATGGTGCGCCATGGGGTCAAGCTGGCCGTAAGTCTGAGTTAATTAAACTTGAGTTTGGGAGTTAGGAAAGGTTGAAGACAGCTTTTGGAGAACCAGTTGTGTGTTGTTCTGGTATTTGGTTTTGTCAGTAGGACTCAAGTGCATTCGATACATCTTAATTGTATACAATTTCTACTTAAATTATAGAAGGTGCAAGTGGCTTTGTGTGGTAACATAACATGTAATGATACTTAAATATGTACAGTCGGCTTTGTTATTTACTACTGAGTTACACTGCAAACTTTGGAACAGTCATGAAAATACTGACAGTCCTTGGAAAGCTATGCACTTCTCTGCTGGGCAACAGAATTAGATCTGGCTGTTGGAATATACCTACAGACTTGGGTGGCTTGAGTTGGAAAATTCATTAACTTCAAAATAAGGTTACAATTGTTATGCATTGTATCATAGATGGGATCACGTTTTTCATTGAGGCCAGGAATTAATTATAAAATAATGTTGTGTGGCTGATTATTTTAATTTTATTATTAAGTGATGGTGAGTTTGATATTACCAGGGTCTCAATAAATAGATCCTGTCAGCAAAACTGAAAAAAACCCAGAATGGATCACGGGGGCTTACTAAAGCAGCACAGCAATGTCAGATTTAATGTCTCTATTGCTCTTGATTTCTTAACACACTTCTTTGATCAAATGTAGGAACGTATGCATTGACTCCTCCTTTTCTATTTAGGGGTCATTTATTTGGAAGAGGTTGTAAGTATCAGTTACAATACATTGGTATCTATGATATTGGTATCAATCCAGGCTGGGATGAACAGGTCGAGAGCAGCCTTGGGGAGAAGGACTTGGAGGTGCTGGACGTGACCCTGCCCAGAAACCCCTCCATGCCCTGGGCTGAGCCCACAGTGTGGGCAGCAGGACAAGGGGGATTCTGCCCCTCAGGTGAGACCCCACCTGCAGAGACACTTCCAGCCCTGGGGGCCCAGCACAGCAAGGACATGGAGCTGCTGGAGAGTCCAGAGATGATC
>JAWWEW010000020.1:6870223-6930391 GCA_035583185.1 Anabacerthia variegaticeps
GAGGGATGGAGCAGCTCTGCAGGGAGGAAATGCTGAGAGAATTGGGGTTCTGGAAAAGAGAAGGCTTTGGGGTGACCGAATTGTGGCTTTGCAGTGCCTGAAGGGACCAACAAGAAAAGCTCTTTTACAAGGCCATGGAGCGACAGGACAAGGGGGAACGGCTTCAGACAGGGAGTAGCTTTAGATCAGGTATTAGGAAGAAATTGTTCCCTATGACAGTAGGGGCCCTGGCACAGGGTGCCCAGAGAAGCTCTGGCTGCCCCATCCCTGGAAGTGTCCAAGACCAGGTTGGACAGGGCTCTGAGCAACCAGGGCTAGTGGAAGGTGTCCCTGCCCATGGCAGGGGAGATGGATCTGGATGATCTTTAAGGTCCCTTCCAACCCAAACCATTCTGTGATTCTATGAAAGTCCTGAACTGACTTGGTGCATTTATAGTGATTACTTTCCAATTAACTGTAGCAAATGTTTCTAATACACCTCCTTGCTAAGCAAGATGGCCTCAGCATAGGAGGAATATCACACTCTGTAGAATACGCCTATTAAACTGCAGCAGAAAAGCTGGTTCTTTTGTTGGAGGATTACAGTGCATTAATGATAAATCTGGTAGGAAGATTCAGTCTTAAAGCTTCTCATGGAAAATGAGAACAAAGAAAGATGGTATTTCAACAGCCATCTGTCAGTTGGCCTGTCAACAGTATTTTTATATAGGTGAAATTTCACACTGAGGAAGCCTTCCAATAGCATTTCTCACCAGGGCTGTGTTACAGTGGATGCATTTTGGAAATGTATGCAGTTAGAACTATCTCTCAATTCTCAGTTACTGTAACTTTCTAATTGATGTTGCTTTCTTAAACTTACTGGTAGAAGGGAAATAACCTTACCCAGCCACAGTTTTATTGCTTACAGAATAGAAAACCAAAGTACGACATGAAACCTTTGACAAGAGGTTTAACAATATTTAATGCCTTAATTCAAAACCATGAGCACAGACTGTGTGAGCCAAGCTAGGGGTAGTCAGAACCTGTGGTAAACTTTATTAGGAGACAGCTATTAAAGCACCAGTAATGTACTGGATATAGTGATGCAATGCTGCACTACTGAGCATGCAAAATACCTCAGAGCAGAAGATACTGAATTGTTTTGTAAACGTGACAACAGCTTAAATGTCAGCATGAGATTATTTTATTCCTAACTGCTTTTTCCAAAAACATAAGGAAGCCAATGCACGTGTATCACATTGTGATAGAGGGCTACAGACAACTTTGCTGCCACAATGGCAGTATGCATTTAGCATTATTCCCCAACCATCTGAAAAAGACAGGAAAACATACTGAGCTGTGTGTCCTCTTAATCATGAAATCTGTTCTTTCTTTTGCTGGTGGGAGCAAATTCTATCAATGTGGTTTAAAAAGTCCAATGGCATTAAGTATTTATCTAAAGCAATCTTACCTTTCCATGCCACTTTGAGAAATAGTAAAGGTATGCATTAAGTAAATCTGGTGTCCTGAACAGTAACAGTAACATGCTATGGAAGTCTCCTTTGCTGGCACCTGAGCAGAGCATGTTGGAAATATCTCCTAAAACAGGGAGACTGTAAGCTCATGGAAAATAGAAGCATGATTATTCTTAGAGACCCTTCGGGGATCCCAAGTACACTAAGCAACTGCAACTTCATCACCATTTAAATATTTCAAGTGGAGCTACTCATCTTATGTAATTATTATGAAATGTGGGCACGGTAGTGTACATAGATAATCTGCATTGCTTATTCTGAGTGCCCTGTTCCAGTCTTAGTTTTGTGTATCTCATCACTTAGCAATGCATTTTAGGGTGTCAATCCTCATTCTCTTTTTGCTCAGAAATGTTTCTTTTAACTTCTTGAAAACCAAAACCGAACAAAAAATCCCATACCTTTTATATGTATATGAAAAAGCTACTTTCATAATGACTTTGGACTTTTCTAAAATAAATATGGTTATAGTTTAATTATAAAAGCAGTTTATGTAAGCCTGATACGTTTTTATGATTTTAATTTTTTAATGTGTTGTCTTCTCTCTAGAACTAGCACACATAAATACTGCATCTATCCCATGATGACTGAACTAGCATTACACGGCAGGTTTCTTTTGGTTCTTTAATTCCTAAGGTCTTTAACTATTGCACATATGGATTTAAACAAAGAAAAATACAGAAGACTTGAGATTAAGCACCATTTAATACGATCAAAATAATTAACAATTAAGTCATCTTGAGAAATTGCTCAAGTTTAATTTTCAAAAATCAGGTTATTTTGCAGAAATGAATAAAAGATGAGAGCAATTTGAGTGGTACAAGGTATTCTGCTTGCTGAAATGGCCACACTTGATTTACACAGCTTTCTTTCTACCAAATATTACTAAAGAATTGGTACATAAACAATGGTTCATGCAACTTGATCCCTTTACTAAGAAAAAGAAATGTACAGTTCTGTTAAATAAAGGCCAAATGCTATTATATACAGTCTGTTATCTGAGAGGCCTTGTGAGACATTCAGGTCTAATTTTAATACTTTCCAAATAAATACCAAATAATGCAACATTTACAAATACCACACCAACAGTATTTTCACAGTAATAATTTTAAAAACCAGAATTCAGTATTTCAATTAAGCAAATGAGTAGCAGCTCCTTCATAAATATTAAGGCATGTCACATAGCATCAAAATGGAACCGATGAGCCTCCTGTCGCTTCTCTCTGTCATCTGCTTTCTGAAAAATATTAATAAAAACACTCTGTGGAATCTAGAGCAATACTGTTACAAAAATGAGTTGTCAAATGGCAGAGAATGGCTGATTTTTTCCAAGTCACTCATCTGACAAAGGGCAAAAAAGCTTAGTAGAACTCCTAATAATTAACTTTTAAATGATGTCAGATTGAAATAGCAATAATCTATGCAAAATTGGCTTCTGCTCTTAATGCTCTGCTGTTGCAGTATTTATGACCCATTATTTGCTGTTATTTCTAATAATGCTTTTTTAAAAGGAATAATTCAAACCCAAAGACTGTTTCATAGTATGCATTGAGTTTGCATTATAAATAGGAGATGAAAGTACCCTGGATTAACTACAAATGTCATTTATGTTGCACTTCAGAAGAACCTCATTTAAAAACCCATTCTGTTACATAGACATTTAGACCAAGACAGCAGTTCAGCCAACAATTAACAGCACCAGGTAGACTAAAAATGTTCCATGTTTTTTGTTTGTATTATGGAATTGTGAAGTAAGATGAATTTCCCACACACACTGACCTGCTGAAAGAGTAGTTTGGATGGTGCTTGGAAAAAAGCAGCATATTTAAATTATACCTATAATCTATGTAATGTGTAAAAATATGTCCTCTCCCAGAAGTCTCCTCTTGTGCTAAAGCAGTAACAGGAAGGAAGCAATTATTCAAGGATTTTTGAACACAGTGTGAACTTTTCTGGAAAACAGTGTTTTTGTCATGACATGTATGTGTAAATCCCAGCATGAGCGAATTTAGCAAAACAGATTGAGATGCTTTTTAGCTGCTTAGACCAAACTCCTTTTTTTTTTGATGAGTAAAACAAAGAAAAGCCTCTCCAGTGTGCTGTTGTGTGGGCACTCAGCTTTGTGTCTCACTTGATAAATACACACAATTGTGGCAGAAATCGGTGCCTGACTCCTGCCATGAAAGTTTGTCATCTGCTTCGGCTCAGGGCCAAAGATTTCCTCATTACACAATGCTTATGTGTGGTAGCAACTCCCCTGCATTAACTATGCATTTTACTGCTTTTTGGAGCAGCAGCAGAGCTGCTGGTGAGGTTTAAGATGTATCAGCCTGGCTTTTGCAGCAGGGTCTTTATCAATGTCAGTGGTATTCTGAATGTCAAAAAAGGGGTGGGAAGGAGCAAGTGGCACACTTTCCTACACTGAAATGCTTGCCACATTCCACCAAATTTCATAGTCCCACTTAGAACACAATTTTCACTCCGTTTGTTGTATGCTTCCTGAAAAAACGACCGCTTCCCATGTGACAGTAACTGACCCTCTGCTGCTCCCCCAGAGCAGCTCTGGCAGCGCTGCCATCACTGTGCAGTGCTCACAGACCAGCCTCAGGACCCCAAAGCACATCATAATGAGGATACAGGAACAGCGAGCTCCTCAGCAGTGGAACAGACTGTATTTGTTGGAACATGAATAATGGTGTCAACTTTTCCTCTATTACTCTTTCATTGGATGTATCAAAACTAAAAACTAGTAACTGAGATTTCAAAGCTTTCTTGTTTTTCTTTTAAAGGGATCCAAAATTTCTAAGGCATGACAGAGCAACACTTACCCTAAATTCTCCAGTTATTTCAATACTACAATGCTTGGCTGGCAGACAAGTGTGTGAGAACTATTGCAGACAAAGGGCTCCTATTACTGCTTATCTGCAGGGGTCAAAGTACAGGGTTTATTTTAGCTGCTGAATAAAACCCTGCAGCTCACACACACACATCCTCTGGGGGATAGAAAAGATTGCAAGTGCCAGTACATTCCCATTCCATTCTTTGCTACAGGTACTCCAGAGATGTGCATGGGAAAATGGCATTTAGCCAGGATGGTATTTTTATGAGAGGATTACTGAGAGAGACAGTAAGCTAAGAACAAGCTTAGAAACAAGGAACTTTGGAGTCTAACAATGTCAGGGATGCACAGCACAGCCCTGGTGAACATCCTTATGTGCCTCGATACCTCAACCACTTTAAAAAGTGGGAAGGTAAAAATCAATAGGAAAAATATAGGAATTAACACATCTTTATACAGTGGTCTAAAAATACACCCAATTTATCCAAATATTTGTGCCTATTTTGAGCAAGACTGCAGAGCTGGAAATGAGTTTGTAATATAACCAATACACCACTTCATTCACATACACTTCATGAGGCTTAAAATGGCTCCAAAAGCACTCTGGGCTGAGTGCTCCTTTCCATTGCAATGCCTGAATTACTGTATGAAAAACTGTTTTAAATGGTGCCATTAAATCTCCCTTTCTTCAGATGGATTTTACACAGTCAATCCTTCTCCAACCCAAAGTCCAAGTACCTTTTCTGCTAGTCCTGTGGCTTAAGTTGTGCTGGGGACAGAATTAACCCAGCCAGTGCCCAGCCCAGCTCCCAGTTAGCTGTGCTTTCTTGGTACAGTAGGACATGCTAACAACAGTCATCACAAACTTCAATTTCTTTGCTTTGTGTGTCTTATTCCCAGGTTTATTATTATTTGGAGACTGTAGTTAAAGTTGTGAAGAGTCAGGATTGACAGCCAAGTACCATTTAAATACGAAGCATGCGCAAAGCTTGGCTGAATGTTTAACAAGGTCATTTTATTTCCACAAGCACAAAATAACAAACAGTTCTACCATGTCAAAATGGGCAGTAATTTCATTTGACAGCTAAGATTATGGTCTGGGTATGTAGTAACATTTATTGGCAATCCTGCCAGTTGGATATGATTGTGAACTGAGCATAGTTAAGAAAAATGGGAATGCATTCCTTTTGTGACATGAAAGGCCCCTTTCAAAATGCTTCTTCAAATCAATGGATTTCTATACACTGCATGTATAATTCAGACCCACAGAGCAAAGAACCAATATGCACATGATTGACTCCCTATGCGTTCCTGCATGTTAATGGCAATGCAATCAGCAAAGATACAGAAAAAACATGTTTTCCTTATTTTTAGATTAACAGCAGAACTCAAGATAAGCAAACTGAGTTTATGTTCCATTTTCCAAAACAGTTCTTAAAACTGCAAAATGTAAAGCTCAGATATGAAACAAAGACATGTCATTTAAGTTGGAAGTAACAGTTTAATGGCAGAAGCTTGCCCATGTTGCTCTTCATTTTTCTTTTTTAAAGTGCCTCAGAGCTTAAATAAAAACAATGCCAGTTTTTAAACTTGCAGTAAATACTAAATTAAGAAACACTTTTTGGGAATTAATTCAGTCTGTGGTAAGTCATACTGTAGAAAAATAGTCAAAAGAACCCCTAATGTACAGGGCTGTGAAATATTAGGAAGTGTTAAATAGTACAGAAAATATTCTGGTTAATTAAGCTTACCTTTTCTTGCCAGTGTAATATGCCAATTATTGCCAGGATGAAAACACAGACACCAATTAAGGCTATAGCTGTGAGCAGCACAATGTTACTTGGGGTCAAATACAGCTTGGCACTCCAGCTACACAAAGAAAGAAAACCCAAGGAAACATTAATACCCTTCGTTAAGAAGCAGAAAACAGATTTAACTTACAAAGATGAAAACCTTTTGGGGTAGGACAGGTGACAACTTGGTCTACAGAAATGAGGGGCTCTACTTGGAAACTGAAGCTTAATGATGTTTACTTGGAAATATATGGCTTAGTGGAATTATTTTCAAGTAATACCATATATAAATGCAGTTTCTGTTTAACTTTTCATGAGTGCCGTGGACATCCTCAGGGAATGAGTTTTTTCTCATTAGGAGATTTATCTCCTGCCCCTGCCTGGGACAAGGGAAAATGCCTAAGAAAACCTTCCACAAAAGTGCCTGTGGAATGGGGAATGGAGAAGCAGAGGGAAATCAGCCTCTAAGATGTTTCCCCCACATGAGGAGCTGCTCTTGGACAGGCTCACGGGGCCAGCTCTCTCAGTGTGATGTTTGCCCAGGGACAGCTGCAGTTCTAGGCAATATAACCAGTGCAGTATGGCAGCTCAATGCTGGAGAGCAACAAAACCAGAACACTTTGAGGGCTTCTGGAACACATCCCTCAACCCAAGGGGGTCCTGAGGCCCAGTGAACACCCTTCTTGTCCTACAGCTCCCTGTCAGGGGACAGCTGGCAGCAGCAGGCTCTGGGCTGAGGCAGCACTGAGGCCTCTCAGGAAATAACACACCAGTGTTAAAAACAAAATAAAATTAAGAACTTCTTATTATGAAATCTGATTTCTTCTGGGGATTCTATCCTCTGCTATTCTACAGGGTCCATAAAGTCCCTTTAAAGAAAAGCAAAGATAGTTTAAGGATGAGAGAAATTTTTTTGTGTAACACCTTAAAATACCTCCAGATTATAGGTAAATTTTCATCTGGCAGATGTTATTTCTGTGGCTGTTAATTAGCAGCTCAAGCAGCACATCACTTCTTAACTGTTATTTGTCCTATAGTAAAATTAACTGCTGAAACTGATGTCAGAATCATTTCTGCATGATAAATGCAACTGACCTCACTGGTAGATCAAGCGGCAAAAAGCAGCTGGAATATCTGGCTAATGTTTTCTCTCACAGCAGAGAGAGAAACACACTCTTTGTGGGATAAACATTTCAATTACAGAGTGAATTCTGTGTTCAAGCTCTTGTGTAACCAACCCAGTCACCTTTACTTAAAGAAAAACATTCACACCTGTAGCAACAGCTACTGCATTCAGAAGGGCTCAACCAAAACCCTTCTAGGGAACAAGACAGAAATTGCATGTTTGGTGCAACAAAAACGCTTAATTCAGCCATTACCATGCTTTTAGTAATGTGCCAATAAGAATGTTGGTAAATCCAGCAAATATGTTATTTGCAGTAGTTGAGCTGGTAAAAGAGTTTGCTTGTTTGTATGAGCTGGTAATAGATTTTAATAATTTCTGAGCACCATGTGAGAGTCTGTGTAAACACCTGAGAAGGATCCTGCTCAGGGACAGAGAGAGCTGCACCTCAGAACTGAGCCCCTGCCCTTGCTCTTTGTTTTACTTTTATACAGGTAACTATTCTTAAACCTACACACAATGCCTAATTTAAACTGTGTTACTGTAACCTTGTGAATTGCAAATCAAAATGCTGGGGTTACCTTCGAGGAACATTATGAGGATAGGGAATGACTATAAGCTGGGAGTTTGGTATGATAGCTGTCCACTCTTGCTTTCTTATGGACTGAAAGAAAAACAAAGGCTCTGTCAATTCCTAACAAAACAACCTACTTAAAAGGAAACACATTCTCTGTTGAAACATACAAAAGGAGAAACAAAACTTAAATATAAGCGATTAATCCTTTACCTTTGTGTAAACATTTTATTCTGAAAGCTCTAAAATGCCTTCAAAAAAACCCCTCAAAAGTAAAAAGCAAAATAACTACTGCTGACATGAAACACAAGATCTGCTTAAAAAGTACAAAGCAGTAATAAGAAAACTGATTCTACAAAGGAGGCAGGCAAAGTGATTATCCTAATCAGAATCTGGCCCATTTGAGTCCCCCGCTTTTTACAGCAGTCCCAGCAGATCTTTCAAGACTGAAAATGGTGAGGACCCCCCTTTTCTGTCTCATCTGAAGATCAGAGAACACAGTAATCTCCCGCTCCCATTATACTGAGCACGGTTTTAGCACCGAGGCAGGATTATGTGAGTTCCAGGCTGGCCAGACCGACCCCAGGAAAGCCTCACAGCTATTACAGTCCATAATAATTGGACTCAGATCTAATACCCATTTGCCCCACAGAGAAGCACCACAAACCTGTGCTAACACTCAGACACAGCTTTTGGTCTTAGTGTTGGCTTCAGAGCTCACACACCCCCAAACCCAGGCACGCACTGTTCTCTGGGGCAAACTCCTCTGCATTCCAACTTCTTGGACATTCACACTTCAGAAAATGAAAATGCAGAGCGTCCCTGGCAGCATTTCCACCCAAACCCCTTCAGGAAAGGGAACACCATGAACACCAGTTGGCAGGCTGAGGTGTGACCTGACCTTTTCTCCCAGGGGCCGAGGAATGCCAACATAGAGGTGGTCGAGGAAGTTGGCGCTGCGTCCCAAGCCCAGCACGTTGTAGGGCAGCTGCAGGGAGTAATGCGCTGACTGGCTGAGCTGGCCAGCTGCAAGGAAGGCAGAGCAACAGTCTGAGGAGGAATGCTGGGGAAAAAACCCAATCAAGCAACCCCCAAGCCTCCACCTTGCTACACAAACACACATTTCACAGTCAGTAATAGAAATGGTTAAAAAAGTTTACTCAGTCACATGATTATTTAATTTTTAAAGGCTCAATCCCACATTCCCAAACTGTGGGCATTCACTTGGAGAATTGCTTAAATGCTTATCACTAGGAGATAATTCTTTTGAGCAGCATTTATGTGTTAAACTGAATGTCCATTATTTGTTACAAGTTTATCAACTGCCCACATTTATTTTGATATGATTAGTGCCAAGTCTTTTGCCCCATTGATTTACAAGATCAGACTTGACTTAGGTTCACTTTAATTCTTGTTAATCAGTAATTACTACTGAGGGACAAAATTAGCTAAGTAAATCTAATGAACAAATGTTCAAATAATAAATTGATTTAATGAAAAGAAGACTACAATGGTTGCAAGTTAATAATAATTGAAGGAGAAACTATAGGGGAAAATAAGATTCTTGGTTTCCTGAAAAGGCAGCGGGGAAACAGGCAAGTGTTGCAGCTACCGACAAGTTCCCTGACATCCCATTTCCAAAGTATCCACTTATTCCAGTTAAATAAAAGAACTTGTCACCTTTTAACTTCTGGCAAACAGTGCTAAAGTGCTCCATCTCCAGGGTCATTTCCCAAATCTAAAATGTGACTAATTCTGAAATTTGGGTAAACATGTAATATCTGAAAGCTCTGGTTACCAACATAGAAGCAGCAAGGAGCAAAGGTGGGTTTACTAAATATGATTTAGTTATAAAAACAAACAAGGTGTATGTTGAAACATAATAAAGACTTTCAAAATTGGTTTCTCTGATGCTGAAGGACTTTCCCCAAAAGAAGGTCCTGCTGTAACATGTAACATTGAAAAGCTTTTAGAGTTACTTTTGAGTGAAATGTTAAGGATCATGAGAAGACTGCAACCAAGATCTTTTTCCTTTCATCATACAAATGAAATGAATGTCAACTAAATTAAAGGAAATAAAAGAAAATGTTATATACTGTGTGCAGTCAGCCTTAAAGAGGTTAGAGAGTCAGACACTGCAGCTGCAATTCAAGCACTGAATAATTTCATGGCTACTAACACTGGTTCTTATGCCTACTAAGATAAGGATAATGAAATCTTATGCTTCAGAATGTAAATAGATTGGTTGCAAAGGTCAGAAAGGAATGTTTTCTTCTACACAGCAGGCAGAAAATGTGCACATACCTATTTATTCATTTGCTTTACAAATGGAAGGTATTAGCCAAGCAGCATGATAGCATATAGAAGGTTCTAGCATACATTAAAGCTGACTCAGCACAGGAGATCTTTGAGACTGTTTCTTGCTTTACTCCCTATACCTATCATAAATTCTGTTTGATGCTTACTGAAATGTTCCACTTGGAATTGCAACCAAGTAATTAAAAATGACAACTGCTCATCTGAGAAATATAAAAGCCCTGAACCAAGATGAACAATAAAAAGAGCAATTACAGAGAGCACTGTCAACAGTTTATTGTCATATCTGAAGTTCTCAGTCACTGGTAATTAATTTACTTATGAAAATATTTCAAATTTAATTTAAATAGCAATTTGCTCTGTTGTAAAACTATTGTAAACAGCTACTTGTTCCAAGAAAATACTGTTGCATCTTCAAGAAGGAGGGTGGGATTTATTTCTTACACTAAAACTGTTCTTTAGGCTTTTGGAGGGCTGTGCAGGCAAGATGGAAGACGTGGCTGTTGCTTCACAGTTTGTTTTGCTTCACCAGGAGAACTGTTACTATAAACAAGAATTAAAAACCTCCTCCTGATCATGCTACATGATCATGTTTTTCTTTTTGACACTACTTTTAAGACCATTCAACACTATGTCTTATGCTGAAGTCTTGTGCCTTTTGTTTCAAACCTGCTACTTTGAAGCATCCAGATATCATGGGCTATGGTATGGGTACAAGTGGGGGTCTTTCTGTTTTTGTTTTAAATCATAAATCACTAGGTTTAGTGCCTCAAAAAACCTTGGACAGAATAAAATCCTCAGCACTTTAGGACACGGTTTTCAGTGGTTTCAGCCTGGCAGAGATGAAATTTGTAAGAAACAGCTAATGACGTGGGGCAGCCAAACCTCGGAAGATTTTGCAGAGTTTGATATTCAGAAACCATCCTGGACATGTCTGAATCAATCTCCTCACTTCTGAAGTCTGGCATATAAAACTGGAAGCAATATGTGTCATCAACCTTTCCAAAGTCTTGTCTGAAAAACAGAGTGATGTGTCATCTGTGACACACACAGTCCTTGTTTCCTGATACCTGAATTAAGTCATTTGCCTTCTGCTCCATTATCCTGGTGCAAACTTGCTGAAAGCTCAAGGGTACCTGCTCTCCCCTGAGCTCATGAGCACCCTCAGAAGCTTGTTTCAGGCAGCAGGAAGCCTTAAATGAAGCATTTCACTTTATGAAGGGGAGGTGATTGCAAAGCCTTCTCTTGTTTGAACAGCTCTGATAACACGTGACGCTAGGTTTAGGAACAGCCTGGTTGAACATACATAAATAGATGCACAATACTGATAGTGTTCAATCAGTTTAAATAAGCTTATTTGGAGAAATTAAATAGAGCAGAACATACAAGATCACTACACAGAACTGAAAGACTAACGGAAAGTGATTTCAAACTTGTGGTTTCCTGAAGCACCATTCCTCTTATTTTTTATTATGGTTTTCTTGACAAAATATCATTTGCATTTAAGTAGTCAATTAAAGCCATTCAGATTAATTCAAAATACAGTAATAATATTTAGGCCTTCAAAAGTTCCCCAAAATTGACTATATTGGGACTGAATAGCTAAATGTATTTTCATAAATAAAAATGTTATGTTGTTATTGCTTCCAGTTACTACAATTTCCTCTAATTTGCAAAACGATGCATTTATCAGGAGCCTTAATGCAGTCACCAGAATAGTAACTGAAGGTATTTGTGAAATATCAGTCAACTTGTCAAAACCCCCACAAAACCTAATGAAGTTAGAAAATGTACCAAGGAGTTGCTTGATTTCAGATATACATCATTTTCCCCTGTTGACAATGCAGGCACCTTTTCTGGTTCAAACCCCAGGATTTGAGCTGTAGCCTTTAGTCTCAGACATGTTAACTCTTCTGCACCATCACTTACCTCACCACTGAGTGAGCACATCAATGACTGCTTTTACACAGATAAACATCCTAGAAAGAGTGAAAGTTATTCCAAAAAGTGCCCTGCAGAAGCTGCCTGGAGTGCTGCACAGCTGTGACCAACACCCACAGCAGCTGGAACAACACAAAGCCAGTTCAGGCTTTAAGGACAATTTCACAGCAAACCTGTGTCACTTCAGCGTCACAGCTGAAACACTGCAGGGATGTTTAATTTACAGCCATTCCTGGTACTGTGCTAGGGTGCACAAAGTGTTTCCCCATCTTTTGAAGCTGGCAGCAATTTATTTTACTCGAAAATAAGCCAGAACAACTTACTGCAGGAGAAAGGGAAAATATAACTGATAGTAATTACAGACCTATGGAATATGCTTTACAAAGCAGCTTTCAGAAAAAAAAACAAACCCACCACCAAAAATCAAAAAAAGCACAACAACTTCAAACTTGAAAGCTTTTCACAAAGCTGGAGAACTTTGTTCCTTGGCTTTAGTTGAAAGCTTTACTTCAGTTCTATTATTACTGCCTTTGGAGCTGTAGGTCACTGTTGGAAAAAGTGTGGAGAAAGAGCTCTTTTTCTGCTTCAAATGACGCAGTGGTAACTCCAGCTTTGCAAGCGCCCAGGGTGCCTCCCTGCTCTGCTCAGCTGGCTGCCTGTCTCCCTGAGTCTGTGCAACAGGGAATCCCACCTCAGTGCAGTACAACCTCACCCCTCGGCCTCTGCTGCACGACCTTGTTCTGCAGTTCCACAGGGAAGACAGGAAATTCAAAGCATACACTCGTGACTTTGACACCAATGACCTGCAGTGATGCTTCTTCTGCAAGCCCAAACTCCAAACCTGAGTCATTTATATGAGAACACGGATTTTCATGAAAGGTAACTTTGCACCATAAAATTGTAGAAGGAAAATGAGTAACTCTATAAAACCCCTCAAACAATAAAATGATCATATTGCTGATTGTCCAACCACACGCACAGGGGAAAGTTGTGTCACTTGTAATGCCTAAATATCTGAGGTCTGGTAATACTGCATGCAACATTAAAAGTTCAAATAGTTTCCTAAACAAAAGAGACTTACATAGAAAAATATACTAGCAGGGTATTCCCACCTAGATCAACCAGAAAATCCCTCTTACCAGAATCCAGCTATTCAATTATTACATTATTCCAGCTCGTTCCATGAATACACTCTTCTTCCTATACAGTGGAATTCTACACAATGAACCCTGCAGTGTCAAATGGCCATTGAAAATAGCCTGATTTTGCTTTTTCTGGCACATATTGCAATGTTTATGTTTAAATTCATGACTATAATGGCTGCTAGACATTTGTGTTCACCTCACAATTCAATTTAGTTAAACAGCAGGAAAACTCAATGCAACAACAGGGAAGAGTAAGCAGATTTCAAAAAACCAGGAGGGCACGACTTCACAGCATGTGAAAGGTCATTCTGCCATGGAAGGCTGAAAACAAAACAAAGCAAACCCAGCACAATGAAAGGGCTCTGAAAGGAGAGCTGCAAAGGCCATCAGCCCACACAGCTTCAGTCACACAGACGCTTAGACAAATGATGACTGGAGCCACGTGAGCCACTCCATGAAGCTACTTGTGCTCATCTTACATCCCACACGTGCATCTTGGGGCAAACCTTTACTGTTCGGTGTTCCTGGCCCACAGGATTAGCATGGTCGGTACACACAAGCTGCAATTATGACCCTATTAATTTCAAACTCTATCAGTGTGTTTTTACTTCAAGAGAGAAAATTAAGATGTCTGTAGCACAGGCTGAAACACAGAAAATACTCTCAAAAAAGCCTGGAAATGCAGATGTAGAGCTAAAGATCCTGGCTGACATTTAACTGTGGGATCTCCTTAAAAACAACAGCTCCACAAGAAATGGGGAGTGGAGAAGGCAGATCACAGGAAATGGATCAGGAAGCCCTGAAATTTGAGTTTGTGTATTCCCCCAGATTTACACCCAGACCTGATCTGATCTCAAGCATGAAATTCCTTAAATACTGGAAGCGGCTGGTCAGCTGATTTTCCTCTAAGGGAGAGAAGAGTTGTGGATATTACCCACAGACACAAGCCCAGCTCTTCTAAGTTCTAGTGCTCCTGTTGGAATTGCTGATCCCTGTAGCTATTGCTGATCCCTGTAGCTAATTTAACAGTAGTTCTCGTTGTAAGGTTACAAGTGAAATGAGCAACGGAAAAGTAAAAGCAGAGAATACACACTGATTATTATTCTGATATCTTTTAACAACATACGGGAATGTTAATAGGAGAGAGAACAATTCTAACCAATTTTTTTAAAAAAGCCCTCATAATTATGCAAATTTGCTGTCGTTAAGGCTTGGCAGATCAAAGAACCTTAAAATGAATTAGATAAGGAGAGCCATATGGGCCTTTTTATTTTACTCTTTGCACGAATATTGCCTGCATGAAAGGTACCATCACTGACAACCAAAGTCCTGCAGGGTTTAGGAGCTCAGAAGCAGAATGGGGACACTGCTTTGAGTCCTTTCTGGAGAGATAACTTGAGGTGACTGGTTCCAGTGGTCCTGCCAGTACCTGCTCCCCTCTGAGAGCAGCCCTAAAGCCAATAAACAACATCAGCTGACTTGGAGAGGGAACCAAAACAGGAATGCTGAGTTTTGGTTTAATTAGAAAAAGGACCATGTTTTTACTCACACTGCTTCTTGGCAAAGTGATGAATCAGTTTAAATTTTTATTATTGCATTATTATTTCATATAATGTGGCAGTAAGCCTCAGAAGATGATAAAGTTCACCATAATGTTTTAAAGTCATGATTTTTATTTCTTGTAAAATACAGCTTGCCTGTTTCTCCCTGTCTTTGTCCCCAAAACATTTGGTAACACCCTCATTACTATGTGAGAAACTGATCAAACAGGTTTCTGTGAGAAAAGCCCCCCCTGTCCCCTGCCTGTCCATTGTTAACCCTTTCCCTACCCTCTGTCCCCCATGTCCAGGATGTGACATCACATCCCCCCGGAGACCCCTATAAAAACCCAGGACACTGGGAATAAAATCCTCTTTGCTTCCTGCCTACGCCACGTGTGTGTGGTCCTTCCTGCAACATCTCAGGACCCCGGCGGGCCACGTGAAGGTGGGACAAGGGGCAAAGAGCATCCCCCATCAGCTGCCACAATATAATTAAAAGTTTCAGATGTGGATTGCTCTGTAATATTATACAAGGAATGCAAATATGCTGATGAAAATTAATTTTAAAATAGTACTTTGGAAAGCTTAATGTGGAAAAGATGTTATGTAGGTTTATACATGGCCCAAAAACGCCACATGGGTTTGGCATTGCCTACCAGTACACATAAAAGTATTGCTTGATGTATTTCTTGATAGTCAAATGCAAGAGGATTATGACAAAATGGGCTGTTTTTCAAGATAACAACCTGTAGGCCAGGAATTGTAGTTAGAATATTTACTGAATTTTACAAATTGGACTTGCAAAAGAACAAAGTCCAGCTACAAACTTAATGTAATACCTTCAGAAAATATGACTTTGAAAAGTTCCTGCAGGAATTATAGAGTCTCCGAAAAACCTATTAATTTATTAGAGCTGAGAAACTGATCAAAGGCAGCATTAGAAAATTCCCTCTAGCAATCCCGCTGGGGTCATAAAGGCACTTGGAATTCATTACTGCTATTTCAAAATGTCAAAAAAGAAAAGGAAATTCATCATGCCTGGACTCTGTTAGGGTTTTATTATTGTAAATGTGGTAGCAGTGAAGGTAATATAGCACTATTAAGTCATCTTTGATAGCTGTTTTCAGAGTAAACTGTAAAAACATCGCATTTCTAAAAGCTCTGCCCTCCTAAAATACCCAAACAAACAAACAAACAAGTCATAACCAACCAAACTCAGCAAACCCTAAAGATAACGTTTAAGAAAAATGTATTTGTTTTTGTTCTTGGAAGAGAGAAACAAAAATGATACAAGAAATGGGTCCAGATTTTAAGCTAGTGCAATTCCACAAAGACGTAAGGCGTTTCCAAGCTCAGTGCATGCACTGCTCAATGACACAGAGGAAGAAAAATACCTTTCTTTTGCCACTGGGCTGTTCTATAAGCTTGCCTAAGTACTAAGTGTCAAAGGGTCAAACAGACACAAACCAAACCCATCTAAACTCGTATTTCCTCACTGTAGGGTTTAGAAACAGTTTACACAGTTGTAGATTAACCTTTTAATAGGCATTCTGCACTTGAGATTCCCCCAAGTCTATTATTTTATCACCTTCTCATTAAAATTCTATCATGTTACACAAAAATTATTTTGAAAAGCAGCATGTAACATACCCTTCAGATATGCCAAATTCACTCCTGTACAGTTACTATTTATATCTCAAATATATTTTTAGAGAATCTAGTAATACAGACTCTACTACCTTTAAAACATAATTTTCAAGTAAATTGCATGAGTTCACTTAAAACATCAGATATCTGAGATTTGCAACTAACACAATAAGGAGGAAGAGTTAAAATCTTCCTCTGATTACATGAACAATGAATTTAAATGAGTATAATTACACCTAAGCAAAGGTTATGCTGTTTTTCTGATTTATAGACAATTTATAGCACTTCCCTAAAGAAGAAGAAAGAAGAGCAGTTTGATGGTTTTACTTCTGTGTTTCTTAGGTAAAAAATGTCTATCCTGTTACTTAGTTATTCCCCAGTATTGCTGATTATGTAATAATAAACCTGTGCTTCACAAGTCACGCGGCCAAAGGAGCCAGGACGCTGGGCTGTCCTTCAGTGGATTTATATTCACACGGGTGCACCAAAATGAGGCAGGCCTACAGTAAGTCCCAGGGAGCCAAGGAACAAACACACTGTAATCCTTTAAATCCCTCTTTTCTGGATTTAGATGCCTGTTTGCCAAATGAATGCACTCACTGAACTTTTTGGGGGAGGCTGGAAAGTTTTAAGATAGGGAATTTATAGGGGTTTCCAGTACCTCTGGCGGCAGCCCCAAGGAGGACAGAGGGGCACTGCAAGTGCAGTTAAGAGCACAGGAGGGATGGGTGATCTCCCATGTTTATCACACATACCTTGTAGTCCTTCTGTTACCAGAGAGGATGCAGCCATTCCCTCTGCAGCTTCCTCAGGCTGCTCTTGGTTTTATTGTGTTACCCTGACAGATGCAGTGAACAACTCAGACAAACACACCCTGTGCTTTCTGAATGCTATCCTAATCCTTGGTCACATGGCTACTACGAGTCTGGTTAGGTATGTCAAGGCCACTGTAGTTTCTTAACACATAATTGCTTAGGAACTGCAGAAAAAGTATATCATTAGCAGCTTATGCTATTTCACAAACTGATGACATTGTACCCAACAATTTCTCAGATACAGCCAACTGTTCAAAGCCAACTGGCACAGAAGGGACAGAAGGAAAAATAAAGCAGTTGCAATATTTGTAACAAAAATGTAATCTGTAAAGAAAGAAGAGAAAGTTGAGGGGTTTGGGCACTGGAAAGTGAAGACACTATTCAAAACCACTCCCATTTCACTCTGTAATCCTTCCAGCTCTTTAGGTTGCTGAGCTGATCTTACCTGACCCGTTTTTCAGGTAGCCATTTGCATCTACAGTGGTGTACATGATGTAAGGGCCAGGCTGATTCACTCCAAAGGGCTACAAGGGGAAAAAAGGAAAAGGCAGGCAAAATATTAGCAACAGGCAAAGCTATAGTAATTAAACAGTAAACTGAAGAAAAATGTTCTACATTAATAATTTATTTTTTATATTGTAATTGCAAAACCTTGCACCTGTTTTGGTCACATCATTATGTGGAAATTAATTTCAGAGTAAGGGTAATCAGTTGGCTAAGTAATCTTTAGTTTCTCCTGGAGAAAGTAATACTATTGAGTCCTCTGGCAAAAGAGTTAATGTTTGCTTGGAAGCTACAAAATAAAAAATGCTAAAAATTCAAAGAATTAACTGCATGTTCTGAAAAAGCAGAACTCATTTGATGCTGTCTGGGAGAACACATGATCTTGATGGTATTTCTGAATTGAAAAATACTGCTCAAAGTCCAATTTCTTATCATCATTTAGCAGCATTTCATTTAATTCATGAAAGTGATTGAATAGTTACTTGTTGAGTACTGGTATCCATTTTAAGCAAAATTCTCTCAAGGGAGAAAACGTACTTAAACATCAAAGTAGAGTCATGGGGGGAAATAAATAAATAAAATAAATAAAAATCCAAGGAAGTTGTGTATGACTGAGTGATGAGCCAGAACAAATACCCCTAAGAAACAAGGGGTGGGAAACAATCACCTGCTATGGCGGGGAAGGGAAAGGATGGGGAACTCTAAGAATAAAGAATCTATTTCCTTTTTCTTTTTTTAGTGCTGATATTAGGGCATCAAATCCAGTAAAGATGTTTCAAAGAATTTACGGAAAGAACACTAAAAGGAGAGATGATGACACATTTCACGCCATACCTCAAAAAACATCAGCTCAAAAAATGTAACAATAAGTGACAGTGATGGCAGGTGAGATCAAAGCCTGGAAATAATCACTGATTAGAATGAAGAGTAAGGAGGCCACAGAGGTGCTCTTAATGCACATCTATGAAAGATGAGTAAATAAGGTGAAATTTAATTTTTTTTTGTGCCAAAGAGCTGTACTTTGGCACAATATACTTTCTGTTACTGTCTGACAGAACTTCTATTACAATGGAGGCAATAGTGTTTCAGTGATCTTGATAATGAAATGGTCACCAACATCTGCTGTGAAGATTTGCTTTTTAAACCCTCTCTTTATTTCTGTAATTAAGCCAATAAAACTACCAAACTCATTATTTTATAACAGAAATTAAACTCTATGCCTTAAAATAGGCTCAGATAAAAAGCTGGTCCCACTGGAAACAGTTTTTCTGTTTTCAAGTCAAAATTCCATCTGATGTTTTCGCAGGGCTGAAGTGCTGCTGCTCGCTCTGATTGCTCTCAGTTCCACCTTTCCCTGGGAACAGTGCTAACGACTGGCCAACTGGCAGTTTGGTGGGTGAGGTGCAGGATCTCTGGAGATGGTGAAATCATGGAAACAGAAAAGAGCACATGTAGCTCTCTGCAGGCTCCTCAGAGCTCACTGCAATTCCTCCCTTCGCTGTTCCCACTCCTGCACTTCAGCCCCAAAGTGGCTCCATGGCTGAATCTACCCCATAATCAGTTTTGCTGCACTTTGTAAATGCCCAGAGCAAGACCTGGCACACTGCACAGCCTGGGCATCCAGCTGGATTACCAAGTTTCCCCTGTGGTCCCCCCCAGTGCTGGGTAACAAAGCCCCTGCACAGTCAGTCAATTGAGTTCAGCTCTGAGCAGGCAGCTGCCCAGTTATGGGCTCAGCAACAGAGACCTTGGCCAGTGGTGATTTGGATTACACATCCCACCAGTCAATAACTCTTTTAATATGTTGAGACTTTTTGGTATAATTGGACTTCAGCTGATTTGAAGCTAAATACTAATGCAAAGTCACGGTTGCACTTACTGTTATTTTGCGAGGACAGTCATTAGAGCAGAGGCCGCTGAGAACTGCAAAGACAAGAAGGAACTTGGAGTGTTTGTGTTCACCACCATGCTGGAAGCACTGACTCTGAAAGCTGCTCAAGTCTAGAAATAGTGTCAGGTACCCACCAAAACACAAAGAAACTGAGTGACTTCCATGTGACTTATGTCAAGGTGTAACATTTCCCAATCGGTATAAAGCAAATTCCTTGGCAGAAATGTATCACCTGGTCACTGTTCTATCACACCTCACTGGCTAACCAGCTTCAAAAGGAGATTTTCCAGTTAGAAAAATTCCAAATTAAAATGTTTTTACAGTTGTTCTTCATTTCTAACCACTTAAAATACTGACAGAGATTCAGCTTTACTGTTTTAACTGATAAAAAGGTAAAGGCTTTTCCTCCTATAGAAGGCATACTCTTGAAACTTGATTTAAAGCAATTCAAAAAAGCTGTAACAAACAAAAAACCCTTTATCTATTTATTCTAATAATTCAGAAGTATTATAAGCAGATGTGTATAATGCAATTTAATATCTAAAGCCTGTGAGAGTTGTTCAATTACGTGTTTAAAACTTACTAGTTTCAAAATTCAGTTCCATTCAGAAATGTCTGTTAACCAACTAAACGATGGACAATGAAATCCATCTGTTCAGTAACCCAAAATATCCTGTCACTGAGCATTAGAACAAAGCAACAAACACCACACACAAAATATCTAAGGTGTCATTCTGATGCAAAATTTGGACTTGGAATGGCAACAGTTTGGTAGAGCAGCAGGTCAGTAATGGCTGTGGGCAGGGAAGAGGATACACACCAGGCACTGAAGCCAAGGAAAAACATTCCTTCTCCATGAGTTATGGTATCCCAAAGCAAGCATGGCAGACTGCAAAGGAAGGCTGGGACCAGAACTGAAGGCAGGTCATCCTAACCACCAGGAGGGTTTTAAAGCCTCTAATGTCTACTCTCAGGCTCCCTGGAGTTCCGGGTACAAAATGTTTGGGGCCATTGAAACACTGAAAGGTGCCCATAAGATGCTCACAGTCCAATTAGAAATATTTCCCTATGGGAGTCAGAAATGCATTTTTCTAATATCTTGTGTGTAAATATTAACTGTCAAGATTCCCAAATTACCAGTCTTTGTTTGTGATTTCAAAATGTTGAAATTTCCAAATACAGTAAAATCTAGTATTTTATACCATCCAAAACCCCCCAAAAATCTGGACAGGTAAGATGAACATGTGGCAAAGCAGAATTTGAAGTCTATATATACATATGTACAAGTAGACTTTTAAAGCTATAAGCTGATTTTATCTGTTATGTATAAGTGCGTATGCAAGTGGAACCAACTCTTCCCATTTTGAGGCAGAAAGACACTGAAATTTGCTGTTCAGTTTCACTCCTGGAACAAATTACCTGACCAAGTAGATTTGACATCAGTTATAATAAGCAAAGCTGTCCATATGCCAAATAAGTGAACACAATGCATTTATTGATGCACTAACTCCACAAAGCAGGTTTTGTTACAAATACTCTCTCCTGTATCACAGTAAAAATATTTTTAGACACTCATTAATTCCCATTTCCTGGGCTTTCTATGCAAAAATACACTCTAGAAGGGTGCTAAAAAAAGGCTTGCCCCAGTTTTTAAGATAGATTTACACTGAGTGAATCAAAAAGCATGTTGCAAATTACTCCTTTCCCACTAAAATATCACACAATTATAACTCTGATATGGCTTTGTGAAGTGTAAGATTTTTCCAGAGGATTTGCTAAATGCTTTTGGGAATTCACTACCCATACATGGTGTTATTTAAAAGAAGGATTCCATCAACATGATAAATTACTTGATGCTATTACTATGAGAAGAGAGCTCAGGTTAAGGAGGGAGTAATCAGTGCATCAGCCCCAGCAGCAGCTGCAGTGCTGTTCGTGTGGTGCTGTGCAGAATGTGTGCTTCAGGAGGATCAGATACCTTTAACATGAAGGCAAATACAGTTTTTGAAGGTGAACCTCTAGCTGTTCCTGTTGAGCTTTGTCCCCACAGGCTCCCATACAGCCTCATTTTTCACTCCTTCTCAAGAAATCAATGGAGAAAGACAAGCAGTGAGCTCAGAGCTCACCACCTTTGCAGCTGAAGAACAGGGCAGGGCATGCAATTTGAAAACCTTATTGGTCTCAATTACGACTATCAGAACCTAACTGCAGCCCTTTGACCCAAGTCTCCCTTAGCTCACACAGCCTGGCCACATTCACTGCCATGCCGTGCCTTCCAGGCAGGTGTGCTTTGTGTCACATGGTGCTCTCAGGCTGGAAACAACACACTGACACACACACACGGGAGCAAACTGACCCTCCGAACACATCATGAAGTGTAAGCAAAACATACACCATTGCAGCAGCACTGAAGTGAAATCAGCCCTTTCAGAATCAGGTTCTGCATCATTTCCACAAGCCAGAGACAAGAACTCCAGCAAAGCAGGTCTGATATGGCAGAGGCACAGCAAAAAGCACCAGAGTCCCTCCTGGAAGAAAACACTGGAAGCACTCAAGGCACAGATGAACTGAAGTGCCCTTGGCTATTGTTCCTGAGAACAGGCAGTCACTGTGGACAGGCAGAGCACAGTCCTTGTAATGTCTCTTGGTTCCTTTCTGCCTCCCATGGCATACGTGTTTATATGTGCAGGCATCACTACATTTATTACTCCAATTAGTGGATTATGAGCTAATCTTCCTTCAAATTTTAAACAGCACCACACAATTGAAATTACAATATTTAAGCTGAATGACAGGTTGCGTGTATCTATCACCATTTTTATAATGGCAATACTATGTTGTGTAAGGAGGTGGGTTAAGGTGTTGGACAGAAGATTCACAGATTGGGCCTCCCATGTCCAGCTACTCCAGCCCTTTCCCTCCAAACCCATTAAATATATGAGAGACTTTCTTACTCTAGTTGTCAGGACCCCTAATGCTGGTAACTGCACTTTCTCCAGGCATTTGTGTTAGTACTTCACATGCTGTCACTTAGGAAATTATTCTTACTATTTACTCTTCAATTACTTTATGTTGTATCCTTCACAGACACACAGAACACACTCCCCTCCTTGTTATGCATCATTCCGGATTGAAGACATGGATCTTCTTTACATTTCTCTTTTGGCTCCACGTGCTTTTTCCCTGCAGCTCATATTTTTAAACACTAATCATTCTTGTTCTTTACTTCAGAAGCCAGCAGAGAAAGGAGTGTTTAAAGAGTTAGTATCTATCTTTAGAATTTTGCTGGGATGCAGAAGGAAAGGTCCAGGATCAATGGAAAGCTTTAGCTTAGTGAAAAATAAGACATACATTCTTGTAAAAAAGTAGTCAAGAAACAATGAACATTTACTTAAGGGTCACTGTGGCCAACACATGTATTAAAAACAGCTGAAGCATTGAAAATAGTGGTCAGAATTACTCTGGATTTTCATAAGTAAACTAAAATAAAAACAACCCCCCCTCTGAAATGAAACAAAGCCACCTGAGCCAAGCTCAGATTCTGCAACGAGATTTCTGCCCTCCCTCGTATTTTCCACACAGTGCTTTTTCTTTTCTACATTTATCACACACAGAGCATTACCACAATATTTTTACATACAAAGGCTTAAATACTCACATTCTTCTCAACATGCCTTTTTGACTTGATTATACAGTGATAACTTACCGATAACTTTAACAAAATAGGCATCTGCTTCAAAGTTATTTTTCAGTGTATGGATAGCAAAGTCCTTGTTGGAGTAGCCTTTGCTTAGCACAATGATATCCAAAATGCCCTAGAGGAAAAAAACACAAGTTTACATTAGAATGCTTATTTAGTTTAGCTAACATCCAAATGCAGAAATCAAATTCTCTCAGAGACACAAAGGAAAAAAGTACTGTGCAGCAAAGATTAGCTTCACTGCTGATTTTAATCTCTTTCAAAAACCTTATTAATATAACCCTAATTTTAGGACAGAGTGGTCCACCTACATGCTGCAATGCCAATGTTTGTGCAGAGCAGCCTTGCCAGGGCACAGGGACAGGCACAGCCACCCAGGGACTGTTTTGTGGGTACAGAGCTGAACTCACATCTTCGTAGATGTCAAAGAAAGTGGCCACCACGGCGTCCTTGATCTGATTCAGGTCCGAGAGCTCCCAGAACACCTTGAACATGCGATGGACACTCCTGCAGCTCACGTTGTTGCAGGGGACATTTTCTAGTAAAAATGCTTGTTGATTGCTGTAAAACATAGACAAATATGAAACAATTTATTGCTGATAAAGTCTAAATAACAGACATTCCAAAAATATTGTCACTAAATAGCTTAAAGTGTGCTGGAGTTAAATATAATAAAAACAAAGCTGGCAGCCACTGGCTACTTGAAAAACCATAAGCACTTATGTAAAATTTACAGTCAGAATTACAATCATTATGTCATGCCTGACTTAAAACAATGAATACACTAAATAAATGGGTCCAAATTAGCAGGAATAATTTAATTAACCATCCACTTAAAGACTAAACATAGCCTTACTTTATTCTGAAAAAAGTACAAGTGCATTTATCTGCCATTTTCTTTAATCCCTCCATGGTCCTTCATCTTAAACACATCCCCATGCTTTTTCATTATTTCATTACAATCTCTTCCCATCCATATTAGCTCCACTAATAAACTGTCTTATACACTGCACAATGTTTTAAGCAAATTTAAGATTGAAGCAAATCTCTATTTGTATGTTTCCCATTTATTTCAAAGCAAAATACAAACCACAAAGCCCAGCCTACCAGCACAGTAAAACAGGACAAGACAAACCAAGCTGGGCGTTTACTGAGGTGTAAAGACTCCAGACACAAAGACAGGCTGCAATACTGAGACAACAAGCAAAGAAACACACCAGAACAGCAGGGCTGGTGTACAAAAACCTCCCTTCCACAGTCTATGTTCCACAGTGCCCCTTGCTCAGTGGGACACACAGGGGCTGCTGACCAGCACCGTTCCCCACTGCCCTGACACTTCACCAGTGCTGCTGCAACTGGGGAAACATACACACCTCACCAGCCAGGAGCCCAACTCCTTGGGCAGGTTTGTATCCTGGGAGCTCCCCAGAATCCACCACTGCTTCGGCAATGGCAACAGATGCATCTTCCTCCTCTCCTGCTGGGGCAGGGCCAGGAGCCAGAGCAGCCAGAGCTCTGCAAAGCCCGAGCCCAGGGCAATGGCCCAACCATGGTATTTGAAAGACTGTCAAGCTTGCCTTACACTCTGTGTACAGACTATTGTTCTAAATTGTAAGCCTCGTGAATAGATAGGCACAAGAAGTTTATTTACTACAGGAATCTTTCTTCTTTCCTTGCATCTGCACTGTGAGGAAAAAGGAAAACATGAATCAAAGTAGCACTGAGCATGGAAAGGCCACTTTCCTTCACCCTTCTGTATCAACAAGAGAAACATAAGACAAACACTAGGAAGAAAAAAGCCATGTCAAACCCTAAACAGATGCTGAAGGCCCAAGAAGTGCACTGGAGAGGAGTCATCTTGTAGAGGAAATAAATAAATTCAGAGATGCAACATCCCCTGCCCCATGTGCTACATCTCAGCATGGCAGGAGGAAATGTTGGTGTGTGGGTTGTACTGCAGCAACAGGGAGCTGCAGGGCCTTATTGTCTGCAGAGGGAAGAGCAATCAGCTCTTTGCTGCCTCCTCACCCCTTCAATTCCTTCTTGGAAGAACTCTTGACACCTGGATTCAGCCTATGAGCTGCCAGTCGAATCCCTACATTACCTACGCCTTTAATACACAAGCATCCCTAGAATCAAAATCTCTACCTCCAGGCTTTATTTCTGCTACATACTACAATTAGTAAGAGCAAGTTTATGACCTTCCTATTATTTAGAACCAAATTTTTAAGATCTACCATCAGTAAAAATCTCCCTGTAACAAAGATGAACATCTGCATCCTGAAAATGACAGCCCAATGTCCTTGAAAGCCTATAAAGACAGACACTGCTGTAATGGCAAAACCTTAAAAATCAATGCTAAGGTGCTGTAACAAATGTGTAGCAGTCAATACCAACTCACCTTCAAGAGAGAGAGCAAAAGAACTCTGAACTAAGAGCAGCATATTGCCCTCAACATGCCATGTGCAGCACTTTAAATACCTGGGTATAAACACCAATGCAGAGTGGCAGCTCAGCCGTGTGCTGCCTGCATGACTCTATACTTTGGGATAGAGCTGTCCACAATTTGGAACCTTCTGACCTGAGTCACCTCTGCAGCAAAGGTAAATTTAATAAGGCTGACTAACTATAAGAGAGGCTTAACACCAAAGAAAGGCTGAAGACTTACCTCAGTTTTATTTTAACATATTTCTTTGCCATTAGAATTAAATATTTACTGCTAATTTCATACAGCTCTCACGCTGTCAGTTTTAGGTTCGTTCATTCACAGTTATACTGGGGACATCGAAATGACTTATATCTCACTGCAGATGTTCAGAGTAATTGAATGGCCTCTGGTTTTTTAGATTTGCTCAATTACAACGTGCTCATCAATCCTACATTTAAAAGAAGTCCTCTATCCAACCTTACTTCTGACAAGTGACAACTAACAATGATTTAGGAAGAGATAATTTGGTCAAATAAGAGTCCTTCCATATAAAGGATTAATACATATACATTAATTTAAAACTGAGCATGAACACCTAGAAAACTTTTTAGAAGTCTGTCATACTCAGTTTTTCATTCAGCTGTCCACAGCCAGTTGTTTTTTTCTCCAAGTTTCAGTCTTTACTGTTACTTATCACCAGTGTCAGACTGAGATAATGTATTTCCAGCTTCACCAGTGAAAAACATTCCCTTTGAGTAAGAGTGGAATTGAAAAGACTTAGATTACATGTCTGCAATACAAGATGCCAATTATTAGCATCTAATTGGAAACAAGTGTTAAACAAAATTTGTTTCACCTAATTAGATGGGGGAAAGGTGTTTACAAACTCACATACAGTACTTACACTTTCAATGTCACCAATGTAAAAAACCCAGCATGGGAAAAACTGAATATATTTTAGGTAAGACTGGAAGTTCAGATGAACCAATTAATAACTACTGATAAAATCCCTTCGCCTATTATTATTCTATATACACACACAATTGCTGATACAGAATTCATGTATGTATGTAGCCTGAAGAAAGATCTCTGGACTTGAATTCTAATGCACAGGTTTGGACTCAAGTCAGAAGTGAAAAGAATTCATACTGAACACATAAATATGTAAGAATCTACTGTGAATTCCGCATCTCCACCTACTGGAATTTATTGACTCTCTGGGTTCAAACCTCCCCAACACTTGCCACCACAAGTCAGATTCCAGTTTTTTGTTGTTGCTGGTAAGGAATGTCTCCATGCCACGAGAATACTGCACACTTGATTTGAAATCAAAGTGATTTGAAATCAGGGATATGGTAGGAGATGAAACAGTGAGACTTACAACAGCTCTGAGAGTACCTGGACCTGTTGACCACTCTCCTGACTTGCCCACACGGCAGGACAGAAAACCCTTATGTCCAACTATCATATCTTTATTTCAGACTTTTGTAGGTATTTGTAAGGGTTTGATCTGAAAGTACTTTCCTGAATTGTGATGGAAAGATATAATTGGGTTTAATCCTTCTCTTCAGTTATCACATACCAGTATATTTTCAGATGAACAAAATTGTTTCTGCCTCTTAACTTCTTTATGTTCCAGTCAGCAACTAGAAACCAGGCTTCCTAGACGATAGCACAGATTGAGGTCAAGAGTTTACAAAAATGCTTTTATTCTTTAATCACAGTAATCAATCACTGAAATTAGATCTGTAGATGTAGCATGAAAGGCTTCAGAGAAAGAAATAAACAGCTTGATCCAGAAGTGTTTAAAACCGATTAAATACGGTTTTCATTTTAATTTGCTCTAATTTAAGGACAGTTTTTAATTTAATTCCCACACTGTTTTAATTCTCTCCAATCAGTGACCCAGTTACACATTTTAAAAGGAAGTATTTGCTTAAGTCTCTCAGAAACAATGAATTAATATTCAGTGTGACATTCCACAGTGAGTGCAAAAAAATGTGACTTTCATTCCTATCCCAAAGTACAAAGCCTGTTTTCGTTCTCTCTCTACAAATACTGGATACCTACAACGTTAACATGCAATCTATTGCTTCTTTTTTAGGTTACTTACTCAGTTTTTGCCAGACTTCCTCAGCTTCCTGAACCTCCTTTTTAATAACTTGTCAAATCATCTGCCAGGACCTTCAGCCCTTATGCCTTACTGTGTCACTCAACTTTGATGGCAAGTTTGAATTTAATTTTAAATGCACTGAATTGAATAAGCAAACAATTTCCAAAGCAGGGAGAGCAGAGGTAAAAGTGTATCACAGCACTTCATTGCAGGGAGACTGAGGTAACTTCCTGGGCTTCTACAGCACTAACTATTTACAAACTATTTCTAACCTTTCTACATGGCATTACATTACCATGATCTTACACTAGGCCACAGGACAGAGGCTCCTACCAACCTTAAAAGATAAAATAAGTTTCTGAACTCCATAAATCTTCAGGCAGTCCTGAAGTGCAGCAGCTGTCAGGATACACACTAGGATACACCATCCTATGGTACAGCTCAAAACACAAGACTTCTGGGGCTTCAGTAAAACCAAAGAACAAGTTCACAGTTCTGATGCCACAGTATTTCTATGGCAAAGCAAAGACCCTGGTTCTAGTTTGCTCCCTGACTCTCTGCAGTCTGTATTCAAAGACTGCTGAACAGAAGATGCAAACTCGCAGCTGAGGAAGGCAAGGAGTGAAAAACTTGCCACTCAGGGCCGGAGAGCTTTAACTTGGCTGTGCCAGTGCTGGGCAGCAACAGCATCGCCTCCCTCTCGTCTGCCATGTCTGAGCAGAAGCACCTGCTCTGTGGGTTATTTTAAGGCTCCGAGGCACAGTGAGAGCTCAGCTGCTCACAGCCTTGGCTCTGAGTGCCAGCACACAGGCTGCACACAGGCATGGTACTCTTCAAACTGGGTCACTCTGAGCTGTGTGCCAGTAGCTGAAGAACTCGAACACAAAAATGTCAGTGGGTGACTCATGTTTAGGCAACCCCTAGAAGATCTGAATTGACTTCCTGGACTTCAGCACCGAATTCTCTTAAATATACACTGTCTGAAGTATCAACGGGAGCTCCTCAGTTCTTTTCCTTATTAATTCAAAGTATGAACCTGCACCCAAGCCTATCCAAAACACCACACAGAGGAAGATAATAAATACACCTGTTAGACAGACTTACTTTGCCTTGGTAATGCACTAGTGCAGGTATTTGTCAAAGAGTCTAGTAAGGAAGACATTAAGAGTCCCTGAAGTACTGGTTAAAATACCTTTTACAAGTGATGACATGAGGAAGAGAAAGGGAATAGCATAAATAATCTCACCCCTCTTCAGCTGCTGGGAAAGCCAGTTGTGCAGCATCAGACAGACTCCACTCCAGGCACAGCACGCTGCCTGTCTCCTGTCTGTGCTGAGGTTCACTGGCATCACAGCCTAAAGAGCTCTTTTAAGTTTTTCTTAGAATAAACAACTTATTCATCACTCCTACTGTCAAGCCAAAGGATATTCACATGCAAACACGCTGCTTCCCTTCAAGGTAACGCTAAGGACATGCCAGCAGGCCCATCAGCAGGTGCCAGGTGAGAGGTGCCCACAGGCTCCTCCATCTCCACGAGCCATGGCACAGCACAGGCATGCACCTCCTCGGGTCAGCTGCTATGTGGAGCACTGACTCCTCAAGGTACAGCAGTGGCCCTGGAAGCATCCAGACATGCCCTCTCCCACCTAGCACCAGATGGTAGCCAAACAAAATATTGGGAGAGCAAGTAAAGAAGAAAATATTTTTATAAAAGGATAAAGATTACGCTGACAAATTTAATAGGAAGGGTTAGAAGCTCTGTTTTGGGGGTGTTATTTACTTTTGGGGTGTGTTAATTATTTTCAGTTAAAATTGGACAATAAAAAATAGAGTTGGACAATATAAATCCACCGGTAAATTATGAGGTGTATCTAAAATTCCTGGTTTCAAAAGGGGCAAATCGCTATTGCATTTTTGAGCAGAGTCACCAGTCAGTGCTCACTCTGTGTGACAGCACGGAACAGGTTCCCCAACTCTCCTGCCTGGTGTTCCTACTCAACACTGAAAGGTGAAATCAGGGTTTTACAGAAGATGATTTGGGAAAGGAAAAGGAGACGATCAGCTCCTGTCATCTGGGAGGAGCCCATGAAATGCTGCCTCATGCTCCAGTCCTCGTGCAGGAGTCACAGCTCGAGCCTGTGCAATCATGCATTCTGAGCACAGCATGGAAATGCACATTCTCTGCTAAGTGTTTCCCTTTTTCCAAAGGGAAACACTTAATAGAGATCAAAAGTCTTGTTCACTTGATAAAATGAATGAGATGCACTAAAGTTAGTAATTTGTATGACTGATGATTGAACATGCACCTGATAGTTTTATTTCAAGGTTTGCATATACTCTACCTTCCAGAAGTGTTCTTGAGTATGGCAAGAGCATCTGGGTAGCCATCCATATTGTAATCTCCAATATGAAGTGTAATTGGAAATGAAATTTCTGTTGAAGCTTTGTCATTTTCATATGGTACAAAGCCCCAGACTGTGTCTTTATTTCTGAAGTCTTGCAAGACAGGAATCCACTGTAAAATAAAACAAAAAAAGAAATTGCTAAGTAAAGCAATCCGTTTTATTTATTTAACAAGGTAATTCTATTTAAAACGGCTGACATTTCTTCATCAGGATTCTTAGCCATTTACAAAGTTTCATAGAGGAAATAAGGATTATTTCCTAACTCTGTCATCAAATGAAAAAATTCATCTGAGTATCTTCTATATCCACTGAATTATTCCAGAACAAGAAAAAGTAGTTAAGGTTGTAAGAATAAATGACATAAAGGACCTGTGTTTTGGAATGTGTAAGGTATATGGAGATACTGAGAACACCTTAAGTGAAATTCAGGCCTGGAATCTAGGCTAATCCTTAAGGGTAGGAAAGCCCAGGCCATCAGGGCCTCAACACCCCGAGTCTCATGTTCTCCCCTGGAATGTGAGCCACAGGCATCATTAAAGCTGCTGGAGTGATGCTGATATCAAACTGCTGGATACCATCTGTGTGCTTCAAGACAGGATAGCCGCTCAGATCCCAATTCAGTGCTGCTCCTGCTTAAAGTGGGAGGCTGGATCTCCTAAGGTTCATTTCAGCTCCAGTGAGTCTATTATTCATGGATATTTAGAAGTTCAAGAGCTTCAATTCCCCTCCTATCTCCCCAGCAGCACCAGATACTGAAACGTTTGATAAGAAATTAAGATTAAAGTATCAAACTGAAAGTACAAAAGAAATGCAAAGTATATTTCTCCAGGACAAGAAATGGAAATGCATCTGCCCTTACTTTCCAAAGTGCCGCAGAGGTGCTAAATAGGAAATTATCTTAATTAAAATCAAAATAATTTTTTAAGTCAGTATGAAGCTCAAGTACCAGGGTTAACATTTCAATGCTAAAGAAAAATTCAGTGCAATTTTTAAAGTCAGAAGTAATTTTATATGTCAACTAACTGTCAATGCCTTCAAAAGGACAGGAGGGTGCCATCTTAAAGGATCACTGTCAGCAACATCAAAAGCACTTAACAGATCTCACATGTCTCTCATCCAAGCCTTAATTTAGCTATTTCAGGCACCAGAATGAGATCCATGACAGTATCATTTGCTGCTGTGGAGAGACTTCCTCACTAATGCCATCCAGTCATCAACAACATTCCTGCCATATGGCAATCATGGGTGACACTTGACTTGTCCCTTGAGATGCCACAACCACAGGACCCCCGATTATTAAACAAGTGCACTAAGGTCAGCCTGGCTTGGATATCGCCCGTGGCTTAGAAGCCTGGAATGGGTCTGCCTGACCCTGCACACACTCAGGGCATGTCTGCCCACGTCAGGGATGACACCTGAACTGCAGGGATGATCCACAACACTCCTGCTGAAAACTCCAAGTTGAAATTAGACTGATTTGGACCCCCACATCCTGTGACATACACGTGTCTATTTAGTTACTGGAGGTTTGGAAAAAAACTAAGAAACAGAAAAGAAGAAAAAGACTCAACCCCAGGGACATTTTTCAAAGGGTAAGATTTCTTACCACTTACTTGTCATGCAGAAGACAGATGATACAATATTACTGCGAATACTGTAATTTTGAAAAACACTGATTGAAATCAGAGCCATGAAATCTAATACAGCTTTTACTTTACACGGTACCATTCACACCGTCATTGCAGTGAAATCCAATTATATCCATCATATACTTTTTAAATGTTCCCATGTATGGTAACACTACTTTAAAGAAGCAGAATTAAAAATGAATTTTTAGGCACAAGTATAAATTGGTCTTCTCTTTTGACTCTAGTCAAAAAATGAAAATGTGTTTGTCAACAATAGAAATTTTCTACTACTTCTGTATTTGATAATCCAGACATTTACTTTAAGCTTCATGTTTGCTGTTACTATTTTAATAGAAAAATACTAAAACTGATTTCTTTCCTTTAAGATAGAAATAGGTGGGTATAATGAGGACACACAAAGCACTTTTTTCCAGTTTTCTGATCATATGTTTTCTACTACGCAGCTCAGATGAAAAAAGACTGAAAAATAGAATGAGTGTATCTAAAAGGAATTTTAAATGAACACATAAAATTCAGCCAGAGAAATCAGATTTACTTCTCCCCTTTCTGTTAAATTCCATTGCATGCCACTAATACCATTACTTAGAACATTTATATAGCTATTTTTGATCCTTCAATTGATGATTTTGTGGCTAAAAAAAAGAAAAATATTTAAGTGTCTGAAAATTTGCTTTTAAGCTCTTCAAACACTTTTTTTTTCCCAACCAGTAGAAAAGACAATGCTTTAGTGCCGTGGAAAGGCAGCATCTTTTTCATTTGGAACAAACAGCCCCATGATTTCAGGATGTATTTGGCTTCCAGTGCCTACAAAGGTCACCTGAATCGCTCACACAGCTGAGCAGCCACTATTGCACAAAAAGGAACTAAGTAAATGACTACACTTTACACCATTAATATGGTGTTCAAAGCCCAGGAGCCGATGATCCCCAACACTGATCCAGAATCACAGAAAAAGGTAATCAAAGCAGTAAAGGTCACATTTTCAGTGCTCACAGCCCCACAGCTGCTTTCAGAAAGATGAGCAATTGAGAAATGAGGATCTTGCAGAATCCGAGAGTTATGACAATTACAGCAGCTAGACCCCCCTCCCCCCTTTAACCTGTTAGACAGGAGTGAGGAAAAACTTCTGGCATTGTGTATCTGCAGCTGATAATGGATGCTGTCCCTCTCCTCCCTGGCCCAGTGAGTGACATCACAAAGACCTGTGGTTTGCTGTACTATGCTCCACTGTGTCCTGTTTCACACCTGCTACATTTCCAAGAGGAATAAAAATATAACCTTTCTATTGTACAGAGAAGGGCTGTAAGAATTATCCAGCCCACGAAGAAACTCTCAAATGAAGGGACTGAAATAATACTGTTTGCCTAAGGAAACAAATGAAAAATCACCCCGAATACTTGGCAAAATTAAAAGAAGGATTAGTCATCTCCAAGAATATCACAGTATCTGGAGTCTCTACAATAAATAGTACCAGGGACTTGAAAACCTTTCTCAGATTAGACTGCAGGTGAATTCAAAGAAGTCTGAGGTGTCCTAACAGCTGCCACAGTCTGAAAGAGCGCGCAGGATCCTGCTTCAATGTGCCAGCCTTTCTGCTGTTGCCATGGGAACCTTCACATTCCTGTAAAACATTAGCAGGTCTGTATCTCCTGAAGTCACTCGTGTGTATTTAGTTGGCCTTTACTTCTGCTCCATCATCCAAAAGAAGAACATTTATCTGAGGTATTTCTAATACTTCTAAAGAATAAGTCATTACATAAATTAAAACCTACAGTGAAAGATTATCCTGGAAATAATTTTCCTAATTGGCCTGGCTCTCATTATTTCCCTCAAACTGCAAAGATTAAATAAACAAAAGGCATTTATTCCAGTCTGTTGTCACCAAGTTTACATTTACCATTTCTCATGAAGATTAACCTTCTTAGTCAAAGCTTGGAAGCTGAGTCATCTGGTCTCAGGATGACCAAACTCAGTGAAATGAAACATTTCCCTTCAAAACAAATCTGGGAACTGACAGGTTTGGATAGAGTGCTACCTGAAGGCAGCCTGCAGCACCTGGGAAAAGCTGCAGACATGTGACTGAAGACAGTGATACTTTCACTGTTTCAGAATGGAGAAGAGAAAATGTTTTAAAAGAAGAAGCTCCATTTGAGTGCAAGAAAAAAGAACTCTAGACAGAATTCTTTCAAAAGGTTAGGCCAGAACAGGTCATTATTGCATGCCATTTGATACTGTAATTTTTAATTAAAAAGCCATTCCAAAAATATCAAGGGAAAATTGCTTTAAAGTTTCTAGGTAAGTATTAGCACTTTTTAATACTTTTTTCCTAGTAGGCTGAGACTCTCTTGGATTATTCACTTTTTAAAGTGAAGTGACAATATTTAGCTGCTAATTTTTATCTCAAAAGCCATTACCTTGGAAATATTTTAAAATTGAAACTACAAAGTGAAATTACTAAATTGAGTAGACACATTAAATACAGGTTAAAATTTCATGTATTAGTAATTAGTTTACTCATAATTAAAAAATGAAATAATGAAGGAAGGTAAAGACTGTCTACATGCAATGTTACTAGTGTTACAATAACAGACTCTACTTTGGAAAAATTGTGGTATTACACAAACTGAGCCACACCTTCCCCTGCCACCACTGCACCACTTCCCTCTGGGAACAGCCCATGAGCAAGAGCTCACACAACTGCTGCTCAGGCCCCGGCTGCTCTCAGGGAACCAACAGCTTGGGATCTGCCAGGACACCAACTGCTGCCGTGGGCTTGATTCTCTCCAGTGAAATCCCTTTAGAATCTTTGTCTCCAACATCCTTGTTTTTCTGTTATCAGGAGTAAGGCACTGAGCTGAGAGCTGAAGAGCAGCTGTCCTGTGACAAGGAGCACTGCAAGGGGTGCCCAGTGTGATGCCCACCCAGAGCCTGTGCTCACCCTTGCACCAGGAGCAGTGCAGGTATGGTCACCTGAGCATCCATAAATCAAACCCCCCTGTGCCACTGTGCATCCAACAATGCTCTCATCTCTTGTCTGTATTCTGTGTTTACAGGGAATGAATGGGAAAAAAAATCCAAACCAACCAAACAGCAACCCACAACCAACCAACCACAGCAAGACATGATTTCTGAGAACAGAGCTGTCAAGATCAGAGGGCTAAAAGAGATAAATTGCCAAATTTAGAGTTGCTCTGTCCTACACTGGTGGTATATTCCACCCCAGTTATTCTTCCTGAACTGACTAAGCTGTGAGCTTTCCTTTCCAACGCACAGTGATTTTCCTCACTTGTAGCAAAGTATGATACAGCCTCTGTTCTATACATTCTGATTCTTTAAATGAGAAAATCTACACTTGAAACTTGGGCTACAGACTGCAGCGAGTTCACCAATACATTCTGAATTATACATCAGAGAGGGTACTTCTTTTAGCACAAAATTCTACTTTTAATTTGTCAGTAAGGGAATAATCAGTAATTCATAACCTTGTGAGCAACATGCATGGCACACACTATATAAGTACACTACAATGGGGTTTGCTGTCAGCTACAAAGACTTCATACCCCACACCTTGGCCTTTGGGTCCACATTGCTACCTATGAATTTAGTAAAACACTTAGTAAGGCATCCAACAAACATTTAGCTCATTTACTGATTAGACTAGATTATCATACACTTATATAAATGAACATAGAGTAATCTGCTCCATAAATTATGACCATGTCTCTCAAAGCCAGTGAACAAATGAACCTGCAATAGTGTAAAAGAAACCCAATTCTGAAGATGTACAGTCTAAAAAAGTTTTCATATACCACTTTTTTCAAGCAAAGACAAAGTAGAAATAAGGGGTAAGAGATGTGGGCTGGTTCAACTTGAGAGATATATATATGTGTGTGTATATATATATTTTTACTCTAAAAGAACTCCCGAAGTTAAACTAAAGAAGGTTATTTGAGTTAATTAGATCTGTTTCCAACCTTGTTTTTCAACCCACGCTGGAGCAATTATAGTGCTTTGAATGCAGTGGTTTGCAATCAAGAAACTCCTCAGAAGCACCCAGCATTTTCTTAAGTAGAATTATTCATAATAAAGAATTCTAGGTATGCAACATCTTCCACCAAACACGTATTTTTTCACATAGGAAATACATAATAAATAAATAAACAAAAAATCTCTTGTATTCAATAATTACAGGTAAGGAAATTTCATTTCTTTCCCAAAACCCAGTTTTCTATTTTGTATTAATTCATGAAGCACAGTATTTTCCTTGGTCTTTGCTAATCCCAACTTGCATTACCTGATCCAATCCTAGCTTTGTTAGGTAGATGGCACTTCTTTGACATGTTTCATCTTCACAAACTGGCAATAAATGTTCACTTTGTCCGTCTCCATCTGTCAAAGAGAAAAAAAGACTGTCAGTTTTGTATTTACAAGATCAAAACCCCTGTTTAAGAGAAGCAATCAGCTGTGAACAATTTATTGCTTTTTTCAAGGTGAAAAATTACATGAGATAAACTGGAAGCATTCAAAATCCTTAAGCTAATAATCTAATTTGGGTCTCTTGTTTGAAGATTGCCTTTGCTGATGTATTTTCATCTTGACCCATAATACAGGGCAAGTTTTAAATTTTACTGACGTATTTAGAAGAATAAGTCTGTAGTAATTTAATCAATGCCTGTGTTCAGTTGGGAAGAAAATTACCTTTAATACAAATTCACCACCACAAGTCCACCATACCAACTTACTTAATTTTCTGAACTAGCTTTAAACTCTTGTGCTGTCAGCAAGACTTTAAGAAGAGTCATGACTCCGTGTGTAATATCTTAATGTGTACTTAGGATAAAAAACAACACTGCAAAGTTGATTAACACAATGGCTAATAAACCCCAGGCTTAGAGAATTAGGTAAATCTGAGTAAATAACAGGTTTTCAGAAACGTTCTTCAAGTGCCTTTAATCCATGTATTTCCAAACCCTTTAGCAGAATAATGACCTTTTAATGTTTAAACAAGCAATACCTACTTGCATCTCAAACTCTGACAGACAGAGCATATAATGGGGGAAAAAAGTACTAATTTACTGCTCATTATCTACCCCAGGAGCAATCCCTGTGTTGACACGCTGACCCTGCATCCCTGCCTAGCACATCCGAGGAACATGCTGGGAAACCATCACTGCAAATGGTTCTGAGTACCAAAGGCCTTCAGCCACATGTAGTGCTTTGCCTTGCAAAAAACCCAAACCTGTTTATTTAGGCAAGCGGATTTGGTAAAATTACTTGATAAAATCTCCTTAGTTAATATGCAAAAACTAGATCATCTGCCAAAGTCACTGAACTCCTTCTTCCCTTTCCAATATACTCTTGACCACAGCCTAGAACTTCTGTCAGACTTTAAAACAAGAAATGCTTTCTCAGCCTGCCAACTTATATTTCTATGAAGCTGAGCCTCCTTTAAGGGTGTGTGCGTGTAGATATGCATACATATATATAAATATATGTATAGTTATATTTACTGGGTCCCTCCCTTATTTTATCAGGGAGTTGGGAGATAGAAAGTAGGGTTATAAGGGGAGGAGGAGTGATGAAAATACCAGACTTCCCCAAATATCTCCAAGTGATAAAGCCAAACCCTTAGTGGCTTCCTACATTCCATCTGCCTCATGAATTATCTTACCTCGCCACCAAAGCCCTCCCAAATCTAACTGATAGCAATCCAGTCAGTTCACATCCCAAGAGATGGGAGAGGGAATGAACACACTGAACACAGAAATGAACAGAGCAGCTATTGAATCCGAGCGGGTTGAAATCAGCTCCAGCTTCTGAAGCTGTTTGTTTTCCTTCTGCAGCATTCAAGAACAATTAAAACATGTTACTCACTTGAATCTCTCCTTACATGAACTAGATCAAATACTGTTAGACTGCAGGCTCTTTCTAAATGTAAACGGAAGAAAGTGTTCAATTTGCAAATTATAGACTATGAAAATATTGATGGATTTGCTAAAATAGAACTAAGCTGAAGAAATGTGTCTTCTGAATATAAAATTTAACTTAAGCTCTAGTGTTTTAATCACATTTCTACAAAGGTTTCAATCTGAAGTAATTTTAGAAGATTTTCAGTAACACACAAGGACAAAGAACCTTCAAATTCCTCTTTTTTAGAAAGGGACAAGGATGTTCTCATTTTAAATTAGGCTATGGGGCAGAGGAGAATATAAAATATTTGATTCTACTTGCATTGCAAACATTCATTTTGTTATGCCAATAACTCAGTTTGATAGCCTGGCTAATTAATGTTCAGCAGCACTGCAGTGTATTGACAAAAACAACCTTGGAGCTTTGAAGAGTAACCAATCTATAGGACAGCAAGGACGGAACTTGCATGTGATGAGACACGAAGCCACCACCTTATAGATGTTCTAAAGAAATTACAGGTATAAGATTTGATTTTAAAAATTCAGTATGATCAAAGAATGAATAGAAGGTAAACATGCATCAAACAACATACATCTGCCCCTGCAAGTGAAAGTAATGTGATATATAGCCCATATTGGAGGGACACAGTTTCCACAATTCCCTCGACCAGAACCTACAGGTCCATTTACGTATTCTATCATAGGATCATGTTTTCAGTTGCAATTTCTCTTCAATTCCGTGTAAAATATATATGAGAGTTCAATAACTAAATAAGGTTTACAATCAGAGAAAAATATGTTGAAAATTTACAGCATTTTTGAGAAAAAGATTTATTTAAAAAATATCTTTTGTCAAAAAATGTCTTGAAAAAAGAGACTGAGAGGCCATTCTTAAGCTCACATAGATCTCAAATTATTGTTGTATTCACCCCCCAAGAGTTTTTCCAGACAGAGATATCCATCCTATGAATACTGGACTGATTTGACTTGGTTGGTAGGAGGGTTTTCCCCCTCTCTTTTATACTCAGTAAATTTAAGTCAGTGAACTTAAAGATCACAAAGAAATTAGATACAAATACACTAGGTACCGTAGAGAAGGCAAAAGAAATTTTAAATTTAAAAAGCATCAAGTAAAACATCAACAATGAGAATGTAACTGGAAATAGGACATCAATGAAACAAGAATATCTTCTGAGTTGTAGCAAAGGAGCTCAAGAAAACCCACAATTAGTCAAATACTGCATTACAGAAAGTAGCAATCAAAAGAAAGCCCAACATCCTTCATCTCTATCATAATATCTTATTTCTGCTCTAGTTTTTATTTCTAATGCACATCTTATGATGTACAGATCCATCTTCTACTCTTGAGGTTGTTTGATCAAAAGCTATTTTCTGAAGAAAAGTCAGAGATTGCCAAAAACAGTAACACATTTTACAAGCAACTGCCACTGTAAAATAATTTATTTAAATGTAAATCTTGCATCAATTTTTGTTCTAAGAGCCTGAGAAGGAAAAAACCCTCCTCCACATCCAGCCCTAAGCCCAAAGCTAAAGCAGAATCCATTGCACTCTCAAGTGTCATTTTAAACTCTCCTCATCAGCACTAACTAGAAATACAATGTTTCCTGCATTTCTGAAAGTTTTGCAAAGACGCTGTGGTAAACCAACAAATTGAGACTTCACCATGGACCTGAAATGCCAACTTTTCTCAACTTCTTGCTTGGTTTCAATCTCAATTTAAGGAAATATCCTTCAATTTTAAACTCTGATCTTGAATTTGAATTCCTCCACAAAGGAAAAGGAGGACAAATTCAAAAAGAGTCTCATTAAGACATCACTCAGTGCAATTAGGAATCCACAGGGGACCAAAGATGTGTTGGTGACAAGGGCTGGATGATCCCATCAAACCTACAGCAGTTTCAAATATTTATTAAAAATACCCTCTTTAATAATCTCCTTCAGCCTGGATCTACCTAGGAAATCTCTTTCTGCAGATCCTCTGGAGTTTGCACTCAGTTCCTGCTAGTCTGTCTTTCTATTACTTTATGGATTTTAAAAAATCTCAGTCCAAATTGCTGGGAATCTCGAGCTTATTGTTCTTCTAATTTCAGTTTCATTTGTAGCAGATGCAGCCAAACATTCCAGACTCCAACTTTCCTTTGCTATCACTGCTCACCTTGGAGCATCTCGGACATACAAATAAACTCAACTGTTAATGAGCATGTTCTAAACTCTCAATTCTGGCTTGAGGATGCCACTAACTAACTACATGGTTAATAAAGATCCAGTTTTATAGGCAGTAGAAAAGGCTAGAAAAAGAACAGTCCCACATACTCATCACCTGCAAACCTGTACTTATGTCTAAATATGTAAAGCCAAAATTAGCAGTCTTATGCCATCCAGAAATCATGTGAGAATCATTACTTACAACTGCCTGTTCACTGTGGTTCAGAGAACAGCCTGGATTCCTTCCAGCACTTCGCCTGTGGTTCCAAAGTGCTGCAACCCAACCCAGCCCAACCCAAATGGAGGGTACCCCAAAAGCCACAGTTGGTGCACATCACTGGCAGCACCTCCCACAGGGAGGGAATTTCTCCCAGAGAAATTACCTGCAGCTGAAACTCACTGGGAATGCTCACACTGCAAAAAAACATGGCTCAAGTATTTCCAATCCATTCTAACAGTAAATTGGAGCGAAAGTAGAAAACAACTTTTAAATCAGATTAAAACCAACATAATGTCATTAAAACTGTTCTATGTTCCAAATGCAATACTGAGGTAATGTAGCATAAGCGTGTTTTAAACTGGATGCACAAATAGCAAATGGTTAAGAACAAAGTTAACTGTATAAACCAAGACAGTGAGAATGGCCCAGCTTTCACAATTCTGAACTTGCTGCTACATAAAAGCAAGACCCTCCATGTACCACGAAGTTCTTCATGCCTTGAGAACCTGCTGCTGAGAACACACACTCAGAACCAGTCATGGTCCCTGTATTACCACAGACCTTTTCCAGGGCAGTCTTCCCAGTTCTCCTGAAAACAGTGAGGGAAAAAAATCCTCATCATAGTACAATAAAAGCCAAGGAGTTTTTCTTTGCTATTGACTGTAAGTCCAAATAAGGATAGGGCATCTCATGTGTAATACAATACGGCCTAATGAAGCTTTACATGCTTTTTATTCCACCATAGGTTTAGCTTGCTCACATCTCTCCCTCTTGTCTTTGCCCAGTTCTCCTTTCTCATGAGCCTTTCATTTACAGTTCTGAAGAACAGTAAGAGGATAAGGAGGGAAAGCCCTGCTAGGGGAGTGCTAAAAACAATCCCCTTCTGTGGCAGGCCACAAGCCTACAATCAGTACAACTGAGTTTGATACTCAAACCAAACAAAGGTTTGTTTGAAAGCTGATTATCTTAATGCTATCTTCTCTAGTAATAAAATCATTGGAATTTTTTTGTCACTCTCTGCCTTTAGGTGTTCAATGAGATGGTCATGACAGAGACAATTACAATAAATTACTAAGATAATTACATATTATTAAAACAATCAGTGTCAGCTGCTCTTAGAAAATGTGAATCATAACTTCAAAAAACAGATGTACAGAGCTTTTACAGATGATTCAAAGTTCTGTGGACATTAAAGAAACCCTTATAATCCTCTCCTTCACACTAAATCAATTCTGACTCCAAGTCTGTCTCCATCCTTCCAAAAGCTCTGCATTCACAGCTCTACTGCAGGAGAAGCATTTACTGCAACGTGCCAGCAAACTGCATCCAGAGACTACCAGGCTGCACTGGAGCCAACAGTGCTGCCTTCTGTCTCAAATGGAAATTCCAGCACTAACTGGAACGCAAGCAGGAAAAAGAAACCAGGTTAAATACAATATGACCCCTCCTTCCCCACCAAACAAGAAGCATCACAAATTCCTCTTGCAGTTTATGCTGAAAGCTGCTTGTTCTGACTGTTCCATGTGGGACACTCCCAAGCCTGGCCGTCCTGTTTGGAGCTCTCTGATGGCACACGTGTTAAAAGTGGCAACAAACCTCCATGTGCTGACAAATGAAGGCAGTAACAGCTACCAAAGCAAGTCACTTGTGTGACCTTCTGGGGTCAACTCAGCCTGGGCTGAGAGTTCCTGTTCTATTAACCAGGAACTCTGCCCAAGGAAAATTCAGTCCTGAATGAGGAGATGAAGTCGTTCAACAAAGAATGAATAAGCAGGTGGCACGTGCACCACTCCTCCAAAGTTACTGTTGGAAGGAAAGCAAAGTAATTCTTAATGTACAAGCCCCCTGGACAAAAATTAGTATGAAGAAACAACAATTCCTTTTCCCAGGAGATACCAGCATTTGTCAGCAGCATGTGAAAGACCTGGCAAAATACAGGAAATTGATATTCCCCCTCCCTGAAACAAACACTGTTTGGGAACTACATTTAAAGCTAAGTGGACAAAAATATCTCACTGTATGCAAGTCCTAATAAAGACTTGGAGAGAAAGAAATATCAGAAGTAGAGTTTATATTTTGGAGGGAGTCAAGAGCACATATAAAGTTACTTAAGAGTGCTCAGTCACACATGGCATCTAAGGCTGTAACTCCAGCCCATCACTCAGCACTCTCACAGGTGCCAAGGCCTGCCAAAATGCACTGAAATATTTGCTCTTGCAAAATTAGAGAATTTAATGCAACAATATCTTTATTATATGATTTATCCTGTACAAGTTCAGGGAAAACAAAAAGTATCTCTTGGATATTCCATACCACCACAGGTACAATTGTTCCCAGCTACAATTTAGTGGCAAATGGATGGGAAACAGCTGACAAATGTGGGATTTCTGTGGACGTCACAGCAGAACAGATGCCTTATGGATCTGGAAATGCAGTGTTCTAAACAGCAACAGGAATGATATGAAATGATGGTATACACTAAGTAACTATGTGATAGGGACAAACAAGAAGGACGAGACGCATGGAAAAATAATCTGAAGGGACCAAAGACAAATTTGAAACCATTGTATTCAGCAGTTTCCTCCATGGACTTCACACAATGGCTTCAACTTAATATCTGTCCTGTATATACAGGCCACAACAAAGTTCTTTGCCTTAAATAAGCAAAATCAGTGACTGATTAATTAAACTTTTACATTTTCAAATCCAATACCACAAAGGGTGATCTATCAATCTCTGCTATCCAACCGAACCTAACACAGTTTAATAGCAATTACGACATTCATTTCCTACAAAAATGAATTAATGGACTGTATAAACTGCACAATATCCCATGCTAATTGTTTCTAAGTCACTACTGTAAAAACATATGTCATTAATCTTTAAACTAACAGGAAAATAACAGGTTTTGTGTCCAAAACATGGGTCACATTCATCTCATCCCTAAAAAAAAATACAAAAAAGGTCATTTTCAAATTGTCCCATAGAAATCCTTGAAGTTCTCTATCAAATAAAATATTTTCCCAGTATTTTAAATGACAATGATTAAAACTCTATTTGCAAGTATTTCTCAGTATTCTAGACAACATCTATGATTTCCTCTGAAGACAGTACAAGCAGATCTTATACAAAGCCTCTGTGAGCACCCAGATAACAACAATGGAGGATTAATAATTTTTGCTATAGCAACCACTGCACTGCAATTATCATAGTGACATGAGAAGAATAGGAAAAGTAATAATGAAGAGTTCTTACTTGTTTGGAGAAATGTGTCAGCCAAGTCAGTGCAGAATTCTCTAGTGTCCGACTCTGCTCACCTTAATCAATTGAAATGCCATTTGTAATAAATGTCAAAAAGCATTTCTGATTTACTTTTAAAAGGGCAATCCAAATTTGTCAATTGTTCTCTGTCCTTCGGTCAGATTAATGTACAAATCACTGCTATCATGTAACAAGGGGAAGTGCTACTTATTACAGAGGTTCCAACTTAGACATAAAGTCTAAGGTCTGCCCCATTACCATAAATGTATTGATAGATACACACAGGCTTCTGCATATTTTTCCATTAAAATATACACACATGTATACATACAGAAATGTAGTGGACCTTCAGATACATATAACACATACAAACATATATTTGTGTCTCTTTAATGAAAAAAAAGTATCTTTTATACCTCAGGAACACTCAGTACTAAGATTATACTAACATCTGTGACAGCTTCTCATGAGTCACCCAATTGCTGTTTTTTCCAACTCTACTTATCCAAATAATTTCTACTTGATAGCTGTTGTTCAGCCTGCTTAGCTTAAGAAAGGAAATCTTAATCCAAATTAGTTGCTTTTGGAGGTTCTCAGTCAGGATCTTATTCAAAGCTCACCCCTTTTTACAAATGACTTATGGCTAGAAAGGGTATTTCAAATAAAATCTTTGGAAGCAGGAAACAATGTTAGACAAAGTCCCCTTTGGAAACCACACTTATTTGCCAAGACGAGGGTGAATCAGATTCTCGGACTGCAGGAGTGCAACAGAGTACAAATGGAAAGGTGGGTGTCAATGAGAAGGCAGCAGCCCAAGTGACACACCCCCAAACTCACACCTGGACCTGACATCAGGCCAGGGCCCAACAGGCACAAGTGAGAAGTGGCAGAGAGAGAGCCCAGAGATATGGAATCCTTTGAGACCTTTAGCAAATGGCAAAGCTGGCACATCAGCTATGAGATACTGAAAATGTCAAGGAAAGGGAAGGAAAACAGAGGCAGGGAACACAGAAGCAAGAGCTCAGAGGCTTTGCCTGTGTTTTGAAGGTGTCTCTAGCCCCAGAAGCTGTGTCCTGGTGCCAGGACCAGGATGCCCACGGAGAGCAGAGTGGAGTGTATGGCACAACCTGCTCACACCTCAGTTTCCACCGCCTTGTGCTATTTGGAGATGTTGTACAATGAAACCTCTCTCAGGCCCCGTTACAGAGAGCCAAGCAGCTATTTCAAACGGCACACCTTGGCTGCCTTTGACTCACAACACTCATTATTCCATCACTTTTAAACAGAAATCTGAGAAAAGGAGATGTTCAAGTCTGACAAATCATTTCTAGCAATGCATTTCTTTACCTTTCACTCACTTCAAGCAGAAGCTGTCGGATAAAACTCTGCCTTTTGAAGTATCTGTGCACAAGCAGACACAGCACAGGGGGTAACTGCAGTTACTCTGACAGAGCTTTGTATGAGTGAGATTTTGCCACTTCATTGTTAGATGATGCAGAACAAAACATACCAGAATGAAAACAAACAGCAGCTGAACTCAACTACAAAGCTCCTTTGCATTAAAAGCTTTTTTTCCCTCATACCATTTCCCATGCTTCATTTGCAGTGGTCTGGAATGAAGATGAAGCTGACAGTGTGTGTGTGTAGTTGCTGAGGGAGAGGCAAGACTCTCATCCAGCAAGATCTGGGTGTTCTCTCCTAGAGATGGAGTGGCTGAGATCTTTCAGAAGAATGAGTTCAAAAAGGCAGCATCTCCTCCCAGAGCTGACACCCCATGGTCCCTTTCCTCTCTGCTGTCCCTCTACATTTAATTGCAGGCATTTCTCAAGTCCCTGCACACCCTTTCTCCCATGATATTCATCCTTACTAGAGACACTGCTACACTGTTGCCTCACACCAGTGCTCTGCCTTTGGATTTGATAATAATTAGCAGAGCAGGGCATTGAACAAGTGGTGATGAAACTCCAAATCTGCAGCTCCCACGACTGATCTGTACCAGCCACTGCCTTTCATAACCTTGGCTGTACCAAAGGCACACTCCATTTAGTTACACTTTCAAAATTTATCATTTGAACAGTTCCACTTCTCCATGTAGAGAACCCCAGGGTATATTAAAACTCCATTAATTACAATAAATTTCTAAAATTATGATGTATCATTTGGGCTCATTAGCTACCTAACACAGAGATAAAATTATCCTACATTAAGAATGCTTTCCACATTGCCATTGTTCAAAAAATAAAATTTCTATTTAGTACATAATAAGACACATTATTCAGAACATCAGCTTGGAAAGTGCCTACAAAAACTCCAGCACATTCAGGCTTTTTTAACTGCAAAAACTGTAGTACTCTATTCTTTCCTTCACATATCATATAGGTAAGTGTTCACATTTGCAGACAAACAGTAAAAGATTTTATAAAAGCTTTGTCAAAGATTTCAGAAAACGTGTGAAATATTTCCCAGAAGAACGTGGAGCACAGTTCAGGTTCTCCCTGACTTCAGTCCCTGTAGATGTGATCTGAGGGTCATTAACCACCAGGCAGAGGAGTCTTCTGGTTACACATCAGGAAGAGCTTTGCTACAACCCCTCAGAAGACTCCTGTGTGGCAGCACGAGAGTCACACTCTGGGTGTGAGATGTTTAAAAACTGTCATTTTCTTTAAATGTTTTTAAAGAAAGGGATATAACGGCTACTGTTTGACAACATATAAAGACAGGCTCAGTCTCGCAATTAACAAAAGTGGTGTACAAATACAGTAAGTTATTTTTTTAAGATGTTTACAATTCAGTCACTGCAGCAGAATCAGACCCACAGCACTTTCCCTTGGGGTGGGAAATTGTTATTTTACTGCACAGAAAACCAGTATTTTTTGGTCTACATAACCAACATTCCCTGTTCTCTGTAACATGACAGACACATTTATAAGCCAAAATTGACTGGAGAAGTATCTTCTAATAGAAAAACATAGGCTTTCACTAACCCTTGGAAAAATAGATTTATATATAAATTAAATTTTTTGCCTGTCCAAAAGCCTTTCAGAATCTTCAACTGCAACCATTAATATTTTACCATGTTCCAGCAATCTTTGTTCAAGTAATTTTAAGTAATTTTTATTTTGTCTTTATTAGATTGTACAAGAATTTATGAACATTTAATGAGATAAGATCTTCTGAACAAGATTAGGGAAAACTATAAAATCATGACAAGAATCCCACATGTCTGATAAAAGTAAGTTTGGTGTTGTATCACACCTCAAGGCAACAAAAAGTACGTACAAGTGATGCAGAATGTACTGTGACAGCCAAAGCTGAATTTATTAACAATTATTCCCAGATGTTTGAAGATTTACAAATATATATAACACCTTAAAGAAAAAAAGTAGAAAAACATAAAAAACCCTTAAACATCCTTATTTGTTCTTCAATGTAGAGTATCTAACAAAATATGGACAATAAAGGAACACTCAGGATAGTGTAGAAGAATAAAACTCACCAAAATCTGCAAACACAGACTGTCCAACGACTTTGGCACCACTGGGCATGTCCTTACTTTTCCCAGCTTTAGAGAAGTTCCCATCCTGTCAAACAGGACAAAGCTGATGGAGAAACTGAACTGCAGACTAAGTGACAAAATTACACTTTTGAATCAGAGAAAATACAGAACAATAAAGAACATTTTAGGAAAATAGAAACATTTTGAAAATTGTGACTGAGCTTTTGCATTTCTCATCCTTCCTGGAATCTTATGGCAATCCAGCAATAGTCATATTCAGACACAGTTTCCATATATTTGGCTGTGTTAGGGGAAGAGATTGGGTTATCTCAGCAACACTCCCTAATCATAATTAAGTGATTATGAATAGTAATGTGCATTTATGCACACTGCTGTGATTGTGTAGATATAAGTAACATATCCAAACACACCTGCACACCTGTTAGGAATAGCTTCTGCTTTGCCAAATAAATTGATTTTACGTTAGACCTGGTTTAGATCTTGGGTTAATTATCTATTATTAAAATCTAGGCCCACAGAAAACAACAGTCCAATATTTCATCAGCAAGACAGAAAGCACTGGACCCCTGTTCATGAGAGAACTGGCACAAACCCCTTTTCAAGGGCTGAGCTTTTGCAGCCATGTCAGAGCAGCCCAGGCCACCTGGCCAGGCCCTGCCCTCGGCTCACACACACTGCTGGGCACACCCCCCGAGGGGCAGTGGCTTTGGACATGGGGCACAGTCAGCCACAGCCAGCAGCACTCAGGTCAGACTCAGCCTGCACACTTCAGTGCAACTCTGGACACACTTAGTACAGGATCTTTACTTGGACATATAATTTATAATGATTCTGATGAGAAAGAAGAAAAGAACTGATGCATTTCCATGCAGTAAAAAAGACTGGCACCTGGACTCAGTTGGCCCCAAAAGTGTATTTCATATGGGCAAATATTTTAAAAGCACTTTATAGTGCATCACTGAAGAGAATTACTTTGTTCTACAAAGAGCAATTTAACAGATCAATTAAGGTATTTTAAGGTTCATATATATGTACATGTATTTTATATGTATGACCTATTTTACTGGGTTGACTGACCCTAAAGAACACAATTCTTTCATCCTAAAGACAAGCAAATCTATCCACACAAAATATATAACGTAGGATAATATTCAGAATACACAAGTCCAAAATTTTTAAGGAAATTTAAAAAAACCCACACCAACAGAAGAAACAAGACTCAAGCCAAACTGCTCAGCCTTTTATATATCAATCCCTGTGCTCAGTGTCAGTCACCTCCCCACACAGGTGCTGAGAGCCCAGGACCCTGCTAAGGTGTATGGAGCCATCTCATTTACTGAGGAGTCACGTTCAAAAGCCTGCAGAGGGACTTGCGCTCAGTGAAAGGAGTCCAGGAATATTGTGCAGTCTGAATGCAATGGCTTTTTGGGGTTTATAACTTGTCTGTGTTTCAACACAAGGGTTATTTCTGCTTCTCTCTTACCTTATTTACCCACGTCTCAAACTGAATGTTTTTGGAATTGGGTGATGTGGTAAGGAACAAATCTGCAAGGAAACATGTCAGAGAAATAAAAATGTTTAACAGTAGACTACACACATAAATACATTTTATCACTTAGTAAAGATATCTGAATTATTTAAAAAACATTAGTTAAATAAGTTACAAATATGTTATACTCCAGTGACAGGTAGATGTATGGATATTGAGTAAGAAAGATTAAAAACAAACCCCTCCAAAACTACTTTCATCCCTCATACTCTTCTGTATAAATAAATACAGGTTCTGTACACAACTTTTGCATTTGTATCGATTATACACAAATAAAGTTAGTCTCACATGAGCTAGTAAGTGCTGGATGTTATATATGAATCCTGAAGAACGTTTCTAAAGAGTAGAAACAGAGACACACCTCAAAGCTAGAAAAAAGTATACAGAATTATATTTTTAGTACGTAAAAATTAGAAATAAAAACCTACCTACTATCCTTTTCTTTTAGATATGTTGAATTAAGCAACAGATATATTGACGGAGAAATATTTCTGGCTCCCTTTCCACTAAAATTCTCTCAAACATGAAAACAGTGCAAAACAGAATTCAGAGGATTTATCTGGCATTGCCTACTTAGAGAGGAGCTTATTCACTGCCATTTAGGAAAGCACCCAAGTTAGGAAAATGGGAAGAAAAAGCTTTTATTAAAAATAAATAAAAAATTACTAAGTCCAGTGTTAAGAAATCCGGATTTAAGAAAACTACTCTTTCAGATCTAAGCACTTGTTTTCTTTTTCATGGTCTCCTTCCACTATTTGAGAGAAAACACCGTGGTTATTTTGCAGGCAATAAAAAAGCCCTGACTTGAGGCACATAACATTATACAGAAGGAATGGAACCAAGAGCCCAGAGCAGTTCCAAGGCTGCTGTAATATCACACTGCAGTGGCAAAATGCGAAGGCAGGCAAAGATAGCAGATAATCTTCTAAAAATAGCAGAGAGGAGCTGTGCCATGCTGCTCCTACATCAGAGCAACAAGCTGTGATTTCCCACAGGACAACTGAATATAGGTACAGCAACACCACCTCTACTTCTGGAGCCCTCTGAACCAATTCCACGGGCACCTCAGTGCCAACTGTCCTCCTTTTCAGCCTTAAGCCTTCTTAGAAGCTATTTGTCCAAAATGCTCATGCTTGTTTCTGGGATTAAACTCTCTTGCACCAAAACCTAATCAAATGCTTAATATTTACAAGTAATTTTCCATTTTGATTAAGAATGTCAGAGATTTCAAAGCAAGCAAACCCAAAGCATTTCTTTGCAGCAGCAGTGGAAAAAGGCAATGTAATTTAGACACTCCAAATAACCATCCACAAATTGGCATAGCTCAGAATGACAAATGTTTTCTCTCAAGTTTGTGAAAAAAAACATGGAAGAAAAGTCAAGCTCTGTCTGGAGTACTGTTTTAGACCAGATGATTCCCAAAGGTTACAAGATTACTTTCAACCTAACATACTTTATGATTATCTCTGACCTTACTATCTAAATTTTTGCCCCCAAGAGCTAAAAGCATATGAGAAGAAACAACTAAGAATCTGTGTAATTTATAAATATCTTTTCCTAAGAGCCATAGCAAAGCCTCCTTGCAATGCTCTCCTTTCCAAAGGAAGTGTCCATGTCAGCCACCTCTCAGCTCACAGCTATTGCTTTCCATGTTGATTATTACTGAATTCTTTAGTGTGTAAGAGCTGCAGGAGAAGAGATGGGACCAACAATTACATTAACATCCCTATGTTCAGTACTTGGGTTACATGACAATGAAGACAGTTCTTTTCTACACTTTTTGTATTATAACACACTAATCATGTTGAAAACTGAAACACTTTTGGTTTGCCTCTGGCTATATCAAGAAAACTCAACCCTTTTCCCTACAAGGAATGCCTATCATGTTACATATGCTCAGGGAAAGCCACTTGTCTAAAGATATGCTGCCACACTGCCTTTGGAAGGCAGTTCAGGTTGCAATTTCAGCTGTAGAAAATGAAATCTATTCCACAGAGATCTCTAATATTAAAAAGCAAGGAGTAAGTATTGAAGGCTGTTCAAATGTTCATGAACTGGACAATGGCACAATGCAAGATATTGCCAACCTGAGGTTATAAAATCAAATCATCTGCACCTCAACAATCAATTATTTACAAAATACAAAGATGATATTTCTACTAGACAACAGGTACATGAAAAGATACTAAAATAAGGAACCAAAGAGTAAACTCAGCATTTTAGACCCACAATGTTGAAAAACAACTTAATTATATACCAAGCACTTAATACAGAAGGTATCTCTATTATCATGCTGTAACACAAAACCACTCTGTGTCAGAATTTTATTCACAATTTTCCCTAAAAAGTGACTTGGTAAGCAAATTAGGCTTCTGTTTCACTTAATTGGCTTAGTAATAAAATGCTGCCATCCAGGCTCTCCTACATCTTATCACCAGCAAATATATATATGGAAAAGCACTGACTTCAGCCCTCATTTTCACAACAAAGGGAAGCAGATTATTAGAATGTATGTTTCAGCCTGTTAAATGGAATATTCAAGTACTGCAATCGAAGCTCCAGTGACCTAAAGCTCATTACAGAGGACCTACACCACTTCCATCCATCTTTATTCGATAGGATCAGCTAATTTTGACATTGTATCAACATATGGCCCACTGAAGACACAGACACTTCCCCAGAAAGCTATATAACTTGCCCAGCTAGACTGCACTGAGTTTATTTAGTGTGTTTACATCTATGCTGTGTCAACATCCAAGTCACCCCAGATACATCTGCAAGCACTGAAATAATAATTTGAATGCTGTGCACCCCATCTTGAGCTGGATACATTTCTCGTAATCTTTATGTAATACATCTAAAGGAGCTTTATGTAATTACTGATGTTTAGAGCTGAGTATCTTGGGCACCAAGAGCAGGGCCCTTGTGCCACAGGGGCTCAGAGACCAGAGTCTTGCAATGAAGATGCAATGAAGATAATCAGCCTCTGAGAGAGCCCAGAGCAGGGTGATCAAACTGATCCAAGGGCAGGAGCAGCTCTGCTGTGAAGACAGGCTGAGAGCTGGGGCTGTTCAGCCTGGAGAGGGAAGGCTCAGGGGAGACCTCAGAGCAGCCTTGGGTGCCTAATGGGGGCCACAGGAGAGCTGGAGAGGGACTGTGGACAAGAGCAGGGAGGGACAGGGCAAGGGGCAGTGGCCTTCAGCTGAAAGAGAGTAGGTTTAGGTTAGAGGTAACAACAAATTACTCCCTGGCAGGGTGGACAGGTCCTGGCACAGGTTGCCCAGAGAAGCTGTGGTGTTCAAGGCCAGGTTGGACAGGGCTTGGAGCAACCTGGGCTAGTGGAAGGTGTTCCCTACTTCCAAACATTGATTTTTCTTATTAGGACTCATTGGAAATTGCAAGAAAACCAAACTATACGGAACCTGCTCCAAATCCACTTCGGATTATCCTTGTTATTTTCTGTCACTTTTGAGTGTTACAAAAAATTGTACTATTTATAGATGGAGCTTTCCATTTCACTAATGACTGATTTGACCTTTCTGTTTAATGTCAGAGGGCTTTACTTCAGAATAAAAACTCTCAGCATCTATGACTGTCTACAGAAGCCACCAGGGCACAAGCAACATTAAGTTACTCCTTGATTTCATGATCACTTCAGAAGTTTAAGTTAACAAAGGAGGGGGGAAAAAAGGTATCCCTGTTTTTAGACACTGTCAACATGTACAAGGCATTACCCAATTAGAACATATTTGTGTTCACTCCAAACATGACTGAAAATGTTTTTATTACTGTGGAAGAGCAGCATATTCTCTAACCAGCAGCTGCTTCTGGATATGTATAGGTATGTAAATAATGTGCTTTTCCAGCACATTAGATAGGAGCACAAGTATCACTGGTAATGAGCTCTCAATTCACTTGCCATGAATTTTTGGTGCCAGTTCCAGAAAACAGGAAGTTAAGGAAATATTCCTTCCAGTAGCTTCCTCCTCTGAAAAACTTAACCAGACCAAAGGACTTCATATCTTCCAAACAAGCTAATTGGTGTTGGCCAATTTTTAAGAAATGTGCTTCTAATAAAAGAGATTGTGAATTTATTCTGTCCAAATGAGTCTTTCAAAATTTAGTGTTTATTTGAACTACTCAATAACACATGATAAACAAATATAAACAACATAACTAAGCACTAAAATCCCTTGCATTATTAAAAATTTCTATAGAATATTGGTTTAAAGACATCACTTAAATGGATAACTTTTAAATTAGATTTTTGCTTTATAGATATGCTTCTGAATACACAGAGCAGGTGGGGAAATTCCTTTGGCTTTTAGCATTTTAAGGATGACTTTCAGGCAATATTCTGTTTATTTTCAGAATAAAGGCAACCATACTGTTTCAAGCTATAGAAAATGACTCAATGTTAAGAGTACTTTCAGAATCTATTTTCACATTCATGTTTTCTCAACAAAATGCTGTTTGGGGCAAAACCAATTTACTTCTCACCTGTAGTAAGTTAGTGATTCCCATAAAAATGTCATATTATTATCCCCTGGTGTATATAATTATATCAGTATATAATTAAAAATTGCAAAAGGAATAGCTTTTGAGACACTTCATAACAGGGATTTTGAAATTAAAACTGCTAAGCACATAGCAGAGATCATGGGCTCTTTTAGAAAGATTAGGAAAAACAAGCTCTTTCTTTTCTCTGAAGATCTCTACTCAGCCTTTGCCTCTCCTTGTGGGGTAAGCTATGAGGAAGAGAAGCCACTGGCAAAAGCAGACCAGTCCCAGCAGGAAGAGTAGATGCAGCGCTTTCCAACTCTGAAGCCCTCTGCAATACATCCTGTCCACCTTACATGATACATTTTTTGTCTCCATTCTTTGCTCTAAATTCCCAGGTAAGCTTAAAACAGTTAAGAAATTAGAAAAATGTTCCCGCCCCAGGAATGACAGAGTGGCACAGCATTACTGAGTATCTGCTCTGGGAAAAAACACTAGGGAGGGAATAAAACCAGGCAGAGGAAACACATACCCCTCCCCAAGTTTTCAAGTGCCACTCAAGCTAAGTTTTAAAAGGCCAGATAATTTGTTTGCCTGGTTATTTCCATAGAGAATAAATGCAGATCTATTGCATAAAGTAGGCTTTACTGGTAATATTAACTGCAGAGAGGGTACCAGCTTCGACCAGCAGGGAACTCACTGAATACATAACCAGAGTCTGACACTAAATGTTACTGTATCTTTAGAATCCAGGTTTAAATGATTACAACACAAATATCACCTGTGATTTGAATGACTGTTTTTCAAGAAGAAAGCTATCTGCATTTCCACATTTAAACTAAGAAGAGGGAATAAAAAAGAAAACACATTGTGAACGTTCTGGTACATTAGGTTTCTAGATTCCCAAAGCAAAACAACATAAGAAAATTAACCACCAGAAATCAGTAAAGAGACTGCAATTAGCTTACAGCAAGCTGTTTCTGACTAATGATTTTTCCACTTTAGTTTTCCCAAACCCAAATTTATGATTTTTTTCTTCATATTATATAAACAGTTCCAGAAATATCTACAATTATACACACCATGTGCTAGTGTTCAGCACAAGATTGGTTGTAAAAGCAGCATTTCCCAACTCTGGAATCACATAACCAAGTAAGACAAAGAACAATTAATACATCAGCTATTTTTCACAGCACTCAAGGATGCACTGACAGACATACAGTATGAAGTTACAGTATGATTCAGAGGCCAAGGCAGCTTGTCTCATACATTTGAGGCCTGATTTCTTCGTAGAAGGCTTGTAACCAAGTGCAAACATATTTATTGTTTAATAATCCTTTTTCTTTCCAAGTAATTAGGAACTACAATTTTGGCTTAGAAAGACAGCACTATCCCTAAGTGAACATCTGATACTTTAGGATATTTAAAATAAGAGCAATGAAGTTGAGTCATTAGAAAAAAATGACACATCAAAGTAAGTGCTCTCCTAAAAATTTCAACTGCAGATAAAGCACTGGATACACCTATGAGAGCTCATTTTAAGACAGTCTAATCAGTTTCACCCAGTGCCCCGTGCTAAATTTCAACTTCAGCTTGGTGCAAAGTATTGAACTGAGAATTCTGACTGTGATGTAAATCCACAACAGCACAAGCAAAATGTTTGTGTGCAGTCTAGCTTTGAATAGATACCTGTACTGGTGTCTATCCCTGCATCATTTCTGGGTGGTCTTTATCAAGTCCTTCCACATACCCTGGCCCCAGTTTCCAGCTGTGACACCCCTTCCCCACAGCTCAGTGCAAAACCTTCAGTGCAAGGCCATACTGCCAGTAGGGTTTCCTCAGTGGACCAGCATTCCCTGCACCTCCTCACTGACACATCAAGACACACTGCTGAGAAAGACCAAATTCCTTTCATCTGGACTGAGTGGACTAATGCACAGAGAAGTTACTTTCATCTCCTTCACTGAAAGTCAAAAGGGTTAAATACTGTACAAATACTTCTTCAGTCACGTGATGGAAGTTTAAGGATGTGACATTTTTAAGACAGGCCTCTTACTTGAGGATCCTGCTTTGGAAGTGCTCACCTGGACTATTTACTCTATAAAATACACATGATTTTAATCTGTTCAAACAAGCCTACTATCATTAGCTTCAAGATTACTTTCCTAAGCCAGCTGTCAAAAAGAACTAATAACAAGTGTGATTCTGTATGACCAGACACCCAGCAGCCTTATCCTAACAAGGGCCAGCACGTTTTCTCCTCACCTTTCAGCCTCAGCGCATGCACCAACAGTGACAGTGATGGTAGGCTGGCTGGCCAGACCACTTCCAGACATGCCTTCCCAACTCAGCCACTCTGTGAACCAGGCACTCCTCCCTGGAGCAACACATGCTTTATATGCCCACAAAGACATTGAAAGGGTTTTTATTTAGTTTATCTTTACCCATAAAGCACACTTAGACCCTTTGACAAAAGTTTTATACTGCAACTTTTTGCATGGTTTATATGAAATTCCCAGTCTAACTCAGAATTACTTACTGAATTAATAATTATGGGGAGCTGAGACTTCTACATGAGGATGGTTTCTTTAAAAACAGCAGCGGCATTACTCTCTGAAACAGCCCAGCTTATCTCTCACCAAGAAAGATTAGTATTATCTTTGTTGTGGTTAGAGGATTTTTGGATTATAAAATCCTTACACTGTTAGCCTTTCATGAAGCACTGTTAGGGATTAAGCACATCTTTATGAGCAAGTTCTCAAATAATGAAATCATAACAATTCCACTTCATTTTACCCAGAGCAGGAGAAGTGTGGCAATTAAAAGCTCTGTTTTTGAGGGCTTAATACCAGCAGGTTGAAAACGGGTTAGGCAGTAAACCAGCAAAAAACTTCTCAGTCCAGAGAGGATCTTTTTTTTTTTTTATGTCAAGCACACTTTAAATCTCCTAAGCTGTTTATAATGAGAGAGTTGCCAAAAATAGCCCAGCTGAAAATCATGAAATTGGCTGCATCTGTTACAGAATACAAAGAGCTCCAAAACATTGCAGAACATAAGAGAAAAGTCTTGAAAACAACACCAAAATCAAGTAAAGATGGCATGTTCTCGTAGTTTGTTTTTTTATTTGTAAACAAAAATCACTGCATACATTTTAGGTACAACTGTATCTTCATAGCCATGAATATTAGCATTGCCTGTGAGTAAATAATCTGAATTTTTCAGCCCAAAGTCCCAGAGAAGCATCAAACATTATGAGTAAGCCTTTTGGACAACACGATTTCAGCATGCAGACTATTCCCCTGCGCCTTGTCAATGCCTCCCTTTTAATTAACACCATTCTAATGTGTCCCGGGCCCTGTTCTATTTAACGAGGCTTTGTTCCAAGTGGAGAATGGCTGTGTGGGTGAATAGTGAGTCACAAGGATCCTCAGCAGCTCCACCTGTGCCAGCCATGAAGGAACAGACTCCATGAAGACACAGCACCATATGGATCACGCTCTCCTTGCCACGCTGGCCCAGCTGTGCCGCCAGGGACCAGACCCAAATAAACAGCAGAAGCATTTAGGTGTCTTCTGCAAGGTCTCTCCAGGCTGCACAGAGCACTGTTGGTTTTTTCTTAACTTCTATCACCTGACTACTTTTATGACTAATTCTATGAGTCACTTGCCCAGCTCTGTATAGACTAACAAATTACAGGAGACATGGTGAGAAACTATACAGGTATTTTTTAGAAGAGGCACAATGAGACTCAAGGTGCAATTTCATGCTTGGTTAAAGGCAGGCTATGAGTGCTACTACCAAAAGAGGAGTCAACCTCCTCTCAGTGCTTACATTAGCTCTGACAATCCTGAAGCTGCTTAATAACTCAAGTGAAAATAAACTTGCTGCCCACCAGCCCTGGTTCCAAGTTCTGATGTGAGGGAATGGCCATAAATGTACAGCAGGACCAGAGTGTTGGTGACTTTCCATTTTGGCAGCAAGCAGTCTTGGAAAAACACATCAGTCATGAAATATCAGATACACTGATGTTATTTTTCAGCAACATATGTCTTATGCCCAGTTGGTCCAATTTTCATAGGGATAGTAAAAAAAAATTATCACTCCCATCTTAGAAGTAAAACATTAAAGAAAATAGTTCTATGGTAATATTTGCTCCAGTTTTCTTCTCAGAATGAATTACTGTCCTTAATATTTTCCTCAGGTTACTGTAACATAACACTTCCCACAGCACTCCATGTAACACTGGAACACAGTATTTCAGCTTGAGGTGTTTTATCCTTGCTGCTACAAGCACGTAAAAGTCAGGATCTTTATGGGAAGAGCCTCATAAAGGCTTCTACATCTTGAGATATGAAAATAGATGTGAATCTATAATAAAGTTCCCAGCACTGCCACACACAGACCCTGACTTTTGTTTCTATTTAACAGAGGAACTTCCACGTATCACTAGCACTACCTGGAACTCTGAACATTCTTCAGTCTGTCAGCTGTTAAAAACCTTGAAAAACTGATCCATCTGTGACTGATCTATGTAAGCAACTTAGACTTCCTACCTGTACCTACCTGTGAGTTTAGATTTCAATGGGCTCAGCTTAAACTGCTACCTGACTGCTCATCTATGCTGTTTATGCCACTAAAATAAAATTCCAAAAGACTTCTAGAGCCAAGTGTGTTAGAATTGGTTATTACATGACACTGATTATGGTAAGCAACCATATATCTAATTTTCCAGTTGGAATTTTCACTTGACAGCTTCATGTAGCAACGTGCCAGAACTGAATATTAAGGTTTGCCTGCATGCTAAAGCAATTAACTTAATCCCCAACATTTATAAGCATCTTAATTAAATTTATGGACTCTATCCTCTCTCATACCCATGCAACTAAACAGGAAGAAGATAAGCCCTCTTTCGAAAAATTACCATATATGAATTGATGTATAATGCACATCTAGCACAAACACTTCAGAATTCATTTAGTGTGTGAAGAAATTAAGTTTAGCACAACATTTAAATGTGCTTGGAGGTATAAACCAGGTATGTAAGTGAGAAATAGATTCATCACGGTAACTGAACTGCATTCACCAAAAAAATCCCAAACCCTTAAAGAAAATAAAGGAAGAATCCAGTTTATCCCCCCTAAGAAAGGTTGTCTCCAGTGCTCATCCATAAACACTGAGCCATGAACAGGTTACAGGATTGTTCCTGCAGTGAGAGAAGCATGAAGTCTCATGGACTATTTTCTCAATCAGCATAGAACCAACTACAACAAAATAGAATGAAGTCATATTGAAATCTTCAAGAAAAATTATAAGCTCAGTCTTGCAAACATTCTTCTGAATCAAACTATCAAACTCTTTTCAGAGTCAAGATGAAGAAAACACAGCCCTGATTCTGCTGCCAACTGAATCCTAGAGCACAGCATTGTGAAGAGCAGGAAACAAGGCTTTAATGGTGAACACAGCATTATTCAGAGCAAGCATTAGTTCTGATCATCATCAAGTAGAAAACCTTATAAAGCTATTATTTTTGAGAGTTTTTTTTAAAAACACAGTTTTCAAATTATAGATACTAAAATAATTTTAAAAAAAATCAGAAGTAGCAAGTTCATGTAATTACCGAAGGAAATTGCAACACATTACATGTATACTTAGTGATGAATATTTTTAGGAAGGTATTTAACACTTTTATGGCTTACCAGCAGTGAAGTCGTTGTTTAAATCTATAAAGGCATGGGAGTGTGGTATATACATTTTACTTTGAGTTTCCAATGCAGCATGCCATGACAAGTTCCTACAGACAGGAACAGAAAGCAGCACATTTCAGCAACGTGTAGGGACTGTAAATCACGACAATATAGCTTTAAAAAATTGTGAAACTTTAAATAAAATTGGACAGAAAGCATGTTCTCCTAATACCAAGATAAAATTACTCCTTCACTTACAATATACTAAGTAACTAAGAGTAATTGCTTGAAAGGTTCTGTGAAGGATGATTCATAGCACAGGGGCTTCAGTTGGATTTTATTAACTTTCTAAAGCAACTTCTTTTCTTTGCACAGGAAAGTATCACCACCCACAACATGGTAATTAGTGCCTAAGCTTCAACTGTAAATGCTGAGACACTGAGCCCTGTCCTTGTCAGTTTCCTCAAGCACTTATACTTCTGCAATCCACCTTATGATCGATAAACATGAGCAAAAGTGATCACACGCTGTTACAGCACCTCATACCTGCTGCATGTAATGCACCTTGTTTGAGGTCACTTCAAAATCACTGTAAGAATTAAACTCTCACATTATGATGGACTACAGTCTAGCAATGTAATTTACATGCCCTGCTGGTTTCTGTTCCAAAAATGAATAAACGTCCATTAAACCTCCCTATTAGCAGTGAGTTGAAATGCAACAAAGCCTTCAAAAGTCATCGTTGCTGAATCATCAGATGTTACTCTCAGAGTCATCAGCTGACACACTCAGAAAAATCTCAATATGCACTACCCAGCAGCAGGACAGTGATTCCTACTGTCTGGAATTACTTTGTTTATTCCAGTGACACTACATACACAGTCCTCAAGTCCTTATTTTCTGTGACTCACTTTATGTTAAGAAAAAAAATAAGCCTCTAGTTGCTTCCCAGAGACCATAACTGAATCTTAGAAATGTTAAAATGCATCACTTAATCTTCAAGGAGCAATTAAACATTTTCTCTAGGTTTTTCTATGTATTCATTCTTTAAATTAGCCAAGGAAGTTAGTTATACAGCTCTAGAATAAATTTTTAAACATTTTAGATTAAAAGTGAAAAATTGTTCTTCTAGGCAGATGACAAAGCTGTTTTCCATGTACAAGACATGGCTTGTGCTGTTACCTATAGCACTCAGTCTTTCTTTGAGCTACAGCAAGTAAGTTTATTTGTATGTGTCGTGGGTTTTCCTGATTTGGTTTTTTTTTATAAGAGGAAGATTGGCTTCTCTCAGAAGTCTCTGGAAGTTTCCCTCCATCCTATAGAGCAGAGCCAATGAGGGCCAGCTCCGAGGAAAACTTCCTGCTTTT
>JAWWEW010000020.1:6930491-7029820 GCA_035583185.1 Anabacerthia variegaticeps
CAACTGACTGTAAACCTTCCATTTCCCTGTCCCCCGCACCATTGGGAGAAGGAGGGGGCATGGACAGACCGAGGGGTGGTGGTGGAAAGGTGTTTCTAACCTGTTTTTATTTCTGATTTTTAGTTGTTAGTAATAAATTTAAGCATTATTCTGAGTTCTGCTTTGCCCGTGGTATTAATCAAAGCTCCTTTTTCGGTTATTATCTCTAGCCGTAAATTCCGAGTTTGGTTTTTTTTCCCTTCCCTCTGGAAGGCGAAAAGCGGGGGGGGGGGAGGCCTTGAAGGAGTTTTGCTGGACACCAGGCGTTTATCCAGGGTAAAACCACAACAGTATGCTAATGCTGCGGGAAGGATTCCTTCAACAAAATGAAACACATCTTTTCCACTTCTCCATATCTGAAAGAGTTCATACAATTTTTCAATAAATAATCATTGCAAAGGGTTCAGAAACACCCTTGTGATTCTGAAACCTCTGTTCCATAAGCCATCAATTCAAATAAAAGTATGGTGATAAAATTCAAGTTGGGATTTATGACCAAAATGTATTGGCAAGAAGGGTATAATTTCCATTTACAGATTTAAAGGTTATCTACCCTACACCCCTTCTGAATCATCTCCAATGGAAGGAAAATAGGCAGTTAGGAACAACAGATACAGATTTGCTCTGTGAGGAAAGCCTTATTTCAACATTTTTGAGGGCCATGGGGAAGCAGGATAGAAAGCTGGTATGTTGCTGCCATGGACAGAGTCATTGGTTCATTGATTTCTCCAGTGGTAGAAGACCACTTTTGAAACAAAAGCTGGAGCAAACCACACAGGAGCGCAAAGACTTCCTAACACACTCCTCCTCTTAAACAAAACTTAAGGATTGATTGCATGCAAAGCTAAAAAAGCTGTGACTCCAACACCTGGATTTCTTCTCAAACACATGGAGTTGCAAGTTTCTTTGCTAATGTTACTAATTAACATTAAGGACAACCCTATTAGTTCCACTTAAAAGCTGCAAAATACCAAGGCAGGAGATGCAAAATCCTTTACACAACTGATTTAAAGGTCCAATCCTCTAAAAACCTCTAAGTCTAGTTCCTAAATTTTCCATTCATTCATTATCAGTTAAGAGAGAATAGTTTAAAAAGAAAGTGTAAACACTGGTGTCTTTACTTTGACGTGTATAATATAACTTTCATCTTAAAAATAATTTCTGCTATATTTTTAGCACATTCTTTCACAATTGAGAGAAATATCTCTCTACCAGAGAAAGAGTTCCAATTCAAATATCCCTCTTTCGACTAATTCTTTCTCTTCCCATGAATACCCAAACCCACTGTCAATGAAGTTCTTCCTTATGGAACTCAAAGACTGTATGTCAGACTCAGTGTGCCAAAAGTCACAGGAAAAGATGCACAGACCCACATTTACTTTCTCATTTTTTGCTTAGAGATGGTTCTTCTGAGCCATAGAGATCCAATCTTTTGTAATGTTTTGATTTCAGCCTTCATAACAAAAATAATCCTTTGCATAGTCCTTACTAACCATTTAAAGGTGACATGATCATTTCTATTCCAGTATTCACTAGCTAGTCCCATTTTGGAATTCTGGGTATAGCAGAAGTTTCAAAAGTGACACTTAGCCCCCTTTACTGCAATGTCATCTCATACGACTTCAGTGCACTCCTGTTTGCCACGAGGGGCCCAAGGCTCTGCTAAACGCAGGGATGTGACACAGAGAACATCACTTGCATGCACACTTGTATTGCTACTTGGTCACCTCTGCTTTAGGTCACTTCATAAATCCCTTCCCCAATATTTTCCCTAATAGACAGCTTCATACCCTTCCACCTTGCATTTCCATGTTTTATGCTGTCTAACCTTCCCATTACAATTCACTTCCCAGATAAATGAGAGCTCTATTTTTTTAAGTTTACCCCAGACACTTGTACATTTTCCTTTTGCCACCCCTTACATTATAAGAGCTGTTCCAGTAGTTCTTGCATCATCAACCTATCACTTCACCTGTTAGAGTAAATGCAGATTTTGTACAACATAAATTCCATAATAGAAATTGTAATACTAAATACCAAAGTGTACTAAACAAATTAGACTCTGTTCCAAGAAACAATTCTCCTGTTCCTGATGTCAAATAACAGGGGTTGTGTTCTCTCAGCTCTCATGGAATATCTACTTCCCCCACAAAGTAACACTTCAAAGGTCAGATGCAGTGTGTCACTGAGTGTTGGAAGATGCACATGGCAATGAAAGAAGCCTCAGGTTTGCACAGATGAAGTTAAACACAGGTCTTACCCCTCCCTAACAAGAACAGAAGTAGGTGCCCAGTGAACAAGTTCCCAAAATCCTTGTTAGGGACCAACCCTGAGCTTACCCGCCGATCAGTATCTGAGGCTTGTTCGAATCACTCGTCACCCCAAAGACATCAGGAATCAAGTCTCCATTAAAGCTGAAAACGGGAAACAACGTCAGCATCACCTCAGTCATTACAGGAGTTGAAATTAACAGTTCTTAACCTGTGTTTGGTCAGCATTTCCCCACCAAGCAATGAAGAACTCTCAGCTCTACAGACCTTTCTGAATTTTGGCTCTTGTCTGAGCTGCTGGGAGCAGTAAACCTCTTTCAATGGTTGTGGCTTTCCAGCTCTATTTCCCCCCCACTTTTGTTTAGCATTTCACACAGAGGCAAGTACATTTTGAAGGGGATATTTGCTCGGCCTGATAAGCCAGTAAAGTTTGTGCTTTACAAAATTCACTGAAAGATAAATGGCTCTTTTTCTGCATAAATTCAAGTACTGAAATTAAAAAAAATAAAAGCTCATGTAGTTACTATTGCCAGGATGATATAATATGAAGGATGACTGTCATGGTTTTTCATCTTTAGTTAGATCAATTGACATTACACAAGCCATCCTGTTCTCAAAAGTTAAAGAGCACACATTTCAAATTTTAGCACTAAAATACACCTAAGTGGTTCTTAGTCACCACTGTAAATGTGGTTTTTCTAAAAAAGCAGGTCATACTTACTCCATTACTAGGGGCTCATCATGAAAAGTCTTATTTAACATGGTTTTATGGTTAAGATCTGAAAACAGAAAATATTAACTTGGTTCAATTACCAATATGACTTTTGCATTGTCAACTAAGACATAATTATTAATTTACAACCATAAATTCTATGATTAAAAAAAAATAATCAGGCAACACTGAATAAAAACAACTAAATGGCTTCCTGGAATTTTGCAGAAAAGGTCAGTTACACTTAAAACACCGAAGCTTCTTCAGTCTAAATAGATCTTAGTGAAACCTATTTCTCTGTGCGACTGCAATCACACAGACACATGAAATCTGAAATAGCTGGGATGCAGACAGACTAAAAACTTCACACTGTATGTTAGACCTCTGTTGAATGTTTTGCCACCATAAAAAGCTTAGTTATATATATGAGTATTTGGAATAAACATTAGAAGTAGACTGCCTAAATGGGAAATGAGAATTTTAAGTCCTAACCAGGTTTTCACCTTAGACTTCACTTTCACTTGTAATCCAAACTCCTCGCCAGATCATCCTTGTTTCCCTCCTCTCTCCCTAATGTTTCGCTTTACAATTTCCACATTTTGTACAACAGTACCCTCTTACTGACTTGTCTGTCACCCTTCCACTACCCAGAAAGGCACCACATACCTTGCCAGTGGCCTCACTACATACCAAGCACTGCCCCAATTTTTTACCTCTGACTCCTTTTCCAGGCCCCAAATGCTCATTTGTTCCTCTCCCAATGTATGTCTTTGCAGAAGCAAGACTGCATAAATTAATACAAGTCCTTCATAACCTTCCAAATGCCAGGGACATCTGTTATTCTCTTAGTATTTGATCCATTGCCCTTTCCCAGGTTCCTTGTTTCACCCCTGATTAAAGCAGAAGCAATGGTATCTAAAGCCATCACTTGCCTCACCTGGAACTATTTCGTAATACAGCTGTTTGCAATAACAATTCTTCTTCAGGAGTTTTAGTGGACTTAGAGTATCTTTTTTTGCTTTCTGTCCTTCTTCAAACTCTAAACTCTTCCTAAAACCCTTTCTTAGCAGAGTCAATAGAACAAAAAAGAGACTTTGCAGTTCATGACTCCACCCAAATACAGAATCATCGACACCGAGAACACTAAGAGACTCCTGAAAACTTGATTCTGAAGTTCTTGAAAACTTCCAGCAATAGACACTCTAGAAACCTCTCTTCCAAAACCTACTTTAGTGTGTCACCATCTTTAAATAATTTGGTTTAACCTAAATATTATATTAGTCTTTGTAGGTTTAGGTATGATGTTTTGAAAGTTTAGGTACTGCAGTTTACATTAGGTTCTCTGTGCATTTTAAATTGAAGACAAACCTTCTGAGATCATCTCTGTGAATCTGATATGCACAATGGGGAAGCCATGAGAAGCAGCTCTCCAGTTAACAGGTTACTACAGATATAGAATATTGCCTGGTTATGTCTTTTGCATGATACAGTGCAAGCATTTTTGCTTTGCTCTCTTTCATCAATTACTGAATACAGTTTAACAGCAAGATGATATATGGGTGTGAACCTGAATAGCTGCTAACCCCTATTTTACTTGTAAAAACCATCACTACACTGTAAAATAAGCTGTAACTTGCTGACAATACTTTGAATTATTAAGAAGTCTAAGAATCCTATTAATAAGCAGTCTCAGCAACTCACCTAAAGTTTGGTTGTGTCCCCAGAAAATAAACACTGAAAGTTCATCTCTGCCATGACTTTGTGCCTGGGTGGTCAGGAGAACATCCATTTGGGAATCTCCATCATAATCTCCAGGAACTACACTGGTTATGGTAACACCGAGAGATCTGGAATTGAAACAAAAAATTAAAAGCACTTGTGTGTCCAAAGGCTTGCCCAGTTATCATTAGTTGGTCCAATACAGTATTATCCTTCAACAACCTGGCTTATTATAAAGTCCTTACTACTGCAAACTATCTTTAAATCAGGCATTTGGCAGGCTGTCTGTCCAAGGAAGATGATACTTTTAACTCTAAACTTCAGTAATCAGGCTTTCTTCAGCCATATCCCATTTGTTAATACTATCTAGACTCCATTAAATCCCTTCATTTGTTGTAGAGACAGTCCTCCAAACTGTATTTCAGTGAGCAGGATCTTTTCGTTGCACTCCAAGAGCAAGTCCGTAGAGCAACAGGAGCAGATTAAACAGAAGAGTCAGACATACAGGTAGATGTTTAAAAAGTCTTTATAATTTCCTTCTGTCTTCTGCCACTCCTCCCTACAGTTGTTTGTTCTTTCTGTCTTTTATTTGGTTACTTACTCAGACTCTGCTTTGCACACACAATCATGGATAATTCTGTAAAGGATTAAAGGGAGATCATTTCTAATGCACAGAACAAATTAGTTCCTTCCAAGACAGGAGAGAATAAGGAAAAACAAAAATACGGAGAACTACAGAAGATGAAGCTGAGCTCTAACAGCTATTTAACTTTTAATAAACATAATACTATTAATAAGCATTATTTATAAGCAATAATCATAATAGTATTACAGGATGTTAAAACTATGCCTATATATGCACATAAATAGATTGTTTTATTAAGAACTGATGCTTTTTTAAAGGCCACACTTAAACTTTACAAAGGAACAGATCTCTACACAGAAATACCAGAACAGCATTCTCCAAATCTCTTCTAAACCAGATATTACCTGCATTCCATTAGCAATGACAGCAACTAGATGAATTTCCCTGAAAACATGTCTTGGGACTGAGACCAAAACTACCTGCCACAATGACTTAACCTGTCATATGAAATGATAGCTTGCTTTACTAGGGAATAAAATCCTGAAAATACAAATCAACTCCCAAAATATTTCAAGATACAGGTATTTTTAACACTAATTTGAGGACAAAAAACTCCAAAGAACAAAGATTCCATAAGGGCGTGGGAAGTCACACCTATTAGTAAATAACACAAATGACAAAACTCACCTCCACAAATTCTGTCATCTGACCAACAAAACCCAAAGAAATCAAACCAAAAACATATCAGGAAATTAATCGGGAAACTGGTCAAAGAACTGGAGCCCTAAGGGCAAGCTGAACAAGACAAGAGATTATTTGCACAGGCAACTCTAGTCACGTTCCCACTGACTGCAGAGATGCACTTTCAAGAAAAACAGCCATTTGTATTGTCTCAGCACAGAGTATCAATACTTACTTCATTGGTAACTTCACACGGGGCTTAAAGTAGGGCTCCTTCTGGTCAGCCAGGAAGATAACCAGCTCATTTCCTGGGAAAGCAAGTGAGGCGATGAATAATGCAGGAAGGTTGTAAATAGTTTATATACAAACCCAGCATGTCAACAACTATGCCACAAATCCCCATTCCTCCCAGCAGCAAAGGCTTTGAAAGACTTCCCATACCAAGACTTCCTCCTGATTCAATAGGAAGCAAAAGGAGCACCTCCTCAACACAACCTATGAAGATAATTGCACCTCCAAGGAATGTTAGTATCAAGGATCTTCTCCAGTGATGAAACCCCTTTTTTAGGGCTTTAGTGTTAGAACTTTCCCTCTGCTATTGCTATCACATCACTTAAAACAAAACTTCCCGTAATGAGTCAAGAAACTTTACATGTGGAAAAGTAATGGCAGCAGTTCCACAGAAATAATTAAAGCTTAAAAGCTAACTCCTAATACTCTCTCTGATGTAGCAGGATCTGATACTGCTTTCCTAAGTCAGCTGCCAAAAACACTTTCAGTGAAACTCAGAAGTTACTTGGTTCCCTGCAGCATTTCCTCATTTAGAGTCAATGATACAGGCAAGTATCATTATTTCTGGAAGATCAAAATAAAAGCCCATATTTTGTGTTGCAGAAATAATTGAAGTTCAGGGAAGAAAATGAAGAATTTTAAATGGAATTATGAAATAAAATGTTTCAGTCAGTAAAACACAATACACACACACTTGCTTCTGCAAGTAAAACCACAGTTCACAGTAAAACAATTGTTTTTTTTTTCTTTCTTCTCTTCATTCTCCACTAAACCCACCTGTAGCATCCCAAACTGCAAAAACTGGGCTACCTATAAAAAAAAATTCTACAGCTACAAACTTGAGCTACCACAGGATTTTTCAAGAGCATTGCTCTGTGGCAAAGTTCACAGCTGTGAAATAGCAGAATACAAGCTACCTCTCTATGAAAGAAAAAAAAGACAACTGCATAAACTTATTTAGGAGAAGGAGAATATGCCAACAAATGAGTAAATGAAAACAAACTCCTTCAGAAAGGATAGGGGAAAACAACACAGTCCCATCTGGCAAGTTCATGATGGTGAAGCTGCCCTACACATTCAGCTGAGTAAGGGATTGGCACCCAGCAAGGTGCAGATGCCTCCTGGCTGCCTCAGCTTGGGATAACAAACCTGGGGGCTGACTTCCAAAACTTGTAATTCCCAAGTCACACTGCACACTCTCACCTGCCTGGAGAAGCAAATGGGTTTTTACACATACCAGGTTCCAAGTCAGTTACACCACTGAGAAAGGAGATTATGTGGTCACTAAAGACAGATTTATGAAAATTTCAGCTCAGTGTTCATCAATAGCCAAAACAAACTAACTACTGGAAATTATTAAACAGAACACAGAACCACTCTGCCACTACATCAATCCACAGTGCACACACCCTAGATTCTGTTAGCAGTTCTGTATTCTTTTAGAAATGAGAGGGCAAGAAGGAAAAGAGTACATTGGAGGGTGTGAAAAGAACCCATACAGTTTCAACACAAACAGTAGTTATAGAGATTAGAGGTCTTTGGGCTGAGTACCTCTGTGAGGATACCACGAGTGTCTTCAAAATTCCCTAATGAAATGCAGAAGGTGAACAGGAGAATGATCACTCACTGCTCTGTACTACTAGAAGAGGCATCAAACATCAACTGGCAGGTTGAAGAAGCAAACAGCATGAGCTCCCCACTTACCTCTGTTTCATACATGGCCTTATAAAAGAGGTAAGCACAATTCCATTTATTTGTATATTTTTCATTTCAAAACATGACTAAACCCAGGGCCCACTGGTAATTTTGGATTGGTCTTGCTGTGAGATACTTCTGGATCTAGATTACCTCTTCTGTTCAGTGAGTTTACTGTCTCTTACAAAGCTATGAGTACAACTTGATATTCATTTATGTATGGGAGAATATGGAACATTACTCTCTTTCAAGTGAAGTAATGCAAGATCAGAGCAGTAATGTAAATCCAGAAAAAGGCTCAAGACATCATTCCTATTTCCTTATTAAGGGTCAGGATTACTAGGACTGGGCTGCTTTACCACAACCCTGTTCCTCAAAGTCCAGTATTATCTCCAGCACTCATTTCCTCGCACTATTTACAACTGGCTGCTGTTTAGCCTCCTACATAGAATGCTGCTATTTAGAACTGCTTATTACCTTTTGGGTTGAAGGTATTCTGTAAATTTTTCAAGTCACTTTTAGTCAAGACTTAAATAATGAGAAATAATGTTTTCAGGTAGGTTATTTCAGGCTGATTTTTACAGTAAGTGTCACATAGGAAAGTGATTTAGCAAGTGCTGCTGTGCAGACACACAGAAGCCATGAATCTAATTTCTAAAACTTTTAACTATTCACATTTTTATACGCATTCATCAGAAAGATAAGAAAGTAAAAATTAAATCTCTTATCAAGGACATTCATTTTAAATCTAACCATCTTTTCAGCATATATGCCAGTGGGGCATTTTCAAGGAGCCATGCACTTCAATAACTCAGTTAGATAGGAAAGTCACTCATGCTTCACCAAAGCTATTTAGAAAAACATTTCTGAGATTGAAGGACTAAAGAAGGTGACTCAAAGAATAAATTTGGTATCTTAACTTGTTGCTTCAAGCAAGTAAGATAACCCAAGACTACTGTCTGAAAATAACACTGACTACTGAAAATAAGCTCTGATTTGAGGTCTCCCCACATGTGAAGCCTAAACAGAAACTCCTGGCAGGTGACTCGTGTCTGTGTGGAACAAATTTCTCTACCCTGCCACTTTAACATGATGTTCCATGTAAGATAATGTGTAATTTATCCCCCTCACATTCCTGAAACGTTCACCTGCATTTCCCAAAATACTGTGAAAACAGGAGCGAAAAACCCATTTGCGCTGTAGGACAAAATACACAAATTACTTCACAATCAAAAATTCAACTCTAAAGAGAAGCACGCCTTGCCCTAATAGGTTCCCGTATTTTAGGGGGTATTCTCCACACAGGAAGCGTGTCGGGAGCAGAGCCAATGCCCACCTCACCCCGGGGACAGCCCGGCCACTCAGGGGGTGCCCTCAGGCTGGGGGGCAGCGAGAGCCGAGGCCCCTCCTGCTCCTGGGGGGCACATCCCACCGGGAGAGCCCCCCCATCGCTGTCCCACAGGTACCCGGGGTGTCCCACAGGGGGTGTCCCCCACAAGGGGTGTCCCACAGGGGGTGTCCCCCACAGGTCCCCGGGGTGTCCCCCACAGGGCGTGTCCCTCAGGCCCCGGGCCGCGCCGCCCGCCCCAGCCCCGCACTCACCGCCGCGCAGCACGAACAGGTCTGTCTGCTTGTCCGAGTTGAAGTCCCCGAAGGCCGCCAGCGTTCCGTGGGCCTCGGGCCCGAAGAGCTGCGCCGTGACATTCTGCAGGGCGCGGGCGGGCCCCGCCAGTGCGAGCAGCAGGGCGAGCAGCGGGAGCAGCACCAGCCGGACCGGCAGCAGCAGCGGCGGCAGGATCGGGCTCGGGCTCGGCCCGTTGGCCCCCATCGCGCTCGGCCTCGCCCCGCCCGCGCTCTGACGGCGGCGGGGGCGGGCCCGGCCCGGCCCGCGGTTTGCGGCACTCCCGCCCGCTTTACGGCACGGACAGCGCGGCCCGCCCGGCCCGGCTCGCCCGGCGCTCGGCGATGGCGGGGGCGCACATGGCCGATGTCAGCTGGAAGGTGCTGGAGCTGCGCGCCCGCTCCAAACGCTCAGGTCTGACCCCTGCTCCGACCCTCGCCCCGGCCCCCGCAACCCGGCCCGGCCCCGGCTGTGCCGCCCCGCCCGGGCTGCCACAGCGGCACCTGCAGCGCGCGGGTGTGCCCGGCCCCGGGTGTGCCCGGCCCCGGGTGTGCCCCAGGTGTGCTCGGCCTCAGTTGTGCCCCAGGTGTGCTTTGCCTCAGGTGTCAGTGGCCCCGCGGTTGCACAGGCAGCTGCTCGTGGCTGTATTTATCACTGCAGTCGCAGAAAGCCGCCCAGCAGCTGAATTGCTTTAGAGAAAAAGTACTAACTTCTGCCGGGCTTCCCTTGGATAAAGGTAACTTCCTCATAGCATGGGAGTTCTTGCTTTGAACCTGCTCTGCGGGGCAGCTCCACTCCGGCCTGAGTGGAAGGAAGGTCGTGTTTACCGAGTTGGCTTGAATTTCCAAAGTGCAAGAAACTCGGCTTTTAAGTTACTTTTTCAGATTGAAGTAGAGTTTTAGCAGAGCTTTAATTGCTCTAGGGGAATGAGTTTTGCAGAAGATCCCTGCGGTGTTTATTTATGTACCATACATGCTCGTAGAGCTCAGATTTACTTCTTTGCCTGTTTGGTTTGTTTTGTGGTGTCAGTGGACTGGGCAGTGTGAAAAGGAAAGGGGGCTTTCTGAGGTCTCTAGAGGGTTGTTTAAAGACTGGTCTGATCCATTTGGGTTTAAAAGCTCCATGTCCCTCCATGAGTAGGGCAGCCCACTGAGCGAGTTGCTAATTTGTGGCTGGTTATTATTATTAACAGTGTTATGTGAGAGCGGATTGCGAGGCGTGGCCAGAGCTCCTGGGAGTGAGGTCGGGACCCTGTCCCGAGTCTCAGGGCAGCACAGCAACCAGGCATTCATTGCCCTGCAGGTCCAGCCCCTCCGGCTGCACAAACCACTTGGTGGTTTTAAAGGTTGGAGTCACAACTGCTGCTGCCTGTGACCTTTTTGTTAAATGTATAAAATAGGGTTTTCTAGGCAATGACAGATTATTGTTGTAGTAGTTCACTTCCTTCTTTCCCTGTTTGTAGAGAGTTTGTCTAGATATTTGTCCATAGAATTTTATATAATAACTAAAGAAATTTAGTCAAGGAATAGATGTTATTTTAGTTGAAAAGTTTTCTAATAATAGAGTTGTTTTAAAAATCAAATTTTATATATAATCCTTCAGGTAGCTTTAGTATCTAAAAATAAAACTCATTTTTGTTTTTTCAAGTTTACTGCTGCATCTTTGTGTGTAAGTTGAAATTTGTGTAACTTCAGAGCTTTTCTGTCTCCTTTCTGGCCCCTTCAGGAGGGGTCATGGTTGGGATGATCACAGAAAGTGACTGAACTGCTTTGGCTGAGGCCTGTGCTGGAGAGTCCCAGCTCACAAACAGTTTTGCTTTGGTGGAGTTATTTTTGTTCCTATGTGATGCTTGGAGTGGGATAGAGTAGGCATGGAGTATAGACACATGGCTGAAGTGCAGGGGTGGCTCATGTTTTATAGCCAAGGGCAGTGTATCATTTAAGAACCAATCCTGTAGGAGGTAATTTGTATCTTCATGTTTATGTTTATTAAATTATGAATTATGTTTTTGCCAGTCAAACTAAATTTTATTGAGAATTTTTTATTTCACTTCCTTGAACAATAGAATACTCTTTCATTCATTGCTACTCTAATTAGGAGCAGATTATGAAGCAGTTGACTGGTCTGAACCCCTTGAAATTTTGATTACTTTAAAAAACATAAACTTCTTTAAAAATTGAGAAGAACTTATCATAATTACAAACACTATTTTCTTATTTTACATTCCAAAGTGGAAGATGTTCTGCCTCAGATAACCGAGATACTCAGTGCCATAAGTAATATATATGACTGCAAGAAACATCCTGGTATAGATTTCCCATGGGATAAAAGCAGCACTGTGCATATGCAGGGTTATAACTCCCTGTGCTTACTGTTACTTAACTTTTGTGTGCACTAGTTAAATCATTATTTTTGTTTAACCTTGAAATATTTATTCATCACCTTTTGTTGTTAGTAGCAAATTTCCAGTTGAATAGCAAAGCTAATGTCAAATACCAGAAAAAGGACTTTTTGTAGACTGTGTCCTTTTACTCAAGTGAGTTTTATGGACACAAAACCACGAGATCAGTGTAGAAGAACAAAACATAAGATGAAACTTTGTGCTGTGCACTCTGTCGTGTTAATAACTCCACTAACATTGCTTTCCCTTAATTTAACGCTGGTTGCCTTTAACATTTACTAAACAGTTTTGAAAATTACTGTAGCTTAGCCTGAGACGTTTGTGATTAGCTGCACCAATTTGAAATGGCCAATTTGGATGATGACAGAGCCTCCTCTGCGCATGCTTTTTTAAAATTTGGTAAGTGTGCAGTTTTGTGTTTTGTTTTTGTTTGTGGCTGTTTAATTCAACAAAAAATAATTATATGTTTTGTGTTTCATGCAATGTTTTGTGCTAGCAGATTTTTAGCACTGTACAGTAGAACTTGAAAATGTGAACTCTTCCAGTGAAAATTTCTGAAAATGGGAATCTTCTTGGATTGAAATCTACTGTCAAATCTTCCTGTTTTGTGTCCCTGTCAGTATCTCTGTAACAGTCTCTGAACTGAAATTTCAAGATGTTGGTCATGTAAAAAGTGCCCTAAGAATGGTGTTTAGAATTGAGTCCTACAAAAGCCCAAAGTGACTGTTTAGGGGTAAGAAGTAAGATTTCCAGTAAGTCGGTCATTGTTACAAATCTTGACTTTTGGAAATTGAGTGGAAGCAAAATAAAGCCCTCTGGCACAGCTTCTCCTCAGCTACAACAGAAACTGGAATATATGCAGCTGTCAAGACCATTCCTGTGTGTTTTGAAGGGAGTTTGACTGGGAACAGGTGTATCCAGATGTGAAACTAACTGATACAGGAAGACTGTAATGGACTGCTGTGCAGTCCCTGTTGAAACACAGAGGCAGGACAAGGGCTAGTGAGAGTACCCAGGGAAGGGAGTCCAGCTGCCCCTGGGCATGGCTGAGTCACTTGGACTGCCCTGCCCTGCCTGGGCCATTGCTGTTTTGCCCCTCTTCAAGTCCAAGAACGTGTGAATGTTTTATTTGTGGTGTTCAGTAGCTTCTCTGTGTTGTCCGTTACTGTAAATCCTGAAATCAGTAATTTCCATTGAGTATAATGTGCTGTAGAGAGAAATAACTTCAGATGAATAGAAAACATAGGAGGCACTAAATAAATTGGTGCTTTTTTTTTCTTTTGCTCTCTGGTGACCAGTGAGAACACCTGCAGGAATGTGTTAGGGGAGGTTTACGTTGGATCTCAGGAAAAGGTTCTTCCCCCAGAGGGTGGCTGGGCACTGAGTAGGCTCCCCAGGGCAGTGAGCACAGCACCAAGGCTGGCAGAGCTCCAGAAGCATTTGGATGATTCTCTTGGGCACATGGCAGGATTACTGGGGTTGTCCTGAGCAGGTCCAGGAGTGGGACTCAATGATCCTTGTGGGTCCCTTCCAACTCAGGATATTCTCAGTTTCCATTAAATACTAATTGAATTACATGCACAGTCTAACGCATGATTTTTCTTGATAAATGATTAAGAGCTTTGTTACTTCAGTGCTATTTAAATGCTATTACAAGATTGTACTCATTTTTACCTGTTATAATCACTCAACCTAGGTAACAATTTGTACTTTATGTTTACTACTCTTGTCTATTCAGGCAGACGATTACTTTGATACCTTGTGCATCTTCCTCTCCAAGCCCTTCTGCTTGTATTCCCTTACCCTGTTTTCCTTGAATTGTAGAACAGTTCAGTTTGGAAGGGTTGTCAGAATGTCAGCTATTCCAGCCTCTTGCTCAGAGCAGGGTCAGCTGTGAGACCATAGTTTCCTCCTCTATCTAGTGATTAAAAGTCCTCCTGTGATACAATTTCTTAAACTTTGTTGTGAGAAGAAATAAAATCCTCTTTGGTCCCAATGACTTCTGTAATGTGAAAATGTTGTTGCCCATACTAATGTTGGGTAATGTGAGTTAGTGATCTGAGATCCAGAACTTTTTCCTGTCTCAAGTGTTGGATTACATCCAGAACTAGCGTCACATTAAAGGCTGTGGTCAGTTTTAATTCTCATCAAATCTAGACAGAAATCTCAGCTTTTTTTCTTTTGACCTGTCCTGATTTAATTATGCAAATAAACATTTTCTTTTGTTCTTTTGGCATGGGAAATACTGGAAATAAAGTTGTTGCCATGTTGCTTCCATTTGTTTGTGATTAAACTTGGGATAGTGTTTGTTTGTTTTAGTTCTGTACTGTGAAAAATTTGAATAAGCTCTCCTTGTTGAAATATGCAAATCTTTATCCACAGACTTCCAGGTCCAGAGTTTCATTCTAATATCTGTTTTCCTTTAATATCCCTAATCACTGCCATCTTCAAGAAGGTGTGAGTGTTCAAAGCTTCTGTGTATACAGTCTTGGGAGCAGAGTTGTTTAGAAGCCGTGTTGGCCACAGCTTCTAAATCTAAACAGTTTATGGCTCTTCCCTGAAGAGTAATTAATGCTAATCTCAAGTATAAATGGAATAAAAAGAAGGTGGATGGGAAAGAACTTTAACATCAGGATAACACAGTATTTTCGGCTTCCAGAGCTTGTATATACATAAGTATTTACACTGCTGATAGCTTACCTTGGAGAGCTTTCCTTGATTTCATTTGGTTTTATATTTTACTTAGAAGAGATAAATAAACTACCCTTTTTTTTCCTGGAATTGTACATTTCAGTTTCATCTACTGGGTAAGGTTTTCTTATACTTTCACTATCTTGGCTAAGTCAGAAATATCTTGTCTGTTTATTACTTTAGTTCTGCACTGGTAGTTGGTGTGTTTGTTATCAGTTACTGGCCTGTTGGAGTTTTCTTTCTGTTCTCTAATACTTTGAAAGGAAGTTTCTATCCTTTTAAGTACTTCTTCAACTTGAGCCTGGTGAAGTCATGTTACTCTGGAACCTGTAAATGGTTGGAAATAAAAGGAGTTTAATTTTCCTTCAGAATATGGATATAGGGTATTTAGTCAGTGCAATATCTGAAGACAGACTGGGATTTAACTGGAGTTGGGATTAATTTTTTGAGTGTTTCAGATGTGAAATACATTAGTACAGGAATCAACACTTTGATTTTCCTCTCAGTTTTTTCCCTGATTTTGAAGTAGGTCCTGCCTTGCAGCAACCCACTTGTGGTGTAAGGAAATAATGAGCACACTTGATTCTTTGGGGAGGAAGAGCTGAACTCCCAGAAACCCTATTAGAATGTTAGATGTGGTGGTTGCAGCTGAGGAAATACTAAATCAACAAAATAGGGGCTTTGTTACTTCCTAGTGTATCTGCTTATTTACCTACAAACTGTATGGTTATAATGAAGTGATATATTTATGAAAAGCAGTATTTAAAATGAATGTGCTCGTTGTGTTTCCTCCGAATGCTAACACACAGCCCGAGAGCTCCAGGGTGCTATTTGCATATGTCATTCTATTGTGTTTAGAGCCTTACAGTCTTGCTGTAGTCGTTTCTTTTCCACTTTGAAAACCTATGTTAAATGTGTGATAGAAAATAGCTTTCTATGGCGTGTTTTAGTCTTGCTGAAATGAACTTTTCAGTAGATTTTGGAAGAGTCTAGATGGGCTGTTTTTAGCCATCCTAAAAATAGCTTCCACTGTGTTACAGGCTCACTCCAAACCACAAGGAAGGAGCAGCTTCAAGTGTGTCCTGGCTGTTCTGGCTTTTGATTAGGTTGTGATAGCAATGGAACATAATTTACCTCATGATTTCTCCAGGACAATGCTGTAGACATCCCAGCAAAACAAACTATATAGGTGCTCATGAGGAACTAATGAAGAATACGTGGGAAAATTTCATTTTAAAAAGTTCTCCTACTTATCGTAGGAGTTATTTTAAGGAATGCTTTCAAGCAATAGAACTATTTTTTTTGTCATTTTTCTTAAAGTTTGAATTTATTTCACCTTTTTGTTTCATCAGTGGTCTACTCTGGGTCTTCTAATATATTTCTGTTAGTAAAGTTTCAAACATCTAAAATAATGTAATTGGTAGATGGTGCTTTGGTATTTTCATGCACTTTATTCTGTTCAATCTTCTTTCTGCTTTATGTTGAAATCTTTGAATGCTCTGAAATAGAAAAATATTCTTTTTGTTCTTGATAACATTATTTTGTTTCTCTGTTGGCCACAGAGGGTCACAGACTGTCTGGTAAGTATGTGAATTAGAATAATTTTATTTTAGGAACTTTTACCTTGTGTGTATGTGTGTGTACCTGTGAATACTCAGCAGTGTTTCCTGGTGCAAATCTGGCATTAACAGTCTGCAAGAGGTGGACATGGAAGGATGGTGTGCTATGCATGTGTTATACAGTTAACAAATCAAAGAGAAAGAATCTTTATTTTGAAAATCTACTAAGTGAATATTTCTCATAAATTTGCTACTTTTTGTGCAGTAAGTGACTTCCCAAAGATTTTTTCCTTTGCATATTCTGTCCTACTCTCACTGAATCGCCTTACAAAATTGCAGTTATGCAGGTCACTGCATTGTGTGCTTCTGCAAGACAACTGAATTAATAGTATAACACTATAAATTACCAGTCTTCTCATGGGCAGGGATTCGTAGGCAAAAAGAAATAGAAGGCTAAAATTGCTTTGAAAGTGGATTTAAATTGTTTTAGAATGTTGAAGGGGAGGGGTATTTTTTTTTTTAGCAGAAGATAAGAAAGATGTGTGATGTATTACAAGGGTTTTTTTCCATTACAGAACAATTTCATTTCTTTTAACTTTGTGGGTTTTTTAGGCAACTCTAATAGATTGGGCTCTCTGTGCTTCCCTCTCGGGCCCTTCCCCACATGCCCGTGTTTTTTGTAATTCCCAGTGATTAAAGGAAAGGCTCTAGGGGAAGCTCCATGAGTTGGGAAGCATCACCAGAGCCTCCTTGCCCAGCAGACACCCACTGCAGTCTGCTCAGGGAGCTGCGCATTTCTTTTAACTCCTATGATTGCAAAGCAAAAGTAATACTAAATTAGGGGTGAGGTTTGAGTTCCTGAGGGGCAAGGCACATTTTCTTGTCTCCCCACCAAAGGACTCGATTCATAAAGCTCCTGTCTCAACTCCACACACATTCACGGAATCAATTAAGCTGGAAAAGACCTCCAAGATCATCAGCTCCAGCCTTTGACCAAGCCTTGTCACCAGACCATGGCACTGATGCCGTGTCCGGTTCTTTCTTGAACACTTTTTTCCGTTTCTTTTTCTTCATTTCATTTGGATGAGAGTCCTGAATATGGACAATCTCCTGTCTCATGCCTGGGTATGTGCTGGGATTTCCAAAGAGCCCATGTGAATAGGAGCACGGAGCTGTGTCCTGCCAGGACTGCTTGGCTGACTGGGCTTCCCTGGCACTGCATCCCGGAGCTGTTCCCAAGGGCAGCGTGCAGTCCGGAATGGGAACTCTCCTTCTTCCTGGTAGCACATGGCTCTGCAGGAGATGCTGCCATCCAGAACACTGACCAAAGCCCAGGTGCTTTATGGAGGGACAGCAGGATATTGCTCTTAAATTAGAAGTTGGAAATGGTTCACCGCAGTCATTTGTAATAGGTAGCTCGTCTTGGAGCTCAGGAAAACTGTCTTCTTGGGGTAAATAGGGAAGCACTCAATGTGTGGGACACTGAGAAGGACAGATATGGATGTGATAGCACTGTATTTCTTTGGAATGTAGGAATAAAGATAATATAGGAAATGTGGTGACTGTATCTGCTGGATAGGTTGTTAAAGCTTTGTTAGTACGTGGGAACAAGCCAACCCTTTGTCATTCAAGACATGACATCAGCTGGGGTAATTATTGTGGTGGTGAGTGCAAACAAGGTTGGGGTAGGTAAAACACTCTTTTAGAAGGCAGGTAAGGAAGTAATAGTTAAATTTAGTCTACTTTTATCCTTCTTCCTTCTGTTTCTCTACATATCTTTAGGAATTTTGTCTGTAGGCTTAAGTTCCAAGGAAATGTTCCTAGAAAGTGCTTAACATTTACTGTCTTTGTAATTAACTATACATTTATGTAGCAGTTGCTGTAGCTGAGTGTCTACAAGACATTGGAGATCCAGATGGAGGTCTGGTTTGTGTAGACAAGTTCTGTAGAAAAAAATGTGTATAGAAATCTATTCTCTGAGACTGTAGAGATAGCAACTCTTTTTGTTTCAATTGAAAGTCAATAAATTGTGCTTTTGCATAACAAACAGGGAAAACACTGTATTGCAGTAATTCTTAGCAGTATTAGAATTATGAAACTAATTCTGATCTTGATTGTGTTGTGTTTTTTCTTTTTTTTAGGTTCAATTTATGAGCCACTTAAAAGTATTAACCTTCCAAAGCCAGAGGGGGAAAGTCTGTGGGATAAATTAAATCATTACTATAGAATTGGTAAGTTAACAGTAGTTCTACCAGGAAAGATTTTCAGCATAACTTACTAAAATATTTACAGTTGTGCTTACGAAAGTCATTAGTTTTGTCTTAAAATAGTATCAGCGGCCCTTAATATGGATTTCTATTTTCTGAGAGGTGAATGGATACAATTCCTCACAAGATTCCTGTGATAATGCAGTACAGGTATTTGGATGTTTCATGTTATAAATATTGATGCAGCCATGTGGCCTAAGTTAAAAATGTAATTTTTATGAATGTAGAGTACTGGAAAGTTAAAGTATCTCAATGATTGGGGGGGTCAATTGATGTACTGTGGTCACTTTTTGCACAGAGAGGAAATCACTGGGTTGCCTTGCGGAGGTTCTGTACAAAGTGGGTTGTGCTGGAACAGTCATATAAATAGTTTTGAATACTGTTGAGTTTTTTTGTTAAAAGGTCTAATTTGACTGAAAAAACAACATGACAAATGTTTGTGTTTCTCCTTACCTTTCTTTCTCTTGTTTTCTGTTGTACATGCTCTTAACAAATTGTTCACACCTTGATTTATTCCTGAAAATCTATTTAGAAATGGGAACAAACCTTAGTGTTGTTACTACCTTTTTTATTTTTCCTTTTTCCAGTTAAATCAACGTTGCTGCTCCATCAAAGCCCAACCACAGGTCTGTTTCCCACCAAGACCTACGGGGATAACCAAAAGGCAAAGGTCCATGACAGTCTTTACTGTGCTGCCTGTGCCTGGGCCCTGGCCCTTGCTTACAGGTGAGTAACCTCTAAACTCACATCTCTGCCATGTTACCCAGTTCCCCAGGAAAGGGTTAAAATAGGAAGCTCTTTTAAAAATAGATCTGTTAACTCATAGAGGTGGTCCATGTTTTCAAATCTCAATAAAAATACTTTTGGAAGTACTAGGTGAAAAATGTCACTCTCCTTCTGGTAAGTAAACATGTTTCCCTGTAATGGAATTGGTACCAATATTGGTAACAGAGGCATTAGTGCATGCTAGTGAAAACAGAGGTTCTTCTGGTAAATTGTACTCAAGGAATACTGGCAGTTTCAAATGTAGTAGGAGAGTTCAGACCATTAGAAGGCTTGTTGCAGGTATTAACAATCCATTTACTTGCAAGAAATATTGTTCTGTCAGTAAGGATTTTTTTTTTTAAATTCTGAAACAGTAATGTTTGTGTAAGTTGCAAGACAAACTACAACCCCCCCCCTTTTGTTATTATTATTTTTATTACTAAAGAAGTATGAATAGGGCTATAAATATGTTAGTATGAGTGAGGGCACCACTATGCTACAGCATTGGTTAAATACTTAATATTCCAAAGCATTAATGTCTTCTTTTTCTTCCCTGCTAATGCATTTGCAATTTGTTTTACGAGTTATCTCTCTTCCCAGGCGCATCGATGATGACAAGGGAAGGACTCATGAGCTGGAGCATTCTGCTATCAAGTGCATGAGAGGCATCCTCTACTGCTACATGCGGCAGGCCGATAAGGTAAGCGCTGTGCTGAGCACACAGCACTCGCTGCCTTCCTGGGATTAATGAAACTGGGAATGCAGCTTCTAAGGAGACATCAAATGGCAAAGGGAATGCAGTGTGCTTGGGTGGCCCAGCTCACAGCAGCTGCTCTGCTCTTGTCAGCTCACAGCATCGTTTTAGGGTCTAGAAGACGCCAGGGTTTGGGGAAGTAGTACAGAGTGTGCTTGAAACTTGTCGGGGTTCCTTTTGCAGTTAGTTATCCCATTTAAATATTACACCACCAGGAATTGGGGAGGGGGGTTATGTCTTTTTAGTGATTAGAGGGAAAGATGTAGAACTTCTTTTACTTAAGGCTGGAGACTTAACTTTGCACTGGTGTTGCCTTTGCAGTTGTTCTCCTTACCTAGTTGTTGTTTTGATTATTTTCCTGGGTTTCTTTAGCAGTCACTTTACAGTGTTCTTTGGCTTAGTGATGTCTGTGGGGAAGGACAACAGCCCAAAATGAATAAGGAAACAGTAATTTTCTTATGTTGTAACACAGATAACTTATTCAACCCCTAGTCCTCTTGTGAGTATTCTTGAATATTCAGGGCTCCTCCTTTTTAAAATTTAGATGTGGTGGATTAATTTTGCATAGTGGTGAGCAGTAATTCAAGGGGTAGTTAAATGTGAGTTATTCAGTGTGATTATTTTAAGTTTCATGTAATGGACTTTTAACTGTATTATTAGAAATAGTTTTCATGTAACCACGTAACCTTCATCACAGCTGAGCACACAAACTGAAATGAAAAGTTCATAGGCATGTGATACCAGTAACAATAATAATAAGCAAATCAGATGTATTGCCAGTTGTATTTATGTTGACATATTTTTTCTTTTCTCACAGTCTGTTTCTTTGTAGTCTCCTATCTGTAAATAATCTTGACCTAAATTGATCTTGTTGCATTTGAGCTGTTGTTTTTCTGTTTGGCATGCAGTTGTTGGTCTTGAGGATGCTGAGTACAGACAGGAATAATGAGCATTAAATTAACACAGGTGTCACACTGCTGACATCCTGCTTGTCAGGTTTTGCCTTGTTTATTATAGATGTTTTTCTCTTCTCACAGTGTAGTAATAAACACTTTCTGATACTTAACACACATAAGTCAAGCTGGACTTTATTCTGAGAGACTGTGTATGCTGGCCTCATGTAGAAGAGAGCTGGTTTTTAATAATATAAATTATGTATGCCCAAGATATGACTTGAACAGATGCTGGTGTTTGTAACAAAAATGGCAGATGTTGTATTCTGTTGCTAATGAACATATGAGTTATGAGCTGATGTGTGTTTAATGTGTTCCTGGCACAGACATGGTAACTGCACAGCATAGTATTCACTTTCTTGTTTCTGAGGTGCATGCTGTATGTTCTGTATGATTTGTTGGGAGAAGAGTCTCCCATGAAGATAACATCAGTGTTGGAAATTATATGAAATGTGGTTCAGGTGCTGGCAATTAGAAAGTTAAAAAGTATGTTGGAGAGCAAAGCATGACTTGAAAAGTTATGGAAAAGGATGTTGGTTTTTTACGTTCATTCTGTTCTTTATGAATTCTCTTTCTTTTCTCTGCCCTGTTGGCAGCTGTCTGATAGTCCAGATTGTTTTCTCAAATGAGGTAAGGTAGCAGACATCGTATTTCATGACTAAAAAGGAATCAAAACTACTTTAAAATGACCGCAGTACTTATTTCACTCCTTTGTTGTTCACCTCCTGTATTAGTGATTCATTTCATCTCCATTGTAAGAGATTCTGTGTCTTAGAGGCATATTCTGAGCTGCAGTGTTAGTGTCTGTGAATAAAAGTTCACTTTAGTCTGGGGCATTATTCTTCCTGTCCATGAGCTTTGTTTTCTTTTTAAGCTATCAGCTTTGCCTTCTAGAATCTGTAAACACTTCATTGTACATTAATGTCACAAATGGTTATGACCAGATCAAATCTTTGTTTGTCCCTGTACTCTTATACTAGATATCCATAGCTTTTGCAGCATTCCATTTGTCACATGAACTAACCATAGCAATTTATGTGGTGTATAGTCCAGAAGGCTTAACAATTATTAATATCGACAGTATCTCTTTTGTTTAAAAACCTTTTGCCTTGTTAAATGGTACATTAATTATTTTATAGGTCATGATTCATAAAAATTATTAGAACTACTGCTCCTGACATAAATTTTGGGATCTTGCATTCCAGTAAGAGCTTTAAACTGAAGAACAGAGGAAGTGGTGGCTGGGATGGGCAGGCAGAGGGCCTGGGCCCGGGCCCATTGACCAGAAGGCACATGGCATTGACTGGAGTTGTCCTGAGTGTGCCTGTGGAACTAAAGAGGTCCCTGTGGGACAGCACTGTGGAGAGCAAAGTTCTGGTACCCCAGTTGGGAGATCAGCATGCCCTGGTGCCCCAGAACTGCCTGTCCTCTAATGCAGGCAGCCTGGGGAAGGAAAGGGAGCAATCAGAGTGTGTGTGCAGCTCCAGGGCTGGGTGCTGTGGTAGGATAGCTCAAATCCCTGGAAGGCTGTGCTGGATGGATGGATACAGGCCAGGAAGGTGAGAGAGTAGCTGGAGTTCCTGATACTCTGCTAGGGAAAGGTGGTGAGCCAGCTGAGAGCTGTGGGTCAGGATTCACTTCAGCTCTGTGAATTCAGGTGAGGTGTCATACACTGACGTGATTTCTGCAAAGATTGCAGCTCCAGTAAAATGTGGTGATGTTTGTCCAGAAGCTGAAAGCACCTGAGCATCTGTAGCTTTCTGTTGCAGATCTCTTTGTCTGCCAAACCCAAAGAGATTAGATAATGAGGTGAATATTTGTGTTCTTTAGGTATATGTATGCTTGTAAGTATATATGAAATAGATTCTGGTAAGTTTCAGGAACTCTTGTTTATAAGTTTTACATAGTGGCCATATGGCAAATTTTGTTACTACCTGAGGTATATAGTGAATTTGTGGTTGCTGACTTTGGTTTTATGTTTTGCCTTGCAATCACTTTTAGGTTCAGAAATTTAAGCAAGACCCCAAACCATCTGCATGTCTACATTCTGTGTTCTGTGCACAGACTGGAGATGAGGTCTTCTCCCATGAGGAGTATGGGCACCTTCAGGTAACGCATGTATATGTAAATCAAAGTTTGGCTCATTTTTAAGAATGTTATTGTTGTCTCCATTCTTCCATTATACAGCTGTCTCAGTTTAGTTAGACCTGTGTTAAATGTCCTGTGTGTGATCAAACTGAGGTTCGTCCTGCATCTCTTTGTGAAACACAGACTATTTCTAAACAAAACTCAGTGGTGTGTTTTGGTCAGCAGGTACTGAAATAACTGTGGGATTGTAGAGGTAGGTGGTGATTTGTTTACAGAGTTGCTTCTTTTTGAGACCAACAGATGGCTGTCAGTAAATAATCCTGGGAAAAAAATGTTGTAAAGTGAAAGATTCAGTTAGCATTTTGGACTTGTTTGTGAAGATCCCTGAAAATGCACAACTTCTATCTGCAGGAGGAGACAGTTTGGGGCCTGGCGAGCAGTATGTGAAAGTTCAAAGTCTGTTTGTTGTAGCAGCTCAACCCTTCCCATAAACATGAATGCACATTCCCTTCTGTCATCAGCACACCTCAAAAAACAGATTTTTCAGCTCTGTGGAAACAATAGGGTGCAGAGGAACTGAGGGGGTTCAGTGGGGAAAAACAGAATATGTTATGTAGCCCTTAATGCTGTACCAGATGCTTTTCAGTTTGTATGAAGGAAGTGTAGACAGGGGTCTTGAAATCCTTGGGGATTTTTAGAATTTAGACCTAATTTTTAATCTGCTACATTTCTGATAAGAATCCAGTGTTTTATTCTAGAGGGTTTCTCTAAATTTCGTATACTGAGATTGTGGTTTCTTTACCTCATTGAAGGAAGTTACTGTGAAAAACTTACTTTCCCTATTGGAGTTATACAAACACTCAATTACAGTAGAATTCTGTAATAAAACAACAATCCAGCAGTTTCTTTTGATTCATCAGTGAATAGACATTATGATGCTCATCTGTACAGCTGCTGAAGGTAATTACTGTTAATAATAATTGCTGCACACAGCTCCAAAAACCCAGTTTTTCACAAATCTAATCATATCTGAATGTTGTAATTATGCTCCTGTCAGCTGATAACACTAGAAGTCCCACTAGGGTTGAAGTGATTTGCTTTCTGGGTGTGCCGTGTACTATTCACTATAAAATACTTGCCTTTTTGGTAAAATCTGCTTGCTAATAATTTGTTCCATATGTAAACATGAAACAGCTGGTGACTACAGTGATTGCCTACAGGCAGAGCAGTGTGCCTAAGGGAAAGCATTTTGATGCCCTAGTTGGAAATAATTTAAAAAATTATACTGCCTCAGAAGTTTTAGAGGACAATACTTGGTCGTTGCATGTTTTCCATCAATTGCTTCCACACCATTAGGTGTGGGATGGTGCTTTTGAAGAAGCAAAACTGTGTTGTGGTGGGACCATCTCTGTTAGCCAATAATACCACGTTTAGATTGTTTATCTGACTCCAACAAACATCAAGTTAATTATAATTTCCTTTCTGTGTTTAATTACTTCAGATCAATGCTCTGTCATTATTTCTCCTCTATTTGGTTGAGATGATCTCTTCGGGGCTGCAGATTATCTACAACACAGATGAGGTACAGATCGATTTCCAGTCTTAAAACATGGGCTTCAACTTGATTGTGGTTTTTTTCTTGGTTTTATTTAATTGCCAACTGTAAAATAATTGTTCTGAAAATACACTGTAGGTGTTCTGTGCTTTTAGTGGAAGTCAGAAAAGAGAAATGGAATGAATGGATAGCAAAATAAATTAATAGCTAAAAAGGTGTTAAATATGCAAAGAGGAAATGTAACCTGGCATTGAAAACTTTTATAAGTCCTTGCTATTTGTGGAAGGTACAAGGTCAAGAATCAAAAGGTCTGTTAGGATGATTGACTTCTGTCTCAATTTTCACATTATTTCAAACTGTCAGTCAGTGCATCCTGTCCAGGGGAATTTCAGTATAATAAATAATGGGGCAAATTTTCTGGAAAGCTGAAGGACTTTCTCCAAATATGTATGAACCTATGAGTGTTAAGATTTTTTACTGTTTCTTCAATTAAAACCCCTCAATTTTATATCATGGTGAGAGATGTTTGTTAACTCTTCTGTAAATAAAATAATAATAGCCACTGTGGCTGTGACTAGAGGACAGGTCATGTGAGGACAACCTGCTGGCCTGCTCTAAAATAAGGTTATGTTTTGATACAGAATGGAAAGCACAGATGTATATATTTTTAATACTTTTTTTTCCTTCAATTTTCTTAATCTGGATTTGCTTAAATTTATTCTGTTCCACTTAATACTTGCTTCTCTATTGCCTTAAAAAGGTTAAATGTACTTATAGTACTACCATTTAAATAAAAGGGAGAGTTTTCCAGTAACAGTGTATTTGCATTTTATTTCTAAAACATACATCTTCATTAATCTATTTCTTAGATATTGAGAGAACTGAATGTTGCAGCATGTCTCCTTTCTTGCTTAGTTAGATCATATGATAAGTCTACATTATTTTGTCTGAATTGCCTCTATGTCTGTGAGGAGGCAAATGTATATAATTAAGTATTTACTTAGCTTGATAAATAATTTATATTATCCTCCAGAAGTTTGCATTTAATTACAGATTCTGCAGGAAAAGTGCATGTGTATAGACTCTCCAGTCAGTGTTGGTTCTCCACTTCCTTGTCAGGCTGTAGTTTCCCTTGCAACTGTACCCTGTAAATCTCTGGAGTGTGGGGATTTATACCCTATTATTTTACGACACACCAGTGTGTTCTGTTATTCTGTGTAGCTTCCACAATTGCCTTTATCCTCAGCTCTTACAAAGCCACAAAACAATGACATGCCCAAGTTTTGCCATGTGTCCTGGTGTCCTTGCAGGATGTGTTTAGGCTCTTCCCTTGCGCGCACAACCCGTGCTCGCACAGGGGAAGGTGCTGGCAGGGGGCTGAGGTTTGGCAGGCTGGCTGTAGGAATGTGTTTGTACACAGAACTCTTGGCTTTCGAGGCACTCAGTGCCTGCTTGATGGCAGCCATGGCAGCTGTCAGGGAGATACCCTCCAATTCTGGCTGCTGGCAGTTGGAAAATTAATTTAATTGCATCTTTGCATTCCTAACAAAGATAGCAGTGGATGGTTGTGGGAGTGAAGGAGGGCAGTTCCCACACATACATGACTATTTGCAGTCATCCCTGTTGTGTGTGTGTGTTCTGTTACACCTTGGTCTCCACATGCTTGACTTCTGGATAAATAAGCTTAACACACACAATCCAGAATTTCTGTGAATGCCACAGCATTGACTTGGTTTTCATTTACATGCCTATGATATGGTTTGTTTTCTGAAGGCTCTGTTTTCCAACAAGCTTTCTGCTGCCATTTTTTCTGTAAATCTGCTGTTTGGAAACCCTTATTTGGTCTCATAAAATGTCTGTAATTGACCATTTTTTTCATGTGTTCCAAACATCATCACTGGTAGAAAGTAATCAGTAAGGTTATATATTTCTCTGTGGTGCTCTTTGCTTCTTCATTTAGCTGGTACGTCTCAGTTTCAGTTATTGATAGAGGTAGAAGAAGCCACACTCTTAATCACTGGGTATTTTGGCTTCACTCAGATAAAGTTCATGTTCATACAACCAAATGCTAAATTACAGAGATGAATATACTGGACATATCTAAAGAGTGGGTCAGTGTTTTCTGGAAAACAGCAGCTATGAAAAGATTTAGTGTGCAGGGAATTGTACATGTGCATCCCATAGTGAAATTTTAGCAGAGACATTTTGTGTCGGGAGAGACAAGTGTGTCTAGAATTATAATATTGCTGGTAGACTGGTATGAGCATAACGAGTGTATCTGAATTAGTAAATTTTTAAGATTTAAAGAAACATGGAGAGAAAAAAAACCAAACAGAGGTGTACACGTGACTTAAAATGAACTCAAATACCTTTCATTAAAAGATTTGGGGTTTGTTTCATGGCTCATTAAAAGAATAAAAATCACCTGACTGTAGTAAAGTGGAGCCATCTCTGTAGTTCCCCAGTACTGTTGTGTATTTAGCCATTGCAATATTCTTTTTATCAGAGTCCTCTAGAATAATTTGGGTGGATGAACCAGTATAAATCTTGTTTGTGGTTAAATTTTCTCTGAGCTCTAATCTGTGGACTCTTTGGACTGAACTGTAAAACTTAGGATCAATTTAATTTTCCTACAGTCGAGCAACTCCAAATGCCTTTTTCAAGAGTGTAAATGAGAAAAATTATCTACTTAAATAAGTCCCCAGCTATAGTTGAATACACCTTAAATACCTTAAAATACCCTTCAATACCTTAGTATTCAGTTGAAACATGTTGATCTAAGGAGATTCTAATTAATAAATGGGTTTAGAGTTTTATTCATGTTTATAAAGGAGTGTATTTCAATCTGCCTAAGTATGTATTATCTGGCGCTAAATGAATAACATGGGCATATCAATTATCTTAAAATTAATTAAGAAACAGCACCAAGATTTCTCTGTCCTAATCTTGCAGGATATAATTTCTTTTGATTTTTAGGTTAAATCTTTTTTTGAAAGATCACCTTTTTTAGCTCTTCAAATATGTGGCTTGAATATGCAATGATTTTTAACCCTGGCTTTGCAGGAACTTTTGCATAAATTCACATTGTCACCTCATTGGGACAGCCCTTAATATTTTGTGATTAAGAACTGGTCTTAAGAAGAATACCTGACTTTGGGGACATCATTCTCTGGATTTGGACAGAAACTGATGGACTTACGATGGCTGAGGAATAACAGCTTTGTCTCTTGGAGAAAGTGACTAGAAAAACGACCCTTTCATTTTTCCTTCAGTCATTTTCTTTTTTCCCTGCAGGTGTCCTTTATCCAAAATCTCGTGTTTTGTGTGGAGAGGGCCTATCGAGTACCAGATTTTGGTGTCTGGGAGAGAGGAAGCAAATACAACAATGGCAGCCCAGAGCTGCACTCGAGGTGGGTGAGCAGAGGGGGCTCTTCTGGGCAAAGCAAGTCAGTGAATCAAGAGAATTCAGGGAGTGAGTTAAAAATAACAATGCGTTAAAATACTGTTTGAACTAAACAAGGTTCTCTAAAAAGTGAGAGGTGTATTTTGGGAAAATGGGAAGATAATTTCATCATCATATGCATGCTGAACTAACCACATAGATGCTTAGCTGTTTGATTATTCAAATTCCAATAATTATGTGCAGCTGCATGCATATCATTGTGAAAATTGTGTTCAGAACAGTTCAGACCCTTTAGGCATGTCCAATAGATTGGATTCACAAGCATGTTTAGGAATATCTTGCTTTTAAAAGGTGTTGAATCAGGAGTCTAGACTTTCTCATCACCACCATGGTGGGAAGAAGATGCTGGATGCTGGAGAACAGCCTGGTGCCAAGCTCTTTTCCAGGTTCTTCAGATGCTACAAGCAACTGGACATTCAAATCCCTCTGCCAAGAGACAGTTTTAGAAATGTTCTTATCATTTTAATGTTAGAGGGGTCCCGTTCACTGAAGTGGAGTTGCTTGTGTGCTGTCTTGAAGGATCAAATCTGTAATCTGACAGCTTCATTTTTCTAGTGTTACTGTTGTTTTCTTCACTTTTGACTGCTGAGGTTTTATTTAACATAAAAATGGCTGTAGCTTGGGTATCTTAGGATTTTAAAAATATCATTAATGATGCTAATTATCAGGGGCTTGCAAAGAATACATGTGTTTCTTCCAGTCTTCAATATTGCCAGATGAATCTGTGTTCTCATTTGAGAATGAAGGTTTTTTTTCTTAGTCCACATACAGGTATGTGTATTTTAACATATAGCTATAATCACATATCATTGCAGAAAAACACTTAATTTAAGGTGGCTTTTTTCAGGGCTTTTATAGAGCCTTTGTACCAATATGAGAGCTGAAAAGATAAAAATTGTTGTTATATGAGCTGCTTCATTTGTTTGCTGGGGTTTTTTCCCTCCTGTGCCTGTAAAATTGTCAAACCCCAGACTAAATGAGCATTCATGTAGAGAATCATATACTTCCTTCCACATCTCACCTTGTACAAACGTGCAAAAGGAACCCAAACTCCTCTGTCTCCTGTTGTTTGCAGCATTCTGGTTATTCAGCATGTGAATTTGCTCCAGGGAAAACTGAACATCTTTTAAGCCGATAGAAATGGGCTTGTTTTGACTTAATCTCAGCTGACACTTATAGGTTGGTTTTTCTAAGCTGAAGTTCTGTGAGATGGACTGAGACAAAAGAAAGCACAGAGCTTGGTCCTAATCTAAGTAGACTTTGGTCATCAGAAACAAGTATTGCCCCTGTTTATCTTTCTTTGTGTGCATGGTGATACTCTGCTTTGCTGTAGAAAGCTGGTGGGCAATTTCCTTTGTTCTCATAAATCAGAAAAAATGAAAGAGGAACGTGCATCAACAGATGTATTTAGATATTATTGAGGAAGGGCCTGGGAACACCAGAGGACTCTGTATACTTTGTTATGCACCTCTCGTAGTGTATCTGCCACAGAGAGCTCTAAAAACATTTTCTTTTTTTCATTTGCTAAGAATATCCAAATTGTAGTGTTTGCCCTCAGGTATTTTACTGAGAAGAATTAATTTAACAGTTAAAAGTTACTGGGACTTGTGAATGATTTTTAAGTGCATTTACTAAATCTTTTTTAGCAAGCTGGAAGTACAGTGTCTCTAGGCTGGTCTTGCCTTTCCCTGCCCTGAATGTGGCCCAAGGTCAAATGTAGTAGTATTGTGCTTACAAGTCTGGTCTTGATAATCCTCGACACATGGCAATAATTGGCTGCTGCAGTCAGGTCTTTAGATTGCACCTGGTGAGGGACAGTGTGGACATTGAGAAGAAACCCTTCATTTGAAGGATTGTGAAGTGCCAGACCAGGATGCTCAAAAAGAAGTTAGAGAATATCCATCACTGGAGGTTTTGGAAACTTGTGTATGTGAGGCTGTGGTTTACTTGAGCCAGTCTTGGTTATCCTGTCTGGGTTCAAGTGAGGTTTCTTGTTGGGCTGGATGAGTTCCGTGCATCCCTTCCAGCTGATGACTTCATGATCCTGTGAAGTTATCAGAGGAATATTTCCAGAGCACTGGGGTTAGGTTTTCTTTTGGGACCATCTCCAAGTAAGCACCTTTTGCTGGGGTCAGAGTCCTGCATGTTAATGCAGTATGTTCATGGTGGGTTGCTGAGTGGAGGAAGGAGCATATTTATTTAAATACATTTTGCCGTACTGTTAAAAGTCTATTTCTTCTGTTGAGTATGAAGACTGTATTTTTCCTCCAAAGACACGAGCACATTGTTTATTATAAGTCCTCTTGTGTAATTTGCCCAACAGGAAGGCATTAATCAGGAGGAATGAAATGAGTGTCTGAAGTGTGATGATAATTCTGAAGTGTGCTCTGTTGTTTGATTGTTCACTGTTTTGAAGACATACTTGATATGAAGGCTCTTCTCAGACTTTTTTTTCTTTTAAAGTAACTTCCTCCTGTCATTTACCTATGAAACTTTTGGTAATCTGAGTAATCTAAGTAGTAACATTTATTACTTGATCTTAAAACGTGTAGCTGTTGGTATTAGAACTGTGACTCAGAAGGGAAAAGCAGAAAGAGATTTTAACATGTGATACAGAGTCTAGTGTGCAGGATTTCTCTGAGTTTCATTTTCTGTATATGCAGTTTGCTAATAGCACTTAATTGCTCTGAAAAAGCTCTGTTCCGAGTCATCATGCCAATTTGTTTGATCAATTGCGAGGTGGTAATTAGAATAGAGCAATTTTTAGAACAATTATATTTTGGTTTAGGTATTTGAAACAAAGCCAGAGAAATAATTATATTCACAGTCCTTCTGAGTTCAGTTTATTTCTTCATCATGTTCTCCAGAACCAAACACTTTCATGCTCAGCAGGCAGTGGCCTGAGGGATGTCACTGGGGTTTGGTGGCAGCTACTCAGAGCAGGATGCAGCTAAGCTGGTCACCTTTCTCCTGGTGGACCAATTGGAACCCCATGAGTACTATTTCTGGCAGTGTTTCAGAAAGGAAGATGGAGGTTTAGCAATGATCAAGAGTGATCCCAGTATCAAAAGTATTTCTAATATTCAAACCAACAAGGGTAATGCAATACTTTAAAAGCCAAATTCTGTAGCTGCATTGATTTTTTTTGTTCTCATTATTTTCTGTGTTTTCTGTGTAATCATAATTAGATAGCATATTTAAAATATGGATTAGTTAGTAAACGTTTGACATTTCATATTTTACATCAAGAGGACAATTAATTTTATTTGCAGTGAGGTAAAGTTTGCTTTGATCCCAAAGTGCTGTGTGGAGTATAGAGGAATAAAGATTAAAGCACAGTTGCTGTTTGCAGTTTTCCGACAATTTGCTGGCTCTAGAGTTTCTTTAGGGGTGGGTGAAGAAGTTGTTTGTCAGTACTGTCAAAACTCCTCATACACAGACGTTGGGAATTGCCAGTGATTATTTTCTGAATATTTTTTATAACTCAGTGTTATAAACTCTGTCCAGTGGGACAGACATGGGTTGTCAGTGAGGTAAAATTCCTGTTGCAGCTGATGTAGAACTGAAGCAGGGAAAGATCAAGGCTGTTTGTTTAAATTATCACAAGGAAAGTATAAAATTACACTTTCTGAAGGGAAAGGCTTTGTTAAAATGTATATTTGTACTGTATAATTTACATAATTGGTAATAAGTTATTTTAATATATAATTTGGCTTTAAAATTATATAATCTAGTGATTTTAGTGCATGATGTCTTTAATGTGAACTTGCTAACTTGAGAACTTGTTGATAGTGTTTCTGAGTCTTATTTTGTTTGTGATGGGTGTTAGTAAGTGAAACAAAAGGTGTATTGTTATATGGTTGACATTAGAAACCTCTTCTGATCTGACTCCAGATTGATGACTTCTTTTAATATATTGAAAGCTAGAAATCAGTCTTTTAAAATATCATGCTTGAGGGCTGGGTTGAATAATTGTGCTGAAGTAAATCCTCTGTCAATACACTATTAACAAGACCTTGAAATGCATAATGCCAGATGTCTGGTTGCAAGGTGAGAGCAGAAGTGCTTTTGCCAGATGGTCTCTGACATTTGAAGACAAATAAAAATGCTGAATAGTGTTTAGGGGGGGGGGGAAGCAACCCACCACCAAAGCCACCCCAAATTTGCTGCATCATCATTTTACTAACATAAAGGTTAAGCACAAAATTCAACTCAAGAAAAGCTCCTAGCTCTGAAAGCTGTCAAATGTGTTAAATTTTAGCCTGGCCTTGAATTATGATACCTCTGGGTTTCTGTTTTATTTTCTCCTCAGCTCCGTGGGGCTGGCAAAAGCAGCTTTAGAAGCAATTAATGGTTTCAATCTCTTTGGAAATCAGGTAATAAGTGTTTGTTTGCTCTCCCCTTTCTTTAGCAGCAATGATTTACACTGTGGATTGGGCACTCTGTTACATTCCAGCTTTAAAAAAAGTTAGTTTGCAAACTGACTGCTCCTGTTTCAGGTACAGAATTTGTCTGATAAAATCACTAGTGCCCTTACTATCAAGAACTACCTTTTTTATTTCCTTGAGAAAAGATTGTAAAACAGTTGCAGCTTAGTCTGAAAAAGAACTTTGTTGCCAAAATGTGTTTTTTTTTTTCCTGTCAGGACTGAATCTGTTGATGATAAAAGAGTCTAGCTCTACGTACAGACATTAGCTTTTGTCTGCTTCCTTCATGTTGCTCTTGATCAAGACTTTAAACAAGATACTTTTGTATGATCCCACTGTTTTACTGGGCTTTCATTTCAATATGTTGCACAGTTGTAAAATCTTTTTCCATCCTTTGCATGGTTTGGATCAATTAGGAGAACAAGCCTTTTCTGAGATTTTCTTATATCTTATTTTCTTATATCGTATTCCCTTTCCATGGGCATCTTTCTCTTTGGTGTTATAACTACAGTAGTCTGGAGCTAAAATAAAAGAATACTCTTCCAAATGAATTGTTCAAAAAATGTACAATTGGAGGATAAGTCATATATTTTAAAAGTTGATGTCAATTGTTAAGAGCTAAGAGCTGGTAGGGATCTTCAGTAATGATCAGGCATATTATACATGCATTGTCAGTATTTCAAAAATAACATTTATCTATAATCTTTACCTTCCCAAGAGTTTCAAGCACTAGTAAATGTGGCTGCTGGTTTTTTTCCAAATTATTTTTTACTCAATTCTGAAATGGGTGAATAAATTGCTGAAGCAAGACCAGTTTAAATGCTTTGAGAATTTATTTCTGAGATATTTAGTCTGCATAAACAGCAAGCATTTTGCCCTTCAGTGTGGCAGAGTTTGCCTTTGTGCTTTACTCCAGCCGTGTTCCAGCAGCTCTGAGAAAGCCTGTGAGCCACTCAAGAGAGACTTGTTTGCACCTGCAGCTGCACCTGTACAGCCTGCACAACTCACTGCTCCTCACAGGAGGAACAGGCTTAAGCCTGACCTACTCACACTGCTTTGTTTAGGAGCTCCTTACCCTATACTAAAAACCTGGTTTTTATAAATCAAGCCTTTGTAAGGTGTCCTTACTCCAGAATTGTACACCTCTAGGCAGGGTGGGTTCAGAGTTTGGAGATGAGCTTGGAGATTTGTGAATAATCAGAATCTGGATTAAGAAGAAAGTAAACTATCAAATCATCAAAGCAAATGTGATTGGTTGTGTACATTCTTATATCAGCACTATTCAGTGTATGTATCTTGCTAGAATGGTTAAGAAAACAGAGAGATTATTTTCCGTGGCGACAGTGGAAAAAATGTTTATCTAGTAAAGCAAAAGCTGAGTATTTGTGTGGTAAATATGTGCAATTAGAGTGCAGCTAAAGAGTAAGAGGAAACCCTCTGGAAAGGCATCTCAGTGGGTGGTGGTAGTGGCACCCAAAGAAGGGTAGCCAACCACCTAGGGAGAAACTGGGTTGGAACTGGAAGTGTTTAGTGATTAAAAAGGGTGGATTCTGGAACGGCCTCCCTAGGAGAGGAGTATACCAAACAAACTGACTGCTCTTTAGGGGAAATGTGGTGGATTTAAGGAAACTCATGGGCTGGTGTTTATGCCCATAACGGAATGACTTGCACTGGTTGTGTCTTCCTACTGGTAATAGTTCTAAATGCTGTTGATTATGTTGAAACAGTATCTCAGATATGGGAATTTTTCTGAGTGTTTCAGGAAGTATCAAAAATATGACAGACAGATACAGTGTAAAATGACAGAATGTTATTAGGAAATAGATGTTTTTAAGGAGTAGATGTTGATAACACAGACCTTACAATAAATGAAAAGCAGACCATTTTCATTTCCCTTTTCCTAAGCAGCACCTCTGCTGAATATCCAATTAGTGTGTTCTAACTGACTGGTAATGAAATACTCATCATCACGATTTGGAGCATTTCCTGCAGTCAAGGGGAAGGACAACTGCTCCTTTTGTTTGTCCTTAAATACAGTTATTTTCCAAGAATTAGTGGAAGGGTTAATAGCTTGAATGAGTCATATAATTAATATTCAGTGTTAGATAAAAGAATCTAATTTTGGCTATACTTAACTCTATATAAAAATTCAAATTATTCTCAACTTGATGTTGTTATATTTTCTGATTAAAATTACCAGCTCCCAGACTATGACAACATAAGCTAAATAAAACACAGAGCAATTGGTTTTAGCAGGATATGCTAAATTCCTTCCCTTGAAAAATGTACTGTTGTGTTTACAGGGCTGCTCTTGGTCCGTGATATTTGTGGATTTCGATGCCCATAATCGAAACAGACAGACTCTGTGTTCCTTGCTGCCCCGAGAGTCAAGGTCTCATGTAAGTAATTAAATAAAATTCACCTCGACAGACTGTGGAGAAAATAAATGGAGACAAATTCTTAGTTGCATGATGGCCCTTATGTTCTGCTTGATAAAGATGGGAAATTGCTGGGAAGATGCGAAATTTTTTCTTCCTAAGTATCAAAGTCATGTAGTTGTTCTTCTGAAGTGGAATTACAGTGGTGTTCTGTATTTTGTAAATACTTAGGTTGCAATGGTAGCATCTTGGTAGCTTTCAAGAGTTTTGAAATAAAATAAGTGAGCTTTGCGGTCTTGGTGATTGTTTTTCTTTTAGCTTGGTTTCCACTATATGCTCCATGTCTGCGCTTTTGAAACACTTTGTTTTAGATTTAATTCTTTCTTTTGTCTAGAAAAAAAAGCCTTTAAGGTTGGCTTATCAGAAATTGCTGAATATGGACAATTTCTTGTTATTATAAGCTACCGTTACAAATGTATTTCCTCAGTGAGTAAATCCCACACAGAAGTACAGATTACTTAAAATAGGATCTATTTCAGTACTACCATCAAAGGTAAATTTGAAACGTAATTTGAAAGGAGTGTTAATAGAGTTCTGCTTTGTTGTTTGTTCAGGGATATAACAGCATTTTTGTTCATGAAACAGACTATTAATCTTCAACATTAGTAGTTTACTTATTGTGCATAAGAATTATAGCAGAGTTGTAATGCTGGATAATTAAAATAAAAGGCACTGTCAGCTACTTTTTTATAGTCAAATGGTCTTTTATCACTTCTGCTGTTTGTTGTTTGCTGGAGACTTGAAATATTCCAGCAGAACCTGATTTCATAACTTATTCATCCCATGGGAGGAATCTTTGTGTCCTTTTCTTCCTTTTCTGGGTTCGTGTCAGTCATATTGGTGAAAACATGTTATTCTAAACAGCTGAATCTCTTGAATGTATCAGCAGCAAAGAATACGCTTTTGTGTTTCTGTAAGCTTACCTGTGGTGGTGATGCACTGGTTAGTACTTGTTCCTGTGCTTTTAATTTATAATAGATGCACATGGTTCTTGGGAAAGTTGCTCTTATCTTTTCCTGGAATTGTTCCCTCACCCTCATAATTATAAATTAGATAGGCTTGTTTATTGCAGCACCTGAAGACTATTCCTGAAAAAGCTGTTCCGAAATGATAATTTAATCATAGATACTTAGCACTGCACCTTTAGAAAATGTTTGTGGTTCTTTTGGAGCATGCAATACCCAAATGTTTGTGTTTCCTCCAGGAATAACCTGGAGGATAGAGTAGAAAAACCCAACAGAACACAAAGTTTTAGAATGTTTTCCCTTATGCCTGCACATCATCACCTGTAAACCAGGTCAGATTCTGAGTCAAAGAAGTTCTCTTTTAAATCCTAGATGTGGATATTTGGCTTGTAGTTTACCCTTGCGCCTCTTTAGAAGTCTTACTTTGCCCCCTCTTTTCCTAGATTAATACTGTGATTCTGATAAACTAATGTTCCAAACGTGTGTTCCACGTGGGCAGTGAAACAGTCTTTGTTTGTGGCTGGCATAAGTGCGAGGGCCCCAATTCAATGTGTCACGTCCCCTGTGTGCCCTCCCTGGTGCAGAACACTGACGCAGCCCTGCTGCCCTGCCTGAGCTACCCTGCCTTTGCTCTGGATGACGAGGTGCTGTTCGGGCAGACCCTGGATAAGATCATTCGCAAGCTGAAGGGCAGGTACGGCTTCAAAAGGTTTCTCCGCGACGGGTACAGGACGGCCCTGGAGGACAAGGCTCGGCGCTACTACAAACCCGCAGAGATCAAGGTGAGGCACGTGCAGCCTCCCTGCCCAGCCAGGGGTGCCTGGCCTCTCACCTTGGGGGCACACTGGGGCTTGCCAAAGGGCTCACACGGGACTTAGGAAAGAAAGCAAACCCCCAAAGCAAACCAAATGCTCCCAAACCCCAAAAGAAAGCAAAGCAAAGGCACCCCCTGTGGTACCTGTAATCTGAATTGGTTCCTAATTGCTTCAAGGGAAGGAGATGCCTTTTGTCATTTGCATGTGCAGTTTTCAGAGCTTGCTAAGTCAGCAAGTGACTCATTGGTTTGTTTTGTAATGAATGTGCTTTCATTTACATTTAGGGTACAGTTGATTTCACATAACAAATAAGGAAATTATTTATCATTTCATTTAATTTCACAGCCGACTACAGTCTGAGTGTATAGAAAACAGTTTTGCTTTTGATCACAATATTTATCAGTAAAGGTTATCTAAATGAAAATTTATTTCTTTTTTCTCCCCCCCTAGTTTCTCTGTGAAAAACAAAACGTAGATTATTTAAATATTCCGCTTGAGAATGAGTCACAACAGATGTAAAGGCACAGTTAAAGTGCCCATAGATTTAAGAAGTGGAAACCTGTGTGAAAAACTGACATACTAAAATGTTTTTGCATTCATGTTTGACTTTTGTTGCTTGGAAATTATTCAGCAGAATTATTCAGATACGTTTCCTTCAATAAAAATGATGAAATGTCTGAATTTTTCTTCTTTCCAGCTTTTTGATGGCATCGAGTGTGAATTCCCTCTGTTTTTTATTTTCATGATAATTGATGGTAAGTATAGCTTTGCATTCCTGCTCTTCAAAGGCATTAGAGAGGAAAGACACAATTCTCCTGTCTTGCCAAAATAAACCATAATTCAGTTACAGTAAATACCTGATTGAGAGATCTGCCTTCCAGATAAAAAAAACCCCAAGCACCCCAATCCCCTTAATTTCAGCATTTTTAATGTGACCTGTTCTTAGAATATAACTTGATTAAGGGTGTTTTAAAAGCTTCACTCTTCACAGTCGATCTGATTGAATGAAAAACCAGACAAAAAATCACAACTGCAGCAAAACCACCACTAGCTGGACTTTGTCTTGAGGATGGGATGCACACCAGAGAACTTCAGGGGATGATTTCAGGATGGAAGATAAAACTTCCATAGAACAGAAGTCTGAATAGGAAAATGAGGAGGGGTGCAGTTGTCAAAAAGATTTGTAAATGAATTAAAATCTGGCCATCTTTTCTTTCTTTTCCCTTCTTTTTTTCCCTTTATGTTGAATAGTTTTCAGATAGACAGTGAGGAGCACAGAAATGTGCTGTCTGCCTCGACTGCTCTGTGGGCACCCACAGATTTAAATATTGTGTTTGAAGATACAATAAGGTTTCACAATTGATATTTCTAAAGGAGTGCGTGACATGTTTCAAAGAGTGAGGCCCAAAACTGAGGAGGAAGGCACTGACTTATTTCAGAATCACAAAAAGATAGTGATCTTTAACTGAAGTTAGCACAAGAATTTCAAAAGCATTTTACTCTTGTATGCAAAAAAGAGTAAAAAATACTTTACCTGTACTGCTCTTGTCCTTTTTTCCTGGACCTCACTCTGAGCAAACAGACCAGTTCTGTTAATAGATTTTGTGCAAATATCTCCGAATCCACAGGTTTCCTTCATGCAGATAGGGAAGTTATTTACAGTGAGCTGGGTTCATGAGCCCTGGGCACTAAGTGAGGCTCTGCAGTTTAGTCTTTTACTTTTGTGTAGGCACTAAATAGTTTGAAAAAAATATTTAGATTTTAAAAAGAAGCGTGGGATATTTTTTTTGTTCTTTTATGAACATTAAGCTCATGGAAAAAATATTTCTTCCATTAAATTAGTTATTGTTTGGTTGTTTTCAGGTGTTTTTAGAGGAAATCCTGCACAAGTAAAAGAATATCAGGATCTTCTGGACCCTTTGCTTCAACATACATCTGAAGGTATTGTCTGGAAATCATCCTTCTGAAACCCTTGTAGCTTTTTATTGATCTGAGATAATTAAAATGCTGACTTTCCTATTAATGTGTATTGTGGTCTGAGCAAAGGAGAAGTAATAATATCAATATGTTTCCCCATGGCTTAATACTGATACGGAACTAATCTCTTTTATGTAGATACATTGCATCATAAAGAGGGATAACAAAAGGAATAATAATTTGTCTGGAAAAATGCTGCTGATACTGATAGAAGATTTATGCTGTACCCACTCACTCTTGCCCTTCTTTGCCTGTGCTTCATTGTTTACAATATCCATTGTTCACTTTGACTTGCCAGGCAAATATGAACTGCCAACAGTCAGATTGTTTCAATGTTCCACCTGGAGCCAGTTGAGAATTGATCTCATCTTTCATTGTCACTTAATTTCACAGGATTTAAAAAATAATTTTGTATATGCATGAGAAATTGTTTGTAGCTTAGAGCAGGGAAAGTGGCAGCGTAATCATTTTAATATAAATGTTCCCTTATTTAATCTGTGCACTCCAGAACTTTTATGGCACTCCAGACAAGGCTAGTGATGGCCTACAGGCAGATCCATCCAGAATTCAGGCCAAAAAAGAGAAAAAGACCATAAGTTTGAGTGGGAGGGAGAGAAATGGCCCGAGAACAGAACAAGCTTCAATACACTGACAATTCAGTTTTAACACTTGGCATTTTAGTCACCTGTTCTTACATCTGTGAAACAGTTACAGGTAGATGCAGAACATTTTAGTCTGATTTGTCCTTTAAACTTGCTGAAGTGAACTAATTTCTGTAAGAAAAAGATTTCCTTACCAAGTTTTCATTATGTGGCAAATTTTCTGATCTTGCTGATCGTTTCTTTTTTCTGATTATTAATGAGTAGGTGAGGTTTCATGGATTCCAAATTAATCATGTGGTTCCCTTTGCTGAATGTCATCACAAATATCACATCTTAAACTTTCTGAGTGTTTTGATACCTCACTCATTTGAATATTTTTTTCTTTAATAACTCTTGGTTTTCCATTTTTTTAATCTGCTTCTTGCCAGCCAGTTTTGTGTCTAAGCAAACGGTCAGACACTGCAACTTTTTTCTATTTATCCACTGTTCTTTATCCAAATAAATTTAAATGTAAAGCAATATTAAGGTGAAAATTAATTTTGCAGGAAGCATATTAATATGTTTTCTATGTCATATAATTAAGTCAGTCATTTGTAATTATATTTCTAAATTGCATTCCACTTAAAAGGTGTTGAAATAAAGGTTATTGATCTGCAGTGACCAGCAATACCCATGGCATAATTCTAGACAGAAGATACTCTGTCCTTCAGTGAAGAAGTTGTGCCATTTTGGTTTATGATGTTTCCAAATTTGAGTGCTGGTTTTAAAGATTTCATTAATAAAAGCGTGCAAACCCAAGCTGACTGGTTTTGACCAAGATTTTAGTTTGAAGAAGTTGTCTGATACTGAGCATGTGTTAAGTGTGGTCCAAAACCCCCTGAGCATTCTGGGAAGAGGTTCTGAGCCAAAGGTTGGTGGAACATGAAGCAGTTCAGCGTTGCCTTGGGTTCCCTGCACTGCTCTGGTTTTGAGAGATGACAGTGAATGACATCCATCTCTGTTCAGTGCACTTGTTACTGGGATGTCGTTTTTCCCGTTTTAGATCTGCTTTACTAGGAGCCTGCCATGAAATAATGAGGCAGTGACACTCACTGTAGCTCTTGCCACCTGCAGGCTGCCCTGTGGTGCCCAAGTATTACTATGTGCCCGCTGACTTTGTGGAGCTGGAGAAGAGGAGCCCTGGGAGCCAGAAACGCTTCCCCAGCAACAGTGGCCGCGATGGGAAGCTGTTCCTGTGGGGCCAGGCCATGTTCGTCATTGCCAAGCTCCTGGGTGAGAGCTCTGAGGGTCTTCCTGGGTGTTGCCTTTGCTTCATCAGGGTTTTCTGGCATCTGATGCACTGAGTGTCATGTGTGTCCTTGGCTTTGGTACTTACATGGTAGGCCAAAATTGCTTTTTAGTCTTATATTTTTATGCAACTGGAAATCTTCTAAACGTGATAGATTTATTCTGTTTCTTTTCCTGGCTTTCCCTCTTATTTGCTTTTCTTCATGACTCAATGTATTCATGTGAGGCTTTCTGGATTAACTATATCAGCTGCACCTGTGCAGTGATGTCTGGAAGTGATTTATACATTTAATTCAAATTATTTACTGCTTAAAGCAAGAAAAGTTTAAGCTGTGAGTAGTTGCAGTCTCGGAGAAAGTTAAGGATTTATTCAGCTTGTGTTATTTTAACTCTTTGAAATGCACCTTCAATTGCTCATCTAGTTTCTTCTTCTTTAAAGTTTGACCACTGAAGATTGTTATGGTGAATTTCAGTTATAAATGAGCCCTCGGTCTCACTTGAAATGATTTTATTAAAGACTAATGCAAAAAGAGTACTTAAGCCAGAAAAATCTTCACAGTTGGGTTTTTTTCTTAGTTTTTTTAGAAGCAAGATATATCAGTTTATTTTCACATGATCAGCATTTACCTGGTAATCTGTAGATTGAGTTCTAGAAACCCTTTTCTGTGAACACTGTAGGGGGAAACAGGCTGTTGGTGGTAAAAATGAGAAACACTGCAGGGGAGCCTAAAAATTCAAGACTTGCCAGGGAAAGTGAGTGTTCTTTGGGCAGGGAGGGACAGAGCCTGCCTGTTGCTCCACCTGTTTGGTCTCGCTGTATTCCTTGCATAATTCCTTTTTTAGCCAACACTTTAAATAAATGCAGGCAATCTCACTGTTAATTAGAAAAAAATAATTTAACCTCAAAGAATATTAGCCAAATAATCAAGTGTCTGTGTGTAGGAATACTGTAGTAATTCTGCTAGTATTGTTCTTGTACTAATATTTGTGTCTTTCTGTACCTGCAGCATGCTGGTTAAATAAATTGTACTTATAGCTTGCTAGATGTTGTTTGTGTAACATAACATTCTTGTGTTTCAGTTCTTTGCTGAACATTCTTACACACTGCTTTTTTTGTTGTCATTAGTAGCTGTTGTCATTAGTAACTTTCCTTTATTGTTTTAAAACTTTCTCTGCACTGTATTCACTACTTTTCATTCACCCTTTTTTTTTTAAATATTCAAAATTTCAAAGTTTTTTTTCCTTTCACAGTCCTTGCAAATAGAGTCTGGAGATATTATTGCAAAGTCTGTTCACCAATGGTTGTATCAGGAACTCCATTTATTCTTCCTAATTTATAAGTGGTGGGTTTAATTTTGCTCCTTTCTGGGTGCAAACCTCCTGGAATAACTTGGTGAAAGTGTTGCTGTGCTTGTTTGCTTATAAACCCTCTGAAGTGACAGTGTCTTTGTGTCACTGTGGGAGGGCACCACGTGTTTGTGCAGCTGAAAAGAAGGTTTGGCAAGAAGAAAGTATGTGCTTTGCAGGTAGTGATGGTTGTTTTCATAGAATTTCCTCCTTGTCTGGGAGGAGGAGGTTTGTAGAACCTGCAAGATAAAGGTCCCCATTTTGGAGCAAGAAAGGAATGCCAAGTATTCAGCTGTTCCATGCAACTGAAAATTCATTCAGTCTTTCAATTAGTAGCTCTCTTACCTTTCCTTTGCTTTTCCTGCCAATTTTTTTGTCTTGTTCTGTGGATTCAATGCTGCCTAGAACTCAGTGAAGAGTTTTAACAATATTTTTTAGAGTGTAGACAGAATGGATTAAATGTTGTCAGCTGCTGCTGATGCAGATACTGAGCTAAAAAGAAATATCTGCTCTTGCATACTGACACACTTGTATTTGTGATAATGGTGAGGAGTATTTGCTGGGATTCTATTTTACATAAAATTGTGAATGGTGAAGGTTAGCTTAAATTTTATATTAGCCTGTTGGTGTAGTCCTTTTAAATATGAAATTATTCTGACTATATATTCTAATTACTGAGCAATGTAAATCAATGTAAAACCATCAAGAATAGAACATGTATCCTTGAAACCACTGTTGCTTTTAAGGTCTGTGAGGCAGAGCCCATTGATCTTGAAATCATTGGATTAATCAATTTTATTGCAGCAGCTGCACTACACATAATGCAAGTAACTTCCATTCCTTTAGCCAGTGTAAGAATTCTGTGTGGGCTGGAGCTCAGGTGACTGGTTTCTTTAAACATGGTTTGGTGTCTCCTGTGTCAGTATATTAGACATTTGTCTACAGTGATTATTTTATAATGTAGCTTTTTCTTTTTTTGTCCGTGGATCATGACCTCTACTCTGTTCTTTCCTAACACTGGGAAGCTTCAGTCAGGACATATTTTGAGTTTATAAACTGCTATCTTCATTTACTCCATCGTGCAGTGGTCAGAAACATTCTTGCCAGGGCAGCGCTTGTTTGGGGTTTTTTTTTCCCCATATAAAAAGTTCCATGTAGAAATTGCTAGATTTCAAATATATTTAATTAGGGCTTTTTACCATTTCTTCCTGAGGTACCATATTGAGAGGTATCTTTGATATCTCTTGTCCCTTTGTGGATGGAAGTCATGTGATTACCTTGAGGTAGAGGCTCTCTGCTTTTCTTCAAAGCTAAACCATTTTTGATGGTCATTGCTTTAAAGTTAAAGCTGTAGAATTATTCCATAATTTTGAATTGAGGGATTTTTACCTAACTTGTGTGTTGTGGAGTCTCTTGTCTGCATGTAATCTCTTAACACATCTCTGTGAGCAACTAAAGGATTGTATTTGTAAACTACAATATTATAATTAGCTGGAATGATTTGGTTTAAAATGAATTTTAATTTTTCAGAATATCCTTTTTCTCTCAAAGTCATTAATCCAAAACAAAGTTTATAGCAGCAGAACCACCTCCATCAAATAAGTTTCCGTGCCTTCTTCACAAAAGCTGCAGAAGGAACTCAAGTTATTCTATGTTTTTATTACCCTTTACTTTCAGCTGACAAACTAATAAGTCCTAAGGACCTTGACCCCATCGGTCGGTACGTGGCTCCCGAAGACCAGCGCAACGTCAGCATGAGATTTTCCAATCAGGTAAGCACAGGCCTGTTATATACAGCCTCTAATATTGCAGTTCAAGTGCAAGGAAAATACTACAGGTATGTGCATTTTCTGACTCAATGGAGGATTGCTTTTAAAAGGAATGTTGTAACATCTGTGTTTTGGGGAAAGTGATGCATGTTTGCCTTCAAATTAAGTGATGCGGTCAAAATGTTACAGCAAATGTAAGTTTAAGTAGTTGCTAATAGATAGATACGTTTCTTTGAGTTATAAGTTATGTCAGGAAGGCAAGAATTAGCTTGATTTATTTATTTTTTTTTTAATTCCTTCAAAGTAATTTCAACCTCAGTGTGTTCATATTTTTTGTATTTGGAGCTCCTAAGAACTACAAGGCTGAGGGGTTGAGACCACATCCCTGGAGGTAGTTAAGAGAACTGCAGATGTGGCACTTGGGAGCAGGGTTCGGTGGTGGGTTAGTGGTTGCACTCCATGATTGTAAAGGTTCTTTCCAGCCTTAATGATTCTGTGATTCCCTGTTCTCCTGGATTTGGATTACATGCGTAGCAGGAATGAGTGACCAGGGATGGAAACTGCTTGAAACAGGGTAATTCAAATCTGTAGTAGATAGCAAGAATAAACAGGTTCTGTGTGACTCATCAGGAAATGTTTTAGTAGAAAAGCATTTTTACTACTGTTGGGGGCACCCAGTATATGATAGGGAACGTCCACATCTTCAGAGAGAAGAGTCCTCTGCCCTAAGAGCTTCCCAAAAGTGATAATAAATAATACAATGATAATTTATTTTCTTATAACTTACCCCTTGGTGGCTGCTTTGTGAGTCAATAAAGAACTTACTTTGTAACATGCAGCTACCCAGTAAAACTCAGCAATATAATAAGGACTTTAAAAGTCAACGATGTTGAATGCCTCTAAAATAACCAGCTCCATTTTGATATTTTGCTTTATCTACAAGTAATGTATGAAGAAGGAAGGAAATTCTGGGCTTGTCTAAGCATGCTTATACCTCTGTTCTTCCGAGCAATAGATGACTATGCCTGTGTTTCCTTGATATGTAGATGATAAAACCATCCCAGATTGTGCATGTGCTTCCCAGTGGGGGTTAGAAGGAAGGGATGCCCTTCTGAATGAGTGGGAAACCAAGCTGTGGGCTCAGGCCTTTGCCAGTGCAGCCTCTGAGCAGCACTGCAGAAATGGTGACCAGAGTGGGTCATGTCCCTGCAGCGCCAGCCAGGGGGTTGTGGAACGTCTTTGGGATTGTTTGTGCTCAAACAGGCTCTGCAGTATTTGGGGGGTTTGCTATTACATTTGTACCAGGACAAGATGTTTGTTGCTACAGATGTCAGTCAAATGGGTCATCATTAAGAGAAGGCTACAGAATGGAGGGCAGATGAGCACACTGCCATTGTGAGTGAGATGTGCTTTGTATGAGCAAAGGTTAAAGGCAGCAAACTTTGAGCTCCAGCCGAGAGTCTTGAGTTGGACTTTTTCATCCACATTTGAGATTTGCTCAAACAGTTTGTCTGAATATTTGATTACGCCACTTTATCTAATTGAGCAAATTTATGCAAAATCAGTATCTAGTATTTGCCTGAAAGTGCAAGGAAAATGACTGAAAATACCATAGAATATGAGAGCACAGGACATCTTAATTATGTTTTCAGAAATCCAAAGGAGTTTCTTCTCTGTCATGATGGCTTCTCTTTTCCACGTAGCTAAAGAATTATTCAATTAAATTGGACAGAAAAGTATTTGCACTTCTATTAAATTTCATTTGTGTAAGCAATAAACAAGAAGATGTAAAAATTTCAGATGCCTGTGTGTATAAATTCTGTTGAGATACAGTGTTTTGGAAGGTGATGTACCAAAAAGGATTTAATTTTTATTTGAAGCCCTGTGCTGAGGAAATATTTCTTAGAGAAATGTGTTTTCCATGTAGTCATATTTTCGTACTTTGATTGCATTGCCTATAAACTTTATGAGCACTTGCCATTGAAAAATGTGATTAATTTAGTTTATTTGTGGTTTTGTTGCCACTACAAAAATGTCTGATACCCCCATAAAAGTGTAGATTTAAGCAAGCAAGTGAAACTATTAAAATGTTCCAACCTTAGTCTGAAAGTTTCGAAGCCCCATTGAAGAATATTCTGGAATTAGTTAAAGGAAAGGAAGGTAATACAGACCTGCAAAGGCAAAAGTGCTGTGAAAACTCTATATAATTACAGCTGTGAATGCATTGCTGACCCCAGAAAATCTAGTCAGAGGGCAGTCTCATTGCTTGGAGAAAACTGTGGAAGGAAATGAGCAGCAGAATGAAAACTTAATGGTTGCTAATAGTAAAATACTAATTTTGTCTGTTTATAGTTCGAAGGAAATGTTTTCTCTCCTAATTTAATGCCCAGAAAGGTTCTTTTCACTTGGAGGAAGCTGTGCCCATATGTTTCCTCTTGGGGCAATGCCAGTGTGCTGCTGGAGCAGGGCTCTCCTTGCTGGTTTCAGTCTGTTCCAAAGCACAGCGAAGCCCCAGAGCAGGGACAGGTTCTCCTCTGTCAGGTTAGATCCCACTCCTGAGCTAAAAGGAAATGGAATCCTCCAGACACCACTTTCTTTAGTGAAAAAAGGTAGTGCAGGGAGTGTCAGTTCAGTGAGGATGACTTTTTAGAACTGGATTCTTCAGAATAGCTTATTTTGTTATTCCTTTTGACTGTCTCTGTATTCAGGAGAGATTATACCACAGTTTTGATTGGTGCATTCTGTTTTGGGCAGTGCAGTGTAGAAGGGGGCCTGGATGGTAACAACAACATTTGGGAAATCAGGGAGGGTGAGGATTTTCTGGGTTTGTTTTCTGTTTTACTGGCACATGTGGAAGCTGATTTATTGCTGTCTTTTGTCTAATTTCATATTTAACAAAAAATCCTAATCTTACTAACTTGCCACAGTAAGACTAATTATCTGCTGGGTTATGCTGAAATATGTGTTTAGGGTTACAATTAATTAATTAAGAATACGATTAATTAATTGTATTCTTTCAGTGTTTTGCTGTGAAGGATTGGCAGTCATATGTGAGGACTTCAGTTACTGGGATTAAGGTTAATGCCTAATGATGAAGAGAATTGGAAAGAAAATAGTCAAAATAATAGACTGCTTGGGGTTTTTTTCATTTTCAGTGAAATAGATAATGTCTAAAGAAGGAACTAAAATTATTAATTGCAGGTAGACTGAGACATTTTAAGGTTTTCCAGCTCCCTGAGTTATTGTCAGGGTTGGAACATGTCTAATTTGCACGGTTTAGAGAGATGTACCGTATTGGATGATTTGTTTTGTCATGTTAATTATAAACCTTTTCGTGCTTTCATTCCTGTTAATACAATTGTCTCTCACAGCTAACAGAGCTCTGAATTTGTCCAGTGCTGCTGTGGAGTTTGAGGCACATGAGTGTGCAGGCTGTGGGGGTCAGTCCAATGGCCGCACAGTGGCCAGCAGGCCCAGCTGCTGCGAGGGCAGATGTGCTCTGTGACAAGGGGCTTGCAGTTCAGGGCCAGAAGGGTGGGTCACTTGGGTCAGGTACAGTGTCTGCTGTTGGGTGCTATTTCTGTCTGCCTCGCCCTGCTCCACAGGCTTGGAAAGCCCAGTGGGCACCGTTTCCATCCATGTTCTTGGATGGAAACTTTCACATGCTCACAATGAATGGGTTGTTTTCAGAGTTCTGAGATTTCCTGGCAGTGTGAGCAGAGGCATATAGTGATAACATCTGTCCAGCGAGAGTGCAGCGAAGACTGATACTGATACTGAGCTGCTTTCTCTGCTTGTGCCAGCGATGGAGTCAAGGATTTTTCCCTTTGTCCTACCTCTGACGGTTTATAACCTTGTTAAAAACTAGGTTTTTTTTTTATATATTCTCCTTTTTGGAGTGGAAGAACAACTAACCACTACTTTATCTGGCCTTCAGAGGTATATTTATCATTCACACAGCATGCAGAATATCATTGAACAGCCCCTTCTGCCCTCTATGCAATGTAGCAGTGGAAGGCAGAAGGGTGAACTGGGCAGGGGGGTCTCTTATGGTGCCCTGGTTATTGATGTTGTGTGAACAATACCTGAGTTGGCATTATTAGACAAATGTGAAGGCAAACACATTAAAATGGAACTTTTAAAAAGAACAGGATTTACTTAGTGAAATATTTAGGAGTTTAATGCCTCCTCACATATCTTTTTTAAAATAAAATCATTGTTGAAAAGAATGGCATGGTTTGAGTGTTGCATCAATTATGTTGATCTGTGTTTCTCTAGGCCACTACTTTTCATTCTCTAGGCTGTGACATGTCAAATGACAGTGAAAGTAATTTGGTTTAATGTTGCAGCAATCCTGTAGCTGTACAGCAATCAAAGTTCCATTTTCCCACAACTTTTCTAAAGCCATTTGTCACACAGGATTTGTGTTGTGCCAGTCGTGCTGTGTTTGTGCAGTTTTGGCCCATGTTAGAACCACCAGTTAGGGACTGCTCTGCATGACCCATGTCCCTGGGTTGGGCTGTGTGAGAGGAGTTAGTGCTGGCATTGGAGAGGGCTGTGCCTTGTGGGTGACATGGAATACACAGATTTATGGACAGCTTACAGTCTGTGGTTACGCAGTCCCGCTGAGTTCATCACCAACAGGGTAATAATGGAGTCTACTTGCAGCCCACTCCCCCGGTGAGATCACAGGCTGTCTGTAAACCAGTACATCCTGGAGGGGCTCACTCAATTTCCAGGGGGGGGGCCTTTGCTTTTTGTTTTATAAACAATGATTATGGTAAAGAATTGGTTTGAGTTTTCCCACTGTTTGTACAAACGCAACTGATGGCACGATGACCTTATTCTGAGCAGGAAGATCTTTTAATGCCACCTGAACTCCTGCCTTCGTCATCTGGTCTCTTTGTACACATACTTCCATCACAAACTTCCAGCACATGGCTAAAAGTCCACCATTTGTAGGGGAAGTGGAGTGCTGACAGACTTTGGGAAAATGTTCCCAAGAACTTCTGCAAATCCCCAAGATCTAACTCGGTATCAAGGCTCACAGATGCCTGAGCAAGCAAGCAGTGACTGAGCTTCTTGCACCAAAGCAGTGTATCTGTCCTCTATCGTCACAGAAAATGCTGTCTTTTTATACAATTGATACAGGATGTGTTGAACTTCTGTTATTTGTGTTCTGGTAGTTTCTAGGCACAAGTAGACAGAAAGCATTTGAGCAATGACAGTGTGAGCTGGTGTTAGTTCTGTGGATTTTAGTCCTCGAATACCAGAGGAGAAAAGAACAAGGACTAACTTGGACATGTCATATTTTAGCTCATAGGGCTCTGCCAGTGACAAGAAAGGTGAATTGCCATGCCAAGACCCAGGGAGTTGAATCAGTGTTTCCATCCAGCATGCTGAATTCACTCCTAGTTGCATAGTTTCCTGATGTAAAATACTACTATTTGTTTCTGACATAAAGTACCTGTGTAATAAACAGTGCAAGGAAATGCAGTTATCTCCTGTAAGATATATCTTTGATGTAACTGTAAACACTACCTGTCTGAGCACAATTCTTCAGAGTAAAGGCTTGAAATCACCAGGTCATTATTTCTAAGTGAATTTTATTACTTACCCAAAAAGCTGAATTATTTCACTCATTACAACAAGGTATATCAAACGTTAGGTTGTATCAGGCTTATAGGGGATACCTTGATTGGATAAGTTCTAAATTTTTGTATGAAATGTTTCCCCTATGTGGTTCTTTTTAATTAAAAAACCCCAAACTAATCCAAACAGTGGAATGATTACCAGAAATCTGTTTATTACTGATTCTCCAAAATGCATCTTGCAGAATATTGATAGGACTGTCTTCCCGTTAAGATTTACAAGTTTTAGTGCTGTCTTGCTCTTTCAATTTATTCACGCTGTGAGAAAAAGCAATACAAAAGTGATGTCTGTCGTGGTTGTGAAATGTTTAAACAGCCATTGTCCCTGTCCATGCTGTACTGAACAAAATCTTTAGTTAGCAATGCTAATAACATATTTTCCATTATTTTCTAGGGTCCTTTAGAAAATGATTTGGTGGTACATGTGGCCCTCATAGCAGAAAGTCAGCGGTATGTATTGACTTTCATTAAGAATGTATATGGTAAGGAAGGGTTGAACAATAGATATCTTAAATGGTGTAGAATAAAATACTGCTATTCTGTATCTCCTGCCAAGATAATTGTTAAAACTAAGACTATTCTGTTCTTAAATTTGTCCTTATTTCATTTGTAGCCTACAAGTTTTTCTGAACACGTATGGAATCCAAACTCAGACCCCCCAGCAGGTGGAACCAATTCAGATATGGGCTCAAAAAGAACTTGTCAAAGTAAGGAATTTTGTATTTAAGATTATTTATCTGACTGTACATTTCCCTTGTAAAAATAAGAATTTATATCAAGCTGTTAGACTTGTGTCTCCCCAAGCTTGTTACCTACCTTTTTTGAACAGTGGTGAAATGAAAAGAGAAAGAAAAGGAAAACAAGAAAATGGGATAAGATACATGGAATGCATCTGCATTGTCAGTGTAGCACAGGAGAGGAGCAGAATGTTCTGGAGGCATAGATAAGGGAAAAGGAAACACAGAAACAGATGGTGTGCAGGACCACTGTAGTTTGGTTCATGCTCATAAATCAACCCAACAGTCCAGTCTGCTTTCACAGCTATTTCTTGCTATTAGCAGTTTTAATAATTCAGAATTGAAGGGCATTTGAATAAGAAAACCCCACTTGCCTGAAGCAGCTGGTCTTGCATGAAGAATGCCCTGTTCAGTGCTCTGGTGCTGAATCTGAACAGGCACTGGGATTGTAACAGGTCACGATGGACAATTATTGCTAAGACAAAACTGCTTTGAGAACCTGGGTGTCAGTGCGAGGCTGGAGAGAGTCTTCAAGGGAAGAGACAATCTTACCCTGCCAGTGGAGCTCTGGCTTTGTTAAGAAAGCATTTTCTGGGTTTCATTCCAGCAAAATGAAGGTCCTTTTAGTGTTAAATTGTCATGTCTGCTGCCTTTCTTTTAGTGTCCATTATTTCCTGCAGAGGTTCAACAGTGTTTGGGGGTTTCTGCAGAGATGGGTTATTTAAAGCTGTTAGTGTTCTGATGACTCCATTTCTTTCCCGCTTGAATATGGTTACTTAGTCAGGGTGAACAAGTCATGGAGGTAATTCTATTTTCTCTTTTAAATAGTTCTTGGTATTAATGCAGAAACGTAGGCAAGATCAGGAAGGCCCCAAGCTGACAGCAATAAAAAGCTATTGAGTGTAATGTTTGTGCAAGTGTTGGCTTTCATTTGCTTCTGAATTATCTTCCTATAACATAAAGAAAGATTGAACTTAGGAAAATGTTCAGAATTCTGAGTATTCTCTGGTAATGGTGGGTTCCTTTCCTCAAACAGCCCAAAGAAGGAAAAATTACCCCTTTCAGTCAGGTTTAACTGATATGTTTATACTGTTTGCTCACAGCTTAGTTGTTTTCTTATGGTTTTATTCTCACATACTGTAATAAATGAAGATTATTTTTTCATATGCAAGTCTTACAAAATTGTATCAGTTGAAGTAATACTAGGCAGACATAAATAACAATCAAGCTGTGAATAATGAGATAATTCCCTCTTGCTTGTGTTGTTGATGCATTAATTTTGCAGGCTTTTACTAAAATTAGAATAAAGATGTTTAAAGAGTTCCTGTATTACTCTTTTACCTTTGTATCCATGCTGGAAAAGCATTACAGAAGGCAAAATTGGCCAGACAATTAATGCAAATGATCCTTTAAAAAATGATATCAATAAGCAATTTGAAAAATTAAAATGTATTTTAATTATATAGATTCAAAAAGTAATAGGAGCAAGAGGGTAAAAGGAAGGCCTAATATAGGAAACAACATGTTAAACACCCCCCCCAACTGAATAGAAATAATAACCACATTTTATGAATAATTTTCTAATCAAAGCAGAATGCACAGTTGTCTTTGTGAGATGTGGCAGGAGCATAAGAAAGGCTGGTATGTAGATTTTCATTAGTTTCCATGATTCTCTTTCACAGGCTTACTTCCACTTGGGAGTCAATGAAAAATTGGGATTATCTGGAAGACCAGACAGACCTATAGGATGCCTTGGAACGTCAAAGGTTCTTGCAGGAAATGTTTATATTCCTGTTATTGATATATATTTTAGATAAACATGGAGTTAGTCTCTGAATTATTTTAGACAGACTTGAAATGGAATTTTATTTTATGCTTCTACATTACTTTTAAGTCCCCGTATTTGGCTATTATGAATGTGCTAAGTAATACTTGGCTGACTGGGGATGAAGGGAACAGCTTTAACTGAAATCAAATGTAGACCTGCACACCTGATAAAACCCAGACTGCCTAAAATTATATATATGGGGTTTATCTTATTTTGGTTTTTTTAGTACAGCTCTTCTACAGTGATTATTACTTTGATAGTTTTGAAATGAATTTTCATTTTCAGCCACTTCAGTGCTTCAAATATTTGAGAAAAGATGAATGGCAGTTTTCTCTCCCAACAGATCTATCGAATACTGGGGAAGACTGTGGTTTGCTACTCCATCATTTTTGATCTCAGTGATTTCTACATGTCTCAGGATGTTATGATGCTGATTGATGACATTAAGGTATTTGTAACTTCTCCTGTGAGAAACTGGCAAAAACAGAGGCTGTAGAAGAATAAACTGAAGTCTGATAAAAGAGAAGACTGAAGGGGGAACACTCTCTAGTGTGTATTCTTGTAATGCAAAAATAAACCTGCAGTTGGATAGTGTATTAAGATGAATATCCTGACAGCCCAGTGTGAGTTCCAGAGAGCATCTCTGTCTGACCAGAACACTGCCCCAGAGGTGATTGGCGATGCTGGAGGGCAGCAAGCAAATCAGCATTTGCTTCTTTAGGAAAACGACTGTTCTTGGCTGCAAAGAGGGACCAGACTGGTGTTAGGGGAAATGAGAAAGCCTTTCCTGGAAGAAATACTCCTTGATTTTCACAAATATTAGAAGTTGCCTGCCTGTAAGGTGGGCAGCAGTGCAGAGCTCTCCTGCCACGTGCCCCGGGCTCGAGCAGCTTCTCCCAGTGCGCAGAGGGGGGAGTTGGTTATTCCATGCAGGTGGCTGGGCTTCAAACCCTGCATCCCCATGTACTTGCTAGGTCACTGCAGCTCAGTGCCTGCACTGTCTCGTGGCTTACTCCATGATGGTTGTGCAGGCTTAGGAGTATTGTCAGAACACTTACGACACAGCAGTGGTTGACCAGCAGCTTGGATCTGTTCAGAAATCTGTCAGTGATTGATTAGACAGGGTGCTTTTAACCTGTTCAGTGTTTCAGTGCTGCTGTTCTAAGACAGCTCCTCCAACGTCTTGTCCTGTGTGTTGTGGTGCATTGTGCTTGTGTCTTGTTGTTTGGGGATATGTTTGTAACCAACATTTTACCTCTTGCCTAGAATGCCCTGCAGTTCATTAAGCAGTACTGGAAGATGCACGGTCGGCCCCTGTTTGTGGTGCTCATCCGTGAGGACAATATAAGGTAGAGAGAGATAAAATCATGATTTGCAGGGTGGTATTTGCCTAATTGCAGGATTAATGGAGTTCTCTTTCCAATTTCAGAGGGAGCAGATTCAGTCCAATATTAGATATGTTGGCAGCCTTTAGAAAGGGAGTTGTTGGAGGAGTGAAGGTTCACGTTGACAGAGTACAGGTATGATGTTTGTTCTGAATGTTGTGTTCTTACCTCCCAGTATGGCTACATGTATTCTTACGACTTTTGGGGTTTGTGTAGTTGCAAGGATTTTGTTTAGTATCACGAAATTAAGGAGTCAAGGCTCAAGATATTTGGTACAGTTCGGTTTGTCTCGAAAAGGGGTTTATTTTAATTCCTTTTAATAGGCAAAATTTTCATAGAGGATTTTCAGAAGGGAGAAGGGTTTCTTATGTTAGGCAATCTTGTGAAATTACTACCAAAGGATAAAGCCACCAAGGGATTTCTTTTGATTAGGTAATCAACAAGGTGGGGTGGGGAGAAAGGTGCTTCACACGTATTAAAATTCTTACAAGAACTAAGATCTAGTTTGAACATCTTTGCTGTTTGAATTCATCATAAAGCAGGAATGTTCCTTCATTAAAATGTGAAAATTACTGAGACAGGTGCTGATTTTACATACTTGTATGTGCTAGTTCATTTTAGTTTACACCTTTTGAAGAACCCTTTTTTTTAAGAGAGAAGACCGAAGACAGTTATGACTCCTTGTTCCTTAGAAAGTCATTAATTTGTAGAAGAGCTGGATCATTTTTAAAGGAAATGCTCCTAGCTGTGATGGTTCAAGATATCCTTGGGATCTTTAAATATTTCTTCTGGTCCCATATGGGTCAGGTAGTCTCTTCTGGTACCATTGGCTCTTTCTATAGCAAATGCCATTACTGTCCAAGGAGAGCCTTCCATTTGGCTGCAGGGTTTGTTGTGGTGGTTTGGTTTGTTTGTTGTGTTTTAAAATTTAACTGCAATGACTTTCTTGCATTGCATTGATTCAACTGGTGTATTATCAGCCAAGAAATTTCTCCATCTACATGTGTCCTTATTTGAAGCACTACCCTGAACGGCTGTCAATGAGTAAACTTTACCTTCTGTACTCATTGACCTTCTGGAAAAATCCTTCTTTTTAATAGAAAGGGTTTAAGGTGTTGGTAGTCGTTGCTTTATTTGTTAGCCAGTAAAAAGAGGGAAACAAAAAGAGGGAAACTACAAAGCCATGTTTGTTTGACTTTGAGGCCAGTGGAGGTGGTGGTGGTGCCTTTGCTGCTGGGACACAGTGAACTTGCTTCAGCAGAGCAACTAGAATCATTTACTGCACAGCTGCCACATTTTGTTAACAGTCTTGTTTCATTATAGGAAAGGATTTGGAAAAAGAACAAGGGACATATCTGATTCGTGGTGCTTTCTTGAATAATTCATCTATTCCAACAAAATATATATTGATCTTTGTGAACTGTATTCAGCTGCTTCATTGAGATGCACAGGTTAAATGTGCCCAGAGACAATGTGTATCTCTAACTGGGTGAATGCTCTATTTTTCCTGTAAAATACACCAAATCTGATTTCATTTAAAAATATGTATGCTCAAAGGATTTGCAGCTCCTTTCTGATTTTTACCTTCATTGTCATTGTGTGTTCAAGCAGATACGCAAGGCAAAGAATGAACGACACTGGTAATAAAGGCAAAGCAGGTTTTTTTATATTCAGTCATCTCACAGCATAGAAGATCAATATTTTACTGCAACTCATGTACAATGAAAATGGAATATAAAAATTCACAGTAGACACTCAGTTTTATTTAGCTAATGAGAACCATCAAAAGCAGTCTTAAAAATGCTGTAGTACAATACGTTTCCTCTGGCAACAGATAAATAGGCGATTCGTATAAATTCAGAGTGAGTGAATTGTAATGACCACATCAGATAAATGCAACATTTGGTTTCAGGTATGTAATCTTCTGAGATGGATGTATTTGTAAGCTGCATTTGATGTGCAAACCTGGGGCAGGCACACTTGGCTTAAGGAATGACTAGAGTAGGAATGTTATTGTGTAGGGTTTGCTTGAAACATCACTGAGACCGACAGCAAACCCACCCATCCTTCAGCAGTCCCTGAAATAATGAGCAATAAGGTCCAGAGCAAGGGCATTGTGCAGGATTCTGAGGAATGCAAATCCTCGATCTCAGGTGTTCCTATCAGGTTGGGGTTTGGGGGTGGACATTCCTTGATGAAGCCATAAATTGCAGGCAAAAGAACAACAAAACACCAGCAAAGAAGAGACAGCAGCCCCAGGAGACTCCTGCTGTCTTAAGCTGCCTTTTTCCTTATGAGAGAAGAAAAATACTCTGCAAGTGTAAAAATATTTGGAACTGTAGATAAAGAAACTACTTTCTCAGGGGAAACCGCCAGCGATATACTGAGATCAAAAGACAGTTATATAGTTGTGTACATATTTTTAAATTCTTTTTTCAATTTTTCATTTCAGACATTGATATCTGGAGCAGTTGTTGAACAACTTGACTTCCTAAGAATCACTGAAACAGAAGAGTAAGGCTGTGCAAATAGTAACAACGTTGTATTTGATAATTAAAATATTTTCTGAACTATGAAGAAATGAAATACTTACTTTTCAGGGCTCCTGTATTTAAGAGTTTGGAGGAGTTGGATCTCCCAAAGCATTCAAAAGTCAAGAGACAGTCTAGTACTCCAAATGCTTCTGAACTTGAGCAGCAACCAGATGTAAATATTAATGACTGGAAAAACAAGACAACATATGAGATCCTGCAGAAACTTAATGTAAGAAAACTTGATAAAGATACAGTGTAACTTTGTTCTTGGGAAATAAGAAATTCTGTGCCTGTATTCTTTTTAACAACAGCCTTCTGAGGGAATCTTCCGCCTTCCAGTCCTTTCTGTTAACGCCACAGAACTCTCTGGCCCTTCCTGCTGTAGCTGTTGCCTGTCAGTTCTGCCAGCCCCAGTCATACTGGGGCTAAATGGCCATCCAGAAGGGGATCCTTTTGTCATGTGTCTTATGAACAGATATTTGATTCACAAACTGAAATTCAAAAGACTTGAGCAGTGGGGATTCACTCAGATAGACTGGGAACTTCTTAATGACATCAAGGGAAAGCTCCAGTCTGGCATTTTTCCTGTACCTAGAGGAAAACTGCCAGTATCCGTTCTAGATGGGGGGTTTGATCCAAACCCACACAGTATTCTGCTTGGTTCCCTGTGTCATTACAAGCATTTGTGCTGTAAATGAAAGAACCTGAGAATGAAAAATCAGGAAACGTTTCCAAGGTCACATTATCACAACTTAATAAGAACCACAGACAAGCCTCTGCAAGCAGCAGTGACATGGATACAGCATACATGGGATATGAAAGAATGTGAAATCCCCTTAAAATGAACATTTGTAGACTTTTCCCTAAATTAAAAAAAAAAGGCCCTTTGGTTGCACTTGAAATTTTTAATAGCTCTTCTGGTTTTGCTTCACTGAAAATCTGAAGGCTATTTGTGGGTTTGTTGTTGCTATTTGTTTTTTTTAAGGACTGCAATTGCTTAGCAAGTCAAGCATTGCTCTCGAGTATATTGCTTAAAAGGGAAGGACCGAATTTTATCACCAAGGAAGGTAAGAGCTTCTTTCATTTGGCTATTCAGAGTATTTGAGGAAACAGCTGTATGTTTAGTTGCAATGAGCATGAATAATAGCTGTGCATTCCAGCAGTTGTGTAGCTGTTTTCTGTGCCATTTAAAGCCATTTCTGCATTAAATGGGACATGCAAATTCATAGCGTGGTGGGGGATGAGCTGCTGACTATATGAACTTCCTTAGAGTATTTGTAGGCCAGTGCTGTATCCAGTTGTAATTTTCAATGCATAGATTAAAAAACAGAGGATTTGACCTTGTATAGAAAACTGAAACTTAAGAGAAGGCTGTATGTCTGTAACAGTCTGAAATAGATAAAGCTTTATATTGAATTTTTATTCTACTTTGATGCAGTCTGACTTCAGTGTATCTGTGAAACCTACTCAAATTATGTATTACAGCTTTGTATTAGAGCACAGGATTTATATTCCTGTAAAAGAATTCTCAAAAGGCTACTGAGGCTTGTGGCTTTTGTGCTGCAAGTTTTGGTGTTTGGTTGTTTTTCAGAGACTGCTTATTATCTGCCTTTATATATAAGAACACTCCTCAGAAAAAGGAATGTTCAGATCAAATAATGTTCTCTTAGTTGTTCATCTTCACTGCCCTCCTTTGGACACTTTTTAATATCTTTTTCTTATATTGGGGTGCCCCAAACTGCACTCAGTCCTGGCAAACAGTGTCAAGTGGAATAAAACTCACTGGCTTACACTCAGCACATTGTTGCAGGCCGTGGCTGGAATCTGACATTAGGCTCGTGTAGCTTTTCCACCAGTTCCCTGCACTGCTCTCAGGTTTGGAGAGCCCCAGGAGCCTTCCTTTAGTCCTTTGTAGGTTGTCTTCTTTGCTCTCCTGAACTCAAGGCAGATTTCCTAAGCTCTGTAAGCAACCAGCGTTACCCCTTATGATGACTGAAGTTCATCACAATGAAAAACTTCAAAACTCTGAGATCATTTAGGTCCAAAAAAAGTGCTGTTGTGCCTCTGACTGTTCAGAGCTAACTTGGACTAACTTGTGCTGACCTTTCTGTGCCATCCCACATGAAATAGTTGGGGATGATAACCTTTTTAATATGCACTTTGTATGAAACAGGCTGAGTCACTGACTAAAAGTTCCCTCATCCCACGACAGGAGACTACTGAGACTGACATTAAATAATCACACAATCAATAAATCTGAATCTAAACCCAGAAGCTGAATAACCTTGGGCACTGCAGTTTGAGGATGTACCTCGTGACAGGATGTGCCTTTCTAGTCCAAATTTGGATGGAGATCAATTTTGCCCAATCCATTGCAAGAATAGGTGATATCATGGGTGTCTCTGTAGCATAAGCAGCAATTTCAGCTGAAATCTGGTTTAGCTTCTTGCATAACAACATGCACTGGGAGACAGGGGACTTGATTGCATCTAAATTTGAGATGTTAAGCATAAACAAAAAGTGCTTTGCTAAAGCAGATTCAGAATTAACTGATCTCACCAAATTTATCTTACTACCATTAAAAGAAAACCTGTGCATCTTTTTTGCTTGTGTTTTGTTTTTCTTCTTTTTTTTTTTTTCTTTTTGTTAAATGACTTTAGGTACTGTTGCTGAGCATATTGAAAGAATCTATAGACGAGCTGGCAGCAGAAAGCTCTGGTTTGTATACATATATTGTGATCCTTGTTTTACAGCAGTTTTCTTTCCTAATGTGTTTCACAGAGAGTAAGGCTGGATTCTTGCACACTTAGAGGGGTAAAAATGACAGCTTTACTGACAAAATTGTATGGGTGCATGGCAGCTGAAGATCTGGTTTAATGTGCTTTAAAAAATTAAGAAAAATCTTCCTGGTGTTATCTTTTAAAATAGTAAAGCCATAGGCTGGCTTTGCACTGAGTGCTATTGCCAATGTACAGTTCTCATTAAATTGAAATAATGAGAAAAGAATACTAATCGTCTGATTTCATACAGGGCATGATAAAATATTATCAATAGGTTTCCGTAGCAAGGCTGCAGATCAGATATAAATCAGTTACGCTGATACACTAACCCAGATTTATTGCCCTGAAGTAATTTGCTTTGAGCCTGACTTTGTCACAATAACTTTAAAAGGTTTTGGCAAATAGGTTGATGTTTACATGTTGTTTATTAATTTCTTTGCCCTGAAGCTCAGTAGAAATTTAATTTCTTTTTATCAAAGAAATTAGTTGAGCCCGTCCTGAGCTCTGTTCTCTCACTCTGTAACTATTCCTAACAGATCAATCTGTAAATATAAAAACTGTTTTCCATTTTTGTCTCTTCATACAGTTAAATGGGCCTTTGCCAGTAATGAGGTAGAACCAAGATACCTTGGTGGTATTTTTTTTGTAAATGCTAAAAATCAAAAGTACTTTTAGAAACAAAATATGTAAACTATTTTTCATTTCTCTTCCCTGATTGCCATCTGACATACATATAGGTTGGTGTTGCGCTACAGTGCTGCATTTGCACAGAAATTTTCTTCTTCTATAACCCCACATATTACTACTTTACTGGTACATGGGAAACAGGTAAAGTGCCCAGAAATCTGAAGTGCAGCTCTGTGAGATTATCTTTTTTGCTTATTTGCATTTTGATGGTGTCAGCTGATGCATTTTTTAAATGCTTTGCTCTTGGTTGTAAGAAGTGTGTAGCAGTTTTCACAGGAATCAACATCAACTGTTTGAGCTTTTACTAACACTACAGAATATTACACCTTGTTCCTTAACTCTGTGAATAAAGGACTCTTAGTCGCCTCAAAACCTGTGCTAGAAAAGCTCAGTTACAGGCCTGTTGGGTTTGTATTTTGTCAGGAAATTAGTATTAAAAGTACTCATATATTTAACCATCAACTGCATAAGTGGAAAAATGTTTTTCTTAGCAGTTGCAGCTTGTTTTTAGCCTGGCAGGTTACAGGGCTCTTGTTTTCATGCTGCACATGCAAAGTATTACCCCAGCATGGAACACACATCAAAGCCTTGGTCTTACGTGTTGTACTTTCTTTTGCCAAATCATTCTGATTCTTCCTTAGCCTTGGTAATTTTTTAGTCTATTTATCTTGCAAAATAATGAAAATGTCATAAAAGAAAAGCTGGCATCTCTTACCTGTCTGTTTTCAAGATGCTGCTGAGAAAAGAACAAGCTTTTTGTGGAGCCAGTAGTTTAATGAGTTCTAACTAAATATATTTTTGATCCATTAACCTATATCTAGACTAAAAAATGAAAACCCCTAGAACATTTCATAAAATCTGATCCAACTTCCACTTGATAAGTAATTCTGTATTCAGTGAGTTAGTTGTGAGATCTCTGCTGTGGCAGACTTTGAGCTGTTACATGAATTCATTAAACTAGCTTGTGATACGTAGTGGGATTGCTCTGTTTTCTGCCCTCAGGTCTGTTGTGCGCTTCGCAGCAAGTCTTTTAGGTAAACTAGTGGACAGCCTTGCACCATCTATTACTAATGTTTTAGTTCAGGGCAAGCAGGTAAGTGTTTGCTCCTCAGAAATGTCTTAAGGAATGATAACAGAGAAACTAAACAGCTTTTTAATTCTGAAGGCCTCTGATGCTTCTTTTAAAAGTACTCAATGGCTTAAAAAAATCTTTACTGCGGAAGAAAAATCCAGAGAAAATAAAGATGCATTTAATAATTGCATATAGAATTGGCTAATGATTTTATGTTTAATTAGTGACAGACTAAGACTGAAAAGGCAGTTCAGCATTTAGGTATGGGGAGAAAAGGCATGATTTATGTGAAACTCTTTAGGCTTAAGGTCTCTGGGGAGAACTCAGAACCCCTTCCAGCGCCTCAAGGGTCTCCAGTAGAACTGGAGAGGGACTTCTTGCAAGGGTATGTGGAGACAGGATGAGGGAGAATGACCTTACAATGAGATAGAGCAGGCTCAGATCAGGTATTAGGAAGAAATCCTTCCCTGGGAGGGTGGGCAGGCCCTGGCACAGGGTGCCCAGAGAAGCTGTGGCTGCCCCAGCCCTGGGAGTGCCCCAGGCCAGGTTGGATGGGGTTTGAGCCAAATGATCTTTAAGGTCCCTTCCCACCCAAACCTTTCTATGATTTTATATATATGCCCTCTTATTTCACAGAAGTATATGGAGTGAAGTAATAAGGCATCTTTTGAAAGACTTCTTAAATGAAAATGTAGCCACTCTTACTTTATTTGAACATAAGACAGCATGTGGGTGGCAGCTGAGCAAAAGGTCTTTCAGAATTTAGTGTTCCATCTCAACAAAGTTTAATCATCAGTGTTTTCTTCCTTTCCTAAGGAGGATGTAAGGTTTTTTTCACCAGCACAATAATCTTAATTAAGTTCATGAATAGCTGCTTCCAAATAATGCTAGTTGAATATTTATGTATTTTTGTATTAAATATGTATATGTGTATACTTGCTTGTACGCAATGTTGTTGTGACAGATTTCTCTTTGTGCTACCCCAGACTGAGGTCTGGGTTTGTGCTTCTGGAGCTGCACAGCTGCATGCAGCTTGATTGGAGCCTATTTGCAACATTTAACCTAACTTTCTTTCACTGATCACCTTATAACAATGATCTTTATTAGAGGAGAAAAACTAGTGGTGCTGTTTTACCGGCAGTAGATTAAAGCCAAATCAGAATTTTAACAAAATTCCTTTTTTGTGGTTAAACAACCCAGTAGCAGCAATATGTTTTCTTTAAATGAAGGGCTGTAACTTTTAGGATGCTATTAGAAATAAGAAAACAAAACTATAAATTTGATTCTGAATTTTAAGTGAGCTTCAGAGCTGAAACGTATGAGATGAAATATTGTCTAAACCTAATGTACAGTCATGATTATAACCAAAACATTTTTAATTTAGAAAAATATATTCAATATTTACTGTTGTTTTTAGTGAAGTTTATTACTTCAATAGCATCCAATTAACAGTATTAACAAGCGTCAGCCATTGATGTAAAATTATTGTTGTACTGTGAAATTCTAACAAGCAGAGCAGAGTTGATGAAGTTGGATTTCTGAATTGCTTCTGCAGAGCTTTTGTTCCTGTCTGTATCTTCTGAATTGTTTTCAATATACCGTAGGTGACACTTGGAGCTTTTGGCCAGGAGGAAGAGGTTATTTCTAACCCCTTATCCCCAGCAGTGATTAAGAACATAATCTATGAAAAATGTCATTTACAAGATGAAAGAGAAGCCGTAGTTCAGCAGGAACTTGTCATACATATTGGCTGGATCATCTCCAATTCCCCTGAACTGTTCAGGGGCATGCTGAAGATACGGATCGGGTCAGTAAAGTGTCTCTTGTTGTCCTTTGTTACTACTGTTATGGCAGTAGAACAGACATACTCCAGGTGTATTTAGTGATTGCTACATTGCAGAAGTGGCCAAGGAGGCAGGACCAGCTGGAAGCCCAGCCTGGGCATGGAGCTCTGTTAGCAGTGCAGGGGGATAGAGGCTTCTGGCTTGGAGTGCAGTGGGTGATGTGGACAGGGAGCTGAAGAAGTTTCATGGGTCACACCAGCCCAAAGTGCTGCTGCCTGCCCACCTCGGGCACGTGAGAGGGATGTGGCCAGAGGCTTGGGATGTGCTGGACTGGCAGGGAAGGGACATTCAAAAGGCAGAGTGCACAGGAAGAGCTGTTACTGTCAGGGATTTTCAGGACTTGAGGGAGAAGGAGAGAAAACTGCTGTCTAGCGTTAAGGCTCTTGGATAAGGCCTTTAACAGTTTGCTCTCACTTGAGCAGTCACATCATGTAGGTTGGGGTGAATGAGTGAAAGGCAGAGGCTGCACAATTGCAATAACCTGGGAAGGATGCAGTGTGAATTTGAATCTCTTGTGAAACCACACAATTCTCCTCCAGGTCCACATATGCTTCTAGTTGCATTCTTTGGTTTCTAGTAAGTTCTCTGCTCATAATACAACCTAGTCTAAATGGGTCTTAAAATCTGGCAATCGTAAGCAACAAATGCTTGAAATAGTGCCTAAAAACCCCCTTGTTCTGTTAGACTGTTGTCTGTAATGAGGACTTCAGGTAATAAGACTTCTGCAGTTCAAATGTATTTACCATTGCAGCTTTTTATAAAATATTTTGACACATCAGGGTACATTTCTGATACTCAGTGAATCTGAATATCTGATATCTGGCATGACAAAGACGTTGTTCATGAACAGTTCTCTACACAAAAATATTTAACTGCCATAGTAAAGGAAAACCTGATTTTTCCTGTGAGGTTGCTAAATATGTGATTTTCTTCTTCAAAGAACCTCAGACCAAGCACCCCCACACCCCAACTGAATAGTAGCCCTAGTACAAACATGTACAACACTTCTTGACTATTCATCAGCTGCCTAGTTATTCAGTTCTATACTAAATGCTTTTGTCTGAGTCCACAAAGCTGAATCAAGTTTAAAATATCATTCCCCTACTGACCGTTACTTGACAAGGTGACCTACAAATAGTCTGTCTGGAATGTTGTGATATTCTATGATATCTGCATTTACTTTGCTATGTGCAGAAGTTGATTATTTTTCAAAGTTAGGAAGAGACATGCCTTAGAATAAGCACTTCTTTGAAGAGGCCAGGTGCTGCTGACTGAGATACACAGAATTAGTGAGCATGCTTTAAAATCAGAACTTAAATGTTCCATCATCGGTATTTTTTTTCCATAGAGAAAAATACAGCACTTCAGCAATGGAGGTAGATACCAGAAGCCTTTCTTCAGGCATACAAGATTCATATTTCCACTTCAGCAGTACATTCCAGTCGTCATAAAAGCAAAAATGTTTCAAATTGCCTGTGTTAGGTTTAGCTGGAATACATGTATCCTATAGCATGGAAATGCTTTGCTGTCCCCTCTCCAGATCCATGTTACTCCTCTTTCCTCCCCTTCCTTATTCTCAGGAGCTTATCTTTTTTGCAGGTTTTTTTCCTTTCCTCCAAGGTTAATGCTAGAGATTCAATTTCCTTTATTTCAGTGTTATCACCCACTCCAGTGAGCAAAATTAACCTTCGCACAGAAATGCCGTTCCAGTTTGATAATGATTTGATTTAGTGTCTTGTTATTGATTTGTTTTCGGGGTTTTGTGTTGAAATAGATCAAGTTTCTGACAGCCCTATTACTGTAAAAACTCCCAACCTACTGACTTCTACCCACCTCTTACCAGTGAAGAGCTCAGCAGAAGGTCCACTCTTGACTTTGCTGTGGTTTGTAGGCCACTGCAAAGAGAAAATCCCAGAGAAGGACTTGCACACAGGCACATTTGAGTCATTAGTGAAGGAAGGACAGACTCCTGAGCCAATTGTGTTGTTAATAACAAGAGAGGGACCCTGTTCCCCTGCAAAAATAAATGGAAGTAGTATGTTCTGCATAATGTAGTGTGTCCACGTTGCCTGATCTTCTCTGGTATCTTGTACCTCCAGTGCATGGTCCTGGAAACAGCGATTTCAAAGCAGTGCTGGATCTCTACACTCTCTGTAGTTACTCATAATTCTTTAGAAAAGACTGGATTTGACTGGCATAAACACAAACATTCTGCACCCTCTTGGCTAAATAATTAAATGACCATGGAATGTGGCTAATACTGATGGCAGTGTAACTCTTAGGAATACTCTGCATTTTGGGATAAACACAGAAAGGCTCTTTGATGTGACCTACACTTGATCAAGTGGTACGTGATGGGCTATTTGAAGAAAAACTAGTTAAGTTTCATTTTGCTTTTGTTAGTAATACCTGCTTGAACTGAAGCAATGTACATGGTAAGAGGCTGAGCTCTGTGCTCAGTTATTGGCTTCAGTATATCTGTATGTTATTTCAGCTTTGATATTGCATTAGAGGCTGGAGCACTGGTTTTACATAATGTGCAGAATAAAACTCAGCATTTTCCTTCAGTACCTTGCCAAGTGCTGCCTCTTTGATACCTAAGGCTAAAAATCTTTGCTGTTGCCATATTTTTATGGAATCAAATTTTTTCAAAAGGGAGTAGCAAAAGAAAGTGTGATAGACTGCAAAAAGGAGTTTCAAAGGCTAAAACTAAATAAGCCCTAAAGTCTTCTTAAATGTAAAATCTTGTCATTTTAATGGCTTTTTAAAACTCTTCAGCAAAATGCATATATTGTCAGAGCATAATTTTGAGTAACAATTTTAACATCAAAAGGCAGGTAAATGTTTGTCTTAATGAACATGGGATGTAGGAGGTGTAGTCAAATGAATTTTTTCTATGGGAAGCATGCTCCACAACACATTTCTTAAAACACATGCACTATCCCTTTAGTTCATCTCATGTTCCAGTCAAACAGGAAGAGTAATAGAGTATTTGTCTGATATTTTGTGCATATCCTGACAACCAAATAGCAGGATCATGTGGGATTCTTATGAGCTATTTTATTAGATTAATTTTTCATCTTTGGAAACTTTGTATTTAATTAATAAATTTATTCTTTCCTTTACTTCAGGTGGATTATTCATGCCATGAAGTATGAGCTGAGAATCCGTGCGGGGGATATGCCAGCCAAGGACCTCTACCAGATGTCCCCTAGTGAAGTGAAGCAGCTTCTGCTGGATATTCTTCAGCCACAGCAGCCAGGCAGGTAATGAGATGTGGGGTTTGTGGCACCTGCTTTCATTCATAAACACTGGTCAAGTGAATTCAGTTTTGGAACTGCTTTGTACACACCTGAAATCATCAGGCATCTGTAATCAGCAATGCATTTATTTAAGGAAAGACAGCAAAAATGCACTTTTTTCATTCTTTCACACATGTCCAGGATCTACAGTTGTTTCTTTTATATTGCGTGTTCCTTTTTCAGCTTTTTTCTTTTTGGAATTCTCTTTACTGCCACTGAAAAGAGATCTATCTGCTGTAATATGAAGCATTACATTCTTTGGTGTGGGGAAAAGAGCAAAAAATTACCCAATAACCTCTACTTAAGTAGCTTGTCAGAACAGTTTGTCTGCTGTTCAGTGCCCTCCTTCTTCTGGGTTATTATATGAATTAAGAACAGATGTTCTCTAGAATTCTTGAGAGAGTGGTACTGCCTGAAACTTGCCATATTTTCTCCAAGCTGTAATCAGCTGCCAAAAGCACATTCATTGTGATACCAAGTATGCAAGACAAAAGTTAAAATTAAAATATTTCCACTGAACTGCATTGATAAGAGTGAAGTCAAACCTCTTCCTTTTGGTTTTACTCCTAGTTAAGTTAGCATAATCTTTGGTACATAATACTGCTGATAATTTCTATAGTCCTTGACTGAATGGATGACTGCCTTTTCTCTCAACAAAGAGGAAATACACAGCTTGTGTTCCTGCTTCATTCAAAACACACATGGGTTTTTCCCCCAATATAATGCCTGAGAAACAAGCTCCTTAAACTAGTGTCTCATCTCTCAGGCCAGCTGGCCATGTATCGGATCTCCCACGAGCTTTTCAGTGTCCTGGTTGTGTATTAGTGCTTGCTGTTCTGGTCATGTTGATGCTGACATTATTCCTCTCACACTGTAGCAGAACAGCCCCCAGTTTCTCTTTGCAGCATTTGCCATTAACTGTTATGCTATTTAGGAAACAATCTGGTCAACCACAGTAAGCATTTCAAGCACCATCTGTCATTAGAGATCTTACCTGAGTCGCCATAGCAGCTCTGCTTTTGATTGCTGTAACACAGGATAGATAGGTCAGTAAAAAGCACTCAGACTGATTTTCTGAGGATGAGGATTCTTTTTTGGGGGGTTATCTGAGTACAAAAGCTGCCACCATAACCTTCCAAACTTCCTAGCTTTAATCTCTTCCAGTACAGTATTATAACTTGTTTTTCCTTGCCCATTAGTGACTTGTTTTTAAAAGTTCTCTTCCTGCCAGGAACTACAGAACAGTCTCCTTGCGCTTTTTTGTGCCTTTTTTTCTTCTTTTTTGTGACAGTTTTTCCTACTCTTGTGATTTTTAGAAAGAAAATCTCTGCCAGTGTGAGCCCATATATTCACTGCCAGTTAATCTGTCATACAGGAAGGGCTAATGGTCTATTTGCCTCCCTGAACAGTCTCTCCATAACTAACCTCTCCAAGTTTTCAGAGAGGGTAGAAGTTTTGCAATTTTCCTGCCTCTTACCCAGGGCTCCAGGATGTGATCCCATGTAGATCAATATGTTACATATCTCACCAACAGAGAGCAGGCTCCACAGATAGGCTTTTTAATCTCTTTATGTAGGTCACAAGATTGGCAGTAACCTCTTTCAAATGTAGCATTGTTCTTTTAATGGTCCAAACAGTTATAAAACTCATTTTGCTTATTCAGTGCTGCTGTTACTGGACTGCCCAGGATAGATTTCACAATTAATTCTTTCTCTCTACTTCCATAAAGCACAAACACCCCCTGAGAATGCCACCCTGATCTCTGCATGCTGAGCATCTTTGCTGTGTTTGTTCAGAGTGTACCCTGCCCCAGAGCCCAGCACAGACTGTACCTGCACATTATCGTGTATTTGAGCTCACTGCCCTCCTTGCTGCTCCCACCACACACCAGGGCTTTGCTGGCATGTGCAGGGGCTGTCCCTGTGAGGTTGTGCCCTGTCTGTGCCCACAGGAGCTGGTTCAACAGGAGGCAGATCGACGGCTGTCTGAACAGAACCCCGGCCGGCTTCTACGATCGGGTGTGGCAGATCCTGGAGAGAACCCCCAACGGGCTCATAGTGGCAGGGAGATTCTTACCACAGGTAAAGCCAGCAGAGGTTCTCAGTTGTTTCTGTTCTGCCTGAAAATGGTGAATTATTTTACCAGTAATGTTTGGTTTGTGCTATAATGTTTTACTTTGGGTATCGCTTTCCTGTTATAACTGAAAAACAAAAAAGGTGTTTTCAAGTTCTCTTTTTTTTTTTTGGAGTAAAATACAATCACAATAGAATGGAAGACAATTTTTTCTATTAAAGCACATTCATAGAAGTGTAACTCTAGAAAATTCTTTCCAAACCATGGACTGTGAAATCTGCTCCCTTTTTGATCCTACAGTGGTCATGTCTCTTACTTGAGTAGGATTCAGCAGCAGATTGGCTCTTCCTGGGGGTGGGTTTGATTTCATGCATCTGGTCTTTGAGTAACAGTATTATTTGTCTTTCAGCAACCAACCTTGTCGGATATGACCATGTATGAGATGAATTTTTCCCTTCTAGTTGAAGATATGCTGCAAAACATCGACCAGCCACAATACAGGCAAATTATTGTAGAGGTCTGTGGCCAACAATTAATGAAATTTTATAATGTGCATGAGTGCTACAGCCTAAAGGAAAGAAAAAACAACCCAGACTCAAATATCTGAAGAATAAGCATTTTAAATATAAGCACTTGCTTCCGTGGTTTCTCCATGGATTGTTTATGATTAAACAGGTTCCTGCTGGCATGTTCAGAATACACCAAGTTCTTGATGTTCTTCCTCTTTAGCAAAATTAGTGACAGTACCACTGCAATTAGGTCACAGGAGGTAAAAACTAACAAGAAGAGTAATTCCAAAGTGACTTCCCCTCAAGTTCCTAGCCTATGCCTTTTCCTAACAATTTCCTAGGTCTAGCCAAAACTGCTCTAACATAATCAGTTTGCCCTCCAAAGGATTCTTCTTTCCCTTTTTGCTGAGGCTGTCTAGGAAGTTGCTTTATATTACTGAATCCAGTAACTTCTCACCTGCTCACGTTCCTGTACCCAAGAGCAAAGGAAGAGGCTGTTTAACCCCCTGCCCCAGCACTGCACAAACTGTTTGCTGTGTGAGCAGATCAGGAGCATCTGTAGTGTTGGTAACTAACCCCTGTGCTCATGAGTGTTGTTCCACAGGAAAATCAAATCCCTCCCAAATCTGACTCACAGCTAATGGTCAGGCTCGGCACTGGAACATCCCCAGTTTTTGCTAAAAAAAAAGACCAAAATCCCAAAAGCCAAGATGGCCAGTGCAGACTCCACTGCCCACTTGTAGGTATTGCCACAGGACACTTGTCACGGTCACCTTCCTATTTTAAACCTCTTTCAGATACAAGGAATGTAAATTCTGAAGAACTGGGACTTCATTGGTGTCTACTGAGTGTCCTTTTTATAACCTTTGTCCAAGTATGACTACACTCTCTGTAATTATACCTCAAATTGCCAAATGCTGAGGTTCAGTGTTTACTGCTTTTCACCCTCTCTGTTGGTTGAGCACCAGCATTTGTGCAGCCACACAATGAACTGAATAAAATGGAAAATAACTCCCCTGGCTCTCAGCCAAGTTAGATGTTAATGTCAATCATTTACACAGTGCCCTTAACCAGGTAGTCATCAGCAATTGTAACCTTTCATAAAAGCCTGCTTTTGCAGTGGTTCTTCTATCAAAGTCAGAATTCTATTATCTGTGCACTATTACCTGTGCCATTGTTAAATGGCTTCCTGCTTGAAAGAGGCATATGCAATTACCAGCAGTGCTATTATGTAACCTGAATTTTTAAAAAATCAAATTTAAAGTCTTACAGTCTTTTTCACCCTTCTAGTTGCTGATGGTTATATCTGTTATTTTGGAGAGAAATCCTGAGCTAGAGTTCCAGGACAAAGTGGACTTGGACAAAGTGGTGCAAGAAGCATTTCATGACTTTCAAAAAGATCACAGCAGTCCAAAGGGAGCTGAAAATCAAGTGAGTAAAATATTGCTGTCTTACAGAATTTACCATTCTTATTGAATTTAGTTATAAATGTTAATTCTGTGCAGTTCAGAGTAAAAAGTAATTGATAGAAGTTCAGAATGGAACAGAAATAAGAAATTTATATATCCAAGTGCTGCCTAAGTCTGCAAAGAGCCTATAAACAGAGATGAAAGAGGTGTACTTTATTGCTGAATTGCAAATTCAAACTACTAGGGTAAGGAGAACACTCGGTGTTCATAGCTCTGCAGTGGGAGTCTGGGTAAAGCTGGCAGAGTTACTCATTAGGAGGGACACTAGAACACAGAATTGCTAAAAATAACCAAATAAAGAAGGAAAAATAAAGCTCATCTTGCAAGTGTGGACTTTGGATCTTATGTACACAGATACTAAGAAAAATTTGGTAACCAAAGAACTCATATTGACAATACTAATATAAGAACTTGAAATAAAAACTGTTCTTAGATACTGATTTTGTGCATTCATGACCTAGCAAGGTTTTGATATCTAAGGGTTAACATTCAAATAAATGAATAAATGCTTTTAATTCTTACTTCACTAGAATTTTAGGGTTTATGCTTCAGAGACCTCTAAATATTCTTGCTACAAGTTTTGGTGTCTCAAAGCTGTGAAATTCTGTAATAAAGCCAAGTTTATTGGACTGGTTGAAGGAAGAAACAGGAATAAAGCAGTGGGACAAGTCCCTGTGCTACTGAGGAGCATCTTTCTCGCTCCATCTGGCATTTTATTGTGCACAATATATCCACCAAAGATATCTGTGCTGGCTCTGAAGAATTTATTGATTCATAACATTGACATGCAACAGCACTTCCTCTTGCTGAATTTAGCTGCTTTAAAAGATGAGGAAGGATGTGCTCCTTACAAATTTTTTCAAATGTTTCAACTTTCACGTTTTTGCCACTAGTGTTTTGTAGTAAGATTTGAAAGCAAGCCACATATCCAGCCTCAGCAACATGTCACTTTGCACAGCACCTTTGTTTGTAAAAGAACACAGTTTTCTTGAAATTACAATTCTTTTGGCCCATTTTGGAGGGTAATGGCTCTGTGGCCATAAAATCACACATCGACACAGAGGGTTGTGAAGTGCCAGCTCCACACGGGATCTTGAATATGATCCTGACTCCTGTGACAAGCTGCAAATCCCCTGTGGCTGTAAACAAAGAAAAATTCCAGGCAGACCTCAGTTTTTACTGGTGCTGTTCTAGCCTTCATTAACTGATGGATTTTTTTCCCAAGCCCAGATCTACTTAGAATGTTGCCTTTTTGTTTCTTAGAAAGAAATCCCAATTTGGAGTTGTGAATAGTACATTTAAGTTTGTTGTTGGAGATTCCAGCTCCTTACATGAAAATTTTCTGGAACCTGTCTCTCCCACATTGCCAGGTGTATGCCTGCAGTTAACTGTGGCCTATTTAGGATTGTTCTTAGGATGTTCTGTCTCAAAGTTTCCTAACACACACTGCTAAAAACTCCTAATTTTTCTGAACTGTGGTCTTCCGTTAAACTGACTGGCAAGTATTTTGAACTTTGTTAATTCCCTGTTAACATTTAATAAATCTCAGAAGTATTTACTCCAATAATTTCAAACACACCCTAAAAGCACAGAAGTCTAATATTTTTACCACACTCTCTACCCTTGATTTAATAAAAGTAACCAGTTTCCTAGATTAGTATTGAACCTTTATATAGCAGCTAATAGGTAATTTGGGAATAAGCAGATGTTTTAACATCATTAACTGTGCAAAGCAGGTGTTCAGTGAAGGACACCTATTTTGGTGAATTGATTAATGAGTTAGTTCATGTGGTACCTGTGGTTTGGATCCTGGATTTTTTCCCTTTGAATAAATCTTCAGTCAGTGTTCCATGTCCATGTAGACCCAAGGCTCTGGCTCACAGCTTACTGTGGCAGCACAGTGAGGTCCCACACTCAGCATCCAGCTGCATGTTGGAGGAGAGCAGTTGTTCTCTGACAGCTGTGACATTTAAAAAAATGTTAAGAAGGTGGTGCCTGTACAGCCCTGGAAAGCTCAGTAAAGAAATAGATGCACTGCATCTTAGTGATGTGTTTCCCACACACTGAGGTAAGTATATATGGGAGGTTTCTGACAACTGAGCAGAGTCATCCTATAGCTTTAGACTCCAACAAACACATTTGCATTTCTAACATACTTGTGATGTTCTTGTTTCCCTGCGTTTGGCTGCTTTCCATAGGCAACACTAATGGCAGCATCTCTCCCTCTCCTGCAGAATGACATGACTGCTTTCTACAACACTCACCCACTTGGGAAAAAGGGAACGTGCAGCTACTTGAGTAAGGCTGTGATCACCTTATTGCTGGAAGGGGAGATGAAACCAAGCAGTGATGATCCTTGCACCATTAGCTGAAGCTTGGAACACAGCAAAGGCATTGTTGCTTTAGTTAGGTTCTATGTATTTTTCAAGCATATATTAAAATACTGTGTTCAGGAGTCACCCTGGCTAGTAATACAAATGCATATTTCTCCTTTGCTGAAACAAGTGCCATTACAGACACTAAGTGCCACCTAATGTTTTTTCTTTCTCAACTATGCAGCATGAAACTGAGCACATGAAGTTAGTCCTGTGGTATTTGATTAAGCTGAATGGGAATGTATTTATGATCCTAAATTATGCACTTAATGTAGCGAGTTAACTTCACAGGAAAAGCAGTGTGAGATTTTGTCTTTATACCTCTATTTATTTATAATTACAAACAAGGTTCTTGAAAATTCTAAAGGAAATTCAGAAAATACCATAATTAACATGCATACCAATCTGTGGAAATACAAAAGTTGGATTATTTTCTTACTATTTTACATACAAATTGCAGGTGAAGGTTAAAGACTTGTTATTCATTTAAGGTTTTATATATCAGTTCAACTGACTGTTCTTTTAAGGCTTTTTTTTTAATTTACCAGTTGGTAACTTGATATACAGGTTTCATCCTAATAGAGCAACTTTTTAACTGTAGCAATACATATCACTGCAGTTTCCCAATCCTAGTTTAAACATCTGTAAGTTAACAAGGGAAATGTGTGATAACAAGATTAAAGTTTGTTTTTAAACAAGAAGGGCAAACAAGCTGTATTTAAAGTTAACATCAATGAAGAAAGAAGTTTATATTACATATGTTATCGTTGCATTAAAAAATTCAAGATACACTTATTTATCTCCTAAATGTGTGGAAACACTGTATGCAATATGCTTTATTTTGGTGAAAATAAGAAAAAGCAAACGCTTGTAAAAAAACCTGTCAATAAAAATACTTTAAGTGACATGCAAAGAGGCTCCTGTTGACTTTAGTGGCAACTTTGGACCTCCTAACGAACAAAGACAGTTTCACTTCCTCAGAGATGGAGGGCAGAGCTAATGGAGTCAGTCTGGGCACAGAGGAGGATTGATTTGAATACACTGAGGCGGTGGTTGCTGCCATACAAATATACGACATAAATCTTGTCTACAAACTGTAAATCCTTGTGCAAGGAAACAATCCTTAGCCTACAGACTACTCCAGGAGCACTGGGAGTTTCTTAGGCAGTGGCACTGGTTTTGGTTTTGCAACTGTTGTGATTTAAAGTGTTAATGCACTTTAATTCTTACCCTTCTTGCTGCTTCTCTTTTGCTCTCGCTCCGTTAGTACCTCAGTTACTCATAAGCCTCAAATTTGCTGATCTTGGTCTGACCTTTATAACTGCAAATGAATGAAAATGCCAGTCACCACTTTTCCTTATTCAAACTTGGAATGAAAATCCCTGCAAGCTGTTCTTGTTTTCCTGTATAGCCTTGAACACATGCTTTATGAAATTGTGATTGTGACAATTTTTCAGCTTCTACAAAATAAGGATAGATTAGAAGATGAAGATACCAAAATGCAGCAGAGTTCACACACATCGAAAAAAGTTCTTGGGTCTGGAAGGTAAAACCATTAATTTTTTTCTTAGTGAAGTAGGAACAAGACAGGAGCTTGACACAAAGGGCTCTCACATAGCTTGCCTCTTAAGTTATAGGTTTATAAGATAGTTGGAATAGAAATGAAAGTTTCTAGTAAAGTAAACATTTTTCTACATTATATAATGTTTGAAATGACAGAGGAAAGAAACTGTTATGAGAATAAAGAGGGTAGCAGAAAATAAAGGGTAGGCCAGATAGTTTTTTAGCAGCTGTAGCTCAAGTAATGTGTTAATAGTTAATAAACTTGGCCTTAATTTCTTTGAAAATACTCTGCCTTCAAAGGACAAAGAAAGGAGATGCATTTGGGGTTGCAAATTAACAACTGAAGGTGCAACAGCCAATACAGTGCCCCGTGTACTGACAAGAGCTACTGGCAGTAGAGTTGCTCCAGCCATTACCTAAGTCCCAAAGGGTTCAGTGTGGGTTCTCACCATTCAGTTCTCTTATTATACACCCTCACAGTGCTCCACAACTTGAAAAACCAGTCTGCTTTCAAGGGGAAGTAGGATTCATGAAAACAATGGGAAAACAGAAGTTGCAAATGTTTAAAGTTGAGCTGTTGAGTAAAAGGAGGTTGTTTTTAAGCACCATTTTCTTTCCCCCAGATTCCTTTATCAGATGCTCTTCAGAAGAAGAGCAAATTATTTCAGCTAAACAAACCACAGAAGAAAAGAATCACTTTTTCCTCTGTTATTAGAAGGAGGGGAAATACCAACTTGCAGTGACAACTTCTGATGTAAAATACACTTAAACCCACCCCCCTGTCCAACCCCAAACTGGTCACCTTGAATTTTATCAAACCCATTGTCTTCACTCTGGATTCCCGAGGCAGTTAATGGGTGTCAGGGTCACAGCACATCAGACAGTTCAAACTGCTCAGTCGTGGGCACAAAGCAGAAGGTAAGAAGCTGACACTTGCAGTTCAAGGCTTTCTTGGCATTTTTGCTGTTTACTTTGTTGCTTTCCTCGGTATGACTTTTCAGTCTTGTTTTGCTTACAAATCAGTCTGTGCAACTGATACAGAACAGAAAAAAACAGACAACCATGGTAATAATAAATCAATCTCTGAGAAATCCTATCATTACTTGCTAATGCACCACAGCAGAAAACATAGTAAGAGATCCTGATTTGAACAGGATTTTGTTTGATCAGTCCTGGAGCACATCATGTTTTGTCACCAAGGTCCATCAGCAAGCAGTGTCTTTGCTAACAGCAAGTTTAGGGTTAGCATGAGAATATCACAGAGAAATCACAATGCTCCAAGTTGGAAGGGACCCACAAGGATTGGGGAGTGAAGGGAATGGCCCGTATTGGGATCAAAACCATGACCTTGGTGTCATCAGCACCATGCTCTAACCAGCTGGGCTAACCTCTTCTGCTTTTGTAATTTGGATCTCATATTTTTTGTTTTCACTGCTATTTAAAATACTTTCTTAAACCTTGCACATGGAGTGCATACCAGGAAAACAAATTCCTCAAGGAATGGTCATCATTCGCAATCAGCATAATTTGATATTTATGGACCTCCTACAGTTTTCAAGCAAGTCTACCTGCTTTACCAATGGCATTTTTAAGACTCAAAATTGGCATTCTGTAGAAATGCTTTTCAGCTATATGGGTATTACAGTACTAATATCACTGAAAGACATATTTAATCAAAAAAGAGAATCAATATAGTCAGAGCACATACCTAGAAGATACTTTGTATGCCAGTTTGTAAGAGATAAAAATAAATGTACCGAAGGAAGTGGGAGTGGTGGGGCAGTCTGATGCTTAAAACATAAATTAAAAAAATACTGGGATGCAATTAATTCCACTGAAGCCTCTATATCTCATCCCAGAAATCAATCAAGAGAACGGCTTGATTGAATTTTTAGATAATTACTATCCACAAAACCCCTGCCAAACATATTCTCTTCTCCAGAAGCGTGACAGTCTTTTAAGCTAATGAACTAAGCCTTGCAGCATGGGAAGAGAAAATTAAATAAGCAAGAAAGTCTATGCTCTGCCATAAACACAAGATGCAACAGTGTTGTAAAAGACTGCTGAGAGCCCAAAGGAAACGTGCAGGATTCCACAGTGGCCATTCCTGCTCCTGTCACCTCAGTGACAAGAGAGAACTGAAAGGATTTCCCCTTGGTGGTGTGGCCTTGTGTTTTTGGGGGTGTTTGTTTTGGGGGAGTGGAATAAGGAAGTTGTATTCTTCTCATTTACCTCTGGAGTACCAACATTAGGAACTAGAAATGGTTTTTCTCTACCTGAGCATGTTTTTCCTTTTGCTCATTGGCAGGAGCTGGAACAAAAACAAATGCAGAAACACCAGATATAAGGAATATAAAAGTCTACATGTGATGGGTCTTTCCTGAATCAGAAAGACTTTCCTAAAAGCATTGCAAGGGTTCCCTGTGTAAGCATTCTGTAAGAGTGCATGTTTCCGACAAGGGAACGGGAAGAGGAACTAAACAACTTCCCTTCTTCACCTAAATAAACACAGAATAATTGCTACTTTTTTCAGACCAGGTCAAAAATTAAGCCTCTTATTTCATAGAATAACAACCTTCTGAGCCAAAAGGGACGTTTTTGAAGGCATGGTTGGTGCTAGTGCCAGACAGTAGGGATTAATCTCACCTGAGCCTCACCCTTATGGGCAAGTGGCAACCTGCCCTTTTATCCCAATCCTGTTAGACCAAATTACTGGTGTGCTTTTGCCAACAAATGGCCACAGGTGGTTTAGTTTTTCCTTTCAGCTTACCAAAGTTAAGGGGTTTCTTGTATAGAAAATTTCAGCCTTATGCCAGTTTCTTTGCTATCAGTAGTACAGTTTCTGCTGAAATCAATTATAGCACAGTACAAGTTCTGTGGGGTTTATTCAGATTTCAAGACCAACGTTAAAATTAACCAATCTAATGTGAATTAGACAAAACATCAGTAATGAGGATTCACACTGGGCAGACCCAATGAAGGTTTTCTGGTAAAAAAATAAATCAGTGAGTCACTAACAGAGCAATTGGCTCTTTGTATTCTAGAGACAGACAAAATAGAGGATGTACTAAAACTAGTGATTTTCATCTCAAAGGTCCCATCACAAAACTAATGAAACCACAGCTGTTACAAAACTATTCTAAAAATCAACATGTTGCAAGAGGATGATACAAAGCTTCAATTCTCCTGTGAATGCTCTACAATAAATGTTTGAGTTCAGGCTCATCGATTAATCTCAGCATCACAGTGGTCATTCAAGAAGATAAATTATACATTATTTGTTTATGAAGTGTTACAAACACATAACAGATAGCTGATAAAGCTTCTCTTAGCCCAACTCTCCTTGAAAAACCTCAAACACTTGGTGAAAAGATTAAAGAGATGCAGTTGGCATGTGAAAGTGCTGAATCACCTTGACTTTCCTTGGGGTACTCATCTTTTCTTGACTTATTTGCTTCCATGGTGCTTCCTTATCTCTGGGTCACATTGTGTTGATATGCAACTAGAGACACATTATTACATTTGACCTTACAAATAGTCTATATACCTTAAGGACTCATATTTTGTTTTTACCAGTTTATTTTCCATTTGATGTTCATTGGTCTGCCCAGTGTTCTATTCCAGATTTGCTTTGGCTTGTAGTGCTGATTCCTCAACACAGCTACTGCTCCTGCTTGTCCTCACACTCAGCAGTCCCTCTGGAACAGACACACTGGACATTTCTGTATTAGTGATAAATGAAGCAAATGCTCCAAAATTGGAATAACAAAAATTACAAGGAGTAAAGAATGTGTTATTTTTAGGTTTTCATGATGAGTCTCTGGGAAGGGAAGGCAAGTGTTAAATGATCAAAATGATCTTCTACTAAACATTAAACTTACTGAAAGACTGTTTAAGGAAGACCTGGTTTGTGTGAGCTGTTAAACCCAAATCTTCCTTAATGTGATATAACAGGCACTTGAAAAAAGAAGGATTTTTGGTTTGGGTTTTTTTCCCCATATTATTAGCACTTCAGGTTAAAACAAGCAAAAATACACCACCATCAGAAAAACAACCCTGGTAATCCTCCAAAGAGAATCGGGAGTTCTCCCATGCCTGATTTTACTTCAGTCAAGGCAGTAGCATCAAAAATATTCCCAAAAGAGGCTGTACACAAATCACTGACATGATGCTGGAAATGATAAGTTATTGTATTCACAAGAATCCTTCAAAATGACAGTAAAATGGCAAGTCTCACTTGGCAGTCTGATTTTTTGATCTCTGCTGAAGAGAACCTCATGTATGGTTAGAAAGCAACTGGTAACTGCCCCCACAGCACAGTCAAGTAAGTTTTATTTGTAGCTGCAATAAAGGATCTCTCTCTTCAAGTTGGATGCTTTAGAGAAAAAAGGCATGAGACTTTCTCTCCACAACCCTGGCAGGTTCCTGTGCCTCTCATGGATGAGTAGGAAGGCACCTGTTCAGTTGCCATGCTTAGGGAAGCCACAAACCCTCATGTATATCTTCTGCTGATATTTTCCATGCCACATATAAACAAAAATTATTGGAATAATTTTATATCTATTTTTAAAAGGGCAAATACATTGCAAGACCCTAACCTTGAAAGCTGTTTTTGTCAGAAAACTGTGCTTATATTCAAAAATACTGATAATTAGATATGAGAAAATGAATACATGGGATACTATTTGGATCTCATTTGTCTTTGAAGTAATTTCTGAAATCTCTTATCATGCAGGCATTGTCATGTTGTCCTTCCTGTCTTTTGTTAGCATTGGCCAAGACAAAGAGAGAAAGTTCACTGACTCTTCTAAAATTAATCTTTCTTCACAAAGCAGGTTTTCAGATTCAGTCCTGTCAGGCTCTGTTTCAGTTCCACCATTCACGTGAGCTTTGGGTCAAGCCCCAAGTGACAAAATGTATTTCCTGCCTGTGGGTATTTTTTTTTTACCTCAGCACTGTCTGGCTCCCAGTACTGCAGTATTCATTACCTTAGCTCAGGTTAATAGCGTGCTTATGAGAACTCATTTGTATCTTGTAGCCTTTGTATTAAATATCTCGTTGTCTAAAGTGGCTAAAAAATTCTTTACGTGATTACAATTTCCAGTCCTGCCGTGGAGCTGACTGATTTCTTTTAAATGCTTTCATTTCAGCACACTTTACTTGTCATGCAAAAACAGCCTGTACGTTCCAGAACACAAGTGCCAGAGGTTAAGAGACACTGAGTGGGTGTTGTTGGGAATTGACACAGCCCCTCTCATACAGATTGCTGTGCCACTGCCCCAGCCACAGTGCAATTTGCTTGGGGGGAAAGTGTAAGCCTTAAAAGACAGCAGCAGTTTATTAATTTTAATGCAATCTACCCAAAAACACATAAAGGAGAGGTAAATATTTATCTGTGGGATGTCAGCTGCCTCTTTTAGCCCATCACGATCCATTATTATTTCCTTTGATTCTAACTGACCTGTCAGGCTGGAGTGCAGTTCTGAGCTAAGCTTCAGTGCAGAAATTAACCCTTCAGAAATACCCTGCAGTTCCTCACAGTGCAAGGCTTTGAGATGCTGAGACTTTATGTAAGAGAGAAAATCGAGGGCAAGGACAAATAATTGGCTACCTGACTTTACTATTCACAGACAATAGTGAGTCACCCTTTCAAATCGTTTTAAGGTTGTTGTTGTTGTTGTCACTGCTTTGAAATAAAATCAGCTTACAACTAAACAATCACTAAGAGATTGAAATCAATATCAAAAAAGCACCTAAAATGCAGCCTCAAGACCCTTAAATTTAATTAATTCAAAAACCCACAAAACACCTGATCCACGCTCCTGCACAACCTTAAGCTGAATTTTAGTTTTATATATGCAGGTTTTGAGCTTGCAAATTCCATACATAGAATTTTCACATGCAAGCACCTAAAGCTGTTATGAAAGCATTTGGCTTCCTGCAGGGAAAGGAACAGACACAGCCTAAATACCTGTATCTTTGTCAGTGGCACCCATGTTGCATGGTCAGAGTAATTCCCACCTGAGCTGGCACAAACCTTTGTCCAGCCCACCCTCAAAGCTGGATCTTTATTAAACTGTATCTTTTTACCAAATTGTTGCATGACATTGCAAACTAGAGGTACTAATTTCAACTCTCTTTATAATAATTGATGATGTTCTTCAGAAGATGGAGTGCCATCTCCATGAAGAACAAATACCACTAGCATAATGTAAGAAATCTTTCCCTTTTCACTGCACTCATAAGCAAGTTATGCTGCAGAGAAATCACAGGTGACACTTAGCAAGTCTGCTGCAAACCCTCTTGGAGGCTTCAAGCAAAAGCCAGAAGTCCATCCCCAGCCTTATCTTGAAGAAAGCTTTGCAGAGATTGTTGCCATTAGTGCAAAGGCCTCCACTGAAAATAAGCTCGGGGTAAGGCAGGGAAGCAAAAAACCCTACAAAGAAGTCATTGCAGGACTCGAGGCTTCTTTCACTTGTTCCAAACTTGCACAGTTATTGTACAGGGAATTATTTGTATCCTGTGCATGTAGGACTTCCATCATTGCAGAATCAGAGCTTCAAATTCTACTGGACCATTAGAAAAACAATTCCCGTGTTCATTTCACTGAGGGAATGTGGCACATTTTATTTGCATGTCAGTCAGGGACCTCCTAGGGCAGTAAGATTAGTTTACTCAGAGCTTCCTACCAGAAAAATTGTAATCAATTTTAGATTGCTAAAAAAGCAGCCTGGTCCATAAAGGTGACTCTTCATACCGTCTGACTGACGCATCATTTTCAATATAAAATACAAATAACACAAACCACAGTTCAGCATTCAGAACTTCCACTGCAATCCACAGTGGTTTAATCAATCAAAGCATCAAAAAAAAAACCTCTCCACGCCCTGCAAAGTTTGTCCCTCAGAACCTGCACACTTCTGGGGTAGGAGGAGGAGGCTGTCAAGGCAATGGAGAGCCCTGTTTCAGATCTTCCTTTAGAGAAGCCCTTCATCAAAGACTGATAACCCAGGCTCAACTAGGACTGCTCCTGAATAAAGCCAGGCCTGCGTTAAAGCACTGGCTGCATCCAGACCTTCCTGGCAGAACTTCCCTGCAACGCAGGGTCCACTACAGACTATCCATGGCAGGATTCTAAAAATGTATCATTTTACTTTCCTGTGCTGAAAAAGTGCCATGAATTTACAATGAACACACGAGCTTTACTACAGAGCTACTCCACTGCTTTTGTTGCAAAAGCACAGTGGCCCCTGACAGCATGGGATGATATTTTTGCACTGGATTTTCTAATCTGTTCACTTCAGCTGCCTGATGCTGCTCTGTTATGGCAATGGTAAAGTTTCCAGCAGCGCCTGAATGAATAACAGGGAGCAGTTCCCCAAGTGTTACCTGTTTTCTCCCCTGAGGCTGCCCCTGGCTTCCCCAGTGACACCAGTCACTTCCCTCTGCCCTTGCTCCATCCGGCTCTTGAAAGGGTTCCAGCATCACGTGTTGGAGGGGTTGGTTCCAATTTTGAATTTGTTAAGTTACAGTCTGCAGGGAGATACAAAACAAAAAAATTACTTTAGAGGATTCACCATGCCTTTTACATAATCTACAGAAAATCTCCAATATCCAAGCCTGCAGACTGGGAATTGGCCTGTGAAGTTTCCTACTGACAAACTTCAATAGCACTTTAGAAGAGAACCAGGCAGCTGTGTGGCATTACCCCTCCAGTTTCCATGGCTACAACAATTAGATCAGCACAAACAAAGCAGCTGAAATGTTCAAATGAATAGTATTTTAAATCACCCTCTCACGAAAATCCTGGCGACAATAGATACATTAGAAATATTGAATTTTTTTTTGGTTGAAAGCCCACCCACAGAGGCAACATTGTTAAAATAAAGGTTGTCTGAGAGAAGAAAATAAATCCAACATTTTTACCTTTTCATTTTGGACAAGAAAGACTACAAGGAGAAGGAAGGATGAGTAATATTTACTAGGAAAATGATTTCCAGTTACATAACTTGATTTGCAATGCCAACAAAATTTAGGAAGAAGCTTGGCTTGCCTTCTTTGGGGGCAAGGGGGGGATCAAACCAAACTAAAAGCAAGGAAGGAAAGTTTGGATTCCCTCCTCATCAGGCACTTTTTCCACAGATATTAAATAAATGTGCAAGGTTTGCCAAGGGAGATTTCTGTGTTAATTTCTTCTATAATTGATTTTGAACCACAAACAACTTCCTCTTACAGATTTGATAATAATTATTAACCTCTCTGAGAAGAGCTCATACGCTGAGATCCTTTATGATAAGGGTTTTACTAATTTTTTCATGATTTTAAAATGTAACTCAGAAATTCCAAGCCTATGTTCAATAACCAAAAAAGAAAAGGTTCTAATGACCTCTTTAAGTTGAAGGTGCAATATATTGTGAATATTAATTAAATTTTGTTCTTACTATATTAAATGACTTTTTTTATACTTGTGGTTTCATATTTCCCTGAGTTTTCTCAATTGAATGGCTGGCAACTCTTAAACTGACCACCCTTCCTGCATTTCTATTCTCAAACACTTTGTGAGAATTCCACAAAACACTCTCTTGATTCTTTGATGGGCAAACAGCCAACATACCCTGCCCTAGAGAGCATGCAGTAGACTGACTGGGGCAGAACTGACTTTTAAGTGATTAGCACAGCATGCAAATTTAAAGACTGAGTGCTTCATACCAAATGAAGAGAGCAATTCGATTTATAGGCTACGCTAGCCTCAGATATCACAGAAAGGTAACTGAATATTGATGCAAAGCAAGCTTTCCTAGCTATTAGACTGAGCCACCAAAGGGACCAGGTGCCCTCCTGTCCCTCCAGCCCTGCACATCTGCAGGGCACACAACTGGCCGTGGAAAGAGCAGGGAGAGTGAGCAGCTAAAAGGATCCTGCAGCAGCTTTGCTTTTCCTCTGGGCTCCTAGAGCTAAGAAGGTTGCTGGACGTGGCAGCTGCAGCTCAAAAGATTTTTTCTGCCTCCTCAAAGCACAGTTAGTTACTCTTGGTATTTACTATTGCAAAGCTGGTGCTTGGGCATATTTTTGGGCACATTTTGGGGCACTCTAGCCTGTTTCCTAAAGACCAAGTCTGCACTGTCCAACTGCACCAGTTTTCTACTAGGAATGGCCAGCAGCCTGTCTCAAATCCAAACAGCTTCCAGGAAACCAAACCAATCCCCATCCTCCACACTTCAAAGAAAGCCACAAAAATAGAGTTAGAACAACTTAGACAACATAGCAATTAGGACAGAAGTAGGGAAATGTGGCATCCTAATCCTGCAATGACAAACTGGTTCAGACATAATTTGTTTTTGGAGAATAAGCCCTGTTCAGGTTCCCCTCCAAAACAGCTTTCCCTAAAGTCCCCCTTAATGAGAGTCAGCAAGTCCCAGCCAAAGGCAAACAGGCACAGAGGGCTGTGGTACACTGGAAAGGAAAAATCCAGCAGGGAATGTCATGGCTTCACCAGCACAGCTGGATTTTTTTTCCTGTCCATGCAGCTTAACCAGGAGAGTATACACCTCTCTTTTGTTTTTATAAAGGAGGAGAGGGCTAAGCCATAGCAAGAGGACAAATGTAGGTTATGTGTTACAAAAATCAATCTAATAACATAATTACTTAATTTCTAAGGCTTTCTTTACATGCTACTGCAAGTTTTCTAATGTTGAACTACATAGCCAGAGGGAGAAGGATATAGATACATATTCATTAGAAGACTACATGACGAGGTTTAAAAAAATTCGAGACATTAGTGTGGGGAGTGTTAACAATTCAAGGCAGGAACTATTTAAATTAAATGATGTAAAGACTGAAATAGCATCACACTATTCTGGGGAAGCAGAATTTATTTCTGTAACACAGATAGCTTTCCCTGTATAATCCTGCCACACACTATGTTTCTAGCTTGTTGTCACTATAAAACTTGCTATTATAGATTGCTGGGGATACCTAGAAGCACATAAGGATAATTTGTCTATCATGGCACGCTGTATCAGTAAATATCCAGGCTACATCAGTTAGATAAATGGGGGATTCAAAACTTCAGTCATGAAAATCTTCCTTGTTTACTACTTCTTCCAGTGACTTTTTGATACTGCATAACATAAAAAGTTAAAGGAATAAGAGGAAAGCAAGGCAGCAACTGCATTTTTTTACAAAGTATGTTGAATGTGAACACAGACATGGTGCTTCTGCAAGGCAATGAACCCAGGAGTGAAAAGGGTTTCCACTACTTCCAAAAAATTAGCCTGATAGGATGCATTGCACCTGTTCATGTTTTCAGTGCCTGAACAGGCAAGAATTGTTTTCAGATCTTGAGTTGTATTGGCTGTTTTACTGTTTACATACAAAGTACAAACTGTTTTAACACTAAAAAAGATAATTTGCATGTGAAAAGAGGCCTCATACTGGTTTAACCTCCAGTATGAAATCATACATGTTAGTCAAAAAAAGACCCAACATGTATTTCAGATTCATTTCTGATAAATGGCATCCCACTTTCATATAATCGTTTGCAAGGCATAGCAAAAGAAGAATGAATTTTGGATGTTTAAGTACTATGCCCAGCTGCCTAAGTAATTCTGTAAAGCTTTGCTCCATCCACTTGCCTTCTCTGTGACTCTTCTGAGGCCTCTGGAAAACTCAAAAAACAGCTTCTGTTTCCCTAGTGTATTATAAAGTGGAATACTCAGAAAGTGCTTGAAAGTAATCAAGATCCCATCGAAAACAAAGCAGAAAGGCACAGTAATTCCTTCTTCACTCAGGAGGTGAGTCAGCAGAAGTCAGAGCTCTTTCCCAAACACGACTGGCCTCTCCAGGGCATAATTTTTAACCCTTTTATTCCCTAAACTGAGGCAATCACAACATTTCCTGTTTCAGTAAAATACACTCTGCAGAGCAGCAAATCTATCCTCAGCCCCAAACTGAACACATTCTGTATCTAAAAACACCTCAGCTACCCTTGGAGGTTTCTGTTTGCTCTTGTGTAGAAAATGTAAGTCATGGACTTTGTCATTCCCTGATAATGAGAACAATTTTAGGGTCATTAGTAAGGGATTACGGTTCTCTCTTTTTCTTTTTTTTTGCTCATTTCATTACTTTCTTTCCAATACCTGAAGCAAACTCTTAGACCTGCTCTAGGACTTTGGTGACTAATGTTTTATGAAGATCACCTCAAATACTCATGTGCCAGAGAGAAGATGAGGTGCAACCATCCTGAAGAGATTTTCCTGATCCGAGACACTTGAAGGAACTTGAGTCCATTTATTACCAAAACCTGCCCTTAGTAAGATCTTCCCTTTATGTCCAAATGTTGCTCTGAGATCTGCATTTCAAAGACACTTGTAAAAGCACAAACTTTGGAAACCTGCTGGCAACCCCCCAAGACTTCAGAACAGAAAATATGACATTGATAGAAGAATCAGATGATGAGCTTAATGGTCTTTTACCCCTTAACAACAATGGCAAACCCTCAAATCCACTGTGTCCTGGAGCACAAAACCCATTAAAGCTGGAAAATTAATTTCTCAGACTAACACAACTGAATATAATGTCCTGTGGAAGTGCCCTAATCTGGGGTCATGTCCATCTTAGTTACATTTTTCCATTTTGCTCCAATAATTTCTCTTGACTTGGGAGCTGAGGCCCTTAATGCATTAGTGCAGGTTCTTTGAGAAAGCATTACATTTGTGTTCTATGGAGTTTTGCCAGTTAACATTTACATTTCATATTGTTTATTTTCCCATTTCTTCTCAAATTTGTCATGCAGCATTTCTACAATGCAGTTATTTTAATGTAAAAAGTAGTTAATTTCATGCACATTTTCAGAGAATTCCACTGAGAATTGACGTTGTGGTGTTACTATGAAAATATCATTAGCTTTATTTGTAGCTTTCAGTGGAAGCACCAAAAAAATCAGGTATCCAAAAAAAGTGTCTAGAAAAATCCACAAGGGCACTTTTAATAGTTTTTCTGTATGAAAGGTTTCTGGAGACAAAGAGCTAAAGAGTATAAATTAATTAAATTTATTTTTTTCCATACAGAGCCAAAAGAGGCTCTACCAATGTTTGGCTTTACCAATGCCAGTTAACTATGCAAATATTAAGTTGGTTTGAATGAGCTGTTTGGGGCTTATTGATTTACCCATTCTTCTGTGTGAGCTGGTAAATTAATGAAAATTAAGAGATCTGAAAGACAGAGAATGGAAACACATCAGGTTTTGCATCATTACAGAAGAAACAACTGAGAGTTAAAGAGGTATTATCACAAAACATGGAAGAAGAGAAGCATTTTTCCCTAGTAACTGGGCATAACAATGAGAGGGATACTGTGAGTAAATACATAAGGGAAAAACCTGCCACAGTGAACCAAACAAACTTAGGAGACAAACCTCCACAAGCAGGGGCTGTGTGAAGTTGCCCTTGCCTTTAAGGAAAAAACAAAACAATTTTGAACAGAAACTAAGAAGTGTGGTATTTGACATGCTATAGATTCTGAACATATGCAGAAACAAAAGAGAAATGAGATGTTAAAGGACAAAGAGCGAAATGAGACATTAAATTGTTTCTATGGCTGCATTTGTTAGTGCAAAACTACCTTGGAAAGAATATTCCATTGTAGCATAAGAAAATAAAATCAGGTTAGGAGAATTATCCAAGTGCAAAGTAATTATTTTTTTTTTTAAATCCTAAACCAAGAAGAATTAAAATATGTTTATTGAAAGAACTGCCATAAACACAGAAATAAGAGGCAAACCAAAACTCTCTCATTAGCACCACTAGAGCAGAATTATTTTCATTGAGCAGCACTTGGTGTACAGAGCAGAAAATCAGTTCCAAGACAACAGCAGAGTTGTTTCTGCTTAAGAGTCCCCTCTGTGTCAAGAAAAGCACCAAAATGCTTCATGAGAATTTGCATTCATTCTATTCCAGGTTTGAGGAAACTAGATTTTATTTTCCATCCACAACATAATGTCAGTTTTTATCACTCCTATCCCATTTTGTAACAGAGTGGGACTGACACAATCCATCCTGACTTAACAGAACCTGAGCTGTCATCTGTGCAATCTGAAAAAGTGCTTCTCTAATGCTGCAGTGACATGAAACATATTTTATTTTTAACATCAGCTTGTTTTTTAATACTCAAGGCAAAAAACCCTATCGCATAAAATACTTCATTGACACCTGAATTCTCTAAACAGTGCAATTGCATTACCAGCCTGGCCTTTCTCATGCAGAGTGGTACATAAATTCCATACCAGTTTAGCTGACATTTTTGTTCTGTGTGTTAGTTCATGCATAATCCAGAGCTGAGTGTCTATGAATACACATCAACAACAGCATCAATCACACGTGTAAAGCTCGGTTAAAACAGATTTTCACCCTTTTTACTCTATTGTGACCAAGTATTTAGATATCAGCCCCATACTGAACAGAACTGAAGAACTTATTAAAACAAATCAGTATTTACTCCCAGTTGTGTGACAGTCATAAAACTCGTATATATGAAAAAACCCTTAATATACAAAGTCTTCATGCAACATTTTATCACACTTTTCAGTCTTTACAGGTTGCCAGAATGCCCTTAATCTGTCATCTACTCCTCCTGGGGATGGTGAAATTGATAATGTCAGTCAGTTGACAGGAGCCAGCACTGGTACTGAAGACACAGAATTAAATGGTTCCAGTAAAAAAAAAAAATTCAGCAAGACATTTCTTCATAGATTCATTATATCTCTCTAAGGTTTTCCTGGGGAAATTTAACAAGCCAGATGAGCTCCTAATGACAGCTGCTAAAGCCAGCCCATGGAGGAGGTGCTGCTGCTCCTCCTGGTAGCAAACCACTGCAGCAGCTCAGACAATCTTTGGCACCTCACCCAAAAGCATGAGGTCTCAGAAGACTCAGTAAGCAGCATAACATAAAGTCCCAGCGATTAGATATAACAAAATGAAGAAAGGGGGACACTGGAGCAGGAAGTAACCTTTCAACACTGAAGCTATTTGCAGACATGCCATTTTAAAAGAACTGCAAGTGACCAGCTTTCTCTGCAATTCTCAGATACATTGACACAAATTTATTTTATTCAAAAGTATTTTTAAATTCAGAATGTTTCAAACTAAGTGTTTTTTGTAGGACTCACAGAATGAAGCACAATAAAAAACAATACTACTTTTAACTTCACACACAGGATGAAAATGTAATGGCCCTGCCATCCTCTCTTCTTTTGCAATACAGCTCACAGATAAGTCTTGGTGTGTCTCATTTAAAATCACAGTCAGCCCGAGCCTTCAGCTTCTCATGTTTAGTCTCTGTCATGTTTTTCCTGTTCATGACATGAACCATAAACCCCTGTCTAACTTTTAGTCTCATGGCATCTAAAAGTAATCTTTGATCTGACTCCCATGGGCTCCTATTGCTACTGAAACACTTGTTGTTAACATATTTTTTGTATGGCAATGTTCTTCAAAAATCCCCTTGAACACCTAAAAAGCATGAAACAAATTGACTATTTTGGTAGGATATTTTACTGGAAGACTTGAACAAATTGTTATATAAACTCAGATCTGCTAAACATGGATGTTACAACACTTGGTTTGTAAAGGTATTTCGATATCAACATCTCAAAGCCAGTAAACTGAGGATCTATCGACAGATCACTGTTTCCATAAACAGGAAAATGCCGCTGGCATCCTCCTTTGGGGATGTAAATGTTCCTGGCTTACTGCTTCCACATGTGGCCACAAGTCATTTGCTACCTATGATCTGAAAGCCAGACCTTTCTGATCTTACTTCAGGTTTCATGACAAAGCTTCAGTGAATTGCCCAGCCTAAAGCAACCAAACAGAACTGCTTGTGTGGCAACAGCAATACAAAGGAGAAAACCCCAAACCAACAAGCCCAATCCCCAAATGCAAATCAGCCATCAGTTCAAAACCAAGAAAGAGTAGCTGGGATGACAGAATAGTTCTTTCAAAACTTGTAAGAATAACTAGGGAACAATCCAGTAGAAGTGATGCATAGAAGTACCATTTCCAGCAGTGCTGCAGACTTGTATCACCCTGCTCCTCACAGACACGTAGCCTCCCACACTGAGTGGTCCTGGAGGTTTCCCCTGAAATCACACTGCTGACAGGGAAGGAAAGGACCAGTCAGTGAAGGCCAGCATCAGCCTCTCTCTGACCTAAGCAACGGGGACCTCTCCTGCAGGTATTTTGCTCCCTAATGATGCTGCAACCCCATGGCTCTCATGCTCCCTAAGAATGGGAAATGTTACACGGTAGAAAAAAATATAGGTTACATCAACATCAGAAGGGCAACTCCAGCCTGAAGGCGTTGTAGCTAAAGGTAAGAGGATACAGAGTCTGACCAAACCTGTATCCTTTGAATCACTTGTATCTCAGCTTGGAGTGCAAACAAAACAGCCTGCAAGAGAAACAGGGCTTAGAAACGCAGAACTCAGCTCAAACCACTGCAGTCATTTCCAACATGCGTTTTGCCATGTATTTAGACACAGTAAACTGAAAGGGAAGTTAGCCTGTTAAAAAATTCCTTCAACTATTCGACTTCCCAACAGCAAAGATGCTGTAAAACTGGGTACTGACATTTACAGCTCACACAAGATTGATTAAAGCATCAGGAAATAAAACTTCATAATTAGTTCTGGAAAAGCTCCAGGTGCCAAATTGCTATTTACAGACTGAGGGGATGTAAGATTTTAAAATTAAAGATTGTTATGCATCACCTACAAGGAGACAGAAGGAGAAATATGTAGCTAACTCAAAGAAAATAATACTCAAACATCAGAAAAAGGTAACTGAAACTTGGATTATGATAGGTTTGTTGACTTTTTCATGGAATTTCAACAGAGATGATGTACCACTTCCAGATGCCACCAAATCTAAGGAGCTACAAGATTTTCCAAAGTTACAATTTCCTCCTTCCCATCTTATTTCCTTAGAAGTAAATGGTCCCTAAAGCCAAGCATAGCTCTACATACATACAGAAGCAGATGCACACAAAACTTCGTATCTACTCAAACTTCAGTGCTTTAATTCAGTCTAAAGTTCCTTTTCTACCTGCATCTCTTTTTTGTGTCTCGAAGCAAATTGTTAAAACCAATACTCATCACAGAAATATAGATAAGAACAATGGAATCAAGAGAAATGAAAGAAGCATTCTGTCTTGGAAAAAGTACAAAATGAAGTGAGTGCTCCAAATGGATTTGAAAGAAAATTACTGTAATTTTAAAAATTGTATTAACTCGCTGTGTTCTACATAATGGTTCTGCAGCCATTACTGCCTGGTTTAGAGCTCCATTTTCCTATTTTCTATCTGTGTTGCTCATTACTTGTGCTATTTATACAACCTATATTGACAACCACTCTGTTTAATATACATAAATATCTTGACTAACAAGATGGCAAAGGAGGGTAGGGGAATGTAATATCCCCATTGAATCAAATTCTTTAGAGTGTCAACAAGTACAACATTTATTTAGGACAAAGTCCCCATTCTAGACAATATGCTATTTCTTCTTTTCAGGTCACACTGATTTTCCCTGCCTAGTTCCTAAACCAGTTCCTCTATTAACATTGCTTAAGATTAAAAGTCAAGTATTTACAAGTACGTAAAAACCCCTCATACGCTAATTAGCTCACAGGGTTACTTTGCACAAGTACAGTTCATTGGGACACTTCCCTCATTCCTTCTTTGTTACAGGGAATGCTCACCCTTTTCTTTAAAGATTTCAGTTCCCACTGCTGTATTATCTATTTGTATATCATCTGACTGCCAAACATGGAATCTGAAAGTTAGAAAAGCCTAAGCATTCCAGTCGGTCTCTTCAAAACAGCCTTTCAGAATTTCACACAAATAAGTCCTTCCTGGGCTATTTGGTGAGCACTGTCAAATAATGCTCAATTATTTTTGCTTTAACTATTCACAAATTCTTGATGTAAGAATTGTATGAACTTTATAGCCTGAAATAGCTTCCACAATTCTGAATTGCAAATTATTTAAATGGAATTTGTCTGGAGCGGGTTGGTTTCATTATCTGAAGTTGAGACATGCATCACAGCCTGGGAGTAGTAGGTCTTGAATTTAAAACCTCTTTCAAATTGACAAGTTCCTCTGCTGTAATCAAAAGAACAGCAGGTATACTTTTTATCCAAATGACTTGAATTACCATAGGAAAATGTGATGAGGGTTTCTTACATGGATTAGATACTTTAGGTTTAGCACATCCAGAACAAGCAGGTCTCCATTTTCTAGTCCTGAGAGCCAGTGGCATTCTCCACTACCACAACTACTCACCCAAGCAAAAACCAGATTCACAGCCCACTCTTTTGAACTCATTCAATTCCTCTATGGGCAAAAGTATCAAGCCAATATATGTCAGAAAACAAACAAACAAAAAAACTATGCCTTTTTGAAATACAAGATTCCACTGAAAAAAAAAGAAAACACAAAAACCCCTCCACAGCCAAAAACCCAACAGTACAGAAGATAAGCAGTTCAGAACAGCAGCTTGGCAATAATAAATCAAAATGCAAGGACAAAGTAAGGACCTGCCAATGGAAGAGAGAGAAGGTACTTTCAGGGGAAAAAAACCTGAGTATACCAGACAAAGAAATAAATTGCTAATACTGAAGAAGAAAAACCCATTTACTTTGAAGAATGTTCTTTTTCAAGGTTTGCATCTTTTCAGCAATTAATCAAGATATCTGCTTACTTACAGCATGTCCATAGCCCACATATGTTTCTACTAAATTAAAGAGAGTAGCTGAAGTAAAGTAGCATCCTATTATTATATTTTGTTTATGTTTATGATGTTGTCAGTGCAGAAATTTTTGCTCAACATATAAAAAGGGGGAAATACCAAGATTTGTAACTATTGAGGAGATTATGTCATTGCCAGAATCCAAATGGGGCAGTGGAAAAAGAACAAAAAAAACCCCAACCAAACCTCAGAAAAAAAACAAAGAACTTTATCCTAACAGAAATAATTTTCATTCTCTCACACCTGAAATATTGCTACCATCATCTAGAGCTTCCTATACATCACTTTATCCATGCTATCTACTGAGATTTACCTATTTATACATCTAAAAAGCAGCTTGTGAGGATAGTAAAACACCATGTGTGTAAAGAGTAAGGAAAACAGAAGGACCATAGCTGGGGAATCCCAGTTGCTGAAGCAGAAGGTGGGCTCTTCCTGGACTTGGGAAAATGGAGGTGCTTGGAGATGGGGATATGGGCTCAGACAACTGATGAGCCGGTGTGGTGGTGCAGGACTGCCCATGTGGGCTGGCAGCAGGAGCAGCTACAGGACTGGAGCAACTTCGGGAAGGGCCTGGACGTCTGAGGAACTGGAAAGGAACTGGTTATAAGATCCTTATGTGGCAAACTGCAGGGGAAAGGAGGGAGAGCAGCGACCGAGCTGCGGCCTCACCTTCCAGCTGAGTGTCACCGCTGGCACGGCGAGAGCCCAGCAGTGCCCACCAAGGGAGGAAGGGGCTCGGGAGGGCGAGCAGCCCAATTCCTGCTTGTGCCCCGTGCCCAGGAGCAGGTGCTGGAGCAGGCAGGCTGCACACAGGACGCTCAAATCCATGTTTCTGCTGCTTTTGACCTTTCCACCCCAACCTGTCCCAATGTGCTATCAAATACTCCGTTTGAACACTCACCCCATTCAATCAAAGCACAAACAGCCCCCTGGACACACAGCTGGCCATTTCTGTGCTCGGCTCTGTGCCTGGCAGCGGGTGCCCCGCACGGGCAGATCCTACAAGCCTTTCCCTCGGGGCTGCTCCTGCCCCCGGCACCGCAGACGCTCCAGCCGGGCGGGCAGGGACCCCCTCCCTGCCCGGGGGTGAATGAGCCGCGCACCGGCCCCGATCGCGTCCCCTCGTCCAGCAGCACCCACAACACAGCCGGGCACGGGCAAAGAGTCCCCAGACCCGCCGCAGAGCTCGCTTTTAAAGACATGAGGCGACAAGACAAGACTGTTCTAAGGACGGACCGGCCAAGGGGGCGCCTCCCCCAGCAGCCCCCGGAGGGGGAAGGTGTGAGGGGCGGGGGGCTCGTCCTGCCCGCCCTGCGCTTTGGGAGCCCTAAGGGAAACACCGGAGGGGGCCAATTTCCCCCTGGGCTGTGCCGGGGCTCCCAGCAGCCAGCTCGGACACCCACGAAGCCGGGAGGGAAAGGCGGCTGTTCCCGCCCAGGGCCGTGAGCTGGGGATGCTCCCACCTGCGGGGAGAGGAAGGGGCCGCCCCCTGCTCTCCCCACCTGAGGACATCGGTGATGCCTGCCCCGTGCTTTGCCCACCCGAGGACACTGGTGATGCCTGCCCCGTGCTTTGCCCACCTGAGGACATCGGTGATGCCTGCCCCGTGCTTTGCCCACCCGAGGACACTGGTGATGCCTGCCCCGTGCTTTGCCCACCTGAGGACATCGGTGATGCCTGCCCCGTGCTTTGCCCACCCGAGGACAGGGTGGTGCCCGCCCTGTGACACCCCTCGGGGCACGGGGGCAGCGCTGTGAAAAGCTCCTGCTCCCCTGTGGGTGCCCCTCTGTGTCGCTGCCCTGTATTCGCTCTTTCCGTCGGGCCTGCGGTCCCTTCTGAGGAGGCGCTTTGGGGAAAGTTCGGGAGAACATCCTCACCGGAGTGACTCTGAGGCGAGGGGGCAGAACCCGCTGCGGCTGGGGGTGACCTTACCTCAGCCTTCTCCTGGGCCAGAGGAGGGCGAGGGGTCCCTGAAGGTGCGAGGAGGAGTCCCTGCTCCTCCCCAGGCGGCTGAGGAAGCACCTCGAGGAGAGGGAAGCCAAAGGATGGAGGTGGGTGCTGAGCAGGTGGGGATGGAGCAGTCCTGGTGGGCAAGGACAGGGAGGAAGAGGAGGAGAAAACATCACAGGGCTGTGAGGCTGCACAGAGCCTTTCGTGGGAGTGGAGGGGTTGGGGAGCTGTGATACACATTTGGTAGGGAAAGTAGAAGTTTCGAAAGATAAAATGCATACCTATGGTTTATGTAGAGAAAAATAAGCACAACAAAATGTAGGAGCACTGATGCATTAAAACAGATACTCTAAAATATTGTAATTCCCCAGGAAGTTGATGTTTGTATCTCCTACTTTGCAGACTTCAGGAAAGAAAAGTGCTTAGCATATTTCATTTTAATGATATAAACATAGAAGTAAGAGTATTTGAGCTATTTAACTTAAATATCACTTTCAGTGATGTTCTCTATCAGTGTAACTTGTTTTCAAAATCGGTTATTACACCTTTAAACTGTATTATCAGACTGTAATTGCCAAAGCTTTTTGTGAATGCCTAGAACAGGTTTACTGAACCAAAACTGTTTATACAATAATTTAGTATCAGCTGCCACGGGTATAACATTTATGGGTGCAACAAATCCAATAATGTGGACATCATGAAACTATAAAAGAGTAGAATTGAGCAAATTGGAAACAATTACATCAGATTATTTGGGTCTGTATTCAAACCACAGTAAGGGTGACTCTGGTATGTTGTAATTTTGGATCAAGAATGGGCTAGCTTGGTCTCTTTAATAGTCTGAGGATCTATAAAATCTATAATTCCAACTATTTAAATTAACTTGATAACATTAACATGTTATTCAATGGCAGAGGAATTATGCTAATATGATTATGGTTATATTAAAAATGGTGTTCTTGTGAAGCTTTAAGAATACAGATGTACAGCTCAAATGTTGTCTTCTCCTTCGTTGTGCAGTAGAACATGACATAGAATAGGTATTTTGTCATTGTTAGGAACAAAAGGGCTCAAGTCATAAGTAGATTGCACATTCTTACAGTAGGGGAGGGGCCATACTTGTCAGCAAAACAAGGTAACTCATAGGAAAAAATTAGTGAATAAAAGTAGTAAGAGAAAGCTATTACCTGTGGAAAGAAAAGAGGGGGAAATGTGACTCTCAGCTGTTTTGTTATCTGCTGGGAATAAAAAAACCCTGTATCGCTACCTCCCAAAATCTGATTTTAACGGGTTACTTCCACTGGTGCAGAAATAATGCAAGCAAAGTCTTTGTCATTGCAAAGATTAATTGATTGATTTCCATTTAAAAAAAAAAGAAGAAAAAAAATAGATTGTGTTTGAGGGCATAAGGAAGAAACTGCAGCTTGTTGGTCCATTGTGATAAAGGTCCTGGAGACCTGCTGCAGAAAGCAATAAGTTCAGTAACTTGAAATGGCACAACCACATCTGTTTACGGATACCTGGAAAATAGCTTTTGCTTCCAAAGGTCATTTAAAAATACATTTTGCTTTGTGGGGAATATTTTAGTATCAAGAAATGAGCCAGAAAGTAATGTTCAGTTTGTGTTCATCAGTATTCTAGCAGAACCTTTCATAAGTCTGCTTTAATTTATAAAGCAACAGAACAGTTTGAGAAAAGTGTATGCACTGAATATTTTCCCAAAATTGTAACCAGGCTGAGGCGGTTTCACTTCAGTTCTGTTCCAGACTACTGATTCTTAGTGTTTCTCCTTGAATGAGCACCTGTTTTAATGCACTCTCACTACAGCATTGTTTCCCAGAAGGAGTGGAAGGGTGTGCCGATGTGGACACTGTGTGGTGCCCTCAGCTGTCCTGTCACTAGGCAGGCTGAGAATCGCCCTGAGAGCCAGGGGATGCACAGAGGTCACACAGAGGGTCAGTTTTCAGCACTTGAAGTGTTGCTTTTAATGCTGAATAGGTAGGTTATCTTTGAGGAAATGAGGAAAAATACCTTTTAGCCATGGATGAGTTGTCTGTTTAATTTTCATTAATATCTTGACACTCTGATAAAGATTTTATTCCTCCTGATGGAGTTTCATATCCACTTTTATCTCTTGTAGTCACGATGTGAAAATACCGCACCACGATCAGTGTATTGTAACAATTATTATCTCCCATATTGGAGAAAATTATTTTTAGGGAAGACAGAAAATGTTTGTAACGTTTGTGCTAAACTTTTCGTTTAGAGTGACCGTTATCCTGATTGGTTTACCTCTGTTACACAGTGCTTGGTTCAAGCAGGGTAAGGAGTCTCAGTTGCGTGCTGAGAGTGACTGAGCACCAACATGGTGCAAAGGGTCCAAGGGACAGAAACACAGCAATTAATTTTAATTAATTCATCAAAAATAGTTTTAAATTGTGGTATATGCTAATGCAATAAATATGAATCCTTGTGAGTTCGGAATTCTGTTGGAGAAGCCATTTTTTTCTGTGGCTTAACAACCATATTGGAAAATAATGTTTTCCCTTCATAAATAAAAAAGGTTTTAGACTATGTAATCCCAAATTATGTCAAGATGTGAGAGTTTTAGCTCCAGAAAAACTTATTTTGTGGGGATTTTGTCAAAGGAGATTTTTATTTTGCATTATGAAAATCAGATCTGGGCATCCTTTTTTGCCATGGGATCTGGGAATAGTTCTAACAATTTTGTGTCTGATGGCTGAGCCATCTTTAGGCAATGGGGACTGTGGTATTCCAGATTCCAGCCTTTCCCATTCCTTCTTGCAGTTCAGCAAAATTCAAAGATGCTGGACTGTGAATTCTTTTTGGTAGAAATTTTATTTCATGGATGAATGCCCTGACTCTTTACCTGCTTGAAGTAATAATCTTGGATTTTGAATTTATCATAACTTATGCCAATTTCATATTTCATGGTCTAATTGGTAAAGTCATGCATCACTTTGAATAGTGAGGTCATCTTGTTTACATCTATAATATATTTCCCCTGCCTTTTGACAAAAGAAAGACATGTTTACATCACTTTCCTCTTCACATAGGCATATTCTTTCCTATGATTTTTCTTTTAGCTTCAGCATCAACAGCTAAACAGACATTTAGGAGTGTAAAACCAAAGCTTGAGCCCTCTGTTTCTACCCTCACCTCGGTTTTGCCTGCTTTATTCTTCTCACTTGGATGCAAAGAGTCCTGTCAAGTAACTTCAGGCCTGATCCAAGTTTTATTTCTTAACTCCCTTTGATCAATATGGTGGAACAAAGCAAACAAATGAGGGAAACCATGAGGATAGATTCAATCTTTCTTTTTTTTTAAATGTCAAAATGCTTTTTCTGGCCAAACATTTAATGAGTATTACATAGGCCTGAGAATCTTCTGATTTTTTTCCACCCTCCCAAGTTTTTAATTTGTCCTCAGAAAAAGCATCTAACTAATATATCATTAATAGATAATATAACAGAATATTTCATCTTGACTGAAACATGTTGCTTGCTTCAGTCTTCAGTGGTTTTAAATATATTAGAAAAATCTGGGTGTAATCAAGCTGCATGAAAAATGTCAGTTCTTCATGGAAAAAAAGAAACTGTTATTGTAATCAGATTTGCTAAAATTGTTTTAATTCAAAGTCATAATGTTTACCTTGCCGAATTCTAAGGACACTGTTCAGTCCTCAGTGGTGAGTAGGGTACCAGATAAGAAGGGGGAATAAATACATGAGATGCACAGTAGAAATGGAGCCATAACTGACATCTATCTGCAGGAAATCAGAATTTAAAACTGTTGGTAATGCAGAAGGCTATTTTGGATACTGCGAATGGAAAACCAATTCACTGAGAAGCAAATCTTTAGTGTCACATGAGCAACTACTGATGGCTATAATTTCAAGTACAGTTTAAAGTGTAGGGACTCCAAACTAAGATTGCTCTCAGTCTCTATTGAATCCTGTGATGCAGCTTCAGTCTTCAGACAGTGGGTAATTTGGCAAGCTCTGAAAGTGCTAACAGCTAGGGTGGGTAGAATGAATTGGAAGTATCAACCTTAATTATGAATTTTCTTGCTTTTGTGAATGTTATTTTTGTAGTTTAATGTGATTGCTTCTCCTCTTACATCTGTAATGATAACTGTATAGATTAGAGATGAAAGTACTGGGGAGAAGGACATTTAACACAATGTGTAATTGTCTTATTCAAGCTCTTTTTTGAAGGCATTCTCTCAGAAGAGCTAGAAAGCTGAACAAAGAATGTGTCTGAGCTGAATTGATGTAGTGTGCACGTTGATTACAATTAGAAAACTTTATGGCCAGCCTCTATTAGTTGGAACTTCCACTGAAAATGATCTTATGTGAATCATTTCTCTCAATAACAGTGTACTTGAATTGTGTTAGACCATTTCCTTGATGTACAAAGATTGGCATTCTTATTGTTTTCGCCATATGGAGCACGTTTTCCTGAGGGAATAATGTGCTTCTGGTATGTTGGTATGTATGGTTTGTATTGTTTTTTTGTTTGTTTGTGTGGGTTTTTTTGTTTGCTTTTTTGTTTGTTTTTTTTTGGCTGTTTTGTTGGGTTTTTTTGTGGAAATAGACCACCTATTCACTTTGTTGCAAATCCTTTTCCATTTACAACCTTTATTGTTGGAAAATTTGCACAGGGAGTTAATGGAATAGCATATTTAATGCCTGGCAGTAAAGCCAACGTCAGAACTGTCAAAGATGAAGCTTTTAATATCAGGGTGGCTGCCAAAACAGGATTGCTGAGAAGCTGGTTGGTCTGGCTTGATGTCCAAAACAACCTTCTCCAAACATGACTATGGCATCTGAGGTATAATTTGTGCCTGACTATGCTGAGAAAAGCTGCTTGTTCTACACTTGTACTACCAAAAATAGGGTTGGATGCTGCTGCTAATTACAGCTCCCTTGTATCTGTGATAAATGATCACCATACACATCAAGACGAGACGTGAGCAAGGCCCAGGACTTTGAATAACAGAAACCAGGCTATTAACTGTGTTGGAAGCAATCTTGTGTTTAGCTTTGAAATACGTTCTTGGGGGTTTTATACCTAAACCACACATACCTGAATATTCCCACTATTCTATGTATTGTAATAGAACTACAATAATAAAAAGGGCAGAAGGAAATTATAGATGGGGGCAGATTGCCTCTATTTTGGCTTGATGTGTATCATTGACAGTGGCACAAGGTCTGTGTAACTCTGTGTAAAGCCAGATCAAGATGATGTCATGGTTGTGATGCCATTTCATCTTCTATTCTGGCTGCTTATGCTGCAAGTGCTAGAGAAGATGAGATCCTGCCTGAGCCTTAGGGATTCCACACTGAGGAGGAGATGTATCATTTATTATTATTTATTACCCACATCCTCCCACCTCCATGACAGGGATAGAGTAAGGATTATGAGGTAATTCGAGAAAGAGGTCCAGTTTTCTGCAATGAAGTTCAAAGACTCTTTGCTGCTCTGGTCAGCAAGCACACCCCAAAGAGGCCCAAGACAGTGTCAGATCACAGCTCCAAAATGACCTTGTGACAGATGCATTTTCTTATGGCATCTCCTCTAAACCCTACTCAGGCCATCCCAGATCATTATTCATTATTCAGAGCCTTGGAGCTTGTCAGCACAGATAACTTTGAGTACACTGAGCTAGAATATGAGATGGAGCCTCCTGGTTGCTTTGCCAGCTCCCTTTGCCACAAGCTTTCCGTGTGCAGCAAGGAGTCCTGCAGGTGAGAGCCCCTGACTGTGCTGGGACAGCGTGTGTGGGAGCCATCCCAAGGGGCTCCTGTGCTGTCAGGGCATGAAAAAGCTCCCAGCACTGACTGCTCCATGTCAGGCAAATGCTTAGTAAATAAAAAAGGCACCAGCAATAAAAAGTGCTGTCTTACTGAGTTATCGTGTTTCACGAGTGTGCTGGTTTAAAAGCAAACTAGCAGGAGAAATGGACCTACCACGAGAGATATTGTAAGTCAGAATTACAGTT
>JAWWEW010000020.1:7032110-7045123 GCA_035583185.1 Anabacerthia variegaticeps
ATTTTTATAAAACAAATATTTAAATTCCCCCCCCCCCCCCCCCCCGAATTAAATGAAAATTTGCTTATTGTCTTTCTCTGGTTCCTCTGTTCACTTGAGTGAATTTCTAATGAGGTCAGAGGCTTGGCTGGTGCTTTATTAAGCACAGTGCATGGCCCTGTCTCATGGAATTCAACAATTGTCAGAATTTCATACAGTAAGTCTATTAAATGTTTTAGTTCTCTTTTAATAATAAGGCCATAAGGAATCCAAAAGAAAAATCAGACCTCACATTTTGATTAATTGTGTGGTAAATCAAAGGAGAAGGTGAAAAATGACCTTCACTGAGTGTGCTTTGCTTCCCCTGTGGGAAAGGGAGGAATCAGATGATGATTTATTTTTTTCCCTCCAACTGGAAAGAAGAACATTCATGCAGAGAAGAGGTTTTTTTGTAGCATCTGAGAAATAATTGTGCTTTCTTGTAGAAGTACATTTTAGTTTGGAATGGTTTATATTAGACAAGCAGTTCTGGTTGCAGACTGAGCAGTTTTTAGATAGAGGATGAGGATCACTTAACAGCTGGGGAAACAGTTTGGACACTCCTTGCACACTCAGAAATGATCCTTGTGTCTTCATTGCTCATGGTGAAAGGGAAGACGGTAAGGAACAATGGAAGGGGAAGAACAGAACTATAATCATATTTTTTTTAATTTTTGCCATTGATCTGGGAAACAAGACAGCCCCCAAAATACTGTGGAGCCACAGTACACCCTGTATTCAAATGTGATTGAGTGCAGTGGATATTTTTAATATTGCAAGATAAACCCCCCCCCCAAAAAAAAAATAAAATAAAAACAACATGAACATAATCTTTGACTTCTAATCCGCTTCATTCTTGGTAATATCTACAGTGCAGAGACATCAGCCTGACACTGATAGTGATCTCAGGTCACCTGCCAGTGTGGAGAAACCAAAATACTCAAGATAACTGGCCTGACCATGGTTCTGCCTGGGTTAACTGCTGTGCCCACACCTCCTTCAAGGGGCTGTCAGGGGCACCACTGGGCTGTGCATCACTCTGCCCCATTTGGTTTGGGACTATAGGATTGATGACCATTTCTGCATTTGCCTTTGGGGTTTGGATATCATTCTAGGTTTCCCAATACCTGGCTGTTCACACCATGATCACGCACACTGTGACTGCTTATTCAGTAATTCCATATTCAGCAATTCCATATTCAGCTTGCACTGATTGAGACACTGATAATCTAATGAGTTTATTTGATTCTATTCAGTTTTAATTCTTCAATTCAGACTGTATATTTGGTACAACTGTGGTTACAAGAACTGTATATGTAACCTACAAAGCAAGGAAATGTTGTTGTCAGGTGGATTCATAGTGATTGTAGCTACAGGCTGTTGTGGTCACTCACTGTCCAAGCCAGAAAAAAATCCTGTAACAGGGGAAAAACATATTTCATAAGAGCAAGATTAGTTATGGTCCTGCTTCTCACTATCTCAGTATGGCATTACCCAGCTTTGAGAAGTCTTACTGCGGGATTTTGATGATCGAGACAAGAGCCTGTGTGACTACAGAGGTTCCTCAGGGCTTCAACAAAAAGTGAAGCACCAGTGAGGGGGATTTGGCACTGGGACTTCTTTTTCTTTGGTTTTATTTGATTTGCAGTCTCTTAGCCATAGCGGTGTATGTCAGTTTAACACTGCTGGTCCCATGGTCCTAAAGAGAGAGGCTGAGAGCCAGGCTGAGTGCTAAGGACAGTCCTCTGAGGAGCAGCCTTGGACAGGCAGCGTGATTGAACTGTCTGCTCAAACATCATTCTTGAAGCCTTATGGGCCTGGGACTGGGGCACGGGCATTGCTAGCTGGGCATGCACAAGTGAAGCTCAGGCAGAGCTTTGAAATGGTAAATGGTGTCTTGGAGAGTCCCTGTCCATCACTTTCTCCACAGAATGGAACTTTGTTATTCCAAAGGAGAAATTCATTATGCAAATATTATCAGAAATACAAATTTACAGAAAAAAAAATCTAACATCCTAAAGCCATTATTTTCCTTTAGAAAATGTATGATGCAAATGTATATTATGTCTTTTATTTTTTAAATATACAGAAGTAAAAATATTTGAAACTAAAAATTTAAAAATCCCAAATATTTTTTTTGTGATCTGCTTTACTAGTGAATAATTGCATAATGTTGCCATGTATTCTCTGTGGATCTGATGTTTATTAAGTAGTCATGCTTTCAGCATTCCTCTCTAGAAAGCCTCTGTATTTTTGTAGATTTCAAGGATGGGAAGATTTTTGAGGTTGATTTATTTGCATCCTATTCTCTTTTATCCCACTCCAATGAACAGAACTAGATTTTTCATTCCTCTGGTCACAGTGACAATGGCCCTCTGAGTAAAACAGAAATTACTTTATAAGTCACAATTTGAATATTCTAATTTTTACACTCCGTAAAACTTTACTTATGATGGATTTCAAGGTATTTCACTAGTCAATGTTTTTCTCTGGATTGTCTGTAGAGCATTTACTTGGCAAAATATTTTCCAAAACTGTGCAGGGTTTTCTTCTCTGATTGCTCAAGATGGAAGTGAAAGGTGAATGTAGGATATATATAGATGTATAATATATATTTAATGAGTATTTCCTTTCTGCCTTTTATTTTCTCATACTAAAAAGTGCAGTTCAGATCTGGTGTAAGGAAAATGGAAAATACTACCTTCTTTCCTGACTTTCAAGCAAGATCTTTGTATAAATTGGTATGAATCAGGTTATTAGAAATATCTTGATTCATTCCAACTGCATCAACTTTTTGGTTGCCAGAAGTGCCAGGCATCTTATTGGAAAAATGTGAATAAGGATTAACTCCAAAGTACTTGCTAGTTCCAGAGAAGCTGATATAAATTATATTAGCTTCTCATCGGGAAACAAGGCTTCCTTTTATTAGAAAGGAAATATTGCATATGTGTGTGTGGTGAGTGCAAAAGAAATGCTACACAATGATTGCTTTCAGAGATAACCAGCGGAGTACTTGTCTCTTCAGAAAGAAGCACAATCAGGGATCCCAGAGCACTATTGATCTTTCCTGTGTGTCTGTTGAGAAAGAAGTTGTGCTTCTTTAAGCATTTGAATGTGGTTGTAGATAGCTGAGCTGCTTTAAGAAACTGTAAAAGAAATGTTGTATTTATATAACACATACTTATACTTACTCTGTAAGTGAAACAGCTTCTTTGATTTTATTGTTTTCATCAGTAAGGAAGGACAATGTTTCAATGTGCACAGAATAAAACTTATCATGCATAGAATAGATCTCATTTAACAACTTCCAAAGACATATTTTGTTCTTGTAGCAAATGAGCATTTTCATTTTGGTACACATGAGTATCAGAAATTATGATGTTCACTGGGTGCTTGTTTTTTTGAAACTTCCCCCCTCCAAGCCTGTTTAGTATAATTTCAATGAAAATTTCCAGATGCCATAGCACAGGACAGACACCCTTGTGCAGCTGATGTCAGAGGGAGCTGAAACAAATTCATTTCAGCTGCATTGGAACTCTCCTGCCTTTCCAAGAGGGCAGAGTGTACTGTAAGAATCAGGTTTTGTTGCTTCAATCTCTCTTGATAATGATTCTAATTAGTGTTGTGATAATTAGATACAGATGGTTTGCAGGTGGGGAATGCCAGGCTTCATCTTTTCTAAATTGCTCAATGTGTCACCTGTTTCACAAAATACAGAAGCCATAGGGCCCTGAACAGAAGCCTGTTGATACACCTGAGAGGCTGCACACCACTTCATGGGCATGTAGAATAAACCACAAGTTCCACTGTTTTTTGATAGTAATATCTCCTCTGCAGAGCAACTTGTGCAATGTGACTATTCAGAACTGAGTGGAAACAGCATCTTGAGAAGAAGTGTTGTTCTAGGCCAGTTACTTTTGTAATCTTCCTCTAATTGTAGCATTTCTCCTCTGCCCCTCAGTCCTGGCAAAAACCTTTCCTCCTGCTTATTCTCTTCTTTCACAAGCTGGTAAACTACTTGGTCCAAAACACACGAAGGATTACATAAAAATCATCTTCAGCATAGTTTCCCATGGAAATAGTTGTGCATTTCATGTATCTTTTAGATACTTAAATCAGTGACTTTACTAATTGGGATGTTGTAGGTAACGGTGGTGACAGAATTCCAGTGAGAAGATTTCCACTGTCTCTGGAGGCAGGAGGAGGAAAAAGACAAAGCTATTGTATCCAAGTCCCTACTTCATTTCCTGAGACAGAGCAATTTCCATTTCAGTTGTGTTTTGTGCAAAGAAAATGTGTTTATCTGTGTTGCTTATCAGGTGTGAATTTATAAACAAGGTAAAGTGCAAGAAAGAAGTGCTGTCCTGGAAAAGGCTACATTTCTGATATTCTTGCTTGAGAGGACTTCAGTGATGGAGGAAATTTAAACCTAACCCCTCTGTGTATCGAAGCTTCTTTCCAGGGCACTCCTCAGACACACCAGAACAAGTTTCCTTTTGTAAAATGGCATTTTAAAAGTTAATTTCATTTTCTAAACACTAACCTGATTAAGCTTCTCAATGCTGATTTATATAGTTTGGTTTATAATTTATTTCTTTTATGTCCAAAATCGCCACTTCCTGGAAGGCCACACTTTGCAGAATTCATTGGTGTAAAGCCCAATGCTTCAGCATGGCCTTTAAGCTTCAGTGATTGCTCTGTTCCTTGCTGGTGTGTGCTGGCAGGATCCAGCTCTTTGGCAGCGAAATGACTTCATGGTATCAGCAAAGAACATGTAAAAAATGAGGGAAAAAAATTTAAATGACTGCTAAATATCTATGACATGATTAAGTGCTTGCAGTACCTTTTAAAGACAGAGGTAGAATATTGAAGATCTGTCTCCTTGTTTTTGCCCTTAAGAAGTGAGCCATCTGCAGCCATCCCTACCAGCACCTAAATGCTAAAAATGCAGCTCAAGAAATGAATTTCAACCCATCTAGTGCAGGTCTACATGTACATCTGTATTAGCACACTGAGAGCTGTTGATGGGTGCAGATGAGCACTTGATAAAGAGTTTGCAGTTATAATTGGTTTATGGCCAATCCCAGTGCTGAGTAATATTTATCTCTACTAAGCTCTTTGTATTTTCATATTCTATTTGAAATAGCAAAGCTGCACAAATCCTACTGCTCTTTTCTTGTTCCTTAAAAGCCACTTGTTATTTTCTGTTCTTAAATACACAAGCATGGTGAGAAGTAAATTTGGGATAAGTTTGTCTGGACTACAACTACCTTGGCCGTGATGCTTTGGATTTTTTTTATTGGGAAGCCCTTTTTCCTTGTTTCTGACTTTATATGGGAGATAATTCTGCCTTGATTATCCTCTTGAAATGGCTAAATATTCTTGTCACAAGGCAGTCAGACCCAAGGAGGGTCTTGCACCTAGATAATATTTCTGCCTAAAGGCAATATTTTAACAGATGGACTTCTCCTTAGAGATTCCTGTCACATCTGCCAGGGCTGTCACCTTTGGATCAAGACTGAAATGCCGTTCTGGCTGCAGATAATGACTGCCTCACCAGGCAGAACGGCGGCACCAAAGATCAGAAGTCAGAACTTGTCGGATGCTTCTCCTTCTGTATTACTCCCTCTTCCCTCTTGGCTGTTGCAAACACCAAGAAATTATGCAAATTCAGATGCATTTATACAACTTTATATAAACCAAACAGTTTTAAAATTTTACAAGTTTAGATAATGGCAGGTATGATTACAATCTAGATAACAGGGCCTCGTGGTAACATTAGGAACCTTTATCTTGTTCCTTGCTGTACCAAGAACTTTGTTTCACTTCTCTGAGACTTTCACTTCTGTTCCTCCTGTCATAATACCAATTTCTCATGCCTGGACTCTCCTCCCTGTATGTGAGTGATGGAGACATTGCTGTTGCCACCCTGTGACGTGGCTGTGCCCGGGCCTGGGGGGTGCATGGATCCTCTCTGTTTGTCCATGTCTGGCTTACTGGAATTTGCAACTGGAAACTCACTGTGAGCTATTTGAATATTTATTCAACTTCGTCATAGATTTTGCAGCTTGCACTGAGTTGACTGCTCCTGCAGCTAGTTCGTTACTGGTGTCGAAACAACCCAGTTTGAAGCTAACTGCACCATTTCATTTAACAAGGCTCTCAGGTTATCAATGTGTTAAGTCCAGACCTTGCTTATTGTTGTGTACTTAATAAATAGGAGTGATATCCCAGGCTTAGGTGGATTGCAAGTTTGGGCTTTTATTAAAGATTCAGCAGTCCCTCTTGCAGAATAAATGTCAAGTCATATTGTGGATTTCACTGCAACAGCTATGAAACCACAGCTTCTTCAGTCCTTGATACAGACAAAACTAATATAAGCTCCCCTTTGGGGATGTGTTTGCTTTGAAATACAAATATTGTTTGGTTTTCTATGCATTTTATGAATAGGGTTTTATGGAGGTTTTGGGGTTTTTTTAACCACTATTTATATTGTCACCAATACTTTTTCATTTACTCTCCCTCTACAATACTAAGAATATCTTATTCCTCCACCATAGATATTTTTCAAGGTTAAAAAAGAAGTTTACAGTAAGTGTCTTTAAAACATTCTCCATTATGTTGCAAGGTGGTCCAGGAAGACACCATTATCTTTGGAAAATGTAGAAGCTTAAAAATAAGCATTGATTTGGCAGGAGTTATAACCTAATTTATTTTATCCTGTACTAAATTTCCTCGTGCAGCTGGCTGATCAGCTGTGGCCTGATGATGCCTGAGAGGCACAGTGCTGTGCGATGGACCATATTTCCATCTCTTCCTTGACTCTCTTCATTCTCTTTTAGAATCCTCTTTTTGCTCCTGGGGGACACAGAAATGGCTATTCTTTTGTTTTGGAATGAATGTACCTCTCCTTGGACTCCCATGCGAGAACTAGACATTAGAGGATGTAACACAGGGATGTCAAGAAACCTGTAAACCTCCTAATTAGACATGTCTTAAGTGTGAAACAATCAGACTTGGGGCTGTGCCCACCGCCGGGGAGCAGGCAGATAGAGAAGCTGCTGTTTCGCCACTTCATTATCACCCAGCGCACTGAATAGGGAAACTCTGATGTCACCCAGTTGCTATAGCAACGCCATCCTTGCTTATCTCTGTTTCTCTGGCAACAATCCTTTACTTTCTGCTATATTCACACTCTCTTTGTTACTATAAAATTCCTTCATCGTGGTTTATATGTTCACTCGCATCAGGTCACTCCTTAGAACCAGACTGTGTCTTCCTTATACAAAGGATTGCTGGACTTTTAACATTTCACATTAATTTTGGTGGGTTTTGAAACTGGAAAAGAAAAAGGAGCCATTTAGGAGACTACAGAGAGGCATGGTAAATTAAAATTCATTCTGTAGTCTGTAGGATTCATTTAAGGCTGTAGGGTCTGGGTTTCTGTTGGGAATTACTCTGGTTTGAAGTTAGAGACCCGGGAGTCCTTGGGAGAGTTTAATGTCTGTGCTCCAATTGACTGTTCTCCCTCAGAGGTGGATAAAATGTACAGTCTGATATCACAAGGTACTTGAGGAAAACAGCCAGAAGTGATACTTATGGGCTGGGATTCTGTGAAGAGTTCCAGTGTGTGCAGAATCAATTACAAGATAAGGATCTTTATACAGAAGTTTAGATTTGTAACATATTTTAAGATAGAAGGGACCTCCAGAGTTCCCCATCTGTTCTAGGCCTTTGTTCAAAGCAGATCTAATCAGATCAGGCTACTCAGAAAAAAAATTCACCTCAGTTTTGAACACCTTCAAGAATGGATGTTTCATAACCTCTCTGTGTGACTGTTCCAGTATTTGACCACTGTTATTTAAAAAAAAAAAAAAAAGGAATTTTCAGTGTTCCAACCTGTGTCTGTTGCTTTGCACCTCCTGTTCATTTGTTTGGTCTGCACATCCAAGAAGAGTTCATCTCTGTTGTCTTTGCACCCTCCTACCAGCTCGCTGCCTCCCTGACCATCACTATGGCCCTCTAGTGAACTCACTCCAGTGTAACTCGGGATCAGAAGGCAAAGCTGGCATCACTCTCCCCTTCTCCATTTTCTTTTTAGTTACAGTGGAGGATCTTGTTCAAGAATTAGGGGAATGACAGCAGTGGAAAGAAGGAGGGGGAAGAAAGTAATTAATACCAACGTAGAATTTTCAGAACAAGTTAAATATTTTCCTTTCTGTGGCTAATAGGTTGATAACAGTGTTCCATAACTGAGTATCAATATTCATGAGGATCTCTTGATAATTAACTGATTTGGTAGCTGAAGAGAAGGTGAAGAATCTTGCTATTGTTGGTAGTATCTACTTTGGTCACCCCTTCTCAAAGATCCATTTGAACAGAGTTATAGAAAAAATACCCATGCTAACATTCATGTGAGTTTTCCATGTAAGTATTCCTGTTCACTTCAGTGAAGATTTAGCAGCCAGAGTTCTACAAGTAGAATTACAATCTGCATTGCACTGTGTTTCTGCAGAGACAGACATGTTTATGTTCATGTAATACATGGCAATATTAATCATTGGGGAAGTAAAGGGACTATTCCTGAAGTTCTTATTCTCAGCTTTTACATTAGCTCTTCTCAGATTTATGGATACTGCATATTTATGTGTTGTGTCAGCACTGGAGCAGTTTATCATTTAACACTTATCTCACTGAAGAGTAATTTGCTTTCTCAATATTAGCTAATTTTTGAAATGCTTGTATATAATAAAATCCATTCACTATAAATTTATTAAAAATTTTTGAATGAGCTTCAAAATCAATTACTTTGCTTTAGGCAGAGTAACTACTTTATCATTTCTATTGTTACTGCTCTCTGATGTTTCAGTATTCTGCCACTGTCTGTACAATCACTGTGGCCTCATGATGACGTACAGGAGATACAGAATCAGAGAATCATTTAGGTTGGAGAAGACCTTTAAGACTGAGTCCAACCACTAACCCAGCCCTGCCAAGCCCACCTCCAGACCAGGTCCCCTCCACCTGCCACATCTGTATGTGTTTTAACTACTTCTGGGGATGGTGACTCTGCCACTGCCCTGGACAGTCTGCTGCAATGCTTGACAACCCTTTCAACAAAGAGATTTTCCCTAATATTCAACCTAAACCTCTCCTGGCACAGCTTGAGGCCCTTTCCCCTTATCCTGCAGTGAGAGGCCCAAAACTGAACCCAGTGTTTGAGGTGTGACCTCACCAGAGCCCAGCACAGGGGGACAGTCACTGTTCTGGTCCTGCTGCCACACTATTGCTGGTACCGCAATCAATGAAATGTGGGTTTGGTTTGTTTATTTTTTAAATAAATAGATGTTTGCTATTAGTAAATTTCTGAGTGAATTGTATCAGGGAATTTAACTACACTAGAACTCCTCTTTAAATAGCTAAATAAAAGTTAAGGTTCCAGATAAATACAGGATACAAACAGAATCTTTACATGGTATTGTTGACACTGTCTATCAAGTCATAATGAGCGTTTGAGGTAATTCAGCTACTTATGGAGAGATTAACATCATCTTTCATTTAACTTCTTTTTCCTGTCATGAAAAGATGAAATGGACTGTATTTTCCCAACTTTCATTATGGAATTAGAGATTTACAAGAAACTAGTTAAGTATGGGCTGGATATTTCTTGCTGATGAACCAATTTGTTGTTTCATTTTTTTAGCTATTTCTGTGTTCGTGCCTGATTTCTCTCTTACTGATTTATCATCTCTGATACTGGATGAGATGTTAAGGATATGTTTGTATTCAATTGCAAGAGTTACTTTATGTAAAAAAAGTTGAGTTTGTGCCAAAGAAAATCAGCTGCCATCTATGTGACAAAGAGAGAAACAGGGGAGACATTGCCTAGTCTGAAACATTAACTGAAGATTTGATTTGAAATTAAAAAAAAAAAAAAAAGTAAGATTAGGCCAGGGAGAATGCAGAGGAAATGGTCTCTGGCATGCAGAGGTTGTCTTTTTAAAAATAATTACAAAAAAGTAATGTCTGACTCTTGCTTATTGCATTTTATGACCCTTGTGTGTTAGTCATTGTTCTTGAGATGGGAACAGAAATAATAGTTGAGAAGCAAGCAGAATTTATAGTTCTAAATAGCAGTCTTGACAGTTTCTCAATAAAAAGTAATTCAACAAATTGCCAACACTTTTCCTGATCGGAGTACATAATGCAACAGATAAGTGACATCAGGCTCAGCAGGCAAGTAATCAGCATCCAGCACATAATGATCTTTGTAATTTGGAACGTCTCTGCTCTGTCCCACTGGCAGTGGGTAGTCATCCCGTGTCACTTTGGGTCCCTGCCCTGCAGCCAGACTTGTGAATGCAAAGACCATCTTACAGGGAAAATAAATGGACCAATCTCTACCTTACCACCTCCGTTCTTGCCACGTGTGATTAAAGGAAGTACTTGAGAATTTAAAATGCAGCTTAAAACTTAGATTTGTCTTTTATGTTTCAATGAGTTATCTTTGCTATCAGAAACATCTGAAGTATTTATTCGGTCTACGAATTTTTTGTTTTGCTGCTCTGAGTAGTCAAAAAACATTCTGGTTACTTGAACTTCCTCACTTGTTATTCCCCTGCCTTTTTCTCATATATGATAAAACGTCTCCCAGAAATTTAGCACTGTCTCAGCAAGATTTTACTTTGTGGTATGTTTCAGGTTGGGTTTTTCCAGAAGATGAATTAATATGACAGTGCTGGGGGAGTATTGAACAGAGACCATGAAATTAGGACTGAATATGCTGTAGACTGGCAGATTAATTAATTATAACAACAGAAATAATATTTTTTCAGCTTATACAGTTGGGATTGCATTTCTGCAGCCATAAGTAAATAATAACACTTTCATTAAGTAAGTACTGGTTTATGCAGTGTTATTGCCAGCTTGCCAGGACATCAAATACAAATTTTGCCCTGGCCTGTTCTCCTCAAAGCCATCAATGTGTGACCTTCTGAGTGGTAACTATAATTTCCCCCCCTTCTTTTTCTTTCTTTATTCTTTCTTCTCTTAATCTCTCTTCCTTTATTCTTTCCTTTCCCTTGTGGGTAACCTAAACACTTATTTTCTGTACACAACTGAAGTTGCATGGAGTTTGTGTTTGCTGGGTGTGACAAAGGTTCCTCACTCTAGCAGTGCTTGTTCTGGTAATCTGCTGCAATGCTTTTGTGAAGGTGCGTGTTTCTCTCTGTAAAACCCCTTTTGTCCAAACGCCTATATTCTCACCAAATTAAAAGAATTGTCTTAGAGGAGTAAGTGTAGTTATTCTCCGTATGTGAACTCAAGGTACCAAAGAACCAAAGGCTTTACAGGGGTTGGTGGGGGCGGAATCTCTTGAAGCCTAGAATGAAAAGGGACACGTGTAGAAGTGGAGCCTCGGGGAGCGGGCTGTACCAGCGCTGCAGGAAGCACTGAAGTGCCTAAAGAGTGTCACGGGAGTGCTTTCCCCTTCCTCTGCCCATGATGCCTGAAAGCATCTCAACACCTCCCTGTGGCTGCACAGATGGGCTCCGAGCTGCGGATCAGCTCCCTCCGCTGAAAGGAGAGAGAGGTGTGAAATACCACGGCTGGCTGGGGATACAGCTGCTGGTGAATGATTTATAGAACTTTATTTTTCCTGGCAGAAGGATGACTGCTCGCTCTCCTGAATGTGGATTCAGGTTGTCTGCACTTGACTGTGCTCCTCAGCGCTGAGGAACAGCGTTCCACGATTTCTTACTCATGTCTTGCATGTGGTTTTCGAGCCATTGGCTTGATACAGCTGAATTTTTAGTTACTTTTTGTATAAATACACCCAAATGACAATGTCTGAAAATACTCCAGTAAGTCATCAAGGTGGCACTTTACAGCTACTGTGTATTTTAGACCACATCAAGCTATTCGTGTTACTTCAGCCTGGCGAGGTGACAGCGAAACTGTTGAGAGAAAATGTGTTGTGTAATGCCACTTTTGTTTTGCAACGTGGAAAGCCAAGACAATTAAGTTCTGTCACCTCCTTTATGGAGTTTGTGTATCTGCACAGACTTATAGAAAGCATTTTTGTAATATGCTTCAATCTAGTAAAAGAGAAAATTTGAAAAGAAGAAAAGCTAAAGTTACTGTTGATAAATTGCTAGAGGTGACTGGATGGATCAAATAAATCAGATTTTCTGGTGAAAATATGCATTTATTAGATAGTAAGAACAGCTCAAATGTGGTCCGTGTAGAGCAGGGAAGCAAGGAAGGACAGGAAATAGGAAATCCTGCTGCTGATTCAGCACATGGCACGCAGATGTGACAAATTCTCTGTGAGTTTTCGCTTTCTAGGTCAGACCGAATCACTTGGCTGGGTTTGGTTTGCACATCTTGTTGGTGACCTGCTGCTTCCATTTAGCACATACTCTAGAATGCACTTTAAAAAATATAGCAATTTTCCATCTGCTGTTCTCACAACAGACTTTATAGCCCTGTCATCTACGCACATCTTCTAGGGAAAAGCAGTTGCCTGCAATCTTTCCTACTTGTCGCTGCTGTGAGAAGTGTCTGCTTGGGGTTCTTCTGTGCCCTAAGACATGGGGAGCACAGGCATTCTCAAATCATCTCCCCTTTTGGGGCTCTTGGGATTTTTAAGGCCTATTTACTGGTCAAGGAAATGCAATGTTAAATGTTTTTATTACTGAACAGACCTGATAGTAATTCCTGTTGTGGAGAAATCATCACAGGCCAAAATATAGAATGTTTTTCTGAGGAAACAGGGTATGCAAGGTACTTGAATGTCTTAGCATGCTCATTTTAGCCTCTTCTGCTCCTTGGTCACTGTTCATGTAATATTGATGCACAACACCCATTTTATATTATTCCAATATTTTTATCAGTTTCTATATAATCTTTTAATGATGTTCATTGTTATAGTTTCAAACCTTTTGAATTCCTTCCAAAAGCTTGGAGGCAATGCATTAGCATAACTACAGTGGTTA
>JAWWEW010000020.1:7045223-7066069 GCA_035583185.1 Anabacerthia variegaticeps
TTACCTTTTTGTTTAACTAACTGTGTATTTTTCTTCTGTACAATTTATATTTTATTTCTTTATTTGGGTTTTATAATTGGGGATTCTAAGCTCTCAGGAAATATCCTGAGAAAAGGGATTGAAAAGCTTTAAAATATACTGCATTTGCGGCTGCAAGAGCCCGGAGTCATCCCGAGGGTCGCTTGCAGCCCATCAGACGCGAACCGCAGGTTGTCGCCCCGGCCCTCCCATGCGCTGCACTGAGAAGCGTCCCTTCGCCACTTGGGAACAGCCCGTTCCGATCCTAGCCCCAGCTGCCATGAGGGAACAGCTCCAGGAGCCAAGACAGTGCAGCCTAGCCTTTTTGCAACCTCCAAAAAGCATGCTAAGTTTCAAGCACCGCCAACCCAAACCACCTATTTCTACAGGAAAACCCCGGAAATAATAACTCTTGTCCCAAACTGTATCCCCTATACCTATAATAAGTGCCTAAAATTAAGCAGAATCTACCTCAGTCCCAGCCCCCGAACGTTAACTACCTCTGCTAAAGCAAAGAACTGGTAAACACTAACCCATTATAAGAATAAAATTGCCTTTTCCACCGGCAGTGAACTTTTCTCAACCAAAAGCAGTTTCACTTAGCGAGGAACAAACTTTTGATCCTCACCCTTCGAGGTCCGAGCCACAAATGATCCGCGCATGTGCTGAAGGGGCGGAGACCGGTACTGGGCATGCTCAGAAAAGGCGTGGTCTGGACAGCCAAAAACTGTATAAAATCAAACCTGGCACAGAGCCAGATAGCATCCTTGGAGGCATGCCCTCTATAGGGATCGCTCAGTGCCCTGCCGGTATGCAGGCACAAAACTGCCACCTTCCTCGCTAAGGACAATGAGCCTGGCTCATTTGAGCCACACCGGACGCTAAAAATCACTAAAGCTGAAAATCACTAACTGTTTTTTCCTAATAAAGTTTATTCCTTTTATTTTCCATAATAAAATTGTACTAATGAACTTTTATATCAATAAATGCATTTAACCTGAAGTTACTCCTAGCTCTAGTGTCTATTACAATTATTATAACCTACTTGTTTAGGAAATAAATTTTTATTTTAAGTAGCTTGACAAACTTGGTAGTAATCTCTCATGGTTCACTGTAATGGCAGCCATATGGAACTATAATTTCAAAGTCCCACAGATCTAATTTAGTTTTATGCTATGTTGGATTACATGTCAAAATTGTCTTCATGCCATCTGTAAGAGTTCTTACATTCTGAATTGTTTTATTGTAATTTTACAGTAGTGCTTGTTATCTAGAGATTCGTTCTTTACATCAGTTACTGATGTTTGGTTTCTTAAAGGCCCAAACAACTTCATTTTCCCCATATTGTGTCTTGTAGGTCAGGATCTAGGAATTTCCTGAAGAAATCAAAGTGACTGTAAAGATGAGTGAACGTTCATGTAAGTGAAAACGAATTTATTTGGTTTAGCTTCATCACTTGAGAGTGTTGTCTTGCTTTGCTTTTAGCACACCAAGATCTCTTCCCTTTCATGTGTAACTGCTTGGCCTTTCCCACTGAAAATGTTTCCTGAGGATACTTACACATACTGACATGATGGACTTATTGAAAGGGGGGAAAAGGTGCGGAGAAAGAGGAAAATAAGTGAATAGTTGTTAAATAAAAAGCCTTAAATGTTATTTTTGGGCATTAAAAGAGGAAGCTTTTCAAAGCCAAGAAGGTGGCAGCTCTGGCTTTCCTAGCCCTCAGTTTTGCCTTATTTGCACAGTCTTTTTTGTCCTTTACAGAGACAGCCCATGTACCTCCCTGTGCCACTGACCTTGCCACCTCTCCTGTTCCTCAGTACAAACTGGTGTCCTGGAAGGGGCTGGGGGGGAGTTCTCAGGCTGAGCCTTCCCTGCAGAACTGCTGCAGGCCACGCGTTTTGGAACATTTTGGAAGGGGGAAAGTGACAAAATCGAGAAAACATCTCAAGTGGCTATTTAGCAGATGCTTTAATTCTTTGTTCGTGGTCAAGCCTTTTTGTCCTTCAAATCACTGTCTTGTGTTTTCTTTCTGTGTCACCATCCTCTCATCAAAGCTTCATTGAAAAAAAATTTCAGCACATCAGCATACCAAGCAGCAGTAAATTGCAGCACTAACATGGCAATTGGAGAACTTCCTCGTCCTTTCGCTTCTGTTACAGCCTTTTACTTTTTTTTCTTTCCCTTCTTATGTGTGTTTTTCCCCATGTGGACTTTTAAGCAGATCCATAAAGGGGCTACATCTTGCTGAGTGCTTTTACGACATTTGATACTGTGTGTCTCGTGTCAATTACTGTTCTTAGATGTAGTGATAACATGAAAAATAAAATCTAAAATTTGGCCCCTCGTCAGGGTTCAATGCTTCTCCTGTTTCAAGAAGGATGTTGGGCTTAGATTCCCATACCAAGGTCCTCTCCAACCTGAAGGATTCTAAGAAAACAGAATTGGACTGATTTGAAATATCTCAGGGAAGACGTTGGATTTTTTTTCCCCCTTCACTCCTGAGTTAATTGTGTTTTATTTTGTAAATTCCCTCTACCCACAATGAAACAACTGAAGTAAAACATCATTTAGGCAAAAGAAGATCTTGGTGCTGTCTCAGATTTCTGTGATTTATAAAAATCATGTGTATACAGGTATATCTAAATGCAGATTAGGTACAAAACAAGCTTGGAAAGAACAAGAGAAGAGAATGAATACATAAATGTGTATTTGATAAATTACTCTCAGTCCTTCACTTAACAAGACAGATAATCCATCAGCAATATTTTGTTAAGAGAATTATGAAGGCTGCATTCTTGATGGTTTAATGTTACACAATGTGTTTGCTGACTTTCAGAGCAAAAAGCTAAAGATATTTTGAGTTGCAGAAGCCAGACACAAGGTAGGGATATATGAGACTCCTACCATATGTGTGTAGAGAGTGGAGCAAATGCATGTACTCTTCGGTTCTTGCTGACTGATAATCAATACAAATTTGCCCAATGCTATGTAAGAGCTATCAAGATTTCATCCCTAAATTCGTGGAAGATGGGAAGAAGTCTTGGGCATTACGGGGGAGGAAAGAGAACCTGTGTCTCAGAAAGTGTGAATTGCTTATTTTGAGAAGGTTGTTAATGTTTCCTTTTCAGTGGCCTTAGATCGGCGAACTATTTCCAATATCCCAAGGTATTGATTGCAAACGCTCCCCTCACATGCCCGCAGTGCCCTGGGGCTGAGTGCATTAGTGATTCACAGCTCTCACCACCAACCCCTCCATTCCCGCGGCTTTGTCACACTGCCGGACCTCTGGGCTTCCCTGCATTGCTGCATTTCACAAGGGTCCCTTCCTGTTCTGTCTCTATTTTCTAGGCTCTAAAATCTATATTCACACTATCTCTAAATCTTGTTTTGCTTCCTTTTAGAGGGTTGTTATCAGTGTTGCTGTCTAAAGTATTACCTGAAGCTGTACTTTTATATCTGTTTACTAAGCTCTTGTAATACTTCCTCTCTGAACATTCCCCCTGATTATTTTTCCCCTCTGAAGGAACACTTTATGCTCATTGCAGAACCAAGGAACTAACCCTTACACAGATCAGTTTGAAAACAAATGCCTAAGGCAGAGCAAAAAGTATTTTGTGATGTTGAAGGCCAGCTGCACAAGGGAGTTTGATACAGTTTGCTGTGTAACATTTCTGCACCAGGACACAGTGCAAAAGATATTATTGGTTACTTGGCATCTTAAATAATATGTTTATTTTATATTAATTACATATTATATGCATGTATTTTCATATTCTGTTTAAAGATATGATTGTCTCAATGAATATGAAACATTAAAAGAATTCAGGTAAGTCAGAAAATAAAAATGAAATACCACTTTTTACAGGTTGGTTGCTGTGTTTCTAGGTAACATAATGTTTTTTGATGTTTCTAGAACAGCAGAAATTGTAGACCAGCATTCCTATCACGTGATAAACAGAAAGTGTCTAATACATAGAAAAGACACAAATGTAATTGGATGTGATTTCCCCCGCACTTACCTTTATCACCTTACTATCCAAGAAAAAAATCCTATTTACTGCTCTAGACAGGCTTCCTGTGATGCTTTAGGCAGTGATTCTGCTCATGCTTCAGAAGAGAAGACTTGAAACACTAGAAAGCGTATTGTTTGAATTATTACATTGTTATTATTATTGTTGTTGTTGTCATCATTATTTATTATTCTTTTTAGCTCAGTCTCTCTGGTGATCTTGGGGGTTGGTAGTGAATGTGATATCAGGGTTTCATTCAGAGAATGTCAATACCATGTAAATAGTCATATTGGCTTGAGTGTCCTTGCTAATCGACTGCACCAGATTTTGGAGGCCCTGTGTCTGGGGGCTCAGCCTGCTGTCTGTGCTTCCCACGGAAGGTCCTGTTCCAGGACAAAGCTGGTGGAGCTGTCAGGAGTTTGTCATGGTTATATTAAAAGTCCACAGAAAGAAGTTGAGGTACTTGAAGTGAACTTGCTGATGTCAGCGAAGCAAAGTTTCTCATCAAAGCTGCTTTGCTGAAACCTTTCATGTTGGGGGTTTTCGTTTGTGTGCCTTCTCTTATTTTTAGGGTACATGGACCCTTCAGATACATGGGTTTGTTACATGGTGGTGTTTGTTCTGTGCAATGCAATATAATAATGAAAGCAAGGGAAAATGGTATGAAAAAAAGGTAGAAAAATACTATACATGACATTACAGGTGTGACTCAAAACACTTTCAAATGGAAATGTTTGCCATGTTACTGACCTACAGTTTTGTGGGTCTGTGTGGATATTGTTTCCCCAGGGATTTGCTGAGGCTCTTGAAGTAACTCAGCACAATCCTTGGCACTGCTGGGGTTCATTTCAGTTAATACCATCTCAGGTAGAATGTTTCTGCCAGTCAAAACCAAGCATGTATTGGATGGCTGACTTAATGAAAACTCCTGAAACTCGTTAAGTGCCACATCTCCTGTATTTCAGCAAAGGCTTCAATGCAAGAAACAAAAGGGGAGTAGGTTGCCATTTGCCTACAGCATGAAAACCCCCTTATGACAAATCATTGTGCTTAGTTATATAGAAAACATCATTCCTGCTGTGTCTTTTTATGCCAAATGTTCCCTGTGGTTGGGCACACAGGCTCTATCTTCTCACAACTGCATCAGAGCAAATGAGCTATGACACTGCTTGCCTATTTTTAAATAAGTTCAATGTTGTCCATCTAATGAAATGCTAAAGCATACTTTGCCTGTGGGAAATGCAGGCTTTGCAGGGAAGAATAGTTAGAGAGAGGCTTTGTATGCTTTGTATTCAGCAAAGCAAGCCAAAACCCAAAACCCACCGAGTAGGTGATCGTAATGTTGCAGTAAACATCTGCTGATCAATTTAAGTAAATCCTGAGTTGCTGATTTCTAATTAGAATAGGTGGCATTGATAATATTGAAGAATTATGTATTGGCTGTGAAAAGCACGTTAACCACATTCTGGAATTGTAAGCATGGAAGTTCTTGTTGTACAAGTCAGGGGAGTGTATTGATCTGCGGAGAGTAGATTAATGGCTATATGAACATTGGAAGATCATTACTGTTTAATGTTAAGACACATGATCCTAATATTTTTGCCTGGCAACTGCTTATTCTATTTTTATGTTTTTTCATTGATCTTCTTTTATTTGAAAGTCTGCTGATAATCTATCATAGAGCATGAGCTCACTTCTCTCACTGACTACAGAACCACCCTGATTAAAGAACTGCATTTTGGCTGTAAGTGATGCAGCTGACTGATGTGCTTGGATCAGTTTGTAACAGCATCACAGAGAGGGTTTTCAGGGCAATTCACAGGAGGTGATTCAATCACCATGGTTATGTGCCAGTTATATTTGTGCTAGTTATATATCTTGGTTTAGGGTACTGTCTCACCTGCTGATCATTTATATCTGTAGAGAAAAAAAGATGTCAAACTGATGCTGGATCAGCAACTCCTTAAATTTTATGTTAGAAAATAGCAGTAGACAAAATAAAGTTCGCTCAAAAGAAATGCTATGTTCTAGTAGGTGCCCTTTTTAGAGCTTCACAGACAGAAATTACAAGAGCAGTAACAGATTCCCACATTTATAAATATTTAAGCTTAATACAGTTGGGTTTTTTTGTTTCTGGTTTTGGGGGGTTTTGTTTTCTGTTTGGTTTTGTTTGTTTGTTTGTTTGTTTTTAAAGCCTGAATTACTTGAATTATATACAAAATAAATGAGAGGACTACAAGTCTCCCAAAAAGCCAGGGACAGAAAGTGTTTTCCCCGTGTACCCATTGTGAGGAAAATTCTGTCGAATAGCAGAATTACAAAGAAGGAGGAATGAGTGATGTGGGAAAGCAAATGTAGAAAACCCAGTCTTTTTGTGGGCCAGCACAGACTAAATCATTTCATGACAAGGAATTGTTATTAAGAGACTAAGAAATTCAATATTACAGCCCCAATAAGTGATCAGCATTAGAGTTTTGGGATAAATTGTTTGAAGTGTCCCTGCCCCTAGCAGGGCAGGTGGAACTAGATGATCTTTAAGCTCCCTTCCAAGCCAAACTATTCCATGATAATTATCTCAAATAATCTGGCTATGAGTGGGTTGAAGTTGAATGCAGACAAGAAGGGGCTGAATGCCAGAGACTGCGTCCTGAAATTTGGTCATGGCAAGAATGGGAGAGAGAGGGAAACAATGCCTTAGAACAATGAAGCCAACAGTAGCAGCCTGTTCTCATTGATCATTTGATGATTAGAGAAAATTTTCCAGACAGCTTCAGATGGGTGCATTCATATTGTTACATTGAGAGTAATTAAAGCCGCGGCGTGGCAGCAACATAACCCAAGATGGGAAGTCTGGTCTATGTTCTGCACGTAATAGCTGATATTTAGTATTGTTACACTTGCATTCCTGTCTGTCTCAGTTGTATTCATTATTGAGGCAGCTGTACGAGGTGGTTCATGGGAAGCCTTTGGCCTGTGGAAATCAGACATGCATTTTGAAGAGCAGACACTTGATTTGCAGTGCTGCTCTGTCACTGGTGCTGCAGCGACAGAAACCTCCATGGGTGCAATCGGTGTGCAGCAGTGCCCAGATGAACAGCCAAAGTGCAGCAGGTCGGGCCTGAGATGATGATTGCACTTCTCATCTCATTAGCACCTTTAATCCAAGAGGCACGGAGCATTTTAAACCTAAATTAATTTTTGTCATAGCTCTGTGAGCTGCTCGCAGTGTGGTACTGGTTCTGCATTTTGTATAGTGGAAACAAAAGGAGAAAAAGGTTAGCAAAGTAACCCAGCAAACTGCTGACCAAGCCAGAAACGAATCTTTTTACTCTCCTGCTCTTTAAGAACTGGCCCAGTAGCTTCCAGCGTGTGTATGGAGGCCACAGAAGTGGGAATCGTGCTCTGTTTGAAAATAGACTGTGACAAAATATATTCCTCTTAGTCTTTATTTCAGTTGTTAGCACCTGGATTTTCTGACAGAAAATATTTAGGGGTCTGCAAACTGAGAGGGACTGAACAACAGTGAAGTAGGCTATCCCCAAAGATACTCTGGCTAAGCAAGTGTGGCTGGAAAGGGAAGAGGTTTCTGAAGACAAGGGGTGAAACCACCAGGAGAAGCAGGGGATGAGGTACAGAGCAAATCTGAGAGAGTGTGTGGGTACAGAGAACAGTGGAGCACTCACTACAAGAGCTGTCTTCTCCAGCAAAGGTGTGAATTTATAATTGGAACACCCATGGAGACTAATCCTCAACTATAGCCTTTATTTATTAGCATCTGGAAGTGCTTTTCTCTTGAGCCCTCCCTGCAAACCTCCAGCCACTGGTAATTCTTGGTTTTGGGAAAACCAGACTTCACAGTACTGAGAAGCAAATAAATTAAAATAATTAAACTGGTGGGAAATGGCTGGTTTAGGAAGCTAAGATAAATGCTTTTGGTTTTTTCTCCTAAAAGATTTCCTTTGGTTGTAGGAAGGAAACGGAATAAAGCAGCAGGTATAGACACTTTGGTTGGTTGGTTGGTTGGTTGGTTTGCTCCGAGACCTGATTGCAAGTGTCCTCTGTGTGCTTTGAGATGAAAACATGACAATTGAATGAATCAAATACATTGATACAAGGACAAAGGACAGTTTGGGGTGGCTGAGCAGAATACCAGTAGGCTTTTCTGTTAAATTCAAAATAAATAAATTAATAAAAAGGTAAATGCTGGCCTGCTAATTGGCTTTGAAATTTACCTATCGGAAGGTGAAAATGCAGCTGAATTATTGGCAAAGTGAAAAGAACAGACTAAGAAAGCAGCTCTTTTCTTTTCTATGAACAGCTGCTCTGCTCCTCTGTAATCAAAAGCTAACACCAGGCTGAGGTTTTTTTCTAGCTATGAGGTGTTCTTAATGGATTTTTTTATTATAAATTGCAGTTGTGATTTCTTATGCCACAATAAAGGAAGTATATTCCTGTTTAGTTAGTCTGTTAGACTATGTTTCTTCCCCTCTTGCTCTTTTAAGGGGTATGGAATATAAACCTAATTTTTCAGTCCCATGATAATGAATCAAGCATGTCCTATTCCAGCCTAAAGCAAACTGCCAGGAAATAAGTGTGTGTGGGAGGGAGTCGCTAATTGAAAGAGCAAACACTTTGTAGGTAACCTTTTTTTGAACTAAAGTCTTTTATCTAATTCAGTTTGCTTCAGCAAAAGCTGTTTACTCATTAAGACAATCACTAAAATCTAGAACGTTCACTATTAACAGACTGCCTGTTATTAAGACTCCAGGGGAATTTTGTCCTAGGCCAGACTAGAATTAAGGCCAGACATTGGTGATCAGCCTGTTCTAGTTTAACTGCAGCCCTAACCATGATGAATTATATTCATCAAGGAGTGTGTGTATGTGGTATTTGCTGGTTGCTCTGTCTGACCTATCCGGATGCAAACTGGAGCTCTGCAACCGTGTTTGACATAATGCTGGTCCTGAGTTTTATATGAAGCCTTGCTAAGCTGGGACTTGGGCCTGGCTAAACTGGAAACACCAGTTTCCAGTGGGTGCAGCACCTGGGTGAAAGTGCTGCATTCTGCTCTCACTGGGGTGTGGGCTTGAATATGCTTAGAGTGGGGTCCTTCTGCCAGCTCCCAACTAATGAATTTTATCATGAATCATTAAATAGTTTCCAGTTTTGTTCTCAGCACGTACATGTTGGACCTATTGTCAGTTGGTTGTGTTTTGACCTTTTACTCACATGCCTTGTATCTGAAACTGTTCAATATTACAAAGGAAATACATGTATTTAACTGCCAGATAAAATTTTATTGGCTTTCAATTTTATTCTGATTCATATGAGATTGACTTGACTTTTGTGGAGCTCTTGTTCTCTGAGCATGAACAGAAGCATATGCATTGGGTGAAGGGTTTTTTAATTTGTTTATTGTTGGGGTTCTTTTTTGATTGGAACTTGTTCTTTGCATTTAAAATTCTAGTGACTGGAAAGATGGCAGAATATTGTCCTGTAATTTTAGTGGTTTATTCAAATAGGTGTTATTTATGGTTTCTTCTTAAAACAGCACACCTCATTTTGAAAAATCTCATCCTCAAAATTTATCTGCAGTCTAAAGTGAGGGAAAGTATGTACTCTATAAGGTAAAATCAAATGCAGTATGTGTTCTATAAATTCCCATTGCTGGCTAAATTGAAAACGTTGCTAGTGGCTGATAAGCATTTGCTAGTTTTCCTTTTTTTTTGCTTTTGAAATGCGCAGTTTCTCTCAGACTAATGTGCTTTATTGCAAAGTAATTTGTGTGCCCTCAGAGTTCTTATTTGACTTTTATTTGACCTCAGCTATTCTTATGGGAAACTGCTTCTGAGACTTCAGCATTTATTGTGTTCCTCTGTTATTCAGCAGCAGTGTCCAGCCTGAGAACAGCTGCAGGAGGACTTCACTGGGTAGTACGATGTCAGTGGGGATTGAAATTTCACTTACTGGGGTCTTACTGGTTCATTTGTCTTTCTTAGCATCTTCTTTCTGATGCTATCTTACTTAGGATCTCTGCTATCACACCAAATATTAGTGTTGCACCTGAAAACATGTGAGATGTGTCCCGTACAGCGTTCAGAGCACAGAGCAGTGACTCTCCTGTGCCTGGTGTGTTTGTGTCGCTGCAGAAGGCATGTGGTGCCATGACCAGCTACCTTGCTGGAGGACAAGGAAGGGAGAGAGTGGGAAGATATAAATTTCTGGCACAGGAACCAGCAGATTCAGTGCTGGAGATGAAATGAGTATAGTCTACTCCAGGCTCTCTATTTTTAAAGCCCCAGAAGGCCCCTCCTGATATTACAGCATATTTAAACAAAAAGATCTCAGGCCCAGATTCTTAATTTCACTCTCTGGAAGGCCTGTGGACATGTGGAAAGGCTGGTTGAAATAATGGTGTTAGTGTGTTGGTTTTTTATTTGCTCTATCCTAGGTAGTGACTCTGGATGGAAAAGGACACTGATTAGTGGCAGAGTGATGATCAGTGTTCCCTGGTCGGGAGCTCTGGGATGCTGCCAGTTACTCAAGAATATGCTCCAGTGATGCAAAATGGAATATGAATTCTTAATTATTATTTCTCTTGGTTGCTTCTGCTTGCTTGCATCTAACTTTTAATGTCTTTATGGGAATTCTGTGCGCGTACTTCAAGGCAAAATCTGGACCTGTTATGTTTTTGATCATTTCTCCAATGTGTTTCAGGAACATTGGCAAGGAATGGTCCTGTTGTGGGAATATGCTTGTATTTTTACCTCTTGGGTTTGTGTTCCCAGAAGACAAAAGAAAGCTGTTCAAGTGGTGCATGAAGGATGCAAATGACAGCCTGATGTAAATTAAAGCCACTAACTGGTTATGATGTGTTCTAGGATAGGAGACTGTTTCTGCCAGGTAGTTGCTTTTATGAGTGTCATTCGCAACCTGCATTGAAGAAAGAGCTAAGCCACTTTGTTTCTTGTTCTACAAGTTCTGGATTTTGGTACTACATACTGCTCCAGCTACTGAAGGGTGCAGATTTTGAGTGGGGGACAGCGATTTCAGCTGCCCATTGCAGGTATCAGGAATTTCTACAGCTGCAGGTCAGTGCAGCTGCACTGGCAGGGGGTTTGTAGGGGGACCATTGGTTGTACCACTGCACTGAGTGTGAATCTCCTTGTGCTGGGACAGTCTGCTTAAATAATCCTGGAAAAACATGCTTTATTCCTTTATTGTGATGCTTTGCCTGTTGTGATTTTAAGTCCAGCAGGAAACACATACAATACATGCTCAATAATGTGTTTGGAGTATTTTTTTCAGTGATACTGTACTTTTAAGCTGTAAAGTAACATCAGGAAAAAGTAGAAATACAAATATTCAAATATTTATTTATCTTGGAGCATGCTTCTGCCTGATACTTTGGACGTATCACATAGCAGCTCTCTCTGCTTGTTTGTGAAATGGAACAGGCTGAATCACCACCCCTGGAAATGTCCAAAAGGTGGGTGGATGTGGCACCTGTGGGTATGGCTTCGTGGTGACTATGGTGGCCCTGGGTTAACAGCTGCACCCAATGATCTTGGAGGTCTTTTCCAACCTCAATGATTCCATGTTTACAATTTACCTATTTCAGAGGGACATAAAATGGATTGTGATGTCTCATTCCTCTGTGGTGGCTGATTAAAAAAGAAGCCCATTGTACACCAAGTTACCACAAACCAGACTGTGCCTGTAAGCAGAGCTTTGCCTTCCAAATAGTCACAGACACAGACCTCTAATGCAGCCTGGCCCAGCACACATGGGAAGGACAGAGATTCAGGAGCAAATTACACACCTTAAGATCTATCTAGACTATTCCTAATATTAAAGCACCTGTTTTTAAAATAGAATTCTCCTCTAGTATATTAATGTGATGTTTTCAACATTATGTAGAATTTTTAAAAAGGATTGTTTAATTATCTCCAAAAGTGTAATGAGCTATGTGTTAGGTAAATAATTTTTCTTTGGCTCTGTCTGCTTGGTGAGGAAAGTCTGTGGGGATTTGAATTCATTCTGTGCAATTAAAAGAAGTACCCAAGCAATTTTGTTGGCAACAGTAATGCGGGACACATCACTTGAAACTAATCTCAGGCTGTTACTTATTGGATCTTTCCAATAGAGAGTGGGAGATTAGGCGAAACAGCTCCTTTAAATTGCTTGCCTTTTTACATTTTCAGAACAATGCTCTTACTACTGCCTCCAGCTAGTCAGCTTCCTGAGATGTGCACACACTTCCTGGAGGTCAAACTAGTTTAAAAGGAAGAAATAATTTTAACAAGAAGGTCTGAGTATGTAATTTAACTTGAATTAAAAAAAGCTTTCCGGAGTGTAGAAGAATTGGCCCTTCCTATCTGAAATGAACAGCATTGAGGCTGACAGAACATTTTGAGTTATCCCATTGCAGCATTATTTCATTTGGAATACTCCGTGTTTCACTGGCATAACAGTGATTCTAATAAACTAACCTAGTAACAATGTGTAGGGCACAGAGATTCTCATGTCCAAACACCCCTCTCAGCTCCCCACCCCAAACACAGGGGGTGTTTTCCTGCTTAAACAAAGCTCAACTGCTGACAGTCTGCAATTCATATATATTGTTTTACCTATGGATAATAAACGTGAGATCGTGTTCTGTTTGTGTGCTTATCTTCTCTGCAAGAAGGAAGTGTAAAACACCTTTCTTCCTCTTTGCCCAACCCTTTCTCTTGCCAGTGGAGCACAAAGAAACCACCTTTTAAATGCTGCATGGACTGTAACAGATACAGTGTGACGGAAGGACTAATAGTACATTTCATAGACATAAAACGAATGCCTAAAGCTCTGAAGGTGATTCTAGTTCCCGTAATCTGCACAATTTTGACTATCTGACAAAAAGAGCAGAGAGTAAAAACATTCTGAAATTGTAGGATTTATGCATCTTAGATGTACAAATATTGGTTTGTCAGATTATTATTTAGGAAGGCTTTATATTAGTTTGTAACATGTAATTTGATGATCTGAGCCACCTAGATTTGGATGAAATGAAATGCTGTATGGATGTGAGATGAGGACAGACCGCTCTGAGGAGTCCTTTGCAGGGTGGGAGGTAGAGGTTAGGAAAGGAAGCACTTAAAGGAATCCCAAACAGCTCTTTCCCGTTTTCTTTCTGCCTCTTCAACATAATGAACAGGAATAAATAAGGTGATGAAGCTGTCTGCATCCACAGATGTATGGCTCCTATTCCCACAGGCTCAGCAACATCAATCAAAAGTGAATTAGAGAGACACATTATATTTCTGTTGTATATCAGAGGGCTGTTCAGGCATTACCACATGCTAATTCATTTTAGCGGCTTGAAATGAGGCGAAAGTCTGGAAACAGCGTATCTGGAAACTCTGCTGTGTCCTAGATTTGTGTCCTGTGTCCTCCCCTTATTTCCGTGAGGTAGCAAGGACGCTGCGGAATGAAATTTCCATACAAAATGAATTATTCTCTGTCCTCATTTAATACTCCTCCTGTTACTGCTATTTCTACTCGCTCCTGATGGCTGGTGGCAGTCTGACCTTTCTTCTCCTGGGCCCAAAATGCAGGGTTTCACTGGTGACATGCACAAACTCTTCTGGAGCCAATAGGCCATAGTACAGTTTTAGATTAAGTGGAAAAGGTTACTGTATTTCCAACTCTGTTATCCTAGAGTATTACAGTGTGCTGCATCTTGCTAATAAGCAAAAACCCCCTGGATTCTGGGGAGGCAGTGGAAAAACCCAGAAATAATAAATTGCAAATAGAGTTTAGAGTTTGGCTGCTGATCTGTAAGGTGATTTTTGGCCAGTTACTTCACCTCTGCCTTTTATTTCACCTTATCCTCTTCTGTGCTCATTGTAGACTGTAGTTCTTTGGGCAAGAACAGTCCCTGTGTTAATGCCAAGTACCACCTCAGCCTAGAACCAAGTTCTTCATTTTGTACAAATGAAGAGGAAATTTAGAGGAGCTAGAACAGGCTAGAGATAATTCTGGATTCAGAGTGCTGTTAACTAAATATTCATAGGAATTTCCTCATTTTATAGTGTGTTTTGGTTTGTTTTCCCACACACTAAATGTATACATAGCAAGATGCAGTCTGAGCCCCAAGGAACACTTATCCAAATTCAAATTCAGGTAACTGTTCTTATAACTGGTGTGTCTCTTCTGATACATGTGATCTAGCTATTTATAGGTGTACATATTATCATATGGATCTATGAATATATATATATGTGTGTGTGTTTATACTGATGCATCCCCATTTGAGTCTCAGATTTAAGTTATGACCAGTAATTTAAAACTGTAATGGTAGAACTTAGTTTTGGCTATAAACAGGAGAAGTCTTCCAAATCCAGCAAAACACAGAGCCTTATGTTTATTTTAGGTGTTTTACTTTATTACAATACATTTATTTTTGTTTATACAGAGGTAAATGCTTTCTCTGAAACTGTTATTGGGACAGGTGTTTTTCTTCTCAGTGACAAATATACACTAAATTCAGACAGGGGAGATTTTGTGATGAAAAAGTGAAAAAGCTGGAATGACGCTACAACACTTTCACTGAATTTACATAAACATTGAAAATGACAAGAGTCAAGAAACTACTTTAGGCTACTTACTTTTTAAAAACAAAGTTGTATCACCTCTGAAAATGTTGATCAGGCAGTGTTCTTGCTTAAAGACAAACAAAACTGCTAGGTCCCTTAAAAGGTACAAATTCAATATAAAGATAAACATTTTCAGTGTAGTTTCACATGTTGCAATGTAAGAAAGCAAGAAAGTGTTAGAGCACAGTGAGGTTCCCTGTCATCCTTCTTAGCATCTCATGGAAGACCTGTCATAGCCCAGGCTGACAGAAACCTTCGTGCTAAACCCGGGGCAAAGTTTTAAAGTAAGTTTTACCAAGGGAAAAGGTGAGCAGATGGTGGGTAGTGGAACTGCACATTCGTGTCACGAAACAGCCTCTGAGTTTTCCTTTTCACTGATCTGTTTCCTCTAACGAGAGCAGCACCCAGTGGCTGAAAAACAACAGCTCTGGGAATGGAGCAGGGTCCGGGTGTTTGGAGAGCAGGAGACAGAGACTCTGCGATCATGCATGGCATAATTCCATAGCAATGACTGTACAATTACTATGACTCACTTTAATGCCAGAGTGATTTACATAATATTTGCTGCTGAAGTACCTTCAGTGTCTCTGATTGCAAACACCAAAATAAGTCTCATAGAATCTTCAGCTCAAAATCTCAAAACAAGTGGGAACAAACCCAGCGCAGCTGGTAAGCACTTCAGAGTCAGTGATATTAAAAAACCCAAAAAACAAAAAATACCCCCAAAAAGTTACAGATTCTCAGCATGGTTTAGGATTTATGACTACTTTATGTTAAAAAAAAAAAGTTTGAAAAGTGATGTTTCAATATTAAGTATTATTTATCCAGCAGCCATGTTTATAGTTTGAAAACAGTATTCATTTCAAACCTGGAATAATCTCCTTCTCTCCTTCAGCTACAATGGCATTGTAATTTAAGTGCTTCTCTGTCCAGACATTATGCTTGTTTGCATCACAGAGAAACATTTTGTAAGCTGGTGCACATCATTTCTGCAGTGGCACTCAGTCACTGTGGATCTCCCACGAACCCAGGGTGAATGTGGGTGGTTGTACTGGGGGAAGAGTTAGAAAATGTCATTCATATCCTATTTGTTTATTTGCTTCTTTTATCTGATATGATGGAGCTTTTATTTGCTTGAGATTGTAGAGTCCTGCAGATTTTAGTGTAACAGCTTGTGAGAGTGAAAAGCAAGACCCTTTCAGTCTGTTTATATTGAAAGCTTCTAACATTTTAGCAGGATAGAGGGCTAAAAACAAAAAAAAACTCAGAAAAATCCTATTCTGAACTCTTCAAAACTTGCATTGACTGTCAGAGGGGCAGGTGGTGTGTTGTGAAAGTCTGACTTCACTGAAATGTCCTTTCCAGTACACGTCTGTGAACAGAGGAGTCAGCCACTCTGAGAACCTGGACATTTGTGAAAAACCAGAATCAAGATAGCATTTTGGGGCTGCATTGATGCCTTTTTGAAATTAATTTGTGATGAAAGACTATTAATAAGGAAAAAATTAGCACCTCTGAATCAACAAATCTATTTCCTTCTTCAGCCCAAGTGGGTTGTCAAGGGCTCTTTGACACTGGCTCTGTGACTCTCTGACTCTCTGGGTTTGCCCAATTACAGTTTTGTGCAGTGTAAAGCAGGAACCATTTATTTACAGTTCTTTTGGAGGGGAATTTACATTTTGAGCAGTGGAATGGTAGCTCTTGATCTACACTTAATTAACACTGACATTGCTCGCATTTGTTCAAACTGAGCTAAACACAGAGATGTGTAATTTTTGTGCCAATTAGTCTGGTCAAGTGAGGTTAGCAAATGAAAGACTCTAACTCATAAATGAGTTGGGTGTTTGTTTATTTCTAAAAAAAAAAAAAAAAAAAAAAAAGCTTCTCACTGCTCCAGCCTCTTGCATCACTGTAGAACAAACAATGCTGATCACAATCCCTGGAAGGTGCTCAACAGTACAACAGTAGCTGAGTTTTACACACCTGGAATCTTGGGGAAAGCGATAAGGCAACAAAGCCTTATAAATTAATGGGAGCAGGTCTTTTAATGGCTAGTGGCCAGCCAGGGTTGTATTACTGATGGTTCTACCTGAGGACAGGACTGGTAATCTCAGTAAAAGCCTGTGAATATGGAAAGGGTGAAGTTGTCAGTTTTGTTTATAAGCAGAGGAAAATTAAAAAAACACTGGGAACAGTGGGAGAGGCTTGGATGTTCACAGTGGCTGTGATAGTGTTTTGTCATGAGACATTGCCTCAAATTCAGCTTTGAGAATCCCCGCCCACAGGAATTGCTCAGAATCTGAAATGTGGAGAATGATCATCCATGGGAAAGCAAAGGACTCAGCATTCTGGGTATTTGGGGTTGAAGTTAATCAATCTGGTCTGTGCTATTTGTCAGACTGCAGACATATATGAACTAAGGCAGAGAACTGGTCTGACTCTTGTTACATAAATCGGTAGAGAAGTCCATCTCTTTGTGCAAGTGGGACTCAAGCCTATAAATGGCAAGTCCTGTCAGGAGTATTTTACAGATTATTTGTTTGCAGTCTGCTCTCTTCAGTCTGTATACAAGCAGCAGGATTCTAGCATTTATGTTTACCTCTTGGGGGGGTTGATTTTCAATTGAGGAATGTTCATTTTGTTGGAGTTCTCTTCCATAGCTGCTAATGGGTTGATAAAGTAAATTACGTGGAATATCTTTCAGATTATTAGTATCGGTAGAAAACAAAAGAAACCTCGCCCCCCCCCCCAGAATCAGAAAAGATTAAAACTTAAATAAAAAGAAAACAAAACAAAAATCTCTATTCCTTGCACACCACCTACTGCTCAGTACCCAGCAACACAAATGTGCCTCGACAGTGTCTGTAGGAGACTGGAAGTGAACACGAGTCCTTTGCTGTTTCCTGGATATGGTTGTACTGTATGTGCAGGGTTTGCCAGCCAAGCCCACAGGGAAAAACCTCGCTGGATTTTGGGCTGACGAATTAAATGTCAGGAGGAGATTGGAGGTTTGCAGTGGAGGGGGCCTGCCCAATCCTCTTCCAGCTGTCTGCTGAGGCTCAGAACTTGCAAAGGGGCTGAGTTGCCCTTAGGGAGGAGAAGCAAAAGTCAGAAGAAGAAATGTAATAATGATTCTGTTTGCATGGAGTTTCCAGCCTGCCCAGCTGCACAAAGGGAATACCGTTGGAGGCTTTGCTGGTGCCAGTTTGATTGAACAAATATCCTGTAAATCACGGGGAAGCCCTGGAGAGCCTTTGTTAAACCTGGTCCTCCTGTGAACTCCCTTGGTAGCTGCTCAGAGCATGACTGTCCCTGTCTGGGCAGCTGATGGCTGGCAGTGCATGGATCCCTGCTGGAAAGGGAAAAGGGCAGATATTGGCACCTGGAAATCTTAAGTGAATTTTGAGCAATCAGCAGTGAATTTCACTTTGATTAAATAATTCCTCTATTTAAGAAACTTATGCTGTATGATTTTGACTCTATGTAATTAATGCAGTTTAAGAAAAATGCTGTATATGAGGCATGGGCAGTACTGCAACACTGCACACCTCTTAGTGTCATTAAACCATGGAATTACATGCAACATTGATTTGGAATTTGATTTGAAGCTTCAGATAATTACAGTGGTCAGATTTCTTACTCAACTAAATTAATTTCAATTACTTGTGAATTTTGAGTGCTCCTGCCATGCAGGGTACCTGCTGTGCCCCTCCATTTTCAATAGCTGCTTAGAGGTTTCCTGGCTCTTGTAACATCTGGAGTGTGGTTAAAAAAATTAAAAGCAATACTTTTCTTATAGTCTTTATACCAATTGTGCATTCATTGATTTTACAGTTAGTTGTGACATATCTCTGGCTGTGTTGTACAACACACACAAAGGAAAGGAGGAAAGCACATTTAAGTTTTTGTACACTTGCACTAGTGAGAGTACTAATTCAGTACTTTTGTTATAGACTTCATGAATAATTAGAAGCCATAATTAATTTTAGTGCTTTTATCAGACAATAAACCGACTGAAACCCCAAAATACATACTGTGTCTTTTGTAAAAGTTCTTTCTAGTGCTTGCAGATCTGATCACTGGTACAGTTACTGAAACAATCTAAACTGTCCCTTAAAAAAAGCAAAATGCAAGGTAATAAAGTAGGGGTAGAACTGTTTTCCATGTATTCCATTTGAAAATCTTTAAATATAATTTCTTCTCAAGTTAGCCAGTCTTTGAGACAGTTCAGCGACTCAGTGTTTTGGGATCTCAGGAATACATCTCAGAAATCATGGAGGAAAGTCTATTGTTTCATGCATACACATCATCTTTAATACTCCTTTCACTTTTCACACGAATTCAAAGTATCTGTATAAACTGCAGCCTTGCTGACACACTGACAGGTGAGTCTTACCAAGGACTCATCCAGTATCTCTGCAAGTGAAGTAACTTTTGAGTCTGGCTCAGTTTGCCCTGTTTTCACACACACCTGGGGAAGACAACTCGGCTATAATTTCAGAAAGAAAAAAAAAATCTGATACAGTTATTGGAAAATCACCTTCTATTCATTTTGACTGTAATAGCTCTATTGAGGAAAGAAAAGTGACTAATCAAAGTCAAAGGCTACTTAAGAAGGAAGCAATACAAAAGCTCATCAACCACAGACTTTAGCAATAGACCCTACGGCAATTTCCACGCCATTAGAACTGCCTGTGGAGACTGCCAAGCTGCAGTAGCTAGAGAACTATTTGTCACAATCTGATGTAAAGTCTTGTGTTTTTCTGGCCTTCTTGATTAAGGACATCACATGCAGTTATTAAAAGGGAATAAACAGTATTTTTATTGTGAATTTTAAAACTAAATATATGTATAGTAGCAACACTAACAGTCAAGTAGTAATGCTATTATAGTGAGTTCGTTTCTCAATGCTCATTTTTAGTAGATATTTGAATTTTAAACATAAATAGAAGTAAGACTGAGTTGAAAAAAGGCTAAGATGGAAAAAAACCGCTTATTGCATGTCAGGGTTTTATTACAACTTGAAATATTTGCAGACAGAGAAGTGATTTATAAAGCAAACCAAAACAAAAACTGAAAAAAGCCCAAACAACTGAAGCACTAACCTGAGACTGTACAATGATGAGACAAAAGTAACACCCTTCTGTTTATTATGAAGGAAGCAATTCTAATTCCTTTTATGCAATAAGCAGGTTTAACAATACCCAGTTTAGGCATCTGGCTTAGGACACCTTTAAAAACCTGTTTGAGAGAGTAGTTAGCAGAACTTGGATTGGTTCCCTGTGGGTTATCTCAGGTCACTTGTCAGTGGAAAACTCTGGCTGCACTTGCTATTTCTGTATCTACTTTCTCCCTGAAGGTTTTAGCATAGAAAAATGTTACTAATGCCTTTTTTGTATTCAGAATTTCCTGGCATGTTTCAGTACTCATGCCTTAATAACAAAACACTGCAATATCTTACCCTTGCAGAGTGTCTCTTACATTATTTTGTGCCCTTTCATTAGTGATGTTTCAGGAATATTGAGGTATGACAAAACAAAGAATTAAAACAGTGAAAATACTGTAATGGGGATTGTCAGAAGGGGAGAGAAGCCTGAAGAATAGCACATACTTAACGAAGCATACACTCTGCAAAACTGAACACCTGTGTGCTCTGGAGTGCTGGCTGAATGTGAGAAAGTATCTTTGAATTTTCTAAATTCTTGCCTCCCTGGGTGCTTCTGTCATGTGCTACAGCAGTGAATTTGCAGCCACTTCAGGCTGCCACCCCTTCTAACCTGGCCTATTTCTGGCTCTTTGTTGGGACCTGTAGCACTCCGGGGAACAGGCAGTAGTGCTGCATGGGCACCCCTGTAATCACACTCTGCACAGATGAAGAGACTCCGCTACATTCGGAGAAAATGGTTTAACCAGAGCCCTTTATCCAAAAAAGTGGGAATAATTGACAGCTTCCCATGCTGAATGTGCTTGCTATTTGAGACACTTGGTTCTACAGTTCTCAGCTTCTGATAAGCCTTTACAAAAGAATCTGCAGAACTGAAGATTAAGGATAAAAATCAAAAGCATACACTGTAAATTTCTGTACTTCAAACAAAAAGGATAATTCAAAACACTTAAAATATCTTGAAGGAATAGTACATCAACTCACTCAAACAATAATCCCCCCCCCCCCCAACTA
>JAWWEW010000020.1:7067449-7109100 GCA_035583185.1 Anabacerthia variegaticeps
CTTGTTACATCTCGGGACCCGAGGGCCACGTGAGAGGGGCATAAGGGGTGGAGAGGATCCCCTTCAGCTGCCGCACAGGTAGTATAAATTTAAGTCACAGTGGATAATCCTCTTTAGTTTTTTGAGGTATGTCTCAGTTCCATATTACTGGAATCAGACTCAGATGGCAGGGATGCATTTCTTGTTGCTACCTCTCTTCTTCTAGGAATAATATATTTCGTTTCATGTGCTCCCCATGCATACGTTGTATAGAAGCATAGAATGGGCTAGGGTTGGAAGGGACATTTAAAGCTCAGCTAGTCCAAGCCCCCTGCAAAGAGCAGGGACATCTTCAACTAGATCAGGTCCAACCTGACCTTGAATGATTCAAGGGATGGAGCATCTGCCACCTCTTGGGCAACCTGTGCCAGTGTTTCATGACCCCCATGATGAAAAAAAATCTTTCTTATATTTAGTCTGAATTTACCCTCTTGTAGGTTAAAACCATTAGCTCTTGTCCTGTTGCAACAGACAGAGCCAAAATGTCTGTCCGCATCTTTCTGTTTCAGATTTGCTTTGTTTTGTGGTTTGTTTGGTTTTTTTTTAAATACATTTTATATAGTGGATTTGTGGCATTTCAATAAATTTGAGGCAGGGATGGATATTTGGCTGAAACAAAGAATCACTCAGTGTGATACTTAGTTTTGAATGAAAGGAGAACTCTTGTTTTTCCTCTTCCTGATGGAGTTGGTTCACAGGAGCTGCAATACAAAATTCTTTGCAGAACTGCATGAGGTCACTCTTGTGCTAATGGCAGCCAATATTAAGCATCTTTTAGCACAATAACCACCCAAAAAAGCCTTTGTGTTAGTTATTCCACAGGAATGTTTTCTCAAATGTATTTATTCATATGTAGAGTCCTTGTTTTTGCTAAATGCTGCTGTATGGCAAGTGCTCCTTCCAGTTATTGATTAACAAATTGTAATAAATTATATGCACTTGCTGAGAATGATGAGTAGGTCTACGTACAAAAATGTATTGATTTTTCCCTTCTCATCTTTGACAAAACAAAATGCCAGTAGAAAGAAATGCAAACCCCAAGTTTTGTTCCATGGAAAAATAGTTATAAATCCATTTCCCCCTCCACCTTCTCCTTTTCTTTATTCTTTCTGAATTGAACCGGGAGGGTGAAATATTTGTAGCTTAAAAAGTGATTTGTGATCTGTGAAATGAACCTTCAAGCTATAAAGAAAATCGCCATGGGATGATGTAGTAGAGATTTGCAAAGAGATTTTTACCTTGTAGACCCAAGATAATCAGTTAGCTTGCCAAAAATATTCTTTTTATTTAATGATTTACCTTTCAAAACATTTGGGCACTTGGGCGTTTATACATCAGCTAATTGGTTTTTATGGTCACTGCTTTTATTTCCTGAAAGGCACTTGCTCTTTACAAACAAACAAACATGTTTCCAGCCCTTAGGGCCATGAAAAATGCTCAGAATCCAAAGAAACAGATGCGAAGCCATGCAGGTTGGTCTTTTCTTGAGATGAGACTGACAGAATTCAAAAGCTCTGTTCATTTCAATAGGTATTAAATGTGAAGTTAAAACCCAGATTGTAATTATTTTGTTCCTGCTCTTCATAGAGGATTTGTCACAAAAATCTCTCTCTTCCCTTGAAAACATAAACACTTTGCATTTACTTATTACTCCCTCCTTTCTACCCCCAATACACCTACAGAATTTTCAGATGTACTGTGTGTTTTCTGTTCTATTTTCTATTTCAAAATAAGTTTTCCAACACGTGCATTAACTGCTGGTAGGGGATCATCCCACAAATAAATATCTCAATGTTTAATGTTAAATATCAATTTTTATTGGCATAAACAATGGGCACAAAGAGGATCTTTTGTTTCTGATGCCCAGAAATGGAGAGACTTCCCTCATCTGTGCAAGAGGAAGGGAGAACTACAGGGATTAGAGGACAGACACTTAGACAAAACACTGTATTAGAGAATTCAGCTCTGTATTCATCATTGCAATGGAGCCTTCATTGGAAGGCTGTGTCCATAATCAGGTGAGCATTTACTGACCCAATGCAGTTTTAGCATTCCATGGAGCAAAACCATCAAATCCCACACAAATCTTGTGAGGTTTAACTCTGTGCCTTTGTCTTTTTGGTGTTAGTCTTGCAGTTGCTGGGTTTGACATGGTCATTAAAAAGCATTGTCATCTGCCTTCTGATCTTTGGTACTTTTGCTAATATAGTTATAAGAAAGTGTTGCCTCACAGAGATAGGCATAACCTGACCCACACGTTCCTGAACTTTAAGGAAATTTACACCAAATTTAGACTTCAATTTCATGTCTTTTGTTACTTCAACTACTGCATCTTCAGGCCAAGATTCACTGACATTCTGATTTCTAACAGAAAAAGACATCAGCACGGTGAGTTCTGGGAAAAAAAAAAAGAGTATAATTATCTAACGCTGCTAAAGGAGTATCTTAACTTCAAAAACATTCTCGCTACTGCTCAGGCAAAGTTCTGCATATTTACTAAAATTCTGCATATTTTTCTTGATCTAATTCAGCTGAATCACATGAGCTTCCCTTCAATTTTCAAAATGGATCAATCAGTACTTTTCAGTGATGACCGCCAGAAAAATGTGTAGAAAGGATCTTTATGATTTCAGCTGCCCCCCAAACTTAACTATTTTATGGCTACAGTACAGCATCTGATCCCAAATCTTTCTGAAGACTTTAATCCTGTCTTTCCCAAATCTGAAATAAAAATTGCACGTATCAACTGTTTAGCCGCAGTGCACACCTGAAGGGATCAGGAGCTTCAGTGTGGCGAGTCCAAAGGGATACAAACTTATAAAACTTCTGTTTAAATGCATCCTTCTGACAGCTACTTCTCTAGCCAAGGAAGAGAAAAAGACCTTTCTCAGAACAGGTCAGGTCAGTGAATAACTCATCTATTATAAGCTGGCACAGACATATCTCTTCTGCAGTTTGGAATTGGGTCATTCTTATTCCAAGTTTTTTGAAAGACAAGGATGAAATCTTATGGGAAACAAAGTGACTGTAACAGCATGCTCTGATTGCATCACTTTTGTGACTGATCACATTAGCATTTGCTCTGATTATTAGGAGCAACTATATAATTTGACATGCGTGCCTCTGGAGGAGCTGGATTCGTTTAATCAGTCATAGTATAATTTTTCATTTACATTTTGAATCCTTGAATGCAGATCAGGGATTAGTCACTTTCAAAAAAAAATTATGTCTAATTTCAAAACATTTGAGAATGTTTGCTCTCACATGCATGATCAGACAAAAAAAAAAAAAAAAAGACAAAATTCTGTAGTTAATTCAGCCTTTGGAAATAAGTGAGTTAAACACTGAGTGCCAGATGCTCAGCAGCTATAACATGGTGTGGCTTCACTCACTTGAGTTGGCTCTGCTGAGACCCGGGCCCTCCTGAATGGACTAGGAATGAGCGAAGCTGCACAAGGGCACACCAGGGCCCTGCCCAGCCTGCTGCCCCAAGCTGCCTTGGGAAACACACTCTGGGAACCTCTGCATTTCACTGCTTTACCATCTCCACTCTTTAACCTGACTGCCTGGGATGCCTTTAGAGATGAGAATGTAAGAAAAATAGTGAAGGTGCTAAAATGTGGAGCTCCTTATAAGCAGTATTACCTGCAAAAGGTGTAGATGCTGCATGGTTTATTAGAGGCAGACCCATCAATACAAGGGAATAGATCACAGATAGGACTGTGCTTTGGAGAACACATGGATACAACAAAGGGATGGCAGGATGTCTGATAGGCCCCAGTGCATCGTGCCTGGAATACACATGGGTGCAACTGAACATGTGCTGCTGTGTGATACGTTTGAGAATCATAGAGGTATCGGAGAAATCCTGGGACACAAAGTAGGGGACTGTTCAAAGCCTTTTCTTCTGGGTAGCAGTTCTTAGTGTAAACTGTATTACTAAATTTGCTATAATAAGATTGATTATACAATATGGTTTTGGATTGTCTTCACTTAAAAAAATTATAAGAATTTTATTAGTCTTTCTCTTTCATTCTTTGTCCTCTTTTCTTAAATGGCAGTATAATTGCTTGCATTTTAGTATTAATTGTAATACTTCAGTTGGATCTCCATGAGGAAGAATTTCCATACCTAACTCAGGCTGCATATTAACTGCATAATTTTATCTAAAATTAAGAGTTCAGCATTTCTTATTTTTCATCATCTGAATAAAATGTCATGTATTTTTATTAATTGTGGCATCTGTGCTCTGAAACACTGCTTTGAACCATACAGATACACGACTAAAATTCAGTCCTTCATCTAGCTCTGGTGTTTTCTCTGTAAAATTGCAGCTGATTCACGCTGAGAGACCTGTGGTATTCTCTTTCATTCTTAAATTACAGTTTTGTTTGAGAAGAAATAAATTGTTGCACTTTTTAGCTTACATTTTAGACAAGAAGCACTGTTTGAAATGTTGAGCACTTACAACCCAACAAGGTATTGACTTGACATAAGCTTTCATTCAGGATACACAATGCTCAGGATCTTTTCCTCTAATAGGCCACTTTGCCTTAACAGTGCAGATTTATCAGGTTGATTATTTACCTGTTCCATCCCATTTTCATGGTCACTGCTACCTTTGCTGGTTATCTTAAGCCAATACGGGTATGGCTGCCCATTCAACATTTGCAATAAGACCGTGTTGCCCCTTATCTTTCAGTATTTCAAGACTGATGCTTATTTGAGAAATTGGAGATTTTAGGAAACTGCATGAAGAGTTACTAGAAAAATAAGAGAATAATTTATGAGATTAACTGAGTTAAATATGCATGACTTAAAGAAACACTCATTTTTTTGCAAAGGTCTGCATAGCTTTAACAGCAAAGAGGTCATGAGTAGAATTATTAGGGGACTGCTGGTCATCTGACTAGAATAAGAAGCAGGTTGGGGTTTTTTTGAAGTATCTGAAAATCAGAGAGAAAATAACGATCCCCCCCCAAAAAAAAAATCTTTGGGCCCATGTGACCTTTAGCATGCCCTGAGATCAAGGTTACAGAATGTAAAGTGTCTGAAGAATCAAGTAATTTTGAGACTGTTTATCATTTCACTGTGCATCATGGTTTTTAAGACAGAGTTTGGATTTTAGAATGGTTGGAATTACGAGCTTAATTAGTTTAAGTGCTTGGAACATTTGAACTGGATGTGAATCAAGTCCTAGGTAACATATGCTGGGGAGGAGCATGCTTGGAGAAGGCATTAACATAACTCAGATCAGTGTTCTGGCTTGGTCTCCTTTGCAGGTTTTGTTTAGTTTGCTCTTCTTAGGAGCAAAATTGTAAAAATATTGTAAAATGCCTCTGGTGATTTAGAAAACTACATTCAGAGCAATAAAACTGTGAAAAGAAATCTGTAGTGCATCAATCTCCAGATCTATTACAAAGGACTTGTTCCCCTGGGAGGGAGCAAAAAATACTCTGCTTTCCTGAGACAATTTCTGACATTTTCTTCTCTTTGCCTCTTATCATGAGAAACCACTCAGAAGAGGAATGTATAGAGATCATTCCATATAAACTGTTTGAGAAACTACAGAAATTCATATTGTTTCTGTGAACTCTGATATTGGGAAAACATCCCGCAGTTAAAACTGCATTCACTACTTTGAAATCAAAATTTCCCGTGCCTTAGGTGGTTGTTGCAAAGGCTATTTCCCAAAAGAACTTTGTAATCAATTTAATGCATGTTAAAAACTCTTTATTTGTGTACACTTATCAGGCAATGAAATTGCTGCTCTTTGAAATTCAGTTGTGAATTTAGCCATCTTCTTCTGTAATCAGGCTGTAAAAGTCTCATTGAAACATTTGCTTAATACTAAAATATCTGACAAAAAAATTGACATAAACAAAGATAATTGAACATGAGTGTTATAAAGTAGAAATGTTACAAACCATGTGGCACACTTTCCAAAGTGACGGGTTTTATAACTTTTTATGTTTATTTTTTCAAGCACATATGCTTCCACATTCACTGCTGAATATTCATTTGTTCCTGTCACTTCTATTACATTTTATTTCTTATTATAGTATTCTGTTGCTGACTAAGAGCATTAGTCAAGGCTCCCCTTTTATAATCATTGCTGTATTCTAGTGAAGGAGGGTGGGAAAAAAAGCTTCAAAACCAGAAAAGGCTTGTTTAATGAAAACGCTGCATGTTAATAACTTCATGATTAGGATTATATTATGCATTTATAATCTATTTTCTATTCCTGATGTACATATGTATGCCTTTAAAACACACAGAAGAACTATAACTACTTCTACATGAAGTGATAGTTTGCACGAAAAAGTTCTGCCGTAAGTTCTAGAATTTTCTTGGTATTTTTTCCTCCATCTAATTAGTTGTTAGAGGGAGCAGCAATATGCCCACCAAAGGTGAGCCTCCCTTACTGCCATGAAAAGGGATCTCCATTTCCTGCACTCTGTGTTTGCACACTGGGGAGCTGCAGAGCTGGGGTGATGGCCATGGCTGGGGGGCTCTGTGGGGCTCCATCACCGTGACACAACGGAGGACAAGCCATGGAACAGTGTTCTCAGGTGAGGGGATCTGGCCATGGCAACGGCGGGTGTCACCGTGTTCCATCACCGTGACACAACGGAGGACAAGCCATGGAATGGTGTCCCCAGGAGTGGGGACCTGGCCATGGCAACGGCGGCGTGTTGCTGTGTTCCATCACTGTGACACAACGGAGGACAAGGCAAGGCAGGTGCTCCAGGCCCAGCGCTGACACAGCAGTGCAGCTCGAGGCAGTGCTGAGTGGGGCAGGCGGGGGGAAGGCTGGGCTGGGGCAGAAGCACCAGCTACCCTGCAGGGCTTGTGGGGCTCTCTGGAGGGCACAGGGAGGGAGCACCTTGGGCAGAGCAGGGGCTGCCTTTGGGGTGAGTGCTCTCTGACCTTCCCTTGCTGCCTTCAAGCTCCCTCTGCCACCCATTCCCAGCTCCCTGCAGCTCCTGTCCCCACTACCCCAGGCACCATCTCCCACCCAGCCCTGCTGAGCCCCTTCTCTCTGCCCTCCTCCAGGCCATGGCTGTGACCTTTGCTAAAGTCCTGACGGTGCTAAGCATCTTCCAGTTTGTGATGACAGTGGGTGATGAGAGAGAAGAGGCCACTCAAGAACTCCTCCACCAGCACGAGGAGCAGCGGAGGCAGGAGATGAACTGGCTGCTGGAGATGGAGCAGATGCAGCAGAGGAGCCAGGAGACACCTGCAATCCCCGAGGAGAGCGTGCTCCTCTCTGTCTGCCTGCACTGGTACTTCTGGGCCTCTGCTGAAACCCTCCTGGTGCTCTTTGCTGCCTTCTGGCTGCCCAGGCAGAGGAACTCAGACACCGACAGCTCAGACTCCGGGGAACATCCCGCAGAGCCGAGGAGGAGGAGGAGTGAGAAGATGCATGGCAGTGACAAGCTGGATCCAGTGAAGTCTTTGGATCAGCATCCTGTGTGGATGGACCCGCAGAACTTGGGGACACAGGAGGAGATGACAAGATGCATCTGACCAGGCCTTCCCACAAAGAACTTTTAGATGCAGCTGCCTCTGGGGAATATATTGAATATTCATTCTTAGACAGCAGATTTTACCTTTCCCAAATGAGATCGTATTTTAGATGTTGAAGAAGTTTTCATTTTAAGTATAAAGAATATTAGTAAAATTGTTCATAGAATGTTAGTAAAATTGTTCAAAGAATATTAGTAAAACTGTTCATAGAATATTAGTAAAATTGTTCAAAGAATATTTGTTAAATTGTTCATAAATAGGAAGTAGAACTTTGAGATATTAGAGCAAGTTTAATACTAACTAAATATGCTACTGTATCCACTAAAACTCTTGTTCTTTGTCATTTTCATAGTACTTTGTTGAAGACAACCTTTGTAAGCTACTTGTTGGAGATGTTTTCATTTTAAGTATAAAGAATGTTAGTAAAATTGTTCATAGAATGTTAGTAAAATTGTTCATAGAATATTTGTTAAATTTTTCATAGAATATTTATAAAGTTGTTCATAGAATATTTATTAAATTGTTCATAAATAGGAAGTAGAACTTAGAGATATTAGAGCAGCAAGTTTAATGCTAACTAAATGTGCTATGGTTTCCACTAAAACTCTTGTTCTTTGCCATTTCCATACTACTTTGTTCAAGAAACCCTTTTGTAAGCTGTACTTTCCAATGGCATTGGAATCTGTAAATGAATAATATTCCTTGATTTCAAAAGTGAAATGTTTGGTGTAATTTTTTCCAATTCCCCAATTGTGTAGGACACTTGAGAAGGAAACAGATTAAGTAATGAAAATAATTTCTTGCACTGTCAGTCAGGTTATTTGAAGACATCTTTAGAAGTAACATGCAGAGAACATTTTCACATCTCCAGAAATTAATTTCTTAGGCAAAATGACTCCTCTAAGAAATTACTAAAATGAAGCATTAATTGGGAATTTGTTTCATGAGGACAGTCTTAATTTTTCAGATAAGTGTAGACCACTGGGGAATAGATGAAATCATTGTATTTTTCCTACCCCTGGAGAGAAGTCACAGAATGCTAATGTTGAAATGAATGGCAGCTTCTTGCACTAGGAACTGATGTTTCATGGCGTTGTTAATACCAAATGAAAAACTTTATTTTTTCCCCCACAAAGCTTGATACTATAAAATTCTGAGCATCTGACCCCACCCCATGGTGCTTTGGATATGAATTTAAGTCCATAACTGAAGCACTCTGAAGTGCTCATGCCAATCACTAGCAGGACTTGGGCATCAGAGTCAGCTTGCACAGCAAACATTTGCAGCTCCTGCTGCACTTTGGTTAGAACCACACGCTAATTTAGCTGGGGAGACATGCAAAGGATGAATTTGGAGAACAGTCTTTCCTAGCCTTTTTCATTAAGGGTGGAGACTAGATCTTCTGGCATAATGTTGGAGGAGGGATGCAGCAGGTTTTTACTTTCTTGTTTGTTTCTCTTTTTCTGTACAGTATTACACACAACTCCTACTCGTCTTTTATATCTTATACACATTATATATTTCTCACATTTTTTCTTGTTTTCTGAGAATAACATACCAAGTTAAACAATGGGAGCAGCACAAAACTTTTGCAGGTAAGTTGACCATATCCTTTCATAGGTAAGGGTGAAAGCCAATATGTAGCAGATGGTCAGCACTGATGGCTCCAGTCCTGGATGGCCCCAGTTGCAGAAATCCAGGGGACCAGAGCTGAAAGCTCTTCAGCAAGATAAGCTGGAACCCAAGGAGGCTTTCCCCTCTCTTCTTCAGCCATTCCTCTGGCCCTACTGTTTCATGCTTCTCACAGCACCTTGTCATAGCTCCTTTTGCTGTGTTGTCTTGGAATTCTGGCTTTTGCCAGACATAGTTCTCGCTTATTCTGCAGGAATACTTTGGTTTTATGAGACACTTACTGCTTTTTCTGCAGGATTAATTTGGTTTCCTTGGGCGTCTTTCCCACCTGCTCTACATGCTTTGTCTTTTGAGCAGATTTTACTGCTACAGATGTTTTCCTCTACACCATTTGTGCAGTTGTACCATAAATCTCTGCATGCCCACTTTGCAGTACATATGTACATATCTATAAATGTATATATATGCTTAGCTGTCTGACGGAAATTCTTTGTTGCTTAGTGTTGTTATTCCTACTGTTAGTTGTTAACAAAATCCTTATTCACTCCCAGTGGTTAGGCTGTTTAAGTTTTGTGAGGTCTAGGTTTAAGACAAACAAGTATTATTTATATCTTAGTCTGGTTATGCTCTAGGGATGCATCAGACTATGCCTGAAAAGTCTGCAACTTCTGAAAAGTCTGCTTTTTGTTTCTTCTATGTTCAGTTAATCTTTATACCTTGGTATTCAATATTGACTGAACAAAATAATGTTACACCATTTTTTGTCTTACTGATCAGTTAGGATGTTCTTCTTTCTTGTCTCTGTTACCTTTCTGTCTTTTGCTACACCCTCATCATGCCTCAAAGCATCCCTTCAGTGTACACACACCTGTATTTACAAACTGCAGAAATCCCACTGTTCCATATCTGGCTCCCACTGCTTCTCTGTCACCATAATTCTGTTGCATCAAATGCCGTATCTTTTTTCTCTGCAGAGTTTTAGATCACCTGCATATTTAATCAAGACACAATACAGCTCTTTCCAGTCCTCATAAATATTAATTATGTTAATTAAATATTAAATGAAGTAGTAAATCATAATCAAAATTAAAATATTAAATATTTATTGAAGCAGATCTAGTGTTGGTGACTCTGAGAGCACATATCCAGATATTATCCCCTGGTTAATGCTGTGCCATTTATAATTGTTATGGTAATGGTCCAGCAGTCAAATACGTGTTTCAGACTGTTATGGTCACATTCAACCACCTCACTTTAAACCTAATCATCACTGGGAAGGCAGAAAAACACCCACCTGCCTATACTTTCCTCATTATACTTTCTACTCTTGGAATTAAAGACAATTTGGCTGAGCATCCTCCATTTCGTTTGACTAGTGGATTTTATCTGAGCTGACAACTCTTACTCTACACTGTGTTTAGTGTCCTAAAAAGAACTGATGGTCTTTCTCTGTTTCCTACTGAAAAAGTCCTGAAGGCCTATGACCTGACCTTGTGTGTTCCATTAAATTGCCAGTATCTTGACAGTTCTGTTCTCTTACTAAACCACCACTAAAGCCAAACTTGCAGAGAGGATTAACAGGAACTGAAAATGCAACTTCTCAAGTTAAAAAAAATCAGTGAAATGCTACAACTATGTTCCTTGCATTTGCTGCATGTTTGCTGTAGCAGGATTTTCTGTATCTTTTCTGTGAAAGGTTGAATACTGGGGGAATTTGAGCTGTAAACCAGCTGGGGCAAAATTGACACTAATTTACTAGAACATAGCAATGATGATAGAATGGAAAAAGATTATTAATGCCTGTACTGTATACTTTTTCCTGTTTATGCTGCTTATTTTGATTTGAATTGTTACTAATTTTCAACTATTCAATGGATTTTCAAATATTCAAGAAACCTACCTTAGATTATTTTCACTAAACCACCATTCAGAAGCAGAGTATAAGGAACTCACATAGTTCCTGGAAGCATTAGAAGCACAGTGTCTGATGAGAAATTCTGCCTCTTGCCTTTTTTTCCCAAGTTTAAAGTGATAAAATGTACCTGAAACTTAGAAATCCATGTCTGAAAGTCTGAAATCATTTATTTTTCATGGAGTGGACATCACAGGCAAATTTGAACAAAGCCCTTGATGCAACAGGCAGAATACTGAATATGCAATAAAAAAATGTGAGCTCTCTTTTGGTGAACCAGGTCTGAGACTTTCAGATATCAAAATGAATATCCTACCTTGAGAGCTCAATTTCCCCCCCAAAATATACCTTAAAAGAAATAGGAAAAGTCTGTTAGGCTTTTTTCTCTGTAAAAGTGTTCATAGGACCTGATTTTATTAGCTTTTATTTCTGGTCTCATTTTTGTTTGCATCTGAAGATTCTATTTCACTTGAAATTGTGTTTATAACCATTAGCCTAGTACAGCTACCTATTTGAAACAGCTGATCTAACAAAAACTGAGGCTAAAAAGAATCAAAACATGTATGTTCCTGTTGATTTTTAAATTATGCATTTGCAATATATCTGCTGTCACCACGTTTTGTCAGTTAACTAATATTTACTGAAGAGCTTGCTTGCTGTTTCTGCTGTTCTTCTTTAATGTAGCAATTTAGAATTAAAAATAATTATCCCCTTGTGTTTCAACAATTGTACTGTAAATTATTTTAAACCTACTGTGGAATTAAATGAGAAAGAAAGACAGTGAAATATACTGCAAATAATCCATGTGCCACCTACTGTTGGACATGGTGATTGATATTAAGACTATATTAAATTACATAGGCTCAACCTTTATTAATCTATTATAGGTACTATTTATACATATTTATGTTGAAACAGATGAAGTTAAACAGAATACTCCCTGCATTGGGAGTAAAGAAGTCAGGCTTTCCATCCGTTTCTACCTGGAAACTGCTTTTAAAAATTCAAATAAAATTGTACACATTTTGGAAAACAGAAAAACCTCAAACAAACAACAAAAAGCCTAACAGGTATCAAACAGAGACTATTCTCACTGTACTGCCTCTTCCAGCTGCGGCCACAGATTACTCTGGAATGTGCAAGTGCACAGCAATTTCAATGCCTTAGATTTAATTAATGGATAAGAAGAAAGCCATTGCTGTCATTAATACTTGCATGCCAAAATCAAACCTAACCAGGCTTTCCCTAACACAACTGACAGGAAAATATGCTCTTTCTTTCTAAAATAGCATGTAAATAAACATGGAAAAAGCAGCTTCTTCCTTCTCCTGTTCTACATTTCCATAATTTAAGGAAAAATGACTTATGTGAAAGAAACCTGCACTGCATGTTTTCACTTTATCAATGTGGATGTTTTCCAGAGGTGACTAGATAAATCAGGAGAGAGTGTTTGTCTCTCTGGTAAAGGAGAGCATAAAAGGAAATGACTGTGAGGAGAACAAAGTGGAGTAAAATGTCAAGATTTATGCAGAGGTGTGGGGAAATCAGGGGTGCTTTTCTTCTATTGAATCGTAGTCCATTTTAGCACTCATTCAGGGCTGTGGGTTTTACTTCCTATCCTGAATAATTAATCCCCAAATGGGTGATTGATTTATAGATAGAAGTAAATTTTGTAACGTGAGTTGCTGCCTTGGATGTTATCAGAGAACCTGCGAATTCAATGGAAGGCTCTTTACTCAGCACAGTTCTGGTAATTGTTCTGCACCTTTCATGCTTCACCATGAAGCTGCAATGTCTGTCCTTATATCTGCCATGTTTTGTATATTCTATCATAATATTCTACCAGAGGGCCAACTGGGTAAAAATGTAAAGCTGGATGCTGTTGTGCTTAGCTAATACAATAATTTCCATAAAAATTAAAGTGGTTTAAACTTAATTCATGTATATTGGAGAATCAGCATAAAGTAAGGAGTGTTGTCATGTACACATGATATAGCTCTGCTATGGAGATTTCAGAATTTCAGATAAGGAGGTCAGTGGATACCTGACCTGAACTTACACAACCATATTAGAGAGGAAATTGGTTCTAGTATATAATTTCCTGAAACATCCTCAGGGAATACACAGTTATGATTGCTTAGCGGCTTTAAATCAGGGTTAAATCAATGCAGCTGCTAGAACAATATTTGTAATATTTTAAAACGTGAAATTATGGATAACATTTTGGCTAAAGACTCCATTGAGTTTGTAACATGATCAAACTGGCAGTGAAGAGCTGGGTGTCTGTGCAGCACCGACTGTGCCAAATGGCAGAGTCAGATACAACAGCAAAGAATGACCAGTGTGGAAAGGATTACTTCGCTAATTCAGAGAAAGGGAACTGCTTCTATTCAACTCTATCTTTTAATGGTTTTTCCTCTGAACAGCTGAATAATGTTGATGAAATTTGGTTGAATAACTGAAAGCAGAGTAGGTCATGCGTGATGTAGGGAATCATCCTGCAGATTTGGAAAGGATCAGGTAGGAAAACATTCTTGAGTTGATTGACCTACAGTGTGCAGTTAATATGCTGACAAACTGGTGGAAGCAGAGAAGAGTGACTACATCCAGACCAGGCAGTCTATTTAGTTGCTAAGAAGCGAAGCCAAAACTCTCTTCACCCCCAAATTTAACTGCAAGTATGTCTATGTAATAATTCTGGGCTCTGTTCCACAGTCTGTGTGGACTTTCTGTCAGGTCAATCTCTAGAATTACTCCAGAATATCTGCACGCCATTTTTAGGTGGCAGTCAGCAAATTCCATTTGAACTATGGGAAAGAAAATGCTCCCTCTGGTAAGATGAACATAAAAATGTGAATCTGCAGCTCCTTCAAGCTATTGCTTCATTAAAATATTGACTACAAATATGATTGAGTTTGACTTGGGAGAGTATTTACTTCAATAAGCTGCAGCAGTAACTCCATTATTTTCTATGTTTCTCTTCTTTGGTGACAATGCCCTTGGTTTCAGGAGCAAATTTACTTCTCTTAGTTACAAGCCAACATTTTTTCCACTTTATGAGGTTAAAAAAAAAAATGGGCCAAGGTTACAAAAGCATACCAAAGATATATGAGCCTCAAATGTGGCCCTTTCAGCTCTTTGATTCAGTTACATTAGACTAAGGAAACATATTTTTATCTCTCACTAGCAGCTCCCTAAAATGGCTGATTTGGCAGTATGCAGATCAAAGAGAGGAAAGAGATACATTCCAGGTAGTATGACCCTGAGTGCAGCAAAACTAAGTGTGAGTGAAATTCTCTTTCAATTCCTTCAGCTGTATCCTTATCTGAGTGTTCATCAGCACAGCTCTACTGATGGCATTTCTTTAATTTCCCATGGATATTTCCTGTCCTTCAGAAGTTCCTCTGAATCCTTCTTATTTTTGTGGTGTGTATGCATCTGGTGTGAGACAGGCAAGAACTCTCTCTGCCTCATGCTATTCTAGCTCAAGTTTCAAATTTGAGCAGTAAGTTTGAATTTCTTTTTCTGTGCTGTGTACTTCCTCCCCGCTCCCTTTCTTGGAGCTCAGACTTTTGAATAAAAGATGAAGTTTTCAAGTTCAACTGCTCTGGTGAGGTCTGTTAGCACTTCTGAAGTGCATTTTACAATTGCTGTAAAAGAATCCTCCACAGCTTTAGAAATTTCTGAAAGGTCTCGCACTCTTTAGTCAGTAACGTGCTGCCAGCAATTCCTGGCATGTGTTTCTTGTGCTGTGCTTACATAGCCAACTGGGAGCTTTTTAATCAATCAGCATGTGAAAAATACAGATTCTTGTGTGTGAAGAAAGAATGATTGAGGAGATGTAATACTAAGCCTACATCAAACCCCAGATTTTTATATTTCCACTTTAACCTTACAGTGAGTAGAAAAAGTGGACATTAAAATATATGCACTTTAAAATGCAGTTCAGTTATATTATGACATCCTTTCAATAGTCTTACATAAACTTGCTAGCTATGGTATTTTAAAGAATTTTGAGGTATTGGTGATGCACTCCAAGATGGTAGGAAGCAGCAGGATATGTTCAGCACCTGGGTAGAGAAAATATTATTGAGGAAAATAATCTAATGAACAGACAAGTTGTGCAGTCCGTCTGTGCACTGGGGATTGATCATTCATCCATATAATTTCTCATCTCAGAAGACTGCAAAATATATGTTTTATCATCCCATGCATTGCAAAATCCTGACAGTAAATTTTTTATATTATACCAGTCTTGTATATTCATTATTGGATGTCTCATATTAATTGATATATAAAAATACACCTTGAATCAATTCAAAGTATCTTTTCATAGCACCTTTATGTTCTTTCTTGGACTGGGAGCCAGATAATATATTTGTTAAGAGAGGCACTTAAATTTTCACACAGTAGGGAGACAATTTGAAAAGAAAATGGGCAAACTTTTTCTCTTTCATTTACAGACATAGCAGTTGAGCCTAGACAGAAATAGTTCCTAAAGAACACCATTGCATCAAACAATCTGCAAGTGTAAAATAGAAGCAGTATGAGAAAGAGGAAACTGATGACAGATTGAGGATCTTGTTTTATAAAATAGCTGCAGAGGGCTTGAGAACTTTAGACAGTGCCAGTGAGGGGGCAGAAGAGAAGTGCATGCACATCTTAGAAGAGAACTGAATTTTAATCTCAAGCATATTAACCTCAAGTCTTCATTGTGAGGTACCTTAGCCTTGGTTTTGGAAATGCTGAACTCTGTCATGTTTGTGTAAATGGAAGAAATTGAGTAGAGGTGAGGGGAGAGGAAAATGTTATGAGAGTTTTACAGGTGTAAAATAAATCTGGGAATTACATTATTTTTCAAAGAATTATCTCTTGCAGGAGATTATTATTGTAAAATGATTAGTATGACCTTGCCAATGAGTCAGGAAGAGCACTGCTATCCTAGTACACACAGGAAAATATAGCCCTGAGTTGTTCAGTAGCAATGGAAAGGAATCTTAAGGCAGTCATTGAGATTTTCTGATACAGCTCCATAATGAATAAAGAAACTATTTTTAATGATGACAGGGACTAGTCATCTGTGGGGGAAGGAAAAAATGGTAGTCTGGAAAATAAGCATGAGGAGATTGGTAGATTCTTTATAATCAAAATACTCAAACTGAAAAAATTCGTCAATAAATGTGATGAGCAAATATTTAATCTTTATGTTCACATTCCAAACAAATATAGTTAAAGATGCTTAAACACTTGTGAGCGTTGAACATATGTTTACAGAGTGATTATATTTAACATTCAGAAAGTCACAGAACACTTTCCATATTCCTGTGTTATGTGCCCTTTTATATTAATGTTTTCTAAATGTCACATTGACTAATATATTAAATTCCATCTTCTTTCTAAGCTAACCAAGACAGTTGCTTTAGAAGATATTTGTCTCTGCTGTAATAACAATAAAGTATTGTTGGTATTTCCATATTGCATTTTCCAGTGGGCCAACAGATGAAGGTGTTAATAAACCACACAATCAAGCAAATGTTTTTACTGCAGCTATCCCTTTGCATTTCAAATTGTCACTTTGTTGCTGCTGTGGTTTCCCCTTTGTACAGGATTACCTTTGTTCAACACGAATCCTGCAAGTCAGTGATTAACAAGAGATTGGCTAACGTGGTTCACTGCGTTGTGCAATTTTGATATTGCACCTCATTTCACCCATGAGAGCGGGGGGAAGGAAAGCCTCTAAAAGTTGCTTGCTCATCCGAACTCCCCACAGTCCCTCGGTGCTTGGAGCCTTTTCACCTGGGCAGGCTGTGGTGGCTGGGGAAGAGAATGTGCTTTGCTTCCCACTGCTGCCAGCCCCGGGGGAGGCTCAGGGGAGAGGGTGGCTGTGCTGCATCTCCTGCCTCCTCCCTGGGGCTGCCTGGGCGCTTGGAGGGGCATTTGGAGGGGCATTTGGAGAGGCACATGGAGGGACACTTGGAGGGGCACTTGGAGGGGCATTTGGAGGGGCACATGGAGGGGCACATGGAGGGGCACTTGGAGGGACACTTGGAGGGGCACTTGGAGGGGCACTTGGAGGGGCACATGGAGGGGCACATGGAGGGGCATTTGGAAGGGCACCCGTGCCCAGTCGGGCCCCCCAGCGTGGCCAGGAGCTGCTGGAGGGTGAGCAGGGCCCAGGCCCTGGGGTCTCTGCAAACATCTGCCTGTGTCAGGCGCTGGTCCCTCTGCAGACACTGCAGACCCACCCGGGTGCGCTCCTGCCCCAGGTGACCCCCTGGCAGGGCTGGGTGAGCTCCAGCGGCCCTTCCAGCCCCGGGCGCTCCGTGGCTGTGACACAGCGTGCCCCGCCTTCGGCCGCAGCGATGCGGGAGGGCAGATCCGTGTAGAAACCAACAACGACAGCAACACGGATCTCGCTTCCAAACCGCCCCTTTTCACAAGCGCTGCCTTTCGCTCCCCGCCCCTCTCCAGGGCTCGCCCATGGCCAGTGCCAGCCTGACACCTGCCGGCGGCCGGCACCGACCGGCACCCACCGGCACCCACCGGGACCAACCGGGATCGCTGCTCCGCGGGACGGACGGCCCCAAAGAGCCTGGGGGCAGCGAGGGAGCACCCGGAGCGATGTGTGTGTGGAGAGATGTCCGTGTGTGTGCGGAGCTCCCGGAGCGGCGCCGGTGCCGATCCCGATCCCGACCCCGGGCCGGTCGGGCGGGCCCTGCCGGGAGCCCGTACGGGGCGGGGCGGTGTGAGGGGCGGGCTCGGCCATGGCGGCGGGGAGAGCGTGAGGGCCGGGGCGGGCTGTGTGTGAGGGGTCAGGGCTGTGTGTGAGCGGTGAGGGGCGGCGGGGCCCTGTGAGAGGCCGGGGCTGTGTGTGTGTGGGGTCAAGGGCTCTGTGTGTGTGGCCGGGGCCGTGTGAGGGGCCAGGAGTGTCAGGGCTGTGTGAGGGGCCGTGTGTGAGAGGTGAGGGGCCGTGTGTGAGAGGTGAGGGGCCGTGTGTGAGAGGCGAGGGCCGTGTGTGAGGGGCGAGTGCCGTGTGTGAGGGGCGAGTGCCGTGTGTGAGGGGCGAGTGCCGTGTGTGAGAGGTGAGTGCCGTGTGTGAGAGGTGAGTGCCGTGTGAGAGGCCGCGAGTGGCCATGTCTGCGGGCAGCGCCATCCAGATCCCGGCGCGGCTGCCGCTGCTGCTGACCCACGAGGGTGTGCTGCTGCCCGGCTCCACCATGCGCACCAGCGTGGACTCCCCGCGCAACATGCAGCTGGTGCGCAGCCGGCTGCTCAAGGGCACCTCGCTGCGGAGCACCATCATCGGCGTCATCCCCAACACCAGCGACCCCACCTCCGACTGCGACGACCTGCCCTCCCTGCACAGGTGCGGCCCGGCCCGGATCCCCCTCCATTCCTCCCTCCCTCCATCCTTCCCTCCGCCCTGGGGTTTCCGTGTTTCTCCCCTCGGAGAGACCTCGTCCCTGTGGCCGGCCCGGGAGGAGGGTTTGAAACAGGAGACTGAAGTGGAAGAGCGAAATAAGGTCAAAGAACGCAAGCCGGGGCTGTCGCAGCTCTTAATCGTGGCGTTTTTCACTTAATATGGAACACCGATAGTGGCCTAGTTCGCATAAAATGAAAAGGAACTGTTTTCCTGTGGGGTAAAGTACATGTGAAACTAACATGCTGTAACCCTTACTCTCCAGACTTGTATCAGTGGACTTAGTAAGGTTTTGCAAGGAAATACTCCGAGAGGGGCTGCAGTCTGAAATGTTTGTGCAGCATGAGGCCTGCAGTGTTTCTTTGAAATGTGACCTGCCAACTCTGCGTTTCCCAAGGCCTGTTTAAACAGAAATGTCACCGTACCTGTCCACAGCGAGATCTGTCATTTATGAAGAAACTACAGGGGTTTCTAAACTGCGTGACTGTGCTACAGTATCTTGATTAGTTTTTCAGTTAATTCATTAATTTTCAGGTTTTGGGGTTCGGCTTTTTAATCTGTATTACAAAGGAGATTGTGTAACTTGGTTGCCTTTGGTGCTGAGGAGCTTTGACCCAGAAGGGCCTTGCAGCCTTTAGCTCGATTGCTCGTGTTGAGGGGGCGCCCAGAATGCTCAGTGGAAGGTGACAAATAATAGGAGGGTCTGATCTGTTTTTAGGATTGGCACTGCGGCCTTGGCAGTTCAGGTGGTTGGCAGCAACTGGCCCAAGCCACATTACACACTGCTGGTTACGGGGCTCTGCCGGTTCCAGATCCTGCAGCTGCTGAAAGAGAAGCCCTATCCCGTGGCTGAAGTGGAGCAGTTGGATCGGCTTGAGCAGTTTACAAATCAGCATAAATCTGAGGAGGAGCTTGGAGAGCTGTCAGAACAATTCTACAAGTATGCAGTGCAGGTAATGTGTTGTAGTCTTAGGTATTTATGCATATATTTGACCTCTTTGTTTCTTATATGCCCTTCTGTTGCTCTAGTTCTTATAGAGTGACTAGTAAAGCTGCAGTGTTTCTGTTGCAAAATTAGTGAGTTTGTTACAACTTGAGGTTTCTGTGTCAAGTTACAGGGTGTCTGTACTGCTCAATGCAGGATGAGTCTACTTTCATGTTAGCGCTGTATCTAGTAATTCATATATAGCAGTACTATAAATATAGTCCAGTAAAAGGAATACTTTGATTAATTTTTCCAGAATGTTATATGTATATGAAAATATATGCAATGGAATTTTTTAATTATTCAAGGGAAAAAACCTTGATTATAAACAGATGTATGTATAAACTAGGTATAATGAATTTGAGTTTAAAGGATGTATAGAAGAAGAGTGTTGAGATACCTGAGGAAGCTTTTAATCAGGGTATATGTGGGGAATAAGAGATGTAAGTATTGAAAAAAAATTCTGCAATGGTATTTTTGGATTTCTCAAACAAGGAGAAAGCCCGAAGTCTTGATGCCCTTTGCTGAGTTAGTGCCTCTTCCGTGAACTTTTTGTGAATTTATTTCAGTAGCTTTTTGGCAAACTATCTAGGCATACTTCACAATGAAGCATACAGTCCTTCTTAGGTCACATACTCAGATAATTTAAAAAACCTCACTAATGGTGTCCATGGTGTGTTTCCTACAGCTGGTTGAGATGCTGGATATGTCAGTGCCTGCAGTCGCAAAGCTGAGACGTCTTCTGGACAATCTGCCTAGAGAAGCCTTGCCAGATATACTGACCTCTATCATCCGTACATCCAACCAAGAGAAGCTTCAGGTGCCATGGCCTTTAACTTTTTTAAGGAGAGTTAGATGTTTGCTATCTTTTTATGGTCAGTCACTTTTAGGTAATTTTGGAATTGCTTACAGATGACACTGTGCAGTGATAACATTGTGCCAGCAGATATTTGTGGTACAGCTGAGCATGAATGTTTGTAAAAAGTTATGCTGTTGTTTAAGGTGTTAATATATGTATGTGCCAGAACTCCCCTAATAGGTGAATTAATCTAGTTAGTTCCTTTTATTAAACAATAAATACAGTGTGGACTTCCCCTTCCTATGGTAAAGATGATAAATCTTTCTTCAAATTGTGTTGAAACCTTGCTTACTTGTCACAGCTGACAGATCATACTAACAGCATCAGAGTAATTTCTTTGAATCTTTTTAAAAACATCTGAACATCTGGTTTCTTTAAATACTGGAACACAGCTTAAATTTCCATCATATGTCGTAGTTACTGTATGCAAAAATGATCCTTATGGCTTGATTCTTACTAGTCTGATATCTGTGTTTGCTTGCTGTAAGTTTTGTTGTTCCCTTTGTCACTGCTAATGCTGCACCTGAAATTGAAAATGTAGTTTAGGTTCTTCCAAAGTACCACAAATAGAAATTAATGCAGTAATTTGAAGGGAAGGTGAATATAACTGAATATCCTGCCGCAGGAAGGTGCAGTAGTTATTAACTTTAGTGTGTCCCTTTTTATTTTTATTAGAAGTTCTAAAGAAAAGAGCAGCCTGTGGAAGTTGTGGAAATATAAAGGAGCAGAATTCTACTCATTTCTACATATCAACTTAATCTAAGATGAAAATGGAGTGGTGCATACAATTTTAAAAGGACAAACAAAATAAACACAAAAATCTCTCAACAGAAAAACCTTAAGACATAAGGGTTTGTTTTTTTTCCTGGGTTAAGCAAGGAAGTTGTTTAACTTTCTTAGAAGACCAGCTCTTTTACTGAGGCTCAGTAATTGAAAAATAGAACATTGTCAGATGTTTGCCACAGAAAATGCAACTGAAATATTAAAATGCTTAAAACCAGGCAGGATAAAAGACTTTTTTTCTAGTCTGGAATGCTTGTAGTTTAGTCATCCAGACCCTTGAGGATAGATTTTGTGTGCAGCATTCTCTTTGCTTCTCTTGCTGCCTTTTTTCCTAATCCATCTATTCTATCACTCTGGTCAAAAGACAGATGATCCATCCGTGTGAACTTGTTGTCCACTTCTAACTCTTTGCTCTTAGATTTTAGATGCTGTGAGGCTGGAGGAGCGGTTCAAGATGACTATACCATTGCTTGTTAGACAGATTGAAGGCCTGAAGTTGCTTCAAAAAACAAGAAAGCCCAAACAAGATGATGATAAAAGGGTATGGACCTTTAATTTTGGGATACTTAAGTATCCTAAATAAGTAAAAAGATGCACTTTTTGAACAGGCTATGAATGTGCTTGATTTTAATTGTGCAAAATTTTAATGTGTAGTGGTAATGTTTAATGGTAAGTCTGGAGGTGCAGAGAACACCCAGCTGGCAACTTTGGCTGTTTAGATATCTAAAAGAGAAAACTCTTATTTTAAACTACCAAGGCTTTATTTGATTTATTTATTTGTTTATTTATTTTCTGGCATTGAGTAAATGCTCAGATTCCTCTAAAGAGGTGTCTGATGCCCAGTTTACTTGCATGGTATGCACACAGTGAGTTTTGACCTGTGCAGTGGAAGGTGTATCTTAGTTTAAGGTAGATGATAAATGCACTTAGGGGATACTAAACTGAAGTAAGAACTCTAACTTTTCAAAGTTGTACCAATAACATTTTGTTATTTATGCAATTAAAATCTTCAGTATTTTTCTATGCACCTCATACATTTTTGTCATGGTTTACATTGAAAGCCAAAGTGCACACCTTATTTAAAAAACAAGACCTGATGCTGTTCTCTGGCTCTGTTCTCCATTTCTTAGGTTGTAGCTATTCGTCCTAATAGAAGAATCAGTCATGTTGCAAACACTACAGAAGATGAGGAGGAAGAAGAAGATCATGATGATGTTGTCATGCTAGAAAAAAAGATTAGAACATCCAGTATGTCAGAACAAGCTCTTAAAGTTTGTCTTAAGGAAATAAAAAGGTAAAAATAGCAGTTTCTTTTCTTATTTTGTATTTTAAAACAAATCTTGCAAACCTTTGCCAATTGATAATATGTTTGTGTTGATTGTGTTTGGAAGTGATTTTTAAACCTTAATTTAGCTCAATAGCTATCTTGTGGTGCAGGAGAGTTCTATTTTGCAGTTAATTCCTGGTTGCCCTTATGAATTCAGTGCATATATCTCCAGGTTAAAGAAGATGCCTCAGTCAATGCCAGAATATGCTTTGACAAGAAATTACTTGGAATTGATGGTAGAATTGCCGTGGAACAAGAGTACCAAAGGTAAATCCTTCTAGTTTTGGTGATTGTCTCTTGCAGACATTTTAGGACAAGTAACCATCATGTACTTAGTTGTGTCTTGTGAAAGCATCATTAATATGTTACTTTAAGCCAGGTGGACCTTTAGACTTCAGTGAAATCTCTGTACTGAATACCTTGTGTAGCTCAATTGTACATCTGAGAATGTGACGTTAAAAAGTAATAAGAATAGTTTTACAGAAGAATGAAGGGGTTATTACTTAAAATCTGTGCTAACGTATCAAAAATAACAAAGAAATGAGCATCCAATTACTTTCTGTATGTTGGACAAAAAAACTTGAACATTTCTGTAGATGAAATCCTTCCTGAAAAAGGATTTGGTGTGTCTTAAGTTAAGCAAGTTTGGTAATGAATAAAAGGATGAAAAAGCACACTTGTAGTTAATTTTAATAACTACGACTTGAGGTGCAGTAGAAAAACTGATTATTGTGTCTGCTTTGCATCATAGTTTTCAAAAGTTGTGAGGCTAATACTAGAAATAGAGAAGCCAATTCCATTTTTAAAGGCAAACATGCTGATCTCTTCTGCTTCCACTGATAGATCGCCTGGAAATCCGTGCAGCTCGGATTGTTTTGGACAATGATCATTATGCCATGGAGAAGCTGAAGAAGAGAGTTTTGGAGTACTTAGCTGTGCGACAGCTGAAAAACAACCTCAAAGGGCCCATTCTCTGTTTTGTGGGGCCCCCAGGAGTTGGTAAAACTAGTGTTGGAAGATCAATTGCAAAGACTTTGGGTCGAGAATTCCATAGAATTGCTTTGGGAGGAGTCTGTGATCAGTCTGACATTCGAGGCCACAGGTAACTACTTCTTCCTTTCTTAATTGCAATTTTTTCTCTGCAGAATGTATTGATTATTTTCATTGTTCAGCTGATACAGAGAAATCCTGCTTATTTGAAGCAATGGTAGGTATTTATTGAGTTTTCTTTGGTATTCAGTGGTGTTATTTGGAGAGAATTTTACTTTCTGGGCATGCATGTTTAGTGTTGAGATACAGCCTTTATTCTTTCCTTTGGCTGCTCTTTGGTGTCATAGGGGGAATGGAATTCCATCTTCAGTCATTTTAGCACTTTGAAGTAAAATTCATTAGAAAGTCTAGTGCAAAGTCTTTTGTTTAAGACAGAAAAAGGACCTTGGTATTCTTATCAGTTCCCTGTGTAAATTAATGAAAACTTCAAAAAAGTACTGTAATAAAAATTAATTTTGTGATGTCAGACTTCTGACTGTGTAAGCTAGTTGTATGTGTGAATTCATGAGAGTGGTGGAAGCTCATGGTCCCAGCTGGAAGGAATGCAGGAAATCTTGTGCTGAGCATCTGCATAAACTTGCAGGAATCTGGAATGTAATGTATTGCTTGGAACCTAGGGTGAGTATAGTACAATACTGGTCACTTCTTGGACCAGAATAGGAAAGAGGAAAAAGTGACAAAACGATGAATTTGTACTTGATGCCAATTCGAAAATTCAGAGTTGTTTCAGCCCCCTTGGTAGGATGAGCAACATGTCTATTCCTGTCAATTTCCTGTGGCAAATATGCAGGAGTGTTGTTTTCCTGAGTGTTTGACACTTCCTAGAGCTGGGCTGGCTGGCCTTGTGACCCATCTGCTTACACATTGGTGGAAAAAGAGCCAAACTGTCCTCCTCCTTCACTGTGTGTTACTCCTGTAATTCAGGAACTGTATTGTTAATCACTGTTTAGTAAGTAACAATTCTGATGTTCCAGATTATTTACTCGTCCTAACAACAACTTAAAATGTGGTTGAACAACACGTTGCTATTCGAACGGAAGCCACTAGAGGCTGTGGAATACTCAGCGTTAGGGACACGAGTAACTTCCAGGGCAGAGCAGGACTGAAGCCTTTGTGACTGGGGAACTGTCTTGAACTTGACATTACAAAAAAAAGACAAACTTTCTATCTTGTGCTTAGACCTAAGAAAGAATAGTTATGTGATGGAGCCTTTAAAAAACGTTTAACTTCAGGTGTTTGTGGCTTTCACACATTTTTGAAGGCATTATTAAATTATTAATGCATGTTAGAGGCTAACCCTTGTGAATTTCATATTAAAAATTTACTTGAAATTAGCTGATCGAAAGTATTTGATAGGAGAGTTTATTTTTCACCAGCAAAGGAAAATATAATCTGAAATTAGCAGGAATATTGTGGGGTTACTCTTCAGCAAACAAGTGTATAGTTTAAAAACAAACTTTAGAGCAGTTGGTACCAGGAATTAACCAACTGCTTTTTCAAGTTTTTTGTAGGTAAAATCAAAACCAACTGTTGCATACTGGTTTTGAAATTATGCTTAGTTTTCTTTTTTTGCTTCTCAGAATAAGATTTGATCAGATTAGAACTACAGCTTTTCTGTAGACCTCTGTAATGGCCTTTTGCATGAATAAATCCTTGAAGTTACTCCCAATCGAGTGAATCCATATTGTGCCTCTGGTGGCAGTCAGAGAGAGAGACTGGAGGTGGTCTAAAAGTGGAGGAGACATCCACTGTTGTGTTCTGAGTTTCACTGTTTGGTAGGCTGATTTTCTAATATTGCATGTTAGCAGACATTCTTTTTCCTCTAAAAGCTCCTTATTAGGTTTAAGGGCCTAAGGATTTCGGTAACATTGCAGAAGAATGATACTGTATGTACCTACTAAACATTTAAAAACACGTACTAAATGTACTAGGACATTAAAAAGGAACTGTGTTTCAGTTTGACTTGCAAGCAAGTAGTGCCTGAAATAGCATTCACTTGGGCTGCTTGTTCCTGTTGTAAGTGAAAAATGCAGACTGAGAGAGGGAGCAGACAAAACCAGATGCATTAGAGAGCAGCAGGGTGAGGCGTGTGTTTCGGTAACTGCTGCTCCACGTGATGTGTCAATAGGGCCATTGGAAACGCCCAGGTTTTGCCATTTCAGCGTCGATCATGTGCCTGCAGCTGGGGTTTGTGAATCCTTTTCTGATAGGGTGAAGAGGAGCAATTACTGTTCTGCGTTCCCAAAGTGAAATCATCATCATCTTGGTACAAAAACGGAACTGTTTTATCAGACATACTTCAGCTGCTGTTTGCATTTACCATTCATCTATGCCATATGTTAAATTTTTCAGGTTTACATTTGTAGTTTACTTGTATTAAAAAACAAACCAAAAAAAACAAACCACCCTGAAGGATGACTTAGAACTTTTTTGTACAAGAAGCTTGCTGCATTTAAAATCTCCTCAGTATTGATATTTTATATTATACAGGAACTGTATGAGCTTTTCCTCTTGAGTGTGTGTGTTTTTCTATTTTTGAAAAGGAAAGGTGGAATTGTGCCATTTATTTATAGTGGTGCTTGTGAGATAAGTGTGAAGCTCTTTCACACCTTCCTGTGAAGCTCATTCTTATATTACCATTGCTTTCCAGTTTCTAGAAGTTTGGACAGCTAACTTTGGGCTTAGGCCTTTGCTGAAGGCTTGCTCAGGTGCCCCTGTGTAAGGAGGGTACTCCTCACCAGTTCCCTGCACTGTGCCCTCACCAGTACAGCTGGCAGAAGGTCCCTGCACAGGCTTTGTTGCACTAGGAAAAAAACAAACCTCAGGCAGTTTCAGCCAGGAGAGGAACAGCTTTGTTATACAAGTACAAAGCACAGATATATTCATGAAACCCTTGAGTAGGCACAACCTCTGGCCTTGCAAACAAAATAAGCTGTGACCTTGTGCAGCCAAGTTCAGAAATAGCCTCTTTGGTGGCACTAACTTTGTTATTCCTTTCTACCTCTGCAGTTAAAAATGATTTAAGACTATTTGTCCTTAGATCAGTATGAAGAAAGTGAGTCATGTTTCTATCAATAACACTATCACTGCTCTAACAGTTCCAGTTCCTATACATTCCTAGTTTACACTGGGGGAACCAAGAAGGTTAGAGTTGCCATGTTTTTCTGCATTTTATAGATTATGTAGTTCCTGATGACATGCTGTACAACTCTAGTGTTTTAACTTTTCACTCATTTGATAAATAAAATTTATCAAATTATAGAAGTTTTGTGGCATGAGCTCTTAAGGGGTTTTTCTAAGTGTTGCGACAGAATTGAGATAACCAGGAAACTTGATCTGTACTTTCTGTTTTGAGTGAGAAGCAGTTGACTGCCCTTCTCGGTTTGACGCATGAAAAGAAACCGCATCAAAGTTGGGCAAAGCTACATTATATCTTCAAAAACACTCATGTGCAGTATTGTTTCTCCTCCTTTCAACCTTAGAAAAAATAATGAAATAAACAATAACATCACATTTGGTGGCTAGTGTTCACAAACAGCAGTATTGTTTCACAATTTACAAGGCAGAGGTTAATTTCCAGACAGATAAATGGCCATGTCTGCTTGCAATTTTAATATGTTTTTGTGGGTTTATATGTAAATACCTGCAGGGCCTGTCTTACCAAGGACTCTTGTTGAGATGAGTTCCAGGTACCCTTGTTGATCTTCAGTGTTTGTTTAATAGTATAATAGGTATTGGTCCACCTCTAATAAATGAAGATGTACCATAGATTCAGATTGTTACACCTGTTTACCTTCATTTAATTTATAAACCCAATCTGTTTCTTAAAACTAGATGGGACATGGATAGCTCAAAATTTTATGGAATTCAAAATGATCAGGTAGAACTCTGTGTGTATAAAAACACAAACATGCATTAAAAAAGTGTAATGTCCTTAAGCATGCACTTGAGAATAAGGAACCAAGCAAGAAAGAAGAATGTTTAATGTTTACCTAATTCTGTTATCCTATTACTGGCATAAACAGAATATTAGAAAAGGTCAGGCTGCATTGTCTCTTTTTAAGATTACTCTCTAGTGTAGTGAGTACCTTTTGTTAAAAACAACACAGACAAGAACAAAACCACCACCACCAAATAAAGCTCCAAACAAAAAAAAACCCTCAAAAATTCCCATACCATGGGGAAAAACCTAACCCCCCAAAGCTCCTAAGAAATGCCCAAATTGCTACAAGGATTAATTTGGGTGTACTGGTAAATGATTAATTTCTGTGAACTGCAGCTCTGCTCCAGTCTGGTAACTTTCTAATTGCATTTTATAGAATCTTTCCATCCTTTTGGCAAGGTGTCCATGTGCAGATGGAAGAGGAGGTGGTGTAATAGCTCCCCCATGCAGAGTCTTGATCTGTAATAAATGTTACACAGCACAAGCCTCAGTGAGAGGAATCCGCTCCTTTGCTGCAGAGTAGGCTCTACACAAAAGCAGGGAAGTGCTAAACCACTGCATGCTGCCTGCTTCAGTCTTTAGCAGCTGCCTATGAAGGTGGTAAGAGGCAAACTGAATTTCTCTTGCTTTGCAGGCTATTTAGAAGATTGTCAAAGCTTTTAATGTTGCTTAGATCTAGAATTAAATACAGTAACTGCAATTTGTTTCCTCAGTGGTTAAATGTTACATGGAACCAAGACAATTGCTGTGTGGTTTGGGTTCTGGTTTTGCTAGGGTTTTTTTTATGTATTTTAAGTTGTCTCTGGTATCTTTTGAAATTACTCCCATGGTATTTTTGGTTTCATCTTTGTAAATGTCATCCTGTTTATTTTGGACTGTAGTAAAACAGATCATATGGCAAAGCAGGCCTGTTCTGTTTATCTGCTTGGCGAGGGTCATGAGATAGATACTGTAATTCAGCATATAAAGTACCTCTTTCTTCTCGAGTGACCAGATTTTCATACTCCTGATTACAGTATTTGTAGTAGTTATGGCACAGGCAGAGGAGGCTGTGTTAAATGCAGGAAACAAAGGATATATGCATGCAAAATGTAGTTGCTCCATGTGTGTGTTGTGGCAAAAAGTTTTTACTGATTTTGCTGAATAAATTCAAACTCGTGATTTTTTGTTAAGTTGCACTGTTTAGCTTTCCATTTCATCTTGAAATGACATAGTAAATACAATTATTTTTGCTGAGTATTTGTCAAAGCATGCTGTATATTATGGGGACATCAACAGTTCAGCATAATTGGAATTTTACCCTGATTTATAACATGCTGTTTGAACTCTGTTGTGATGATAAAATCCCATTATTATAATTCTTAAAATACTAGTATAAGTGAGGTTCCCAAATCCACTTCTGCTTGTTTTTAGAATACAAGGATGCTTGTACTGGAACATGCAAGATGCTTGCAAGCCATAAATTTTGGCTGTACTTAGATGCATATCATTATCTCTCCAGACCAACTAGTGCCCCATTGAACTCAGATTTTCATCTGCTGCTACAATTGCTTGTATTAGTCCAGTTGTATATTCCATGTTTTTATCAGCTACTTCCAAAAGTGTTTGCAACCAAAGCAAGGACTGTTGCAACGCTGCCTGTTGTTTTATTTTCCTTTGAGTTTCATTCCCTTGGTGTCCGTGCCCCACCACACCACTCAGCACTGTGCCCTCTCTCCCAGGCGCACCTATGTGGGCAGCATGCCTGGCAGGATCATCAACGGGCTCAAGACTGTGGGTGTGAACAACCCCGTGTTCCTGCTCGATGAGGTTGATAAGCTGGCCAAGAGCTTGCAGGGGGATCCTGCAGCAGCCCTGCTGGAGGTAAGAGATGTTAAATGGCAAGTGTTGGTTCATTTGGATTGAAAAAAAGAATTAAAAGACTGGACTGAGAACACTGGACATAAGATAACCTGACAGTGTCGGCTTTGTTATTCAAATATCAGCTACTGAGTTCTGAGTCGTTCGATTTCTGTCAATTACTTGGGCACAGTGCAAATGCTGGTACAAAGTGTGCTCCATGAGGTACCATAAGTCTTACTGAGCTGTGCTTAAACTCTTGGATGGATTTTGTGGTGTTTTGTGTATTTAAATACTGTTCAAGCCTTAAAGTTACTTACTCTGGGGACTTCAAAACATTGAGTTCTAGTGACCAAATGTTAGCTAAGAAAGAACTGTAGAGCAGCCGGACAGTAGCTAGACTTTCTCAAGTTTTCTCTTCCTTTCTTGGAACAATTGTAATATATATTTGAAGCTTTTGATGGTACCAGCTTATGTTGCAGCTAAGCGTTTTATCCAGCCTGTAATATGGGCTAGCTGTGTGTTCTTTTAGGAGCATTTCTTTATAATTAACTTTCTAAACCTAAATTTTTCATTTAAGTCAAAGATCCCCACTCCTTGACTGATTATGGTGTGGTGGGTGTTAGCTTTCCATGAGAGTCAGTTTTTCCATGAGTGCATTTTTTCTTAAATTCTGGGACTTGGACTAAGATATAAAAGTATCTTGAAGAACGTGGGTTTTATCACAAAGGTTTTAGAGGTTTTAAAGTTGCCTTGCATAAAGACACAAGTAAAATCCAGGAGATCCAATTACTGACTTTGGTGAAGGAGATACTGTTGAAATACTTTGTAAATCCCATCCTGTGTTGAGATGTTACTAATTAGGGTTAGTTGTTAGGTTTTCAGGAGGGTAAAACTGGGGTGGTTATGAAGAAGATGAATCGAGATCTGTGCCTTGCAAGCTTCATTTATCGTCTAGCTGAAAGCAGTAACGAGTTGTCAGAACCTTCTTTGTGACTTCTGTTTTCTGGAGTATGACATGATATCCTAGTACAGTTCCTGAATTGCAGAGCAGATGTAGCACTAGCTGTTATAGTTTCAAAACCCAGTTGGAATTGCTTCCAAAGAAGCTGGGAGGCAGTTCATTAGCATCACTACAGTGGTTAACAAAAGGCACAATGGATATGCATATTCTGTTAACGATCCAAGCTAGGGTCTTTGTTCTAATATCTCCCCAGATCTGGGGGGAAGGGGGCAGCGTTTTCCTGGGACTTCTGCGCAAGGCAGGGAAGGCAGCGTCTCGGCGTGGGGGAGGGAGTCACGGGGGGCCTGGGCTTCTCTGCGCAGGTCAGGAGCTTTCACTTGCTCAGAACGGAGGAGAGGGAGCGGACGCAGGCGCCACCCCAGATCCGACATCGCCGGAGACGGGAACGGTGTCCTCTGATCTCTGGCTTTTCGCCAGTCACCCAGAGACACGGCAAGGCGTTTGTGAAAGAGGGGACTGGTCTGTCTCCTGCCTTGCATAGGCTGCTGCTGCTGCTGCTGCTGCTGTTTTCCTGTGTCATGGGGACCCACGAGGGCAGATTGTGGCTGCTTGCTGTCCGCGGAGAGAGAGAGGGAGAGCCGGCCGGGCACGAGGTCGCCGCCAGCTGTCCGTAAATAGAACTGCCACCCCTGGGAGTGGGAGCAGCCAGGAGGTGCAACAGCGCCACCTGCTGTCTGTAGATATAATTGCATCTTCCCCCCTTTTGGGCACAGCCGAAAGGACATTTAACCGGTTTTTTTTAATTACAATTGTTGTTGTTTGGTTCTTTTTGGATATATATATATATATAGGTATATGTGTATATCTGTGTATTGTGATTAAGAACTGTTATCCTTTCATATTCATATTTATATTTTTCCCTCATTTAAGTTTTTTTTCTAAATTTAAGGAGAGGGATTATTTTATTTCTTGGCCAACAAGATAGCTTAGTTTTCCCCTCGAACTAAGACACTAGCACATCTAATGGTTTTGGTATTGTGCACATTTAGAATTTCCTTACATGACTGTATTTCTACACTCTGCCTCTCTTTTATGTTCTCTCTGGCTGGAGGGACCATTCTATCCCTGTTCCAGCTGAAATGTTTCTGTCTTTGTTCCTTACCTGTTTCAGTCAAAAGTGGGTGGATTAGTGAAAAATGCTTGCCCACATTTTTGGAGCTAACCTGGCTCATTGTCACTGAAGTGAATTAGGGCTTAATCCCAGGAGCATCTCAGTTGTCAGACTTAAGGTGTGGTAACTTTGGTAGGTGGGGATGAAAGTGGTTCTGATAATATTTGCTTTCAGATTCATTCTAATAACTCTTTTGACTGACAGTGCTTAATGCAGTGATTTAAATATGAAAAATACTACTTAAGTGAAGGTGTCATGAGCTCATCTGGATGGTGTATGACACTGGAAATGAAATGGCAGTTGACATTCTACAAACGTCATTATTTTCTTCCTGCTAGACTGTAAAATTACTGTTTTGACAAGGCCAACTAGTTCTTTGAAAATCAGTGTATGAGCAGGCTATGGTTTGAGAGCTCTGTTTTGATCTTTGCATGTTAACATGAACTAGTCATAATTTAAATGTGCTAGAAAATGGCATGGATTCACTTCTTCAGCTTTTAAAAATGACAGCTACAGTCCTTTACATGTGTATCTCTCAAATGTGTAGTACACTTTTGTAGGGTGCATGAAAAGCCTCAAAATGCAAGGAAAACAAGCAGGAGAGTGTAACAAATATTCACATGCATTTTCCTTCTAGTTTTCTCTTGTGGGATTTTATGTACTCCTTGCTGTTAATGGTAATGAGCTCTGTGTCTGAATTTGCTGAGATTTCTTCTGTCATTTATCCTTTAGATGTTGCAACTAAGCTGTCCTAAATCTAGTCAATGCATGGATAAATGTACCTGAAAATCAGATTTTGTTAGCTAGCTGGCTGCTGTTTGCCAGCTGGTAACAATATAGTGATTTGGCATTTCTTGGAAAGAGTGTTCCAATCATGAATCTAGATCTGTACATTAATATTGTTAATTGTATTCAACCTTTCCTGTCTCTTGTAATTTACTTTTCATTCCCTGTCCTGCGGGAGAGAACAACTGTATTCTTCTTCTATGACGTCAAGTTCATGAGGGCAAATGAAATTTCTCTTTTAGTTAGTTGTGTTTTAATTTTGGATACTTCGTTGCTGTTTGAAATGTTTCTGTTTTCTATATTTTAAAACCACATTCTGGGTAATATTCAGCTCGGCTCCTGCCATAGATTTTTCCAGCTGAGGCTCATCAGGTTTGCTTCCAACTGTCTGCCTGGGCTGCAATCTTTATGTAGGCCGTTGCTAATTGACCATTAGTTGCATCTGGAGAAGTAATTGCTCTATTAACCACGTCTGGGCTGCTCCCCTGTGAGATCTGTATATCCCTCTACTGCTGTCTAAACATCCTGAAGCAGGTGCTTTACCTCTTCTAATGGAGAACTCATGTCTGGACATAATAGCTTAATTTTCATCTGCTTTTTGTGGTTTGCTGTTGGAAAGTCCATCTGGAACGAGCAAAGGTGGCTATTGTGCAGGAAAGCAAACAATAGTCAGGGTCACCTAACTGGTACATTTGTTTTCCACACTGCTGCTTGTTGTTTGGTAAGTGCCATCTTTAAGTCTAAAAGGCACATCCTTTTTTCCCTAATGTGTAGGTGTGTTCAGTTCTCGCTGTCTGCAGTGGGATATATGCAAGGAGAAAAGTGCCATAACCTTGTGAGCTTGGAAGCAAAGCTTGATGTTTTATAATTGCCGGATCTGTGTTTAGTTCTAATGCTTCTGCAGAGTTGTTGCTTAAGCAAGACAGAATGTCTTCCTAGTTCCAGTTACTGTTCATTAACAAGGGAATATTTTAGTCTAAATTTAGATGACCTCTGTTAAAAACAGAAGAAAACAGAAATGGATCCAAGTGCCTGATAGTGACTATTTGTATGCAGGGAAATTAGACCAGGAGCATAGCCAGGCAATTAAATGTTCATGGAACTTATTCTGGATTTTGTGGTAATAAAAAGCTGTTACAGAGACGCCTTTGTATGCATGTGAGCTGTGGCCATAAATTAGCCAAGAAGTTTTGTGCACTGAATGTTCTTTCTGTACTTAATATTTTTGTATTAGTTGGATGTCTTTGAAAACTTTTGAACTTTAACACAGATACCTAACTGAAGAACAGTTCTATTGCTTTGGAAAATCTGTTTCGAATGCATAGGCTTAGTACTGTTGTATGTCTTATTCTAGGAAATAATTACCATAACAAAGAAATATGAGTCCAGAGAAACTCTAGTCATTATAAAAAAATCTCAGATAATTCACATTTCTAGATATAATCCAAGTTGGTTTGGATTACATTCACCCTTATTGGTAGTATTGTTTGCATATGAATACAGCATCAGTATTTTGTGTATCTTTGTAAATAATATTGCAATCACCAGCTTGGCACTTAGTAGATTCATCAGGATTTCTAGTTGCAGACTGGAAGGAGAAAGAGAGAAACATGCTTGTAAATAAATGTGATAAAAAACATTGTTTTCCAACAGCTTTGGAAATAGCTGCAAATATTTCAGCCAATAGACTGGAATTCTGTGGAAATACTGCTATCAGTGTTAAAAAAATAAAAAGGTGTAAGTTGAATTAGGATTTGCTGTTTAAATCAGTTTTGAGAAATGTACAAGAGTAGACTTGGAGTGGGAGACTAATCTTTGTTGTAGATCTGGTTTCTTTGAAGACAGTGTGTAGATGCTGTGCTTGGATTCACTGTCTCCTGTTGTGTCTCTCTGTATTTTAGAGCTGGATTGTAAGGCCGGATTGGGGTAAGGGACATCTATAACTGGTTGAATTGTTATCAGTGTACTTGACCTGTCCTCACTTCAAGGCCTTTGCCTTCCCTGGTAAGGGAGGGGAGGAAGGGAATGACAGCAGCTGCTTGCTGAAGAGGGGAAGAACAGCTTCTGAAGGGCTTACAGCCCCTGGGCAGTGGCAGGCACCAAGTTCCAGCCTTAGTCTGAGAGTTTAGACATCTGGTTTGGTATGTTTTATGGTTGCACTACTAAGAGAAAATGTGTCACTTGTATTTTCTTACAGTTGCAATACATTTCCAAGTATTGCTCTTAAATCTGTACAAGACTTCAAAATGAAATCAGATTCTGTTCTGTTTTTTAAGAAACTCTACTGTGTTCCTGACATTCTGTAAAAACAGTATTTTTCTAGCTTGTTCTGATCATCATTTTGTTCTAAAGATTTTTTTTTCACTTTTCAAAGCCTGAACAAAATTTAAGAGCAATGAAAATTCAGACTTGTTTCTTTTATAACCATCTAAGCTCAAGCTCAGGTTTTTTTTCATTATCAACACCATTCTTATCTGTAATTCAAGTTGCATGCATTCATTTGGGTGCAGGCAGATAAATTATTTTGACAGTGCTGTGCTGTTTCTCAGGAGATGCATAGGTCCTATTATTTGTAACGTGAGAATTATTCATGTTGGTGTAGCATTGATGATTCATCACTTGGGAAGGAAAAGTGTGGCAGTATTTTGAGGGGTTGTGGAGTGAAGGTGGTTCAGAAGTGATACAGAAGCCAAGGGTACACTGCCATATACAGTGAACTTGGCATTCGTAGCACTGTTAAAAAAACACAAAACAAAATCTTAGTTCCCTTGTGATCCACATATATATCGAATATTTATCACCTAATGGGAGAAACCAGCTTATTCAAAACCAGCTTAAATATACACACATCTTGCACTAACACACATAAGTGGTACTAACAGCACTAGAAAGGAGCACAGTTATTTAAGCCATAGTTCTACTTGTTCAGTACATTTTTGAGGTTGGTTGGACTGTGTGTTGTTTTTCTGCTGTGCTTATTTAGTTTTGTCTTTAATTTTTTTGGGAAAAAATTAAAATACAAAGACTCTGTTAGGAAAGCCAGAGCTCACAAAGGGTCAAGACTTGTGTGAGGTGTCATGGGCAATAAGAACTTGTACTCCTCCACTAGTAAAAGGCTGGGCAAAGCTGAATGGGTAAGGCAAGTGATTTAGTGACAGCAGAAAAGGCTGGGATTATGTTCTTCCCCTTGCTATGCACAGGGAGGTCTCACAGATGGTGCGCTTAGGGTAAGAAGAGCTACCAGCAACAGATGAGGATTGGAGTCAGGGATTACTGGAGAGAATTCTGCTTATTCCATGGCACCACATGGGCTGCTTTTCCAAGGTTGCTGAGAGTCCTTGGTGGCCACTCTACCATCTGTGCAAGGTCATGGACAGTTTCTGGGAGGTGCTGGATGGCTGCAGAAATGCTTCAGCCATCTTTAGGGAAGGACAGAAAGTACTAATGGAGAAAGGACTTCTTTTTATTTTGTATGTGGTGTGAAATGTAGTCACAGACTCACCCAAGCAAGGCCAGGCTCTAGTGATATTCATAACATACATTATGAACCTAAGGTCAGATTTGACAGATTTAAACAGAATGTTATAAAAATGCACATTTTTACTTACTTCTAATTGAGCAATTGCATCATTTTTTTGTTCACTCTTGTCAAGGTCTTGGATCCAGAACAAAATCACAGTTTCACAGATCACTACTTAAATGTGGCCTTTGATCTGTCCCAAGTGCTTTTCATAGCTACAGCCAACACTACAGCTACAATCCCACCTGCTCTGCTGGACAGAATGGAAGTTATCCAAGTTCCAGGTAACACTGCAGTGTTTTCATTAAAGTGGCTGTTGCCAATCCTTAAACAAGTTTGGGGTGTTTTTCCTGAAATGAAGGGCAGTTCCTCAAGGAAAGCCTGCCAGGGTTCTGGAGTGCATGCATGGCCAGAGGCATTAAAAGAGACTAAGCAGGACGGCTCTGTCCTGAAAATGACACTTGGCATTGCACTGAGGAAGATCCAGTTCCAGGTCTGTGGTGATACATTGATACATTTGTAATGATATTTTCCAGGGAAGAAAGGGGTCTTTGAAATACTAAAATGTTGTTCCTGTTCACATGATGTCATGAATAACCACAGAAGGTGATACCAACAGCCTTTTAAGTGATAGCTGGGGGTGGCTTTTTGGTAAATTCAGGCAGGTAGAATTATAAAAGGTAAGAAATGTGAGCAAAAAGCAAAAAGATTAATAAATATGTGCTTTTTCTTTGAAGGATACACACAAGAAGAAAAAATTGAAATTGCACATAGACACTTGATTCCTAAACAGCTTGAGCAACATGGCCTGACTCCACAGCAAATACAGATTCCCCAAGTAACCACTTTGGACATAATTACCAGGTAAATCTGCCCATTGCTTTCAGTTTAAATAACTTTTTGTAACTAGTAAATGAATTTATAGAGTGATAACACAAAACATGTCTTAAGATCTATTGCCCTTAGTAGCTTCAGAAGTTCACCAGTTGGTAAATTCTGGAGTTGCTCTTTCCTTAGCTCTGTCTCACTCTGCTGTATCAAGTGAATCATTGTTCCTTCTGCAGAAAATTCCCTGCTCTTGCTGTCTGAGTGTGGCCATGATTAGTTGTGTTGACACAAGGCCTTGTGGATAAACAGGAGCACTTTAGGCCTGTGTTGCTGCACTGTGTGGAGCTGTGGCCTTGGCAGCAGACAACATTTATTTTAAAGAACAAAGTCATATTTCTATCATTTTTGTTAAAAATGGGAATTACCTTTTTCTGATGGACCACATTTGCTTAAAATTTGGAATTAGATTTCCAAAAATGTGGGGGTTTAAAATAGCTTGTATTAATTAGAACTATTTTTTTAATGTTGGACATGAGAGCAAATATATTGATCAGAACATCTTTTGAACTTGAAACTCTCATTTCCAAGTTTGTGAATTGAGGTATTTTATGACCAGTAACAGCATTTTGGCTGCTTTGTTTAATGTTATTGTCTGGTGCTTCTTTTTAATTCATAGACTAAAAGAAAGAGTCATTTTACAGTCAGTTCCTCAACTTTCAGTGAACTACATATGTTAAATTTTAAAATAGTTCTCCCTTTTAATTTTTATGCATCTAAGAAGAGCTCAGTGCTATTGGAGCATTGTTTAGCATTTCATGAAGGTTTAACACAGGTGTTAGTCATGGTTCTTCCCACTCAGTAGTTTGTCTTTCTCCACAATTTTATCAGCAACCACAGTTATTTGGATAGAAACAAATGACTTTCTGTTTTGGTGTTTATTGCAGTCCAAGGTTTCTCTGCCTTCCATGTCTCATTTTCCTGGGCTGTGTTTGTAAGCAGAAAGTGTGTTTGCCTTCCCAAGCACTGTGCGTGCCCAGGCGTGGCCCGCAGTAAGGCGTTGTGTTGCTCCAGGTACACGAGGGAGGCCGGAGTGCGGGCTCTGGATCGCAAGCTGGGCGCCATTTGCAGAGCGGTGGCAGTGAAAGTGGCTGAAGGGCAGCACAAAGAAACAAAGCCAGACCGTGCTGAAGTGGGGGAAGGAGAAGGTGTGTATCTTTTGCATGGCTTATTAAAGGAGAAACTTCCAACACAGTTACTAGGAAGCTAATTTAGCAACTTCATGTTTTTTAAGGGCTGTTTACAAAAGCTTTGCAGATAGTGTGACGTTATTATTATGCATGGTCCGAGTAGTACTTGGGACATAATTTCAGCCTGCCAAGTTGGTAATTGAGAAGTATAATGGATCTGTTTCATATCTTAGGGATGCAATTATGATTTGTGTATATTTTGGCTTTTTTATGCAAATCTCTCACTTATTTTCTTTAATAAAAAACTTAGCCTGGCCTTAGTTATTGTATTTAAAGAGGTTCTTTAGCTGTGCTGTGCATGTTCTACTGGCTCAGAACTCAATGCCATTATTTTATACACTGAAATAATTGTCTGCTTGAAAAGCTTTGAAATTAGAAAGGTCTGGAGGCTCTTTTATGTGCCTTTTAAGAATAGACTTACTTAAAGTCTCTTGGAGCTTTGGTAACTTCTGAACCTCAGTAACCTGTTCTTGTTTCCTCTGTATACAGACAGTAGTGTTTTACCATTCCCTGTCACCCAACAGAGTGAATGCAAACCAAACACAAAATTCTCAAAGAGCAGAAATACCCAGGTGACTGCTTCACCAGTAAAGGCAGACCTCTTTCTAGTCTTGAAGTATAAGGGGGAAGGAGGATGCCAGGCCCATAATCAGTTCATGTACAACATGCAGCTGGTGGCTGCTCTCTTTTTCATACCCACACGAGCGTTCTCTTTAATAAAAATCAACATCCAAACTGTGTCTGGGGAAAGATACCATGGACAGTGGAGATGGTGGTGCTTTTGTTCCAGGCAGTTGCTGGTGGAGGATGTCATTATACCCAGCAGTTTTCTGCTGAAGCTTCAGAGTGCTCATTGCAGCACTGCTGGGTGTCTGTGGGAGCCCTCAGGATAAGGTAGGTGTGAAACATGAAAGGACAAAATCCAAACCTGAAGCTGGACTTCCAAAACGTGGATAGCCCTTAGTCTAATCAAATCTAGCAAGCTGGGTGTTGGGTGTTTCATTTGTTTGCTTTTTAAAGACTGAAATGAGTCCAGGTGACACTTCCAGACAAGAAATTCTGCCAGTCTGTCAGAGACCAACAACTGTGTGTCAGGAACCTTGAAAGCCAAAACTGCAGAATGCCTGGTTACTTTTGCCCCAGGATATTCAAAAACTTAAAATACTAAACAGGGCCCTCCTGGTGTGATGTGAAATACTTCCCAATTCAGTTGATATGGAAAAAACCTCTCAGTTCTAACATCTGTACAGTGGGAATGGCTCAGGTCTGGATGAAAGGAGGACAAATAAGGAGATTCATTATCTGTTCTTTCAAACAAGGCAGTGTACATGTGTCTGAATATGCCCACCCCTTTCAGAGAGTAAAGCCCATGGGAGGTAATATAATCAATATTTGTACAAGCAGTGGTATTAATTAGAGGGTTCTTGAAGGAGAGTTTTACCCACAGTAAAAACTTAATTTGTCTCTGAAAATCTGTTTCTTGACAGTCTTTTGGCTTTACCTTGGCTTTTTTCCCGAGCTCCGTATTTCCCTTCCAAAAATTGAATCTTTTTACCTTGTTGAGTTTTTTAAGATCATCACCATGTCTGTGGAAGCTCTGATATCAGAAGATTGAATTTGGCCATGTTTGCTTAAGCAGATTCAGCTCAGTTTTCACTGAATATTTGGCTTAGGGTTAGGGTTAGGTCATTGGCTTAATGACAGTGAACTCTCCCAGTAGCAGTGGCTGTGAATGATCCTGCAGTTTAAATCATCCCACCTATATTAAAAGGAAAAGCTTTTAAGACATTATTAATGCTTTCCATTTATATTATGTGCACCTTCTCTCCTCTGTGATGTATTTTTCTGAAGACAAACACTGAGTTTGTTGATGCTTCTGCGGTAGCTGGACTGGCTCTTGAACGCAGAGGCTGAGGCTTTGGGCTGTGGTGGCTGGGCTCACAAACACCAGGCAATAGCAGGGGCCTTGGCTACTGGCACTTTTTTGATAGCAATTTTGACAAGTCATAGTTTTAAGGTATTTCTTTGCATTGAAGGGCAGCTGTGTCTAAAATGTGCTTCCAAGGTCTGATGCAATTGCTGAATAAAAAGAAATGTCATTCTGCTCTTCAAGCCTTCTGGTAAAATAAATGAAAGATATGTTCAGAGTACAGCTCATGGCACTATGAGAAGGAGCACTTTATTATTAAGGCAAATAACAAAAAGGAACTGTGTTAGATCTCTCAACCTAGCAAGAGTGGTATTTACCATGTTAAAATTAGCACTATACTTGCAACTTAGGTGTTTACACTGTTAAAATTATACACTGTTAAAATTAGTACTGGACTTGCAACTTACCAAAGCTAAATGAAAATAGCAAGCTAAGTGCTTCAAAAGAGGGCAGAATGCTGGTGCTTTTGGTTGGAGTTTGGAGTTAGCCCAGAAGAAGTGAGCTGTGAACAGCTGCCTTTGTACTTTGGAGTGGAAACTGTCAATAAGAAAAAGCTGCACTGATACAAGGGAGTCTGAGGGACAGGTGGCTCTAGGGTTCAACCATGGTATTGTGAAGACTTGTATAGAATGGTGCAGTCTGCAGAGTCTGTTTTATTTTGTACTTGGACCCTGCTGTATTTTTAGCAGACTGTGTCACTTGCTGGGAGTATGTGACAGTAGGGCCCTTTTGAAAAATATTTATGATTAGTTTTCATTCTGTCTGTTGGAAACAACCAAGTATTCAAAACAAAGCTTGGAAATATCTCCAGATACTTGCAAGTAAATGCAAATAATGGGATTTGTAGCCTAAATTTATTTCTTTGGCATTTTTTTGTCCTGTTGATTAGTGGACATTTATGCAGTTGTGCATCATGATGATGAATTTTTATTTCATATAATGAATGACTCTAGAAGAATAGTTAATCAGGTTGTCTCTTAATAGTTTCATTTAGAGCTATTTCTTGAATTTTTGCTTTACGCATCTGTCCGTTACTGATGTGGGATTGAGATTCTACACTTAGTGCATTGATATGCCTTGAGCTGTGACTGGGAGAGGGCAAGCTGCAGGCTTGCCTTGCCTGCCAAAGCAGAATTTGTATCTGATTTGTAGCATATCTAGATAGTAACATGGTGCCTTTGTGTTTATTCACCTCACTGCCTTGTGGCTTGTGGGTTGGAGTAAAATGTAAAAGGCCTTAGGTAGTAGAATCACAACATTTCCTTCATCATACTGATTAAGTCAGATTATTAACTCCAAGTGGAGCCTCTGTTTTGAAGGCTGTGTAAGGGTCAGGCTTTTGACACTGTTTGCTGGTGGGCTCTGAAAACGGAGGGTACCTGCCATAGCAGACCTGATACCCTGTCAAGCTGTGTTTAGCACCTCCCAAAACTGCACGACTGTAGCACACTGGCAGCTTTGTCTTTGCCTTCCTGCCCCTTTGCCTTCCGAGCTTTGTGAACAAGTTGGCAAGTGGAGCAGGGTTGGTTTGCATCAGTTGCTGGGTTTGTACTGTGAACTTCAGCGAGGCAAATGGAGTCATTTTTCAGCCTCTCCAGGGAGTCATCCTTGTGTACAGTAATGCCATCTGATATTTCACTGAAACACTATCTAAGATTTATGAGACACTCCTCGAGTTTTTTGACGGTAGAAGAAATTCTAGGAGTCACAAAAATATGTGAAACTCTCCTTCCTATTTTAGTGCAACTGCCTTGAGAATACAATGCAGCAACTGTGCACTAAGGCATGATACAACAGTGTGTCCTAGTTAGCAGGTGGGACCGGTTATCACTGTGTGGGGGGTGATCAAAGCTATGTATTCTACCCCCTCTATTCATTTCCCAAGA
>JAWWEW010000020.1:7109200-7143935 GCA_035583185.1 Anabacerthia variegaticeps
AATTGTAACTCTGACTTATAAACTCTCTTGTGGTGGGTCCATTTCTCCTGCTGGTTTACCTTTAAAACCAGCACACAGTGGAAACTCAGAGTGAAAAATTATTTGTCTAATTCAGACCTGAAAGGAGATTTAGGACAGGTAATATTTAATAAGTAAAAGTGATTAAATGAGGATTCTATTTATGTTGAAACTAAGACTTTGAAAATACTTAAATATTTCCATAACCCAGTAATACAGTGCAGTTTGTTCTACTCACTGTTTATGAAACAATGCAAGATTGGCTCATGGTCAGTGTGAACTGACACATCAGTCTTTACTTTCCCTCTCTCATAATGGGCATAATGCATTTAATCACAAAACATTATTGTGCATTTTGAGGGGGGTTTGCTTGTTTTTAGTATATGTGAGGGTCCTAGTACAGCTGGGCTAACACCACTGCTCTTGCAAAAGGTGACCTGTTCTATGTTCTCAGGCCTGTGAGCAGCACAGGAGCTCCTGCAGCACTGAGAAGTCCGTGTATGAAATGTGGTGAACATCAGTCCCAGGGTACTGCAGGCTGAGCTCAGCCCTGCTGGCATTACCAAGCTCAGCAGCTCTGCAGGCTGCAGTCTAGGGCTCTTTCTAAAAATTGCTTGGAATCACTTTTCTGTTGTAGGTCAAACAGGCATAAATGTTATGAGAATCTGGGTTTAGAGGCAAACATATTTTTTCCATGTTAATTTATCTAAACATTCCTGCATGAATGCCCCAAATTAAAGTGCTTCCAGTACATGTTGTTAATGGAGATCACAGTTGGTGAAAAGAGACCATCCTGTGAGGAAAAATACACATAGCATTAAATTTAGGCACATCAGTAAGTTTTAATAGGATTGGGGTCCCAGGAAGGTGTTTTCTTCCTAAAAAAAAATCTTGTGGAATTAATGCTTCCCAAAATTATGGTGAATCAGATTTAGGTTGGACAGTGGAATGTTGCCTTTGGATGCAGTCTCACGTTATGCCTGGCTTTGAATGTGGACCACTGTGAGCAAGAGCAATCCCAGCTTTCCTTCCTAATGCAGCCTGGGGGAGTTTGTTAGTTTGGAGGGGTAAGAAATCCTGGGTCTGTCTGGTGTGTGCTGAAGCACCTGCTGGTAAGTCAGATGAGAAAGAAAGGACATGTTATTATCCTTTAATTGCCCACAAGCTTGAAACCTTTTCTGTCATTCTGATGGTCTGTCTTATTCCTTTTCATAGCAAGTCAGAATGTTCTATGTTAAAAGCTGCTTTAAAATGTTAGGCTGTTTTTATATTTTTCTACCTTGGTCAGTAAGTATGGCAAGAGATCTTTGGGTTTGAGTCTTACATGTTGCTAGTGCTTCATTTACATATGTTTTATGAGGAGATGAGAAATTGCTACATGTGGAGGAAGTTTTAGGCTCTTGTATTCTCTAATTTCAATTACATCTGTAGATGAAAGTGGCAGATTTAAACTTTTAAGTCTTTATGCCATGGCATTCCTAATAGTACATTGTCAGTATGTTTTCTTAGAAGTCCATTTTCTTACAAATCCAGTATTTACTTGTGCAATTTCATGTTATTTTGGGAACTTGCAAAGGCAGGTTCCTGAGGGATGTGGTTGTGATCTTTGAGTAGCTGACTTTTTAGCTTATTTTTCCAATTTACGTCAAAAGGCAAGATGATTAAGCTGGTTCTGTTTCTGGAAACTTGAATTTAACTGTCTTGTTTTAGATAAATGTGCCATTTAACTTGTACTAGGATTTATGGCTGTTCGTAGGTGGGGAACATGCATTTGTCATTGTTAATGGAAATCTTAATTGCTTATGTCTTTATAGATTCTTCATAATCAGCACTTGTTTAAAGATGATAAAGCAAGATATTTTTTCCTTCAAAGAAAAAGTTAGTGTTTGTAATTATATTTTGGGACAACATCACTGTATGCTTCTATAGAAAAGTAGATAATGTCAGAATTTAGATTAATATTTTTAGAAGAAGTCTGGAGTTTGTTATTGTTTCAGATTATAAAATGGGATCTACTAATTAGATTAGATAAACTCAAAGAGTTTCTGATTCTTTTATAGGGCAAGTGGCCTCAGATTCCTTACTGGTTTGTTTATGAGAAGTCTCTGTCTTCAGCTACATATGTAGAGCTGGGTGAAATAAGAGTAATTGTGCTTGTTAGGCAGTAAAATCTTGGTATAGAACAAAAGCAGCTGTTTTTAAACTCAATTTTGTTTTGAATTACGAATTGCATATCAAATTACTCAGGTTTTGAAGACCTGTAGTGTTGCAGTTGCAAGAATAGCATGCGTTTCCTAGACTTGTTAGTATTTACATCTTTAACTTTATTATGTACAAAAATAGTAGTTTTAAAAAAAACTAGAGACTTTCTGTAACAACAGAAGGGCCATCTGACTAAGGCAGGGTTTACAGTACAGCAGTGGGATTTATGCAGGGAGCAACAGGTTGGACGATGGAAAGATTAGTGGCTGTTGGATAATAACTAATGGGAAACAGTTTATCCGTTTGAAGAAGGAAGAATCCAGAATTTCTTTTCTGACTGAAATTGAAGAGAATTCAAAGAAGGGAAAGAGCCCCCATTTGGGAAACTTCCCAAAATATGGTGCAGGAGTCTTGAAGCTCGGTGTGCATTCCTGTGTAATGCAGAGTGTGCTTTACATGTGTATTAGGCCTGTGTGTTTGGGGTGGGGGGAAATCTCTTCACTCTCTTATGTGCAGGATGCTTTTCTCATTGGCAGGGAGGCACTACTGTGGAACTGCCATAGAACCTTAGAAACATCTGGACTATCCAAGTAGTTGTCATCTCTCTGATGCATGTTTCACTAAAACATTGCTTGGGGCTCTTGAGAAAATGGTAATGAGGCTTTAGCATCTGGATCAGATTCTGTGGGGCAATGACTCTGTACCCAGTCACTTCAGTAAATGCACAGTGTGGGCTCCTGCAAATGGTGTTTAAGTTCATGAGCTCAGTCATGCAAACACCCAGCTGTGTACTCCGGGTTTGAGACCAGGCTGGTTTGAGACTTGGATATTTCCATGGTTCCCACTGCAGTTCACTTTTGTATAGAAAACACATTTGTAGGGAAAACAGAAATTTTAAGGCGGTTCTGCTAAGAAAACAAGTGTATAGGTAAGAAATACAATCATGCTATAAATGACAGAAGGGAAGAGCCCACTTCTGAAGCCATAACTATTGCTTTAATTCTTTGGTCCCTTCTAAATGAGTATCTTTCATTCAAAAGTGTCTGGCTACATGTTTATAAAAGCCCTTCCTGAGGAGTATACACTCACTCAGTGTGAAGTGTAATGTCAGAATATGTGCTGTATAGGCTGTGATAAAGGTGGGCAGTGACTCCATGGGACAGCCTGGAAGGAGGTGGGTGGCACAGCAGGGCTGGCTGAGTTACAGGCTCCTAGTGGAGCTGGTTCCCATGTGGCCTACATGTGGCAGGTTCTTCTGTTGAGGGTGTGTGTATGTGAGGAGTGGGGTGTGCAGGGAGGAAGGAGAGTCCCAGAGCAGTGAGTTAAGCTGTCCTTGTTGGACACTGGAAGGAAATGTCATGCATCAGGCTGCTGGTAAGTAATGGCAAAGCAGGGTACGTAAATCTGGACAGAATGCTCCTGCTTTGTGTGACAAACTTGTAAGTGGCAGGAGTGCCGTGTTTGAGTCCTTGCTGCAAGAGAGCACAGCTGTAAATGTATGCAAAATAACAGTAGTTACAGTGGTTACTGAACTTTGAGCATTCCCATGGTCTGTATTACACTGCACTGTACATGATTGGCTCCTACAGGGATAAATTGTTCCCTGGGAGGGGGGGGCAGGCCCTGGCACAGGGTGCCCAGAGAAGCTGTGGCTGCTCCATCCCTGGAAGTGTCCAGGGCCAGGTTGGACAGGGCTTGGAGCAGCCTGGGCTAGTGGGAGGTGTCCCTGCCCGTGGCAGGGGATTGGAATGAGATGATCTTTAATGTGCCTTGCAGCCCAAACAATTCTGTTGTTCTATGAAATACTGTTTCTATGCAGAAATCTGATGAATTTAATGTGTTTTGCTATTTGAATTACTTGCAAATGTATTTAAGCAGATGAGTAGAATCTCTGTCAGTGCTCTGGATTTAATATTTTCTTTGATGAACAGTTAGAACATATTTAAGCTTAATAATTAAATTTGATGCCATATTATCTTTAACTTAACAAGATTTTTGTGAAAGATGGTTTAAGCACATTTTCATGAATTTTCTGAGCATTTCTTTGAATATTTTATTTTTCTCTGTCATGATTTTTTAAAATCCTTCTGTCTAGAAAGACTGCTACAAATCCTAAATTAGATATCCTTCTCTTAGATTGCAAAGAGCATATCACAGAAGATGCAAAACCAGAATCCATCAGTGACACAGCTGACCTGGCTCTGCCACCTGAAATGCCGATTTTAATTGATTTCCACGCTTTGAAAGATATCCTGGGGCCACCCATGTATGAAATGGAGGTAACGTCCTCATTTGTTTCTGCTTGACTGTTGTTTCTGGCTGGTTTGACTAGTTGTGTATTTTATTGCTATTGACTGAGTTTATACAATATTAACACCTTAAAAATGTGTTAGTAACAGAATTGTTTTCCCTTGTGTTCCAGCAAGTGTGTTTCCACCTAAAGAAGTTTTTGTTTTAATTCAGGGTGCATAACCAACTTAATGCCATGACTTTTTGTTAGCAAAGATGGCTGGAGCTGTGCTTAAGAACGTGGTGGTGTTTTTTCAGTTCATAACAACTTTGCTTTTGTTTGGGGGATGTTTGGTCGTCTTGGGAAAGAAGCCAAAAGTAGAACCCAGGAATCCTATCTCTGCAGCAGCTGAGATGGACCGTCCCACATACCTCCTTAAAGCCAGTCAGCATTTTTAGGTATTAAAGCCACTTCAGTTTGCACCAGAAGTTCTCAGACATTCTTTAGGTTAATGTGACTCTCAGCTATTAAAATGTTTTATGATCACTCAGGCACCTCCAGCTCTGTTCCTCAGCAGGCATATTTCAGGATTTTTTCTTTGCCCCAGCTGTGTATTGCTTCATTTTGTGGAAATGCTGTCAATTAAAGCAGTTTGTTAGTTTGGGATTCTCTTTTCACCATTTCCAGTGCAGTTATTCTCTGCCTTAGCTCAGGCCCAGGTGAGGAGACCGAGTGTCAGTGCTGTTAAGAGCACTGTGACAGGAGCCTGGAGGCTGATGAAACACTGAATTTTATCCTGGAGAAAAGGTCAGTCAAGCAGTAAGGATCGTTAAACCTTGTGACCTCTGTACCAGAGTTTGGGGGTTTTTTTAACATTTCCATAGTTAGAAGGAAAATGTAGTGCATAAATAGAATTAGAGATGAATCCACACAGCTCAATTCCCTGAGCAGCTCAGGATTCATTTTCATGTGCTACTTGCTGTATTTATTAATAAGTATTTTTCAGTACACACTTTGATAGCCACATAACTCCTGTTTTAAGGAATTTTCCCAACTAACCTGTTATTCCTTTGAATATTCTCAAGTCCCCCCAAGATCCTTTCAAACCAAGAGCATAGCTCCTGTCGCTGGCAGGCCTTTCAGACTGGCTGCTGGTGGTTTTTCTGGTTTGGAGTCTGCAGAGTGTTGTTTCCTCTCCATATCTGGCCTTAAAGCTTCCCCTTTGACCTGCATTCTGCCATTTCCCAGTAGCTGAAACAAAGCCACTGTGTCAGCCCCTGGCTGAGGCTGAGCAAATAGAGCTGCAAACATGACACGAGTGAATTGATCTGGTGTCCTTCAGGGAATACCTGCACACAAGTGATTCATCTTTCACCTTCTCACTGCATTGCTTGTCTCTTTGCTGCCCTGGTCTCCCAGCAGAAAGACGTGACAGAATATTCAGCTCATACTTGTAGGATTAATTCATTTAGCACAAATAAATAATCTTATGTTTCACCCTATAGAACAAATATTGGGATAAATCACATAGTGAGGCTTTGAAAGAATAATCTTGACAGCTTAAAGTGTAAAAGATTTAATGAAATGTTTCAGCACAGCATGCTTTTGGGGGAAAGGATTTATAACATGTCTAGGGTGTTTATAATGAACGATTTATAATTTTGGCTTGGATATTAGCTTTTTTTTTCCCTTTTGCTCAGGTAACAAAACAGCCCTGACACCACAGGAAGGCCCATCAGGATTAGTTTATATCCTCATAATGTGAGTGAAGTTGAAGGGACAGAAGCTGTAGGGCAGAGAAATTACCTGTTCTAGGAAAAGAAAGTGCAGATGCCATAAAATAATGGCTCTGTTCCCTGGGACACGTGCGATTCTAATGAAGGAACGAATTAAGTTATCTTTTAGAAGCAAAACCCAGACAAAGGACAGGTTTAGATAGGCATTTTTATTGAAGAACTATCAGTCTTGTGGTGATATTTCTGGGAAATCCTCCTCCCTCAAAGGGAAGCTGCTATTCATGTGCTTTGCCAGCAGTGATTTGCCAGGGAATGAATCAGAAGAGAGCTTTGTACAGTCAGGTTGGGAGAACCTGTGGAAGGATGACAAAGATGCTCAAGGCCAGCAAGTAACTGAACTGGTTTTTACTGTGCCATTGTGGATCTGTGATTTAAGAGCTTTCTGTCCCTTCCTTACAAAGTAACTCCAAAACTGCAGACAATGCCTCTTGTCCTTTACCTTGGAATGACCTTAAATGTTGTGAGATAAATGACTGTGTTAAATGTTAAGGGTTTAATTCTGCAGTGTCCAGGCAGCTGAAATGTATCTGACAATGTGTTTAGATGCCAGCTGAATCACAGCTGGGTTGGTCTCATCTACAAAAATTTTCAAAACCCAAGACTTGGAGTCAGTAACATCATCTGATAGACATGGCCAGCCATCAGCTGATTCTAGTGGCCATTTTTAATTGAAGTTGTTTAACAAGGGTGAGAAAAAATTTCTTCTAATTTAAATTCATTTGACTTTTCATGAGAAGAAATTACTCAGCGGTTCCAGGCACGATTGAGTCTTGTGGAGCTCACTGTAACACTTTATAGGTGTTTAAAGTAGTATGACATACTTTCATCTCAGTGTTGTGTGGTTGTGGAGAGAGTTGTGTATCTCTGTGTGTGTCCTTAGGGATTTTCGGGGATCTTTTCTGCAGACAGATACCAAAAATGCCAGGGCGTTTTCCCTAAGTTTGCCTGTCAAGAGGCCTCAGGTGAGAAGGTCACAGAGAGGTAGTGCAGGCTCTGGTAGGACAGCAGGAGAGGTGGCTTGGCCTCTGAGGCTGCCAGCTGAAAGGTGATCAACACCTACTACACATCTAGTCTCTCTTACCAGATCTCAAATTACTGGAGGATGGAGGAGGAGGTTCCTGTCTAGTCTGAGGGTAGAGAAGGAGTTAGTGCTGAGATCAGAGATGTGTCTTCAGAACCATTTGGTTTTTGAACTGTTGTCACATTTGCTGTTTTCTGCCCCTGAACTCTCAAACAGTGGAGTAGGTCTGTAAACTGTTTTGAACTGATGCGGAGGCCAGTCCAAAAAGTCTGAAACAAAAACCCCAAACCAACAAACCTTGTTCATGGCTACTTTGGGGCAGGAGAGGGTTTGGACAGCTGATTTTTTTCATTACATCTGAAGTGTCTGAAACCACAGTGGGTTGCCAAAATACAGGATTGTCTCAAAGGAGAATGCTCCAGTGTTGTTGGATTTCAGCGTGACCAGGAGGAACTGACTTTGTTAACCTGAGTTACTAAAAGTTACTGAGATAATCAGAGTAAATAGCTCTAACTAATAAAATTCAGGGAATGAATATAGAAACCAGTGTTAGCAAAAATGAAAATGCTCGATGAAGTATTTTGATACCATAAAAGTGAAACACTATTATGTACAATTTTCTTAAATGCTAGAAAAAGAAACAGCCATTTTAGCTAGATTATGCTAGTAAAAGCAAATGTCATGATGTTGTTCCAAATGGCACAGATAACGAGGAGCCACAGGAGAAGGGCTGTGTGGCTTCCTTTGCTTTAGCGTGGTACAAGTGTAGCTCCTGATTTCCCTGGCTGTCAGCTGGATTCAGGGGTGGCTCGGTGGCCTCTGCTCCTTGGCTCTCCTGTCCCTCCTGTGGGGCACAGCTTGCTTAACTGCTTGTAATTCCTAATGGCACCCTGGCACATTTGCCATCCTCTTTCCTGCTGCCTGCCAGCACATTCACGTTCCCATTATTCTAAATTGTTCCTAAATGTTTGCAGCAAACAACAGCAGTGTGTTTGTTGGCTGACCTCAGTCTGGGCAGTGCAACCACCTTTAAAAAGGCTTTTCGGTAGCACTGGGGAGCAAAACTGGCTTTGTCATGTGAGTAACAGCCAGGGCAAATACACCTCTAGCAGATGGATTAAGTCACATAAACATTCAGTCAGGATTGACTAAATACTTGAAGTCCTTTGAAGAGAAAGATTCTTACTGTGCTTTTGGGGGCGGGGAAGGTTTCAAGAGTGATACACCCAGATGTTTGCCATTGCCTTAAGCAAGGCTCCCACATTCAGCGCCTGTTCTGTAATTAGTGCTTACACATATCCACAATTCCTGCTGCATTAAATGATAAAATAAAAAAATAAGAGATCACACTTGGCTTAACTTTTCTGTTTCACTGGGCACAGCTGTTTAGAGGGCAACTATGAGATTGTTTTTGCAATAGGTTTTTTACGACTGCTTCCTAACCAGTTTGGTGTGTTTTCCTGCAGGTGTCTGAGCGCCTGAGCCAGCCAGGAGTAGCCATAGGCTTGGCCTGGACTCCCCTCGGCGGCGAGATCATGTTTGTGGAAGCAAGCCGCATGGACGGGGAGGGCCAGCTCACCCTCACAGGCCAGCTGGGTGATGTCATGAAGGAGTCGGCTCACCTGGCCATCAGCTGGCTCCGCAGCAACGCCAAGAGATACCAGCTCACCAACGGTGCGTGGGCACTGCCACGGCCTGGCCAGCAACGCGGGGGTGGCACTGCATGCGAGTTCAGTGTCCTGAGCCTTGGTGGGCTTGGTCGTGCAGCAGATTGGGGCATTGCTGAGGAACGGGGAGTTCCTCGTGCTCGCTGTGGAAATGTATTAAGCCACAAGAGAGTTTTCAGCCATCAGTGCTGCAGCGAGGATGGAATCAGCTCTAGAGTGCCTTTGTGTAGATCTTCCCTGATTGCTGCCAGGCTGGGGAGTTGGTGGCACACAGATCAGCCTGGGCAGATGATGAGCTGGCACTGCAGGCTCTCTCTGGAAGGCTGTGACAGCGTCAGGGCCAAGGTGCTTCTCCTGAGCTGTGGCAGACATTGCCTCTCACTCATTTTTACACTCCAGCTTTCCAGTACTTTCATGGTGTACACAGATATGGAAGTTTGTAGTTTTTATCTAAAATTAAGACAGATTCTGTTAAAGTATGTTTTTGTAGTCTAAGTCTTAATATTTTGAGAATGTTGGGTTTGTATGGCAGCTGTTGAACTGCAGTGCAATAGGACTCTGGACAAGAACATTTTAACTGGTTTTTTGTATAAACCTCTCAGGAGTTGTGGAAAATGTGCTTTTTAGCATCATCTTCTGAATAGGCAAATAATTGTCCTGTATCTGTCATTATCTGTGGAAGTTTAGATAGGTTAAAAACCAGAATGGAATTAATGTCATGCAAATTCTGAGCTTATTGGTTAATGTGTTACAGTTTTTTTCCTAGGGATCTGGATGTAGGAAAGCTCATTGGGTTTTCTTTCTGTTGTTTTTTTCTAGGGTGGCTGCAATATTGTTTTTTTCAGCCTACTGTTAATAAATAGTGCCAAGGCTTTGAGTTCTTGGTGGGCTTTTAGAATAAAGACTGGGAACAAAATGGATTTAGATTTTTAACATTGAAACCATTCTTTTTTTCCTTAAGCTTCTGGAAGTTTTGATCTCCTTGACAACACTGACATCCATCTGCACTTCCCAGCTGGAGCTGTCACAAAAGATGGACCATCTGCTGGTGTTACCATAGTAACCTGTCTTGCTTCACTCTTCAGTGGGCGGCTGGTGTGCTCAGATGTAGCCATGACAGGAGAAATTACACTAAGAGGCCTTGTTCTTCCAGTAAGTACCATTGGAAAAGAGAGCTAAGTTGTGTTAATTCTCCCTATTCTGGATATAAAATGTGTTTATAGCCACTTACAAAAGTAGAGCCTTGCTGCATCATTCCTTACCAGCAACCCAGTCTCTTCTGGTGCAGTTGGAGAGGCCAGTGGAGCCAGCCTGCTGCAGTACTGTCCCACTCTTCTCTCTGCTTTCCAAGATAAAGCCAGCCTTGATGTGGTTTTTGGGGAAAACACATTCAAATGTCTAGTTAGAAAGGAAACCTAGAAGCCTTAACATTCAAGATGGTTCCAACATGTGTATTGCAACTTATAAATGTGTGCCCTCAAACTGTTAGTGCAGAATTCTCTCTGGTTTCTTTGAAAAGTTGTTTCTTAAAGCTCTCCCAGTAACTGTGTATAGATTACTCTTGAAACCATCTTCCATGCACTTATTTTTAGATTCTTCTTAAATGTTGTTCCCTGCATACAGTTCAGCCAGTGTTTCTATAAAGCTTTTTAGGAAAATAAAGCATGAAGGCAAAGGAAGGTTTTCAAACAAATAGAGCTTAAAGTGTCAGTGCAGCATGGCACAAGCTATGGGAGTCACCAGCTCATACCAGATGATGGAGAGGAGGATGATGGGATGATGTTGGAAAAGAGAGACAGGCTTTTGTTCCCTGCAGAGGAGAGTGAAGCAGAGGTGCCATGGTGAGGTGCCAGAGGAGGATCTCTGGAGTGTGTTCTGGGACAGGACAGGCTGTGGTTGGCGGTTCTGGGATCCTGCTGTTGGCACTCTGAGTTGTTGCACCAAACGTGTGCCCAGTGTGCAGCACCTCCCCTTTGGGAGCACTTTGGGGTTATGGTCACTCCTACCTTGTATTACAGCAGCCTGAGTTCTGCCCTTTGTGCTGTAAAACAAGGCTTGCTCTCCTCTAAAGCACTGTGCAATTACAAGTTTCTTCTATAAGATGCTTTTTAATTAGTGTTAGAAGGGAGTTCAGGAGAAGCAGCTAGAGCTGTGATTGTAGGAAAAGAGATGTAACCCCCTTTTTACATCTCCTCACCAACTCAGCCAGGCCAGTGGAGCAGTCAGTGCCTGTTTGTAGCACAGAGCACCTCTCCAGTCTGGGTGCACAGGTTTGCATTTCTGTGCATTTTTGTTGTACACCCTTAAGTATTTATTGTGTGACAGGGCTTCCTTAGGACTTTTTTGCCTCTAAATCTAGCACTACCTTTACCTGAAAAGTCTTCTGTTCTCTTCTGTTCTAATGTAGGGTTTCAGCACACCAAATTAAAAAAATGGAGTGAAGGCCTGCTGTGTTACAAACAGTTCCTGAAAAGGAATGACACTTCCACTATTGATACTCTTGTACCTGCACTCCTAGATTAATTTTCCCCTCGTTATTCCCTGTTACAGAAAGAATACTATAGCATATTAACATATTTCCCTCATTAAGCACATAATGAGCTACAAATGTGGCTGTATTTTAATTGCTTTCTTAAATGACTGGGGGAGGCAAAACCTTTCATCAAAATTTAACTCCTGATGTGATGTTACAATAATTACTTTATTAGACTAGCGTCATTGTGGTTTTATATACCTATTTCTCCTCCTGCTTAGGTTGGGGGAATTAAAGACAAAGTGCTGGCAGCACACCGAGCTGGCCTGAAGAGAATTATCCTCCCGCAGAGGAACGAGAAGGACCTGGAGGAGATCGCGGCACCCGTGCGGCAGGAGCTGAGCTTCGTGCTGGCCACCTGCCTCGACGACGTCCTCAACGCCGCCTTCGACGGTGGCTTTGCCCTCAAAGCCCGTGTGGAGCACCTCAACAGCAAACTGTAGCAGCCAGGCTGGCTGTGCTGCCCATCGGATTGCAGTGCATGGCTGGATGGAACTGCAGCTAACGGGCTGCTTAACTGGGGGGTAAAAGCAATCAACAGGCACTTCACAACCTGCAAACACGCTTTAAGGGCTTTTGCTGCTTTGGATCTGCAAAGAATCTTGACAAAAATGCTCATTTCCTGATAAGAGTCAAGCATGAGAAAACTGAAGGTTGAGAAAGAATTCCTTGGCCTATCTGGAACAGGGCAGTGGCTGGTCCCATCCTCAGAGTGGAGGGCACACCCACAAAGAGGGAGGAACTTGCAGTTCCGGCAGAGCTGTATCTGCAGCAGGCAGCAGGAGAGGCTCAGAGAAAACTGATTTAGCATGAAAGTTTATTATTCTTACAAATGCTATTTTCTAAATAAGTAATGTGCTAAGGAGCAGTAGCATCAGGGGGAAAATAAGGTTTTGGAAATCTAAAAAACATGCTTAAAGGATTTGGACAGAAGCACTATGGTCTAAATTAAGCTAATTCTTTCAGCACTGGTTCTAGTTTGTAGCAAGGTCACTGCAGACATTTTTCAAACCTAAACATAGAAAGCAGCACCAGAAGAACTGAACTGTAGGAACTGCTGTGTAGGTAAGGCAGTAACACACCCAAGTTCCCATGTGCACAGCTGTCCTTCCAGCAGCACAGGGGGTGGAACAAACGTGAAGCCTTCATAAAAAACCCTGGTAACATTTTGGAGGGATGAAGTACATTGTCCTTTATTGTCACTGATACAAACAGACTTGATTCTGGGCTGCCTTTCTTTGGAGGTGAGCCTGTGGAAATTAGATCCATTTAATTAATGCCAAGAAAATACTGAATCATTAAAGTGCATTCAGTACTGCATACTGTGAATAATTTAGGTTCAAGAAGTCTGTCAGTCTCCCCTCTCAGTTGATAGCTTTGTCTCCTCTTGAACCTCAGGGAAAACTGTGTGATCCTGAGCCCTTGGCATTGTTCATACCAGAGTCAACCCTGAGCAAACCCCACCTGTTGTTACATTCTCCTCTTGTCCACTGGTTCTCAAACAACCTCCAGTGTGCTCAGGAAACACAAACTGTACCAGTGACAACAGCCTGTTCTAGAAGTGGCCTACGAATCAAAAAGAATAGTTTTGCTTTGCTTTCCTTTCCATAGATAACAAAAGCTGATTTCCCTGGAACAGAATAGCACTGACAGTAATAAACTCAGTGGGAATTTCTGCACCTGTTTTACAAAAGGTTTTACAGAAGACTTAATCTAATAAAATGATGAAAATAAAACCCCCTTTTGGGTCACTATTTTAAGAGCTCTTAGTTATTCACCAGCCAAGTTCAAGACCACGAGCAACACACAGACCCTCAGATGTTCTGCCTTACAAGAAACTCGCAGATAAACTCCACGCTGGGTAAAACCCAGGCCAGAATGGTCACAAGTGTGCTGCTGCTTTGCTTCTCATCAAACCAGAAGGGAAAAATCCTTAACTAAACTGAACACAGATCAAATAACAATCCTGAACTATCTGCACTGTGAGAGCACAGACATGCACAGAATTCCAGCACAGGCTGTTTATACATGTGGAAAGCAAACCTGCATTTTTTTTAAAAATAATGACTATAAAAAAATAGTTTCCACCACAGCAAAACAGGGAGTTGCTGCCCAGAAAAGTTAAGCAATGACTTTCTGCCTGAGACACTACTCCCGTTCCCAAGCCTTGTCCACATGGACTTCACCTGAAGGCTGGGGGTTTAACACCACTGAAGATAATGCCAGGTATTTACTGCCCCTTTCCTGTTCTTGCTGGCAGAGCCCACACAGCTGTTTTACTTTCTTGAGATACTTGTTTAACAAAACTTAGGCATTATCCCCTGTCTCAGACACTGCAGACACACTCTGGTGCCTTTTCTTTTGCTCTCACTGAGCAGGTGACAGTAACAACCCTTCTGAAGGAATGCCAGTGCACTGGCCATTCTGCTTTGGCACTGACACTAAAATGGACTCGGTATTACACGCGTCCCTCAGAAAAACACCCTAAAATAGCTAAAGCTTATCAGAGCTTACAAACAAAAGCAGTGACAGCTCCTTTCCTCTCTCCGCACTATGAATTGCTACAGATAGTAAGTATCCCACTAGTGCAATTCCTGCTTTCATCACAGCAGCTTTGGAAAGAGTCTGGATAAAACAACAGGACAGGCAGCAATACAAAACCATTCACCTGCTTTAATTTTAAAGCACTACTGCAAACAAGAACTAGCAGGAACTGTCACAACAGCACCCGAGTATTTACAGCCACATTTGTCAAACATTTTAAGGCTTTCTTTTTAAAGGGCAATGAAAACCACAGAAGCAGTGCAAGCAGACAAATGCAAGGTCTACTGCATTTCATCTTTTAGAGACAAATTTGAATACTCTTTCCCAATACAGCAAAGTAAAACAGCACTTTCTAAAATAAATAGCTAATGTTAAGACAATGACAGACTTTAATACACCATTTATTTTAGATAAGGTAGTAAACTGTACAGATTTCTAGTATGTTTTCTTTTTTCATATATAACAGTAGTTGACTTACCAGATCCTCACACTCTCTAGAGATCCACTGAATTAGGCTTCTGATACTTTTGAGGATCTGGACCTAAGTGTAATTTCTTTAATCATTCCATCTGATGATGGACAGTGAGCATTTTAAACAGATTTATTTTTTTAACACCAAATGGTACTAGTCTACATTACAGTAAGTCAGCATACAGTAGTTATGCTATAGCATTTGTCATCTGTAAAACACGAACCAACCTGCCTGACCACACCAGTCGGCTCCTGGAGCTCACTGCGAGTGCCGTTCTGGAAGTGCCCTTCAGAGCACAGTGCTGACCTTCAGCCCAGCCCAGCGCAGACACAATCACTGCACAGCAGCACGGCAAGGTCTGCAGACTCCCAGTTCTCTCGGGGACACGGCCCCAGCAGTGCCCAGCCCCGCACACCGGCAGCCTGGGGGACACTCGGGCTCTCCCCTGCCTTCCCCGGGCAAACCAGAGCTGCAGGACTCAGCCCAAACTCTGTCAAAGACCAGAGGACAAAATGGAGGTAAGTGCAGACAAGCTGAACTAGGTGACAATAATTACTGGATTTAGAGAACTGCAAACAGTTGCATATTCAAATGAAAAAAACCTGCTAGATTGCAGGACTTTTGGAAGCACTTATCTACTGTCACAAGGAACCAGTACATCTTTTAAATTACATCTGTGCACAGCTCAAACAGCCTAAGTATCAAATTTTAGAAGTGAAACTTGTACTACATGAATCCAACTATTTCTGTAGTATTTTAATAATCCACCCTGATGGATTTTGTGTTCCTTACCTGTAGAACTACTTACCTCACCATGCATCAAAATAATAACAACAAGAGTTGTCTTAACAGATCAACTTCTGATAAGAAAGTTAAGACAGTGCACAGTAAATAAACTGTATTTTAGTGTGTTACAAAAGTAGTTAATAGCCAGACTACCTCCCCAACAGATGTCTGCTGGACTAGACCTCACAAAGATTTCTTTCAAACAGCTTGAGATGAGGCAGCTTTTCCCCCTTTCTGTCTCTGTTCTGGAACACGAATGCCCCAGACATTCGTGCTTAAGGTTTTCACAAACAGGCAGTCTGCAAAAAGCCCCATATCCTTGCAGAGCCTGTAGGGCTGGAGAGTCACACCTGCAAGAGATTTAGCTGCGTTGTCATGTGTAGCATGGCACCAAAATTATATACAAAACTCACTTCCAGACAGCTGCTTTAGTAACCAAAAGACATGAAGACAAGAAACTGAGCAAGAGCATCAATGTGTCAAACTTTGAGCTAAAGCAAAAAGCAGAAGTTGGCTGTGTTTTTTTAATATGCCAGGTATTCTTTTAATGACAAATAGAAAAAGACTGAAAACATCTCACTCTGACTGCCTTTTTTGTTAAACAAATGGTCTGCTTTTATAATTACAAATATTGTGTAATACAATACTTTCTTTGTACTGCAAACCAACAAATACAAGGATGCATTCAAGTTTTTAAGCATCTCTAAATTTGAAATGTGAATTATTATCTTTTTTAATGCGGAAAATTCTTAATAATTGTTCATTTTTGTTAGAAGGTAACTCAAAGTACAACAACATCTAGACCTGTTTTTAAAGGAGCTGTCTTTCCTGACACATCTTTGAACATCAGCACTCCTTTCGAGTTCAGTACATTCACAAATAGCTCAATTAAGAACAGTATCACCAATGAATTGACTACTGGAAAGAGACAAAATTTACCAAACATACAGAAATATAAGTTTTACCATAGCAATTATGCATATCAAAAGATGACACCTGTAATTAACTTTAAAAAGATACAAAAAAGAGAAAAACCTGAATTACAGAAAAGAAAGTCATATTTATTTAATGAAAAACTAGAAGTTAATAAAAATTAGCAAGTACACAAAAAATATACACAAACAGCAGCAATACTATGTAGTGACTTACAAAGGGGGGGTGGGAGGAGGAGGGGAAGCAGCGGCCAGAGACCAGACCGCTCAACATGGCTTGTCAGTCAAAGGGGGAGGAAAAAAACACAAACAAAAACACGAAACAGTATCCTTTTCAACAGTACAATCAATCTACAAACAAGTTTTTAGAATTATTTTACAACATTTCCTGTAGAATCAATTCTTAATACAAAAGATGCCCATTTTGGGTGTATATATATTTTCAGTGGTTTACTGTTGACTTATTTTAAATATATTAGTTACTACATGCAACTGCTTCCTGTAATTTAACTGCCTTTCCTTTTATTTACCTTCATTTATGTCTACCCTCCATCTACCAAATAATTTGTCTGACAGTCAAAGATGGTTACCCTAGTTTCTGCTAAATTAAATGCAACGGTTTAAACACTGGCCTGAAGAGGTTTGATTGCCATTTCAGCACATGGATATAGTTACGTTGATGCCTAAATTGCCGTTTTCTGCAAAGAGCTGTGCAATGCTGGTGTCAAAGACTAGGCAGTCACTATTCATAATGGCTGTTGCAATTCCCTCATGAATGGACCGAGGAGTCGCTTCCCAAGTCAATCGCCGCCTGTGGCCATTTAGCTCCAGTCGGTAAGCAAAGTTTTCTGCTTGCTTGCGTGTTCCTATCAGCTGTACAATTGCAAAGAACTGCTGGTGACCATCGTATTTCTCCTGTTTCTCCAACACTAACATGAAATGGAAGCCAAAACAAGACTGCATCATAACCCAGTCAACAGCACCAGGAAGATTAATGTCCGTAGCCAGGAACACTATATCTTCTCCCTGCAGTGTTGTAATGGACTTGTGTTGATGCATCAGGTGTGGCATGACAGCATCCAGGGAGCCTTGCCATTTACACGAAGCACCGGGACACGGACAGGAATAAGGCCTAAACTCACAAAGCTCCTCGTGGTCTGCTTTTTCCGTGTGTGGCAAAGTTATCTCGCATCCCGAAGAGGCGTATTTACATGGGAATAGTACAGAGTTGGCAACTTTCTCCATAGCCAGGTTACGGATGGAGCCCAGCGGGCCTCGGCAAGTGGGGCAGCACGTAAGTTTGGGGCGACAGTTGCTACAAACCAGGTGGCCACTCTGACACTGCAGGATGGGGGGCAGCACATAGTCAAAGCACACGGGACACTCAAAGAGACTGGCCAAGTCATTGTTGGACGCTGTGGTGCCCGTCAGCGCGGGCACCCTCTGCGATGGCGTGCACTTTGAGGTACCCGTGGGGAGTGCTGTGGCAGTCTGACGGCTCATGTCTGCAACAGAAGAGAGGAAACAGAGTGAGTAACCAAGCACAGCTGATTTTCCTCTGCACACGGTACTTCTTGATTTACAACGAAGCTTCAAGAGAAAATAGATACAAATGAAAGCAAAAACCCCCATGTAATACAAACTGTGGATATGTGACATGTAGAAGATCAGCTGTGCACATTTGCTACATACACTTGCATGACATGGAAATGTAACAAGTGAAGAAGTTCTGCTAACTGCTCTGCAGTGGAATTCACCTATAGGAAACTGCAAGGGAGAGGCGTCAAGATATACTCAAAGACGTTTGTTGTTGTTGGTTTGGTCTTTTTAAGGTTATGAAATGCTTCACCCAGACCACTGGTGTGTAACAATTTGGAGCATTATGGAACAGTTCTAAGGCTGAATTTTAAGCTGCTGTGTCTGAGAAACTGGCCATTTTTAATGAAAAAAAATGATCTTCTGGATATGACCTCAGTAATCATGTTTACTGATTTATTTTTTTTTTAAATATGAAAAACCGTAGCAAGGAAAAACACAGCTCAGATAACTGCTATCCTGCTTTTTTTCTCAGGACGGGACAGTGACTTTCCATTTTCAAGTCTGCTACTGAGGCCCACAGCTTGTAAAGCACATCCACTGCTTCAGCTTGCTGAACTGAACCATTTGTGAGGATACCAGAAAAGAAAAACAAAGCAATTACTTTCTTGAATTTCCCAAATAAGACATGAAATTAAAAAGATTAAACGTGAGAGTTAATTTTACCACGTAAGTGACTCAAACTCTTTGCAGCCCCTTGAAAAGGCCCTGTTGATGAAGCTTTACATTCAGTGGCGCTCCCACTGAACTTCTGTTCTGTCCAGTGTCCCCAGACAAAGGTGTGACAGCTGTCTGACCACAGAGCCTGCCCGAGCATTCCACAGATGTGCTACAAGTACCGTATTTCTTAACACATTATGGATGCCACACTTTTTCCTGCACCCCCTAACTCTCCTCCTTCTTGTGCAAAAGGAATCACTAGTGCTACCCAAGAAAATAGACAGAGTTTGGAAAAAATAAACATTACCTTTGTAGATTAAGGACAGTTGAGTAAAATGCTATCCAAAATTGGCCTCTGCTCCACAGTACAATTCTCGGCCACCCTAAGTGCCTCTCTGTGAGTACATTAGCTCTGTATCTGTCACGTACGTATAAAGCTCTCAAAATAAACCTTATCTTTAATCTCCTTGCTATTTGACATGGGAATATTAGGCAATAGGCAAGCTTCCCATATTTAGCATCATTTCACCCACAAACTTACTCATACTTGGACCAGATAGCTCAGAGCAGCACACTGTGCATGCTTTTGCAAGACATGCACTGTTCAGGGCACAAAGCAGAGGAACTAAGAGATTCCACCTGGCAAAATGACTTATCCTTTGCCAATCAAAAAGTAATCAGAGACAGGCAATTGGAAATTCCTGTACAGAAGCACCTCTCCTCAGTCCAGAGCCAGAAAAACACAAGTGTCTAAGACTTGGTATTCAGTCACTGATTTTATGAGTCTCACAAGCCCAGTAACAGTATCTTCTCACCCCTCCAACCTCTCTTTCTTCATCTCAAACTTGGTGGTCTAGAAATATCCAATTACCACCTTCAGGATAAAAAAACCAACTACACAGTGGTTTTCAGTGCTGGGCCTTAACTGATACTGTAGAGATATGACAAGAATGTGTACGTATTTCCCTCCTGTGAGGCATTCCAGCTCAGATGAAAAGTTTAGGACGTCTGTGACAAATCAAGTATGTGTTCTGGGGAAGTGATGCTGCCCCAGCCAGGGGACTCACAGAGCAAGGCCCCTGCTGCTGCCTGCCTGGCACCCTCGGGTGGGAGCTCGTGGCCCTGCCCTGCTCTGGAACAAACCACACGCACAGAGTCACTGCACATGGCACAGCCAACCCCCATCACACTGGTCGCCTGGGAATCACAAGCACGTTCATACATGGAATTCTGGAAGGGTTTCCCTCCAAACATTGTGAACACCCACGTTTCAGAAGGCTGTGTGTGTTCACTCTGCCTGACCCTGTACGTCCTGATCCAGGGATCCCCAGTAACCCGCAGATAACGCTGGGGGAAACCACTGTGTCAGACCAGTTCCCTGGGCAGTCTGACGAGCTGGGTGAGCTCGGGTGTCTTTAATTACACCTCTCTGAGCCCATGCAACAGTTAAATTAAGCAACCTACAGACTTTGCAAAAGACCTTACGCACAGATGCACTTCCCACTTGAGCTTTCTAAGGTACAGAGGTGCTGGAGAACAGGGCTGTGGGTTATCACTGTGTGACCAACCTTCACACACACCTTCCACAGGCCCAGACCTCACACGAGCACGGAATGAAAATGAGCAGGAACATGTGAACCAGACCACTGAGATTATTAGCATGCAAGGAAGAAACTGGATAAAGCTATAAACTGTAATTTACCAAGTCTGAACCTGTCCAAAGCCTACATTTTCATCACTCTTGTTAACACAAAGATGAATAATGCATCATGATGGAAAAGCGAGAGATGTTAATTTTTTATGGCTATCTTAAAAGCTACCAGTTAATCACAAGTAAAACTTTTAACAGTGTAATATCCTTTCGCCACCAAACTATGAAATACATACAATTACAAACCAAGGAAAAACAACTTTACAGAACCGGAAATAAAGTTTAAAGACATTTGTGGTTACAACCCCCCTTCCTCCTTATATGCAGTATTTGCTATTATGTTATCTTTGTTTGCATACCCTGGGAACAGGTCTCCAAGCAACAGTGACAAACTATGGTATGCTAGGTATCATTTTCAAGAGTACCAATTCCTCTAACACAAATTACCCAAAAGATTGTACAAATTAAAAAAAAAATGAACCAAGAGTTAAAGCAGGGAACTGTACTTTACGATTTCTTAATCCTAACTCACGACAGACCCCCGCTGATGACACGAGACCCGCCGACCCCAGCGCAGTGCCGGTGCGCGGGGCGGGTGCCGCGCGGGGTCCCGACACGCGTGCCCCGCTACCTTTGCCCCTGCAGGCTCTACTCCCCGGCAGGCAGGCAGCCCAGACGCCCTTCCAGGAGCCCGGCCCGCTGGAGGCGGCTCTGGCCGGCATGTGTCGGGGGGCAGCTCATGGCCAGTGTTTGCGGCTCGGCCGGGGTCGTGGCACGGCGCGGGCGCTGCCCCCGCACAGTGGCCCCGGGCCCCGCTCCGGGCCCACCCGCCGTCCCGCCCGGCCGCTCCGGCACCGGCACCGGCCCCGGCCCCAAAATGGTTCCCCGGGCCCCGCCCGGCACCGCCCGCCCCGCCCGGCCCTTCGTCCTGCGGGGGACGGCCCGGCCCGGCCCCGCCCCGGCAAAGGGGCACGGCAAAGGGGACAAGGGCCACGGCTCCTGCCGAGCGGCAGTGTCTCCGCCCCGGGGAACAGGGGACAAGGGACACAGGGACACGCTCCCCCCGAGTCCATAGTCCCCCCGGCCCCGCACACGGAGCTCCCCCGGCACGGCCGCGCCCCGACCACCGCTCGGGTAAAGCCCTCTGCTCCACGCGGACGGAGCTCATCATTTCTGCTCAGTAATTGTTCTTAAAAAGCTACAGATTCCAGTCAAAACTCTCCTAATACGGGCTTCACTACCTGCTGTTTCAAGGATATTCCTCGGATACACATTTCCCACTGTGGATCTATGAAGTTCTATTCAACAAGAATTTTCTCCATTTGTATAAAGGTTATTCAATGAAGCAAAAGCATAATAATATCAAGGAAAAGAAATTACCAACGAAACTAGAACAATGTGGTATATTTGAATATTCACACAGACTCTTGAAAAAATTAGAACACTGTAAGGATAAAGGAGTTGAAAACCAAGTCAACATGCGTGCATGATGCAACACTGGGCTCAGAAGGGCTTAGACTTTATGGAATGCTGATGTAACAATGATAAGATCATGGAAGTACAAGCTGCAGTGGAGGCAACAGAACGACACACTGCAATAATTTGTTTCAGCCACATAAAAAGTAAGGCTACAGTATCCAAGTAGAGAAAATTGTCTTTAAAACCGCTTTCTTACTATTTGAAATCCAAGTGCTGTTTGAGGAAGACTTGCACCTGCACTGGAATACATGCAAATAGTGCCCAATTACTATAAACAAAAACTACCAATTCGATACAAGGCTTCCTTCGGCCTCGTCCACAAACATGCAATACTCACCAAGTAAGAGTCAAAAAAGTTCCCCAGCAGACCAGAAAAGGTGAACAAGACCTGCCCAGAAGCAACCCCAGAGCAAACCCCCGAGCCCCTGCACAGGGTACAGCTAATGCTGCACGTGCTGTGCTGCCCTGCAGCAAGGGGTGCAATGCCCCAGGGCAGAAAGCCTTTGCAACCCTGGGCAGGTGACAAAAATACTGGGGCAATGGGAAGACACAACCAATCCGCTCTTTAAAATGCTCTGCTGAGGCGAAGGCATATGGAAAGCAGTTCACAGAGATGCTGTACCTGACATGCCAGGGAAGTAACAACAGTATGCAGGCCTACACTGATACCCTTCCATCTTCTCACCTTTCCAAGGTGTTACCTCCAGACACATTCTAGAAATCACATCTCCTGCGTTTCACTCCATTACAGGGCACCTTTGACAAATTCAACTTAATACCACCCACTTCTCTCATATCAAATAGCGTATCTTCTCTCGTATCTTCACTCATATCAAATAGATTAGACTTGAGTATAACATTTTAATTTGCTTTTGGGAAAGGTAACTGAATATTAGTTTTGGAAAAAAAATCGCCAAAGTTCTGTATAGTCATCTTCATGGTGGAAGGGGAAAAAATGTCTCATCTCATCACAGCTAAGAGTGATACAATGATTTGCCACAAATGTCTGTTATGTGATGCAATGAAATATTTTTTTCTGTGTCATTTCAGAACTAACTGAATTCAGGAACTTCCATTCAGAATGCACTCCTAATGCATTACAGCCACTAACAAATAGAAAATATTTCAACTGTACAATCATATTTGAAAATGAGACTTTTTCAAATACAATACCCTGTTGACAGAGCACTGGAAATGAGAACAGGATAGCATTCGAAGTTGTGAAAAACACTGACAGGTTACTTTTTTGAAGATGCAATACAAGCAAGAATATCAAAACACAAAAGCTAAATGAACTGTTCAAAATACTCATCAGAACTTAAAAGAAGATTTAAGTAGCATTAGGTTAATTCTATATGAAAAAATCTTTGGATATTATGGTTTTGTGCCACAGCTGCTCAACTATGAGAAGTCTTAAGCTGCTACAGACATCATCTATAGCACTATGGAGAAGCCAGCTCTTCTGCTACATGTACTTACTATTTCTGAAAGTAATTGTCCAAGGAATCTACCTTTCCTCTGTTCCCTCTTGCATTCATAATTGCCAACGTACAGCAAAACAGAAGGGAAAACAGTTTTAGCAACCTCTGTTGAAAACAACACATATTGTCCTCACCGCCACCAAACCCACACTTCAGCAGTCAACACACACCCAACATTCAGTGTACTATGCATAGATGTATCAGAGAAAAGCCTGCAAATATTTTAAAATAAATTAATATTTTTAATTTTCTATTTAATTTCAAAGACATTTTAGGGCCCAAGGTTCAAGTCCACCAGTCTATCCCTCTCAGCTCTCGGGAGATGTTTGATCCCAGGGGCCTGGCAGAGTGAGCATCAAACGCAGGCCTGCTCCTGCCACTCTGACCCCAGACACTGACGTGGTGCATCCCTGCTCACTCACAGCCTCTGCACCTCCTGGCCTACTTCTCAACTTTTAGAAGGCAGTTCAGGGCATAAATTATTAATCAACTATATAACACAATAATGAATTATGAATTTTTGCAACCCTTCCCGACACTGTTTTCTTTAGTGCCCTTCCCCATGTTGTTATTTCAGACACCTCAGGGCTTCTTTTTTTTTCTGCACAATAAGCAAAAGTTAGATCAGTCCAATGTAACAGAGTATTATAAAGTAAGACCAAATTAAACGTACAAACCTGAGGCAAGTCTCATGATGATTTCCTTTTCCAAAATGTCGTCTGTCCAATTCATCTCCTTTCCCTACACAACTGCAACATTTCCCACTACCCTGCAGTGACCCAGTCTGCCTGAAATTGTAGGTAGCTTTTTATCTTGCACCTCATCCTACCTAGCCTGCTTTCCCTTCATCAGGAAAGGAAATCCCAATGAATTCCTACAATCATGGAATCAGTTATTGTGTTTGTGGCTACCTCTGCAGTGAGCCATCAGCCCTTAGTGCTCAGTGTTTCTGATGCTTATCACACGTTATGTTCCCTTGTACACAATACCATCACCCATGGAGTCATTGCTGGTGGACAACCCAGATGCCCTCCAAATTCAACACATGATGTGGCAGATGCAGACACAAACAGCACTATGTAAACACAAACAGTATTATTACACCCACCAAATGACAGTGACCTGCTTCTAATCCAACACAAAACCTGGAGTTTGGCTAGGGCTGTTTGACTTCTGCTTCATCACCAACACTATTTCTCCTGCATAGATATGCCAGATTAGTAAATATTAACCCAGGAGGTGGGATTTTCCCAGCTATTAAACATTTTCTTTTCAACAACTTTATAATGTAAAATTAAGTAGGAACAGTGTCCTACAGAAGATATATAACAACTACATAAAAACCATAGTGGCAAACAACAACTCTGACTAAAATGTTCATTTTAAAATGTAACAAAGAACTCCATAATTATAAAAAGGGAATAACCTGTAGCCAAACAGAGCTTCAACATCCAGCTTAGCATGGGATACCGGAGACAGTACTGTTATGGTACTCCAGCCTTGCAAAGAAAGACAAGCTGAGGAACCAAGTTCTGAGAAAATACAACTACCTGATAAAACCTCAACTTTCATTCAGAATCAAAACTAAAGATGTCTGACCAATAGCCAAAACCTGAGTTTGTACCACTCACTTGTTACTACATAACTGAACAACGTCCAAGCCTTCATACGCCTTATAGTTCTGTGTAGCATTAAATAAGAAAGCAGGTTTCTTTGTAAATTGAGACCAACAGCAAATTATAAAACCAAATAGGACGTTTATCTCTCATGTTTTGAACTTGGAAGGAAAGGAAGCAAGACGGAAAGCAAAAACTAGGGGAACTATCAAGGAAATTTCTGAAAATTCAGGCTATACTAAAATCAATTTACCAAATGCCACTGAGAGAAAAAGAAAATTCAGCAATACATTAAAGAAACTGGTTAAGCAACAATATCAAAAATTGTTGGCATTTGGTAATCTAGTGTAATAAAAGGAAGTCTCAAACTAGCTAGTGAAACTATATACAGTTTAAAAAATACAGAAAAAAACCCTATTCTTTAAATACAAATCAAACCCAAATACTTGCATTAAAAAGATCATGGACCACTTCCAAACTGGACTTAAGCATATTTTTGTTTTTCAAAACAAAGACAATAACTTATCTTGCTGTGACACTGCCAAACCCCACATCCTCGAGCGGTGTGAAGATGGGGATAGAGAAACACCGCTCCGGGCTGTATCCTGCACACTCCTGCACTGTGCTCTGGGACAACAGCCTTCTCCTGCCTGTGTTCCCCAGGACACCTGCCCCTCCTGCAGCCCCACCCACGGAACCCACAGCTCCAAGAACCACGGGATGGACTCCCACCAGGAGCTGTCCCACACCAGCCTTCTCAGGGACCAAATGGAGCGTGCCTGGCTCTGGGCACTGAAAGCTCTTGGAGATAAAGCAGAAGTACATCTCCAAATAAAGATGGCAGAAACCACAGACTGAGGAAAGAGAAAAACTTCCTGTGAAAATACAGATGTCTCTATGCCAAAAATACATAACAGGGAAAACAGTTTTTATTTTTCAGTAATATCAGGCTTCCCTTCAGTGTGAACAGGGCACACTGAACTGCATAAGAATCTTCTTCCAACAATAATTCAGCCCAGTAATTTCTACAAACACAGGGAGACAGTTATCTATCTTTTAAGAAGTTCTAGACATACAATGTTGCAGTCAAAAATAAGAGGCGCACAGGAGGATCAGGTACAAAGTGAATTAGTAACAGCACCAGAAAAAAAAGCAAGTTATTTTTTATGCTCTAACATATACTGCCATTCAGAAGTATCTAAACAGGAAGCACTTAATTATTCTATAAGGTATCATAGATGGGCTCTGTATACAATTACACTCTATCAAAATTTAAAAAAAAAGAAAAGAAAAAAAAAGAGAAGGAAAAAACCCTCAAACCCCTTTGTAAACATTCACAGCAAATCCTACCCAGTGTGACACTTTGGGGGCTGTGTTTCTTCCCTCAGCCTGATTTTGCAAAACCTATATTCTTCACTGCATGCTGTAATTGCCATGCAATATTGCATCACCACTCTATGTCTGTGGCAGACACAGGGAAGAGGGTGTGGCATGGAAGCACCTACCTTAATTCAGTAAGGCTCAACTAAACCAAGTACCTGTACTTTGATGTGTCTTCACTTACAAAGTCTTTCTGTGATAACTACTCCACAATTCAAATTCAAGACCTATTTTATACTCAATAATTTCCCTGCCTAACTTAATAGCACTAGGGAGCAGACCATCAAAATAACACCACCTGACCAAGGAGGCCTCCTAAAAGAGACCGGCCTACAGAAGAGGCTGACCACGACAAAAAAAGCCACTTGTAAGAAGAGTCAGGACAGGATGACATACATTGACTACTTCTATAAAGATCCCTCCATGTAGTTCATTGCTTAGGTTCATACACATTTCCATTTCAAAAAATCATTTATTCTTGTGATCCTTCATTTTTTCTGTATTTCTGTATGCAGGCCCTATGACAGTGGAGCCCTGGAGAGAATGGCAATCTAAACTCCAGAGGGCAAATACTAATTCCAGAGTACAGACCTTGGTGCCCCAAGGTATGTCAGATATGGAATCTATACATAAATACGCCCAGCATTGTAGAACACAGACTAGTGACCCTGGAAGCCTAACTTTTAACTCCTCAGAAATAATTAATTTTTCAGAACCTACACAGAATCTCTAGTCTCTAGTCATTCTGAGTGACAGTTTTTAGAAGTTTGAGGTTTTTTAAAATTCATTTAATCTTCAGAAGAAAGAATATTTAGAAGAATGTCTGATAAAGATAAGGTACTTATTTTACTACAGACACGAAACTCAAAGAGAATAACATTTTAAATGTAAAGGATCAAATTTTGTATTTTTAAAATGGACATTTCTACATTTTGGAAGCAAGATTCTCCTACCATGCTTTGGAAATGTAAGATGGGCCACAGGCAGAAATCAAAAAACACTGACGTTATTCACATTGTAAGAAATATAAGACTTTAGTAAAAAAAGTACAAAATTTCAGTCAGATTTTCGCATTTCTGATGGTTCCATACTTTTCAGTACATTTCTTTAAATTTCTACCTTCTGCATGTCCTGTGTTTCCAGCATCCATTCTTTGAAGCACATGTGCCACCATTAAAACTGTTTTGACTCAGCTTTTCCCCACTCTTCCACTCTGAATCAAACACCCTTGCACAAAGATTCAATTGCCACAATAATAAATACTTTTTAAAGTCATTATTACAACATTACTGAAATTCTCAAACTGACTGACAGAGTCTGTAGCCAAGACTGATCACACTGCTGAGAGAGCAGCAGTTCTACAGCTCTTCGTCAAGACCTCAGGTTGAAAACGCAGTTTAATCTCCCAAATAAGAGCTCTCCCAACAAAGGTTCAACCTGAGCACCACCAGAAATGGGGGAACTGCTGACTTCACACAGCACCATGTTCCATGAGCAGACTGAGCATTCCTTGAAACCTTCAAAAACCCCAACCAAACCCACCATTAGTGGTACTAGAGCAGAAGTGTGTGGCAGGGGAGAGCTGGGGTTAGTTCCTGCTCTGTCACAAGCTTCTGAGTCACCACAGGCAAGTACTTCCCTGCTTCTTGCAGGTTTCAAACTACCACCAGTAGCTGTGAGCCTCAGACATTAATGCAAAAGGGAGTGAAATAACTTGATAAGGATACTAAATTAACCCTGTTAGACCCTATTCAAATTTACTTCACAATAGTAATAACTAAATATCATTACACACTACATTATTTAACATCTCAGTTTTTATAGTGAGCAATCATCAGACTTCAATCACTGTTTACTTACAAACTCCTGCTCACATATGGGTAACTGCCCTCTATTCATTCCAGTATTTTGTACATCAAAGAGACAAATGAGGGAGACATGGCAACACCGTTCTCACTACTTCTACTGTATCTAATCTGAAGGCCTCCTGATTTTATGAAAAGTAAATAAAGTAACTTTTCTTTAGAGAGATCCTCCTATTCCCAAAAAAATTCCATCAGCTTTCTGTGAGAACCTCCAAGTACCCAGATCCTCCATCAAGTGATTCAAATTCAGCAGAAAAAAAAGCTCTTAGGCAAGAGAATTATATGTTCTTTTATTGTCATTAAATTCTGATCAGGTACATCTCAAATGCCAAGTAAAATGCACTCACTATTTCACTTATTTGTATTGCTTGGGAAATGCTTCATGGCATCCAAAATTAAAATTCAATCATAATACTCTGAAGTCAGGTCTGAGTCTGCATCAGAAACTAAAACACAAGATATTATAAAAGGTTTGGAAGTGACAGGAGAAGATGTATCGTTCAACTTCATGTTCTCTTTATCTGCACTTCCTAAATTCAAGGCCCATCACTATGTCTTTCCCTGCTAAATACTGTCCTCTCTTCTGTCATGTAGTTAAAATCAAAACTTGAGTCTCTGTTGCAGTGCTGAACCTCAAACATCAAATCCCAGCAATGACTCACTATCTGAAGCACAACTGTAAACCAGTACTTTTTAGCCTTTTTCTTTTACAGGGCTATCACAAAAATACAATAGGTTGGAGGAGCAAGCATTCAAAAATTGGGAAATAAAAATGTAAAGTTTCACAGACAACCCTAAGTCTAGTCCCTCATATGCACATTAAGGAACAGCCTTCATGAAACACTCTTTCTCCATGCTCAACTCCATGAGTAGATGAGCACCTGTGCATCCATGGAAGAACTATGATTGTACAAGGAGGAACAACTTTTGCTTAAACAGAACACCTGATGTTAAAATAAAACTGTTTAAGGCAGCAGCTGGTTTTAATATGCACAAAAAGTGCTCTAAAAATTACTGCTTCACAGACACTGTTTTAGAAGAATATCCATCTCAACTTCTATTATGGAATGCGTACTTTTTGTTTGTAAAACTTCCTTTCTAATAATTACACTTGACCTAGCACAAAGGCAGACTAAAATTTTATAGTACACCATCAACATCTGCCAGCCAAATGATTCCCCAGTCACACCTGTGCAACCAGTCTCCAAATTACATCCTTAACATACTCGTGTGATCACACAGATATTGGCCATGGAGGGAAGAACCCCACACAAATTAACTCTCAACTGCACTGATGCCTTCATGCACAAAAAAGAGGGAAAATTCCTGCAAATGGAAGTCATTTTGTGACTCTAAAGATTTTTATATAAATATATGTGCATATGTATTTCAAAATAAACAGGCATTCAGAAACCAAAGTATTAGCTGAGCAGAGCATTTTCACAGCTTTTACAAGAAAACAACTGCACATGCCCACAGGATGGAAAGGAGCAAAACTTAAGGCTCAGATGTAGGCAAAAGTGAACAACTTTACACGAATTTAAACACTAGCTTTAGTTAAACACAAGTGTTATCAACACACAAATGCATATCAAAGCACATGTCACACACCATTCCCAAAACATTAGGTAATTTAAGAAGATTAAAATATGAAACTGTAGCAGACCTATGTCTGGTCAAAAAAAAAACCAAAACAGGAGGTAGTGAGGTTTCAAAAAAAAAATAAAATCAGAGTTCATTTTTACAGAACTGAGGACAGGATTAAGGACTATCTAAGCTGATACAGGGAGTTACAGCCATTATCTTTCAAAGAGAAAGTAACATTACATGTTTGAAAGGTTCTTAAATATTTTAATAGCACTTTTAAAAACTGATCAGTTACAGGATTTCTTAAGAGCTTTCAGATACCATTACAAACCAGTGAAGAAAATGGTTTCACTCTAGCACAAAGAACACCCTACCAGGTACACCTACAACCACCTATTCCTCACAGACAGTGAATTTTCAGCTAAACTAGGCACGGAAACTGCCCTGTTTCACGTCCCCACCGGTGGCAGCAACACTGCAAGTTAACACTGGCAGCCCAGCAGACACTATCTGGCTACTGCAGAACTGTCCCACAGCCTGTGCAGTGCTGCATCTGCTATTATTTCTTCTTTCCTAACTCTGATGGTTAACAGCAAATAACCACAGGTTTTAGAAATAATGCTTTCAGAAAAATCATAGGAAAAAAGTAACTTTTAAATCCCACTTCAAACTAATACCTACATCACATGTCAGCATGAAGCAACATGTACTAAGATATGCAAACCAGAACTTAGAAACCTCACATTTCAGTTGTCATCCCCTTGCAAAATCTAGAAGACACAGAACTTTCCCTCATGAAAGATCTGTGATACAGAGCAAACAGAAACAACAAATATAAGCCTTTTTCTAAGCTAGATACCAGTTCTAGCAATTTTTATGCAATTTATTTTCAAGCTTTCCCTCCTCTAGTATAACCCTAAATTGTTTCCAAATACTCCTACTCCAGTTAAAACTTCTGGACGATCCTTACATGAGCAAATTTAACACACAATTTTCCTTCATATATAGTTTTCCTTTGACATATTTCATCTGACCACATATTTGAACATGACTTTTAAAATTGTGGCATTTAAAATGTTCCTCCTTGACAGCATTAAAAAAACAACAACCCTGGAAGAGCAACTGTGGTCTTTCTTCAAAGACCAAATTATTTTTTGCTCCATTTAGTACTATCTGCAAGAACTGCAGAAAAGAACCTTAAAATATTTAACTAAAAGATTTCATGCCACTGTGCTGGTTTTGGTTGGAATAGTGTTAATTTTCTTTGCAGTGGCTGGTATGGGCTGTGCTTTGCCTTTGTGCTGGAAGCAGAGCTGATAAATACAGAGATGTTTTTGCTGTTGCAGAGCAGAGCTCGCACAGTCTCAAGGCCTTTTCTGTGTCTCACGCTGCCCCACGGGGTGGGAGGCTGGGGGTGCACAGACATTGGGAGGGGACACAGCCGGGACAGGTGACCCCAGCTGACCAAAGGGATATCCCACACCATCTGGCATCATGCTCAGCACACAAAGCTGGGGGGAAGGAGGTGGAAGGGAAGGACATTTGGAGCGATGGAGCTTGTCTTCCCAAGTAATCATTACTCAGGATGGAGCCCTGCTCTCCTGGAGATGGCTGAGCACCTGCCTACCCAGAGAGAGTGGTGAATGAATCCCCTGTTTTGCTTTGCTGTGTGCACAGCTTTTCCTTTACCTGTTAAACTGTCTTTTTCTCAACCCACGAGTTTTTTTCACTTTTACTTTTCCAAGTCTCTCCTGGATCCCACAGGTGGGGAAGTGAGAGGGGCTGCATGGTACTTAGTTGCTAGCCAGGGTTAAACCACGCCAGCCACACAAACCACAGTTCAAAGAACTTCTGTTTCACTTTTAAGGAGTTGATGACTAATTTTTTAAGTAGCAGAAGTTATCACTACCCTCTGCCTGATTTTTTTCATCTCTCAGCAAGGTCATCAATTGTTACAACAAAAGATACAAACACGTTTCTGGAGAAGTCAAACCAAAAAGGAATGGTCAACAACTGTCTGTAGAGCAATTTGCTGCTCTTTTTGTATCAGTTTCCCTGGAATACCCATGGTAGTTTTATAAAATTCATTTCCAGATGCAAAAGGTCACATACAGGCTTTACCATTTAAATAGTATTTTACTTCCTCACTGAAAACACAGCCAACCTCAGTTTTCATATATGGCTTCTACAAAGAAAAACAAATCAAAATCAGAAGTGGGCCATTTGGTTATCTGTAATTATCTAGCACTTTATCTGATTAAAGTACTGTGGAATTAGTAACCAAATCTCTCATTACTCCTGTGATAACACAGAGTCACCATTTTTTATATTCACTCAAACAGGCATATATGTAAAGCAGTTGTCCCAGGCATTGCAGAAACAGTTTAGATCATAACTGGAATATATATCCATAGTGGCATAAAACTCAAGAGTATCAGTGGAGCATTAATGGCAGGTTTTGTCTTCCTTACCTCATACCATCAACAGCTAAACACACCAGCATGATATCAAACAGCCCCAAGTCAACGACTTAGGAAGATTTCTGCTACATACAACAGTGCTAATAGGAAAAACTCAGGTAAACCTCAAGCTCATAACAAGGTAACAAGGCAGTTTTTATCACTATCTCAATTTCTAGTCCATGTTATGATACTGTGCACAGAAGACACACACCAAAATCACATTTTTTATCGTAACATTGAATATTTAAGAAATGAACAGTACAGACATTTTGAAAAAGAGTAAACTGCTTACAATAAATTTTCTTATTAATGAAACAAAACATTTTTTTACAATGATATGTCTCTAGCTGTTGTGCACTTTTGGTAAAGTCAAAAGGGGCATCTCTTACTATGTTCGTTTAATCACAACTAGTTTTCACTTCTCTTAATGGTGATTTCCCTTCAAAAACCAAAGCAACAACAACAAAAAAATCCAGTAAAAAAAAATCTCCTGCATCTACAATGTTCCTGATGCTTAAGACTGTGAACTTCAGAGATGAGATCGCAAGGTTTAGGCACCACGTGATGGCTGAGATGAACGAGAGCCTGCCAGCATCCTCACTTCACTGCTGCTGCTTTCTGCAGCAAGTAGCTCTCACAGCACCAGCAGGAACCCAGGTAACTGCAGGCAGCAGCTGGAAACACACTCTGCACTCTGGCTTTCTGCACACTGGGTACATGCATTACAACTGCAGGACTGAGTTCTTTACATGCGTCCAGAATTTCACACACCACTGATTTACCTTGACTGTTCTGGTTCAGTTTAGCTCCTGAAAATGAGACAATCGCTAAAGCACAAAATACCCTGATAATCTACTTGGCAAAACTCGGCCCAGCTCTTAAAGCCGACAGTTACAAGACTACAAGCACGATTACAGCAGAAAAATAAAGCAAAGCGATTCTAACTTAAAATTGAGAACACTGTGTTTCTCACAGCAGTTACATGCATAGTCTTCTGGACTGTTTCACCTGAAGACCAGAGCTCATAAAACTGCCCTACCTGATTTCTTCGAATTTTCAAACCCCAGAGTTGCTTCTCACATGAACATGCTCCCCTCTCTTCCACATTAGAGGCAGGTGTCTGACGTCAGAGCAGGATTTCTTTCTCAGTTCACACTAAGCAAACAGCAGCACCTCTACTCAAACCTAACTATGAAAAGTACTCATGTTATTTAAAGTATTTACTTTCCTTCGTTCACACCTACTTAGTTGGAGCCACTGAATTTCTGAGCTAACTCCTCTAGTACAGTCTAGTACAGACTATGGCATTAAAATCTTATCAACAGATAGGACACGTTAATGGTTAAGATACTTCATCACAACATGCACTTTCAGGTCAAAAATGCCCATCACTTCATCAGTCTCAGAATTATTGGGTCACAACACATTCCTAAAACTCTGTCACTGATGGATGAGCCTTATCCTTGTGCTTTTCTACATAATTTTTCACTGCTGTGAAAAGTGCTAAGGCTATTTGAGAACATTAGTTTCCGTTGAAATTAACATAGTTATAATTTCTAGCACTCAATTTTTACATCAGTGTTACAGCATAGAAGAAATGATAAAAGTAGAACTAATCGATCCATGCTTTAGGTATACTCCCCGAAGTTATTTTCTGCAACAAACGACTAGTTCAGAGTTCCAAGTTTTACCCTAAAAGCCTCTGTATTAGCCTACCTGCGTCCCACTAACTGAAATGTTCTTGCAGACCAGCTTGCATAAATCAGGGTTGAGAAGCGTACCTTCCATTTTCCCTCCCTCTCTGGAATGTACCGTGCTAGGCTCAGAGTTTAGCAGGGAGATAAACAGACAACTGAAACCATGTCCTGCACGTGGAATATCCCGTGTCCTTCATGACCTAGTCCAATCGTCCACGGGCTTCCTAACACACACTCATCTGCCACGTTAAACAAATTAAATCACTTTATCTATTTATTTAGCACATGAGTAAACGGCTTATTTCAGAGGAAAGGCAATATTCACCCAGAGACCGGCTGAAATAGAGACTGCAGAGAGAATATTGGAGAAATACTGTACGAACATACGCTTATAATAAAAGTGCCAGCAGCTCACCAAGGGAAAAAGAAACTTGGAGAAGAAATACTTAGGATGCTTTGCCTCAAACGCTGTTGTTTCCCGTCCTTTTAGAGCCGTGGAGAAGGGGAAAGAGCGGAGGTCTCCCGGCGTTTCATTCTGCAGGGGAGCCCGCGGGACGAGCACGGCTCTCCCTGCCTGCCTGCTCCCCCCGGATTAAGTAAGCGCCACCCGCGCTGCCCACAGTGTCACGGCGGGCCCGGAGCGGCTCAGGCCGCCCCGGCCCCGCCGCGCTTTGTGCTCGGGCGGCGCGGAGGGGCCGGGAAGGGCGGCGGGGCCGGGCCGGGCCCACAGAGCGCAGGGACAGCCCGGGCCGGGCCCGCAGCGCCGGGCCCGCCGCTCCCCGCGCACACAAAGGCCGCGGGAAGGGGTGGGGAAGGGCTCGGGCCCGCAGGCCCCGCCCGCCCGGGCCGCGCGTAGGCCGCGCCGGGGCCGGGGCCGGGGCCTGTGCCGCGGGCGGCGGGCGCTGCCGAGGGTTCGGGCCGGGCCGCGGTGGGTGCTCGGGGTGCCGCGCTCACCTGTGTGCGCCGGGCAGGGCGGACCCGCTGCGGCGGCCTTGGCTCCCCCGGTGGCGCGGGCTGCGAGCGGGGCCGACTCTGCTCTGCTCCGGCCGAGACGCTCCGT
>JAWWEW010000020.1:7144249-7232895 GCA_035583185.1 Anabacerthia variegaticeps
GGGGCCTCGCGGCGCAGCGGGGCTGCCCCGCGCCCGGCCGGGAACAAAGGCCGCGCTGCGCTCCGGGGATCCTCCTCCTGCGGGAATCGGTAATCCTGCGGGAATTATCAATCCTGCGGGAATCCTCCTCCCTCGGGATCCCGGCAAGGCCGCCCTCCCCTGCCCCGCCGCGGGGCTGGCACTGCTGGGGTGAAAGCCGAGAGATCCGGCCCGGGCGGGGAAGGGGCGGCTGCGAGCGGAGCCCGGCCCGGCCCGGCCCACACCGACCCTGGGGCGCGCACACCCCGGCCCTGGGGCGCACACACCCCGACCGTGGGGCACACACCAACCCTGGGGCACACGCCGACCCTGGGGCACACACAGCGGGAACAAACGGAGCCGCCCACGTGCCCAGAAAGGCTTTGTTGGGTCAGGACACTGCTCATCCACCGAAGCTACTCAGAGGGTTGCCAGAAGAGAGACACTTGTTTATTTTCAGTAAAATATATATATATAAAAAAATACGCATTTGCTATCTTACTGCCGTTTTTTTAAATGGCTGAAGCATTGTCTTGGCCAGTTTAATTGATTATCCAGATGGTTCTCAATATCCTCCTCATTCCCTTTGATGACCAGTAAAGCCCTGCTTTTTGTGTAACATTCCTGTGTTGAATCTGCCAAGTCTGCTCTTCAGAGATTTTTGTGATGAGTTTTAAGGCAGATTCTCAAAAATACATCACTGTAGTGATGCAATGCAATATGTACCAAACCCACTCTTTTAAGAATCCTCCCAAGTATGGATAATATCAATTATTTATTGTCAAAGGATGGCAACTACAGGAGTTTAACTTCTTTGCACATCATTTCTCCCTGCACACCTTGTAGCTCTGCAGTGGTCATTGAGCCTTTTCTTTTAAGTATTCATGAGGAGTGACACACATGGCAATGATTGCCAACCCATAGCTGGGCTGACTTATTGAATACTCAAAGAGATCTCTTAGGATTAAGTAAGGTGCTATTTTTGTTCTGGATAGGAAGGGCGCAATCCTGAAGCAACATATTCCCAATATTAAATTTTTTCCCCATCTTCCATTTCGGTACAGAGTAGGGCTAATCACTTGATGTATTTTTAAATATGTGCAAGTCTATTCAGCAGTGGAAACTTCAAAAAAAGGAGTATCCTATAGAGAACAAGGGAAAAAGTATCTATAATAGTAGCAGTTAGTATTTTTAGAGAACCAGAATGCTTATCAGTTCCGGTAATCTGTGGTTTTGTACAAAGCATCTCTGTGGTTAACACTTTGATCCTGGAAACACACACTAACTTTTTGCTAAAACAGGCAAGTGACCGTCTCACAGTCCTGTATCAGATCAGTGCATTCCTGGTTGGTCAGCATTACCAAGCATTTGCTTTTCCCTGCATAGAAACTGGTTCCTTGGGCAGTGAAAGTAATTAAACCTGGTTTCTAACGGGTTTTTCTTCTCTCTGACCTCACCACAGGAACCTCCCAATTCACTCCCATGTTCCTGCTACCCCCTGAAATGCCTCCAGCTTGCCCACCTGCCCCAACCCTTTGGAGCACCTCAGCTCACCCATTCCTGTCACGGGAGGTGCCCCAGGGGGAACACTCGACACAGGGGAAGGTCCTTCCCCACAGCGTTACACCCACTGCTCCATGACCCAGCGCACACCTTCCAGCTCTCCAGACCAAAGTCACCTTTCCCCCTTCCATTAGCAGGACCACTTAGCTCAGTTTTCCTCCACAGTTGGTCATTACCCTTTGCAAGAAAGTTACAGGAACTTCAGAGCCTTTGAGGCTCATCCCTCCCTCACACTGGGTGTCATTAACTCGCAGGGTCAAGAGTTAGTAGGGAGGACTGACTGGAACAGACCCCATAGCAGACGGCACAAGTTTCACTACTGTAGGAAATGAGGGCTAAAAGGTCTCAAAGACATGCTAAGAGGTCATCTAATCCATGTTCTTCCAAGGTGGGATATTATTCCTACCAGAAGTTTGTCTAAACAGCTCACAAAAGTTATGCATATATCTCATTATATTATGATCTAAATCTCACATTATAATTTCAGCCCATTCTTGAAACACTTCAGTGAACACAGGAACGATTTTTTTTTTTCATTCCTCAGTTTTTGATGACTTTAATCTTCAGTAAATTACATCAATTCCTTTCCATCTATAGGCCAGCACTGCAAGGCCTCTGATCATTCTTTTCTCTCTGCATATTCTGCAACTGCTCCTTTTATTCTTTTTTGACTATAGTTCTGGCAACTGGACACAGCACTCCAACTGAGGCCCTTTTAAATGATGAGTAATAAAGGCCAACTATGGAGATGCCATTGAATTAGCACTATCTGTTAGCATAATAATTTCAAACCAAAGTTAATAGTTTTAATGTTGTTTTACTAATAATTTATGTATTGACATTAACTTTGTATACATTGTTTACTAGGAAAAGTAACTAGTGTCACTATGGAAGTGTATAATACTGTAATTGCAGTTATAAAGGTATGTAGGCCTACAGTTAAATGGGACTACTGTGTTTCCTTACTAGACAATAATATCTGTAGGTCTTCAGTTTCATTTTATGTAATAGAACACTTTTTTTTCTTTCTCTAAGCTTTAGGTAATCTCCTCTTCCTTAAAAGTCCTAGATTATTTTTAAATAGTCTTTTAAATAGTTACTCTGGGCAGGAAAAGGTGCCTCGTTACCCTTTAAATCATATAAACACGTTGCAGAAGCATTTTCAGAACTGGAGATTTTAGGCAATCCCAAATCTATTAGCTCTTCAGAAGCATTATAGAAGTTAATGCCTTCTTCCCCTCCTGACAAAGGCCAATACCTTGACATTTTGTAGATACCTGAGCATACAGGAATCACAGGATTAGGCTGCATGTATTTTTCTCTTTATGTAGCCATTATTCAGAAAACACATTTTAATAATCTATCAACCAACTGCAGACTAGCTAGCAAATCTGATAAGCCACAGAGCTCCACAGAAATATTTATGATCAGCATATTTCTAGGCAATTATTACCTCACAGTTCTAGGAGGGAAGCAAGAGACTGTGTGCCAGTGTGGGTGAAGTAATTAATCTAAATTCTGGTTTAGAACAAGCTCTGGTCTTCAAGACAGAAGTAGTACACTATTACCCACAGAAGGAGCCAGCACAAACATCGTCCTCCTGAGGATCACTATGAATCCAAGGAGATGCTTAGGACCATCAGGTTATGTTCCAAGAATCTATACCTAGTCATTAGACAAAATACAATTCCAATCAGCCCTGACCTATTTTAGGTTCCAGCTAACTAAATTTAAAAGCCTTTAAAACCAATTAAAATCTCCTGAATCATCCAGTCTTCATTTAACTCCTTCTGAGCAAAAAATGAGATGTGTAATTATAGAGCATTTAAAATGGTATCACATTGGAAAAATTCTTTGGTTGTGTAGCATGTGATATTACATAGAAATAAGTCTATAACTACATGTTAATTCACTAAGTCAGCTACAGGATGAAACACTGATTTTAAAACAGTTTGAAACATACATGATGACTTTTCCAGTTTTGAAATTTTCATGTCTGTAAGGCTGAACAAGTGTTTTTGGAGGGTTCTCTTTTGGTAAGGCTTTTGGGAACCTATGCCTGGGTGCAAGAAATTAGTCTTACACCATGCCATGAAGAACAACAGTACTGGACAGTCATAGGAAATTAGAAATATGAGTAATAACTCATCCATTAAACAGGTTAGGGGTTTTGTGGATTTTTGTTTTAAGGCTGAGACTGTTACCAGATCTGAATCTGCTTGACAGATAATCTCTATATACAGATAGTCAGGTGCCAGCTAAAGCCTAAACATGATATAAAAAGTTCTGAACAAAACTCACCACATCTTTAATGCAGAAGCAAACAGCAAACAGTGTATGCAAACATCTGTAAGCTGGCACAAACAAGTTAGTTTTCTAAGAGGTACAGTCCCATGCAAGCACATTAGAGGTAGTTTTTCTATGGTTGTTCCATTATACAATCAGTTACTCATAGTTCAGGCAAACAGTCAATCTTTTGAGCCTTCCTAAGATGTTTCAGTCAGGAGGAGACCTGTATAGGATTTAGGTATGTCTTTGTCATAAGCCTATTTATTTATGAAATAGTTGCCTTGAACATACTGGAGAAAAAAAGAAAGTGGCATCACTTTCCTTGCTTACAAATCCCTTATTTTTTGCTTTTGTGAAATACCTCTGACAGAGGCTCATGGCTTCTCTTCAAGTTTTCTGATGAGAAAACACACACTAATCCCCATTTCTATACTTACAAGCAGCCTCCTGAGGCACATGATTAACACCTTGCTCAGATCCTGCCACGTCTCCCAGTTCTTACTGTTCTAGCTCTCTCAGTACACATAAATGTTTCATTGTTCCTCTGTTCTGCCTTTACTTATTGACAGCCCGTGACTGAGCACAGGCACAAACATTTGCCAGAAAAAAGACCATGTTGAGAACACCTCCAAAGAAAACGGTCATGCTTCCAACTCTTTTTTCCCCTCTTTTCTTCCTCTATCCATACAAACTGGGACAAAAAGTCTCCTGGTTTTCATTTTCTGCGTGAATCAGTAAGAATGAGAGCTCTACCACGGGGAAGTCTGGACAAAGAAGAAAGGTTTGCATTCAGCTTCCCAAGAAGGGGGATTGGAGAGTGTTGAATTTTCCTGTTGGTAGTAATTTTTCAGCAGAGTTCTGGTTGTTACCAAGATATAAATGCAGCAAGATCATATAGTACAGTAAGGGTCAACTTTGCTCACATTCCTATTTCTGTTTCAAATACATTTTAAAAGTGTCTATCAATGTCAACAAAGACTTCTCACCAGAAATGTATCAGCAAATCATGCCCTGGATAAATATAACACTTTACACTATGTGTTGTGGGAGCAGTGCAAAGTAGGGATATTTATTATCAGGTATCCTTTGTCACTCAACATTCCTGTTAATTTTACTGGGATAGTCTGAGCAGACACCCCAGAGTGTAATGAGGATTATAAAATCAGAGTGGGTGAAGCACCAAAGAAGCTGTTGGCCACAGAGAAATCTGATTACATGCATTACCCCTGACACTTCTGATTTACCAGAGAAGAGGGAAAATTACAAATGATAACATTCTGGGTTTCACACCTGAGTACAGAGAAAGCTGGAGGCATTATAATGTCACTGGATAGAAACGCCTAATTCATACTGCACACATCTGTTTTCCTGCCCACTGTAGTATCCCTTACCAATGCAGCGCCTCTGCTTCCAGCCTGCCCATGCAGTGCTGCTGCTGCACAGCAAAGCTTTGGAGGCTTCCTTTGATTCAATGGGGTTGGTACAACAGTGTTACAAGAGAAAAAAATTAAAACAGTGTCTGGTTTGCAACAGGGTAATTCAAAAAAATGTAATATGACAAGAACAGGTTCACCATCCCAGTTAGCATGGTGACACTGACCATCAATAATGTCACCATAATTTTCTCTGCTGAAGATGTTGGGGTTTTAATTCCTGTTCTTGTTTGTTGTTTTGGTTTTTGGGAGCAGGAGGTGTTTTTTTTTTTAATTATTTCTCTCGGTTGTGTGGAGAGGCCAAGGTGAAAGACACTTTTGTAAAATTATTAGACTTGATTCATTAAAGATTAAGCATATACACCAAAGTAAGCCCAACATTAAATGCAAAATCTCTGAGGTAGTTATAAATAAATCCATACTTGCTTTGATTATTTTGCAGATTTGCTTAAAATGAAAGGCTCTTGGAAAGATTACACATTTGCAGAGCTGCCTGAGAGAAAATTTATAGCTTGTCAGCTGCATAAAGATATCATCTTCCAAAGTATTTTTGGGTGACATGGTAACAACATTCAGTAAGATATTAAACAGAAATCCTTTGCGAGCTGTGCCTGCATTCACCACGGTACTGCAAAAAAGTTCTTTCTCTCTAAATGGAAGAAAGCAAGTACATCATCTGAACATCTGCACAGTGAAACACACATCCTTTTTCATAATTATGCAGCAAATTCTGCCCTGGCTGCCCCAGCGGGGACAAGGAGGAGCACTGCACAGCACAGCAATCACCACAGGGACCTTGCAGGCAGCATTGGATTCCAACAGGCACACCCCAGGGAGGCACTTCAAGACATGATAAAGTGCTACAACCCTGTGTGCCTGCTTGGCCTCACTTACAGCACGAGGGGAACCTGCAATAGCACCATCTTCTTCTAAAAAACATGCCATTGAAGCTATAGCATATCAAGCAGAGGCCTGCCATAGCCTCACTCTTCCTATTTCTTAACATATTATTATAACATACACTTCCTTAAGAGTGCTAGTGGAAAAAAAAAACATGTTTGTTCAGAAGAACTTAAGCTCCAGCACATGGGAATTGCTTGTTGCAGAACTATTCTTGTTGCTGGGCATCCCACACATTCAGACAGCGGGAAAATCTACTGTACAGCAATAAAATCAATCATCTCTGTATGGATTCTCAACTACACTATTCAGGGACAAATCTCAAACAAAATGACTCCAATAGTTTCAACAAACATGTTTGTCCCTTTAGTCATTGCATGACAGACAATAATTTTCACAATCAATAAATTTCATCCATGGGCTTACAATAAATAGTCCCTAGAAGTGTATGACAATGGGAAGTCCTGGAATGTGACCTATCCTGGTAACTAACCAAAGCAGAATCTTCTCCAGCTGCACATCAAAGCAGCTATAAAACTGCTTTTAGCAAGGAATTCGAGTTCATTCAGAAAATCCAGCTATTTTACTCTATCAAATTTCTCCTCATTGTTGACTGTAAAGCTCTTACAGTGCCACATCCAAATTTTTGGGGTTTTGTTGTGGAGGCTTTTTGAGGCAGATACACGTTTTAGCATATTCCTGGAAAACAGGAAAGAACTACTTGATTCCAGCTACTAAATCTGCCACCCCTCCTCATTTCCAATTTTTTGACAATTTAGCTTCCTTTAACAGATTGCCCTCTCTTGAACTGTTTTATTCCACTATTCAGGTTTGAATTTTCAAATTGTGCATTGTGTTTTTCAGAGTTGCATATCTCATTTTTCCTCCTTAGTTGTGAAGTCCATTAAGAAACTACTTGAATCCATGTCCACTTTTAATGTTTTCCTCCTTTTTTAAATGGTGCTCACCATAAACTCTCAGTTTGATTGTCACCTTCCTGATTGCTGTCTATCAATTAGACATTGAAAAGCAAAAGGGTATCTGGATTTTCCATCAAGGAGAAAGTACCCCTTGGGAATGAAAAACAACCCCTGGCTACTGCATCTGCTGACTTCTAATGGAAATGAATTTAATCTAGTTAGAGGATAGACACTGGGGCTTATTAGTGCCAGAGGCCTTCTGAACTGTGTACATGCTTATCATAAATCCTCACAATCTATTTTAAATTTCATTTATCTGTGTAGCATCCTAGTTCTGTAACTTTGTTATAACACGGTGCTTAATGAAACCATAACAAAATCCTTCTTACTATGCAAAACTTTTTTCAACATGGTTTTATAGAGTTTTATAAACTGAAGCCAACACAAAGAAATAGAAACTGGGTGGTGGGGGGATACCTGTTTATGTCACTGCTGCTAAATGGTCTCAGCAGCCTCAGCTTGCATGTGCCAAATCTGTAACAATGTTTAAAATATTGTCCCCATATCTAAAATACTGTCTCCAAAATCCATTTACTTCAAAGAGAGTGGTGACAAGACCATATCCTAGAAGGGAGATAAATCTCTACACATTATTGATACAAATTAAGCAGAGAGGTTATTGATTACAATCTCTTGTGCCAATGGGGGGGAAAAGCAACCAATGCTTGGTCTGAGTGAGGCACTTTTCTAAGCCATTCCCAGTTTCTGATGGTTTTACCTTGAGTTTTGAACTGCAGGTGCAATGCCATCAAGATGTAAATACTGTGATCTGACTTAAGACAGTTAAAACACTATACAACAACTATTTCCAGCCAAAGAAATGCTGGTTTCTCTGCCTTCTGGATTAGTTGCTCTATGCATGCATGGGGCTCTATGCATGCAGTCTCTCTCTAAGCAGAGACTGGCTTAGACCAAGTGCTGTAACTACATATTGTTACTCATACAGACAAGTTACAAGGCTAATTTAAAAAAAAAAAATATAATTTGCTCTTTTGGAGGTCTGACAGATGTTATTTCCTACATCAAAAGGATTATATTATCTACAACATAAACTATGCATTACACTATGTTAGCAGTCTACTGAGATTCACCTAGACAAGCATAACCTGGGAATTAGTCTGATACATCTCCTTTTGCACATATTTAATACAAGCATTACCCATCTTTCATATTCTAGGATACTCTAAATTCAGACAATTAACAAGAAAATCAAAATGAGACCTGAAATCCTGTGTCTCTATTCCCATCAGCAGATTCTGTGTGTCCTGTGGGAGATGAAATAGCCACTGCACTTCCCAAATTGCCATTTTTGTCTTCATGGCAAGTGCATATAAACAAAAGACTGATACATTTAATTCTCTATCCTTGCAGTACATACAAGAGGACTCTGAAAAACCCAACTCTTCATGACTGTGATTCATGGAGTAATTCTCCTGAACAAACAGCCCATTAGAATCCTGATGGACATTCCTTCTGTCATCACAAGTCACCTCCAAGCAAGACCCCTGGCTAAAGGGTTCACAGTGAGCCCATACACAGTTGCCTCAGTTTTGGTGATGGAGGACCCAATTTAGCTTTATCTACTGTACAAACTGCAACCTCTTCAAATTACAAGACATGGAAGTGTGTTAGGGAAAGATATGTAATTGGATTTTCAAATGTCTTTGATCATAGATCCCTTTACCGAGTCTTAACAGTGTCAATTCCAGGTTTGCACCAGCCTAAATGACACAGGTAATGCTTTGTTTATTAAATGCACCATGCCTATGAATCCTAATCACCTGCCAGTGCTTCAGTATGCCAGTTATCCAATGGATATAAGGTTAGGAGGACACTTCTTGTCCCACACACACTTTTGTGTAAGATGGGAGAGAGAAAAGAGAAAGAATATGGGAAAAAGAAAGTAGCAAGACAAAAAAAGCAAACAATATACGAAGTAGTACAGTATGCTGACATTCTGATATTTATCCTCTGTTTAGTACCAGAATATGTCCATTTACTGTGAGGCAGATACAGAGTCTTAGAAATACAGCTTTCTTTTTCTTTTTCTGGCTGACCTACTGCATTTGTTGAGAAGTACTGAATTATAGTACTGAGAATCAATCCTCAAGGTAGTTTTGAAAACATCTCACATTTGCCAGCTAAAACAGAAGGATCCCCTGGCATCACCACTGGCTTACACAGAGATTCACTTACACACATTCCATTTTTCATGAGGTGCCCACATCACCAGATAACATTACTTACACAGAAACCTTACTGGGTTTTCTGCACTGTTTTTCAGTAAGACAAGGCTTCTGTTTCCTCAGGGTCCTACCATTTCTTCTTTGGTACTTTATATCCAGAGTCACCGAAGGGCCTCTGCAAGAGGTAATTTTCATGGTTGGTGTGTGAAAGATCTTCATTAGGAGAGATCATTTTAGCCAGAAGACCTCTCTGGTTTGGAAAAGATTAGGTTATTTCTTCTGTTGTACCTTTGGCCTCCTGGAGAAACCATGGGAGGCTTTCCCCATTTACTCAAAGTCTGGGCTGCCTTTCATCTTCCAAAGCAGCACATCTTCATCTGCTTCTGCATGAACAGAGTTACATACATGAACTTACACGGGACTGATTCCAGCCTGTAAAGGCCCTGAAATTCCCAGGATACAAGAATTATGTGAGCGGCAGGAAAGGTTTGTACCCTGTTTGTGCCATGAGAGCACAGCCCTTTGCTGTCTACACACCAGACAAGAATTATGCTTTGGGAGCCAAGCACAGACAGCTGAGCTATAGCCAAATGATTCTCCCAGACTAATTAATACAATCCATTTAAAATTAATATTTCTGTCCCTCTGATGATGGTGCACTGGTAGAAAATGAGCTGTATGGATACTCTGCATGCTGCTTACAGTTTCATGGAGAGAACAGAAACTGCTGTCATCGTTCTTCTGTACGAATCTGCCAACATTCTGAGCTATAATTAATGAAAAATCTCCCATATGTTTCAATAGTTGGTAGAAGAGAGCTAGAAGTGCTAAGCTGTTTTACCATTTTCCTCAGTAGTTTTGGGCATTAACCCTGTTTGCTCTCCATCAACACAGGTGCAATTTGTCAGGCATCAGATCTTCAGGGAACTCCCCTGCTATTTTTTCATAGTCCTCAGGAAAAGTTCTACAGTATCATATTCCTTTAGTGAAACCTGACTAAGATAACTGCTTTAAAACTTTTCCATTTTCAGGAGAATTCCTAACAAAGCCTGTGCTAGAATCTCCATAGCTTTAGTGATTTGAGCCTAACAGGCAGACTAATTCCTCAAGTCTTTGAATCTGTCAACTGGAATGAGATTGCTACCTCTAATTTAATTTATAAACTATGCACATACCCTTAATTCTCTACAGAAATGAAGCAAAAAATAAGAAGGGGAATAATATATCTTAGAGCCATTCATGTAAGTGGCTATGAATTAACTCCCTCAGTTACTGCATAATCCATCGTATTTTTCTTCTCTTTTCCTCTACGTTTTATGAAAAGCCTGACTAGACAAAAGGGAAACAAGGATAACTTGTAAGGAAACAGAAAGAACCACTGACACATTCAGCAGGAATTCAAAATCATCTTCAATATCCAGGTCCTCACTTTACCTGACTGATCTTCATATGGAGATTTCGCAGGCAAGTTTGGAGAATAGTGCACGAGAATCTATAAAGCTAGAAGGAGCTTTCTAAGCTAGAGCAAGACATGGTACAGGACACAGTACAGAGGGTGTCTGTATGGTCTAAGACCTCTGTTCAAGGTGATGCAAATCTGCATTAGGTTCATCACTTGACAAACAGAGAGCAGTGACAGCATCTGCACCTCTTGCCTAGAGCTTAGTTTAAACAGGAAAGCAAACTCTTAAAAACACAATTGGAGAACTTACAAATTATTAAATAATAAGGTTTTGGACTTCATATAACCTGAATGCAGTGTTCTTTCCAGTGACCACAATCTAATTTCATCCACAGTAAGATCAGAAATAATTTAATTATTTGAGAGGTAAAATATACTGCACATTTTCCATTAATCACCAGGGATGGAGGGAATGTTTCCATAGGACTCACACAGGAAGGTGGGATTATGGTAAATGCAACCAATTCCCACTCTGTTGAATACTGTTCTCCAGTTTAACAGATCCACAGTTTTCTGGCTACACTGGGGAACAATAGAACAGCTCACAACACAAATTAGTGACTTCTTGGGTTATGTTTCAAAGAACATGTTTGTCATACTCACAAATTCCTCCCACACACGATGGCCATAACATAAATCTTGAAATGTAAGTCAGAGTTTGCACGTAGAGGAACAAAAGGCACACTCTGTAAAGCTTCAAGGGAACGTGGGAGCAGCATCTATCATGACAAAGCCTTTGTGAGTATTTTATTACTTGCTATCCTCTTATTTTAACTCTCTGCATTGATTTGTTATAATCATCATCCTTCTCTCTGTCCTTCTGTCACTAGTCAAGTGATATGTGAACAGCCTCACATCCTGTAATTAATATATCATTCTATAGTGGAGATTTATAAGATTGCCAGTGTTTGTATTACAGTCCATAGTACAAAAAATGCCCACAAGTGAACTTTCTCTGCCCATCTCTCATCAAAACATCTGAATCACTTCTCATACTTCTGACTTTCCACAAAACTACAACTACAACTTGTATTTCGTCTGTATTTTTCCAGTATTCTTTTGACAAGGGCAGGGGGTGTTAAGGGTTCAAACTGTAAGCCAGGAGAGATTCCAGTGTGCTGTGCAGGAACACCTAATCTCACAGCATCGTACAAAGCACAAAGATTCAGCTGTGTTATGATACAGATAACCTTTCCCATTGTTTCCCACAGAAAGTACAAGTGTTTGTTTAAACTAAATATAACAATATCAAAAGCATATTTCCTCATTTTACATGTCAGACTGAAGAATATTTAAATAATAACAGTAAAAATGCTTAAGATAAAAGGTAATTTAATTTTAACATGTATTTTATGTATTTTGACATGATCTGGGAAACTAACCATAATAAAAGATCTAAATAGGTTTATTTACACAGTGATATGCTGCCAACAAGTGTTGGATATGAAGACCAGAAGTCAAGTTCCAATCTTCTGAGTCAAATCCACAATAGAAAACAATGTCACCACTTCACATTTTCTGGAAACATTGTCTGTCACTTCTGCTACCCATTTGTCAGCACTCCATCAGGCTTCTGCCACACCAGAACGAACTGTTAGCTACCTCAGATTATTCACTATTATTTATGGAAGATCTTGCACTATTTGGCTAGATATTTTTGAAGCCTCATTAGCAAAGATTACATCACTAGTGAAGACTTAGCCCTGGCAAGGCTAGGTCCATTAAGAAAGAAAGGCTGAGTTCTTATATTATATAGTAATTTGCAAGTTATATTAGCTGTACTTCCACACTTAGTACGGCCGTGTTTTTATCAGGTATTTAGCTGGTATGAGAAGAAAACATGATTACCAACAAACTCTGAGCAGTGAAACCAATCAAGTCTAACCGCTGGACTTGATTGGAATTTAAGTACTTGTGGCATCTGATCACTTACTGCCATAAATACAATAAGAAAAACCCACATTCATCACTTGGGTAGAAAGTGGACGGTGATGTGAAAGCTGACAACTTGAGCAGCAGCTGAAAGAGGGCAGAAACTCATAAAGTTCATTTATGGCAAAGACAAGCAGAGTTAACATCAGGTCCTACTCCAGGTTATTACACCATCAAGACATTGTATCATGAGCCAGGATTTAAGAAGAGCACTGAGGTTTATCAATCTGCATATTCAATGCTTTCTGGCAAGTACAAAAACAATATTAAGCTAAAAGTTAGTGGTGATGTTGAATGTGTTAACACAAAATGGTTCATAAGAAAATACACTCAGTGTTTTCTGCTCATATCCCCAACTGCAGACAGCTGTATAATGTGATACACACAGGATAAAAATGAGAACCATGAAAATGCCTGCTATCTTTAACACACTGCACCTCTACAGTCCACTGCAGAGGAAGTTTAAAGCCTAGAGTTTACTTCTGTTTATTCTTCAGAGATTCTAGGAGCTCCTAAGAAGACCTCCAGATGTTGTCAGAACACCTTTAATTTATCTTGAAATGCATAAGCCAACTGTGCTTCAATTACTGCTAAATGTTTTCCACCATTCCTGCCCTGCTGGCATTGCGCTCCCCTGCAGAACCTGAGCCGAGTGTGTGCTCATCTTGACCCATGTGAGGGGCCAGGAGAGCCAAATACACAGGCTGCTTTAGTTTCTTGACAGTCAGCCTGTGAAAAAGGTCAGTATGCAGAGCATGGGGGGGTCAAAGCCCAGTGACACACACAGCAATGCCATTGAGGTGCACAGGGATGGAGGTTTGCACAGGAAATTACAATTCCAGTTTATGTATCAGGGAAAGGTTACTCACAGCAGAAGTCCCTACCACTGGTTTTGTTGACCCTAAGGAATAAACTGGTTAAAAGATGGTGGAATTGATAGATCTCCCTTTAGTTCCTATTTTGCAGAGCAGCAGAGTATGTCCCTCTCTAGTATTCACATTTATTCATATTTCCTCTTGAACTCACATATTCAGGAGGGATTTTCCCAAGGAAGGCCTTCCAAATCGTGTTCCCTGTCAACTTGTGACCCTGAGGCAAGCCAGCCAACATGCCAGTATCTTCCAGGGGTGACATATCTATTCCCCTGATATATGAGCACCTTGAACTCCATGTCATGTAGTCCAGATTGCAGGGATGACTAGATCATGATGCAATTCTGCTGATTTACCAGGATTGCATAGGGGGGCATTTGGTTTATGAACTCAGTGATGTTTTCATCTCTATTCTGAAAGTGTATGAAAGAAAGACAACCCCACCCCCAAGACTGCCTGATTAGCTCCCTGTCTTTTCCCCCCACTGCTAGTGCTCTGGCAGATGTTAGTTCTAAAAAAATCAAAGCCTGCAGCATGCCATGTAGATAATATCCCTTCAAAGGGATATGTTTCTTCAACTTTCATTTTTAATTCTACTGCCATTTTCTAAATACCTGCCATACTCTGAAATGATGACCCTCTCCTTCTCCTGTTTCTACCCTCATTCTGACTTCCTAACTTACACGGACAAGGACAGAGTCTAATCACAGTACAGATGTTAGAGTCTAACCTTTTATATACACAGCCCATATAGATAACATCAATATACAGTAAGATCATCTCCTGAGGAATTCAGTAGCACACTTGCAGTCCCACCAAGGTCAGTGAACATGTAGGAAAACAGCATTTGTCCCATAGTAAAAATGTCCCTGCTATGCATAAACAAACATTCTTCCAAGAGTCACAGTTTTCTTCCAACAAACTTTGGTAGGATTTGCTGATTCTCCAGAAGGCTTAAACAGATACTGTCCAAAACTTTCCCTACTGCCAAGGGGTAGAAAAGGTGAAGAATATTATTATACCAGAGATGAATTAAAAGAAGTAATTTATAGGAAGAAAGTAAGAGCCATTAATCTTTAATTTTAGAAAGCAATAGCTATAATGGCATAGACTCTTGCAAAAATTTCTCCCCTCCAGCATGAGCTGTAAACGTACTGCAGGCAATGGGGAAGGACTATCAGTATCCCAGCTTTGCTTCCCACAGCAGTATTGGAAGCAACTGAGTTTGACTGGACAGTGGATAAAACCAGGAGCACAGGGATCAGAATGTGGAATCTTATTTCCCTTCTATTCACTTTAATTTTTTGAATTAAGTCTCTGCTGCAGCAGCAGTTAAAACCATTGTTCAGATTAAACTGACCAAAAAAGTGTGTATGCGCATTTTTATACTTCTGAGCAGTTTTCATTGGGTAATATAAAAGAGCTGAAAGTAGGAATTTCTGTGAGGCACACATTCCTATCATTAGTAGTTAAAAACCCAGAACTCATTGGGGCTTTCCTCTGCTGAATTCAAAACACTGTCACTGATGACCCCACTGTTCCTGATCATGGACCAAAAGTCACACACAAATAGGGTTTTAACACGCTCTGCTGGCCAGGTCAAACCCTTTGCAAAAGCATTATGGTATTAGCCTGTCAATTGTTCCTGCATTATTTGTCCAATTTCTATTAAAGCTGGATGAGTACAGAGAAGAAGGGACGGGACAAGGAAGTGTGACCAGAGCCGGCACATCTGGAGCCCGCAGTCTTCAGAGAAACTATAAAAATAATGAAGCTTCATATGAAAAGATGTACTGCCCTATTCTTGTGGCAAGCCCAGCATCAAATGTAGCAGCTTTACTCAGTCATAGAAACACAGAAGAGCTTAGGCCCAATGCCCTGCTCCAAGAAGGTGCAATTGGATCTGGTGGAACAGGGCTTTGTCCTGTCCAGTTCTCCAAGGACAAAGATCCCACAACTTCTCTCTCATCTGTTCCATTGTTTGATTACCCTCACAGTGAAAACAGTTCTCTTGCTATGTAACTGTTCCAGTTTACATGCTTAGTCTCCCATCCTATAGTTCTGCAGCCCTCAGGAAGAGTCACCCACTATCTTTTCTGTACCTTCCCATTAAACAGACATAGAGAGCAAGAAAGTTTCTCCTTCACCTTTTCTCCAGGCTCAGATAACCAAGTTCTTCCAGCCTCTCCTCTTGTGTCATCTAGTTCAATCCCCTGGTTATCTTAGTGGCTTTTGCTGAATGAACTCCAATATGGAAATGTCTTTCTGGTACTAGAGAGCCATTAAAAAGTTTCTAGTGCTCGTGTACCTGACAGAGGCATCTCAGTTAAATGATTGCAAAGGTTTGAAATTCTTTCAAAAGGAGCAGTAGAATATTTTACAACTGGATCATAAACTCTCATATTTTTGCATTTTATCTCCTCCATCTTGCACAAAGCTTTTTCACACTACAATATATGTGATTAATATATATCAATACAAGAAGCTGCCAAACTTCTGTTTTCTAAAGTTTTTCTGCTGGAAGTAGGAACTGGAAACTAGGACACTTCCTGCGTAAGCTTTACCTTCGCTCACAGCACAAAGAAATATTAACAAGGACACTGGGACTTTGAAAAGTGTCATAGCTTTGCTGTCCTAGATTTAAAAAGGAAATGGCAATGCAGTGTCTGCTGTGTCGAGACTGGCTCCTGGGAGCCAGAGGGAAAGCAGATGAAAAGCAACATTATTTTTTTCTAATGACAGCACAGGTTTCTAAATTTAAACCTCCAAACAGAGAGATCTTGCAAAGATCTTAAAGATCTTAAAGTGATACCTTAACCCACTTTCAGAAACAATGATTTTTTTTCTTTTTCAAAGTACTATTCCTATATAGAAAAACAACAGCACAGAGATTACATCACCTCAAAAATACCTACGAGGGTAATCAAGGATTCTGTGCTGCAAAAAAGAAAGGTGGTGCAAACATCAGCCTTCTCTGGGCTAATATTGACAAAAGGCAAAGGAACCAAACTTCTGTGGCTGGCAGCAAAGCTGGCAAAGCGCAGCTCCAGCAGGGCATGTGCCAAGGCATGGGGCAGGGGCAGCAAGGGCCTCCCGTGGCTGGAACACCCAGTGATTCCTGCTGAGAAACCCTGCACGGCCCCTGCAGAGCACTGCACACCTGCCCAGCACCAGCAGTGCCTCCCCTTTGCTCCAGCTGCTGTCCTGCAGCACCCAGAGCATCCCCACAGCTCCGGCAGCCAGCCGGCTCACAGCCCAGAAATAACTCAGGAGCCTGCGAAAATGTGCACTCAGCCAAAACACAGCTTTCAGGCCCGTTTGGGGGTTTCTTTGTTTTGTTGTGGTGGTGGTTGTTTTTTAACCCATGGAGGCCTGCAGGCAAAATGGGGACTAAAGACCCCCCTAAATCCCATATTAAATTGATGTCTAGATTGCTCAGATACATTAGCCTGCATTGTAGGCACAAAAATCTTTGACCTCATTTAAGCTACTGCAAAAACAGAGACACAAAGATGGCAGGGAAAAACATTTAAAATTAGACACAGATATTCAGACATCATGTGCTAAATGCTGTTTTATTCACTGTCAGGGAGGGAGTGCTGGAATCAGGAAGTTCAAGAAAACCTGAAAATGACAGTGGCTTGTATAGTGAGAAGGAAGTGAGAATTAATCCAACTCACTCCTCAGTTTGTCTGTAGGCAACAAAATTCTTCATGTTTATTTTGCATGATTCTGCACAGAGTTTAAGCTCACATGGGAAAGATTTTCAGCCCCTGGCAGATAAGTAAGGCTACTGGTTAACAGTGACAAGAGTTAGAGACCTCCTGCAGACTCCTTGCATGACAATCTACAGCTTGAACAGGAGCCACTGACCTTTGCTGAAAGTCATGGCAGTGTAAACAGAAGTGTTGTCTTTCCATAACAAGAACTTGCATAACTAAGGCAATCCCCTGATCTGAGTTATTCAAGTACCTTTGCAAAATATAGGGAAGCAAGACTATAGCTGGAAATGACCTGACTTGCAAAGAATCTCTGTCCATTTATTCTTTTTCCTTTTTCTTAATTTGTACTTAAGGAAATAATCAGAAAGGTTGTAACTTCCACCATTATATGTATTGGTTCAAGAACAACCAGCTCTCTTGTTTTGTTCTCTGTGGCATTGCCAGGCAGCCATCACATTCAAATCTCACTTAGTGTAGCAGTTGGTGTTGTTTTCTTCAGCTCATATTTGGTGCTTGTTCACATTCTTGTTTTCTACCCTTAACTTTCGGGAAATAAAATCTTAGTGGCAGATGTAGTATTTCAGACTTTTGCTGTGCATGCTGATCAATACAACTGATGGAGCTCTTATACAATATAATGGGAAAATTAGTCAAAAAGAAGGGCTAAACCACTTTGAAAACTGAGTCCATTATACCTCTGAATAACCTGAAAAAGGCTTCGAAATAAAAACACTGAAATGAATTCATGAGAGGAAATGGGCAGGGAAGAATCTGTTCCTTTTCAATACAGCATTTAGGAAGAGACAAAATAAATACTGCACAATCTCAATCATTTAGATGCCAAGAAAAAGGACCAACTATGTTTGAAATAAGTGATTTATTATGGTTTATATAGTCCATGTATGCACCCACATCCCCCCGTAGGGATCTGGATACCAAAATCTCATGGACCTTCACCTACTACAAACCGGGAAGGAGGCCAAGAACAACCTTTCCACTGGCTTTGATGGCTGTGTTTTCTATCAAGCCATGGAAAATTGCAGAGGGACAGTCAAAAAGTGAATGTATTTCTATGCTTCAAAAATCTCGACTGATTATTTTTGTAAACAAAACCTCAAGGAAAAGCCCTCATAAGATCCATGACAAGGGATATTCATACAATTGATGCACATGGAATGGGTACTGCATCCATGTTCTGCATGTCATATTGCCATGCAATTTTTAAAGATACTGTAAAAGCACTAATTTAGTGTTTGATTTCTGAGCATTTTTATACTGTGTCTTTCTTGCCAGTTAGTAAATATTGTACAATTCCCCCTACTGTTGGAACTTTTGAAGTGAAATGAGACAGCACATCTGAGCAAGTATGTCAGAAGTTGGCTGATGCATGAGCTGGCCCTGAAGGATCCCTCTGGCCTTCTGGGGAACTTCAAGAAAAGGGTCTTAGGACCACACCTATGGCACTAAATATTTAGAATGATTGTGAAACATATATTGCTTCAAATTATTTAAAAAATGTATTTAGATATAACAGAGGACATAAAGGACATCTGTGCCTCGTGAATGGGAATCCAGAGTAGAGGTGAAATATCTCAGATCATCACAATGGCAATGGACATTTCTGCTTTGGCAATGGATTCACACCCAAAAACGAAGTCCCAAGAACTAGGGGATGTAGGATAGAACATGTAAGATTTGTGCCCTCCGCTGTGTCTAAGCCCAAGCAGCTGCAGGGCAGAGTACAAGGATGTAAGAGTGCTTAACCAAACCTTAGCTAACACTTCCCACAACTGGAAAGCTTCACAGAGTTAATCCTTAGAACCTGGAAGATACTGGCATATCATAATTTTACAAATTGAAAGGCAATTCTTTGGTTTCCTTGACACAAAGCGCTATGATATTGCAAGGACTCAGGCTAGAACATTGGCTGCAGTGATTTATGCTCAAAGCCAGAGAGGCTTAACACAGGCTGCAGTGCACATGTTGGGTGAGACCTCTCCCCACCTCACCCCAAAGGCCTTTGTTACAGATGGGAACAGCTTCCCATGGTGGTTATAAATGCCAAAATGAAAGTGGCCTGACCAAGCAACTTTAATTCAATCAAGAAAGCCAACCACTTTGAAGTTACAGCTATGGCTAAGGAATTAAATTTGTTCACTAACTAATCAACAATATTGATGACCTTCATGGTTACTAATGCTCATAGACAAAAACATAAATATTATGATTATCGAGGGATTTTTTTTTATGGATTCCTGACAGTGTTGCTGTTTCATGTAGTGTTTAGTACCTCAAAGGGAGATGCTGAGTACTTGTTTGATTTGGTCATAAAGGTCCAAATTCATTTACTCTTGAAGGAAATAAATTGCACATTTGTGAAAGGCTAGCAAAAAAGCTTATCATATTTCTGTTATGACATCAAGTGGCAAACAATAAAAATAAATTCAGAGTGAAAACTCCCAGTACTCTGAATTAGAAATTGTTTTACTGCCACATCTTTGCAAAGCGATTCCTGAAAAGCATTTGCACACCTCTATTACCAATCCTATGACTGACATTGCAGCAGCGTTCTGCACATGAACTTGAATTTCATTTTCAATTTTTCCTTAAGATACTTAGTATTAAAGGGCACCTACTGGGTCTCAATTAGTTGGATTGATGGTAAATTTTATCTCATAAGAGCAGCGCAAACAAAGTATTCAAACCTCCAGACACCTATTGCAGTGCATTGGAGAGAGGCCAGCTTTCACTCACAATGTTCTTTGACTAAATTGAATCCATATGTTTACATGGAATAAAATATTACAAATGTGTCCCAAGGGCAGCCAATCATTATTGAGTGCTTTAATAACATAAACCAAAAATTCTTTAAGGTGACAACTAACCTTTAGCCAGAAAGATACTTCTGTTTATTTTATTTTTATTTTTTTTTTAATAATGCAGGGGGTATTATCCTAATTTAATTCAGGTTGCCATCAACAAAATAATTATCTGGGATAATTGTGAAAAAGCTGCACAACAAACCATTTGTGAAAGCAGTAATAACTTAGTTCTAAACATATGGTTCCAATTTTGTTTTTCCTCTGCCCCCCCATAAACCTAAGTTAGTTGTAGTTTTATTTTTGTAACACAAATCTGCTATCTTTGAGAGCGAAATCTAGACATAAAAGAAAACCTGTATTTACACTTCAAAACTGCTTCAGTTGCCCACCATTTTCTCCCCATAACAACAGAGCACTATTCACCAGTGCACCAGTTCCTGAGGACTGAATTAATAGAGAGGCTTCTATTTAACAGGAAATTCCTGAAAAGACATTTCATCTTTACATTTCTTGGGAAAGTTACTTGACACCATCTAAACAAACAGAGTTTGTGTCTGCAGCTTGTAGAGAAATCTAAATTCTAGATTTCACAGAAATCAGTGCGAAGTTGACCTATGAGGACTCAACAGCAGGTCAAGAAACTAGTATTAATTTTGAATATGTTCAAGTGTACAGCAAGGTAGTGTGAGAGTCTCACTTGGATCTCACCTTCCTTCTTGAGTAGTTTAACCTAATTTACTTTATTGGGAACTTGCAACATCCAAAAAGTGAACTTATGGTCCATTTTGGTACTAAAAAGTATTTTGATAATTAAAAATGTATATTAAATATTCTTATGGGGTTTATTTCTATTTCAATTTCTTAAATGCACTTCCCAACTTGTATCCACCCTGGGCCAAATACAGGCCAGGTTCCTGTCCCTGAGGACTGAGGGTGCCCATTCCTCTCAAATGCAGGAGTCTTCTCCTGAAGTGCCACTAGGTGTTTAGGCAGAAGACTCCCTCATCACTAAGACTCCAGGCACTCATTTCTTTCTTCCTCAAAACCTCTCTCTGACAAAGCTCATCCCCCTTCCCTGTCCCAGCTGTTACAACCATTTTGCACGCAAGGAACCTTGAGCCTCCTGATTTACCAGGCATGTTTACCACATAAGAATGGTAAAATGTGGCTGTATCACCAATAGAAACATGTCCCAGAGACTTCAAGGGAAAGTGTTTCTGTAACCAGGAAAGCTGTTTATATTACATGTCTGTTAAAATGCAATATATAGGTAGAAAAGCTAAAACTTTATGTAAGGCAGAGACATTTCTAGAGCCCTTTTTTTACATACATGCTGTGAGGAATTACTAAGTTCAGAGAATGCTCAATGACATCAGATACACTGGAGAGTTTTACCACCTTGTTTTATACTTCCCTAAAAGAAGGGATGGAAATATCTGGGACTTGTTAAAAGCTTTCAGTGCATTTGTCATGTGAAGAGACAATGGAACAGGCAAAAATGCATCAGCTAAGACTCCTAAGTCCTATTCACAGAGAAATGCTTGTGGGCCTAACCCAGCAGACAGGCAAAGCCCAAGCCAACACAAACACAGATGGTGGAGCCCTTTTTCAGCCCCTATCTGGTGTCAAAGGCAGGAGAAGGTATCAAATACATTTTGCAACCTAAAAGTACGTGAGGAATCCAAATCCCTCGATCTCCTTTGCACACTAAAACAGGCATCGACGCAAGAAGGAGACTTTCTAGCCTTGCTTTCTGGTTTGCTACCAAGGGCTTCTCTCCGAACTCTCCCAGGGGAACAGGCTGACAAGCCTGCTCACCCAGAGATGCACCCATGGCTGCTACCTTCTCTTCTACTTGAATTTCATATCAGTTACTGAAATGAGATAACGAGCATGTCAATAAAAAAAAAAAAAAGCCCAGTATTACACTACATGTGGAAGGGATGTCACAGAGAGGATTCTTATCTCCTCTACATAGATGGGTGGTGTCACTCAAAATATTTCATATTTATACCATTTGGAGAACGAGATTTAGGCCTACATTTATTTTGAAGCCAGACTCATGACACTCAGCAGCTGACAGAAAAGCAGCAGTTTCCAGGAAGGTGCTCTGAGATAACCGTACTAGACAAATCTATAAAAATTGGATTACAGTGCACTCCTTCCAGGCCCCTCTGCTCCCTCGAGGATTCTAGTCCATTAGTTTAAGGAGGTTATGTACTCAGGCTCCCAATGGAAGCTCCTAGTTATTTTAGACCTGTTGCAAAACTCTACTCAGAGGCAGACAGTACCACTTCTTTTCAATTGCAGCTATTGCTTGCTTCCCAATTATCAAATCTTGTTTCAAATGCCATGTCTTTAAAATAAAGTAACAGGATCTGTCCTACCATTTCTTTTCCTCAATAGTTTCACATTGCAATGCAATCAAAAGAAGAGAGCTTGGAGCATGAGGTATCCATGCTAGACCTCAGAGTTTAATTAATCTTCATTCATGTTTAGTTTCAGAAAATTATTTATAGCATCTTCAAAATGTTTCACTCTGGAACTTAGCTAATGGCTGAGAGCTGCAAAGGAGTGAGATACTGACTATATTTATGGTTTGCAATTGCTACAGAATCAAAGTCATGGAATAGTAGCACACCCATAAACCTGCAGTTTCACACAGGAAAAATCTTTACAGCTATTCAGAACTGAGCTAAAATATATATAATAAATAGTAAAAAGGGGAAAGCAATTTCTGACTTTGATAGTCATGACACTCTTCTATATGAAAGACAAAAAATGGCTGGAATTTAAATATTCACATAGGGTCTGCAATCTGTGCTTTTGCTGAGTCACATCATATAACATTTGTATCTTCTGTTGATTCTGGATTTGTCTGTATTTATGCAGGTGCTCTGGTAGGAAAAAGAGCTTAATCTTTTTAGGCCAAAATATCTTATCCTGACCATTAATTCACGGTACCTTTAATCCAGAGGGACACAAGAAAAAAGTGCTCCTTATTTTAGCTTTTCAGTATAGGTAAACACTTGCAGCCTATAAACAAAACAAGCACAGTAGGTGATCCAGTAATTTTAAATTCATCTATAAGGAACAGGCAGTAAACAAAATTCCTAACCACTTCAGAGGTTCTTGGTCCCCTATACAGGAAAAAAGGAATCTAAAAAAACGTCTTTGTTCATATATTTTTCCCTCTAGCTTCTTTTTACTTCTCTTTTAGAAAATACCCCTGTAGCCTGTATTTTCTTTTACATATTTGGAAATTTTCAGTCAGCTCAGACATCCTCCTGCTGCAATGGAAATTTACTTTACAAAAAAAATAAAAAAGCAAGAGTTGGTAGTCTCCTACTTAGACTGTATTTGAAAACACATTTGTAGCTGTAAACTCCTACATTCCTTTTAGCCGGAGCTCTTTTGGGGTTATTGTTTTGCCTAGTCCTTCTTAGAGAGTGTATTTTGCAGCTGTCACTAAGGAAAAATACCTGGAGGTTACACCATCTAGCAGTGTTTTGATTACCACACAGAAACGAGGGGAAGCAAGGAAAGAATTCAGCAAAAAGGAGTTGGCAGATTTGGGATACACTTGCACACAAATTAAATACAGAATGCAGATACCACCAGAAAGTCAGCATTACCCCTAGGATCCATAGGCTATCATAAAAATTAAGAATACCACATTGATTTGGCTGTAAAACTTTGTCACATCTCTTTCTTGAGAACTCAAATGTTTGAGACACCTTTACTTAAAAAATATAATTTTTTCCCTCCCCTCAAAATAATTATCTGGTGTTGCCTGGTTTTTCTTGGGCTGAAGCTGGTATCCAGATGTAATTCCAACTCTAAGAAGATGTTTTTCGTGAAGATGATTTGCTGAAGTTCCCAAAGATATTCAATGCCTGGTTTAATCTGCCCTGGAATAATGTTTCTAAGCCAGAACCACTCAAATGAAAAAAATTTTATCCAGCACTTTGTGATCTACATTGTCCCATGGGATGGCAGCTGTTGTCTTAGCATTGCAGAGACTGAAATTGCATCTTCAGTGTAGCTGGGGTTTGATCTATTAACTACTGTGCCTTGTCACCAAATTAATGAAAAAACCTTGGAAGACAATATGTTATGTAAATGTAATCCATGTAACAGCAACACTCTTTAGCCAAGCGTGTTACCACGGGAGAAATCCATATTTCACCGAGTGTGGCTGCTGCAATCCATGGAGCTCTGAACTTGGCTTGCAAACAGCCTCAACAGCCCCATCAGTTATATATGACAAGACTCAGAGACACAATAATGAACAATTCCAGCACAGGACTGATGACAGAAGACACATCTAGACAACATGTTTAGTGTGCACAGTCCTGTTGAGAAGGAAATTATGCTGGTAAATAACAACCACACAAGAGGCAAACTTCCTGTTGGGAAGAGCAGGGCTGTCACAAGGGAGGAATCAATGTCACCAGCAGTTTGAACTTAAAATAATGAAGTATGTTAAAAAGAAGAGGAAGCAACAAGTTCAGATGCAAGTATCTCTACAGGAGGCTTCACAGCCTAAACAAAAATGTTGCTTTAAGGTCAGTATAAGTCTCTAAGGAAATCACTGGAACTTATCTGCAAAGCTAGCCCAGATGGTCCTTCTTGGCTTGCCCCCACAGGAGCTGCCTCAGTGACAGGAGCGATAAAAGCCAGCCATTGTGCTAAGATAACCAGGCAGCTAAGGGAGTGTTTCACCACTTGGAAACTCCCGGGAGGATTTTAGTGACCCAGGGAAATGTCAGATATCAGAGTCTAAAAGGATCAGCACAGCCTCCTGCAGATGTGCTGGGATCAGTGTAGGGGCTTCCTGGGAGACAAGGAAATGGAACTGCTCCCAGAACCCCAAACAAAGGAGTAACAGGTAGTTCTAGAAAAAACTTGATATTCAGAATATGTATCTGTATTAGTGGTCCTTTATACCTAAAGCCTCATGATCAGAAACAAAGAATCAAGAGAGCAGCTCAAGAAACACACACACTGGAGACCTACTACATTCAGAGAGGAACCAAAACCCCTCCTGAACTTTGGCCAATAAATAACACCCTATTAGCCTAAACTAAGCACTTGAAATGGGTATTAAAAAGTTCCTGTGCATTAATTTTTAATTTCAGTGACCTCTGACTTTCCTCAGACCCTCCTCTTCTGCCTGTTGCCACTTCTCAGAGCATTAATTGTGTCTTCACTCACATTTTGTGGTCACTCCTTTCAGGCCTGTTCTGTTCCTCTCACACCCTATTTAGCTCCCAGGAGGCTGCTGTGGATAAATTCTGGCACACGCTACAAACACACCAGAATCTCACCACAGCAATTGCAGGATTATTTCCTACTCATGAACAGACTGCTAATAAACTTTATCCAACCTTTTGGTAAGAATTTGAGAGTCAAATTCAAATGAATATTTGCCCTTGCAGAATTTCATAGAGACAGAATTATGCAATTCTTAAGTGTTATTCAAATGAGCTAGTGATTTACACAAATGTGTAAATGCATATTGAGGGAAAATTCATATCTAATATCAAGATTGTGTGGTAGAAGGAAAAAGTCCTAAACTTTCATCTATTAAAATCAAAATACTTAGAAATAGCATGGTTATCATCTTGTATTTGCTATTACCACGTGCTTTAATATGTTGTACTTTGAATTTCAAAACTTAAAAAACAAAACTGAAGCTGCTTCATCATTAAAACCAAAACTGAATTTGCCCAAGTGAAAGTTTTCAGATTCAATCCACAAAGAACCATCTTTATATATGAAAAATATTCTTCTGTGAAGAATGATTTATTTGGTAGCCTAAGGGGGAAAAAATTCCCAGTAAATTTAATACATCTTGAAAAAACCTCTTTCAAAGGCTTCCTAATTGAACTTGCTTAGGCTCACAAGTATTCTTTTTAAATAACATGCAAACATTTCAAAGCCAGTAGGAACAAGGTGTCTGCACATTTCACTTCTTAAGAATTTGTAACACCTATTGAAAAGACAGTTTGTTTCTGATTTAGAAGTAGCGTGCTTTTGAAATACTACTCTTGCAAAAGGAAACCAAAACACAACTTGGTTTCTTGTTCAACCACGTGCAGAAAGCCTGCAGAGCCAGCACAGAAAAGGTTCTAAGTATTAGAGGAGGTGTTTTTAATCCCTTTAATGAGGCAGCTGTAATTGCCTTTAGGGTTCTCTTCAAATCAGCAATGTGTTGCCATGCTCACTGCTCTGCTGGGAAGCTGGGAAGTGAACCCCTCCTTCTCCCAGGGCCCTAATTATTGCTTCCTCCAGTGGCCATAACAATGCATTCTGCTCTTCATTAGAGAGCCTTGCAGAGTTGGATCCTCTTCTACAGGCAGTGCCATGTGGAGGTGAAATGCTAACACTCAGTTCAGCAAGTTCTTTGGAGCCTTCGATGGGCTCTCTAGAATGTGCAAGAGAGGAACTATTGCTACTCACAAAATCCTAGCTAATCACCTGCAAATGCTGCAACATTTTTAAGTACCCTAGACTAAACAATTGATAACTATTCAGAAAACACAAATATAATTTAGGCTAGAAGCATAAATTCCCTGGTGTCTTCTATGCCCTGGCTCCACAAGCACAGAATTAGAAAGATAGGAGGTCAATTTTGAGTGAGTCAACACTCACTGCCGCTTTTTCTCACTCAAAATTAGGCCATCTACTTGCTCTGGATGAGAATTTTTTTAACAGGCCCATTCATGTGAAACATATCCTAGACACTTCTGTTCAGTCCTAAACATTTCTAAACAGTAAGAACTGCACAGCAAATCCTTTTTCCAAATAAAGCAAATCAGGTTTTTTGAAATCTCTAACAACCAAGTACCATGCTTCAAAACCTGATACACTTCTGCAGGCCAGCCCTCTCAGGGAGTTTGCTCCTTCCTCCTGCTGGGAATGTGACTTTAAACAAAACTACATAGCTGAGTTATGCTCCCACATCACCTTCTAAAAATAAACTTCTAACCGACTTCTTGTCAACTCATTTTCAAAACTTTTCTCTTGATTTGTATGTATTCTTAATCCCTCAGATAAGTACAGTTCTCAGATTATAACCATTTACATAATTGTTAATAATTAGCAGGGCTATCTGTGTACTACTTGTTATCTAGGACTTGCTGTTGATTACATGGACGCTACAAAGCGGATCTCAAAAATAGAAGCTTCCATTTAATCTCCTCTGCATAACACAGAAATATTTGGCACTTGTTCATAATACATTAGCTTCTAAGTAACATAATAATAGAGCTAGCTGTCTGACTCAGGGCTATTTCTGAAGCTGGTAATTTGATTTTTTTTCCAATAAACAGAAAACTTCCCCATTATATATACCATTATGTGGCTTTTCTGCTTGCAATGAATTATCCCAGATTGCTACATAACTAGATAATCTGATAAGACAAATTTTGTTTGTTTCAAACAACCTTCATTCAAAGCATCCACTACATACCATGATGAATGTAAAGTGAGGCTATAATGATTTTTTAATAAACATACTTTATACTTTTGACTGATTTATATAGCAGTAATATATCTTAGGTACCAGAAGAGTATGTGTGCTCAGGGGGCTACCCTCACACAAATCTACAGCACAGACGTGGCACAGCTGGGCAGCTGCTGCTGAGTTGGTGTGAGCTCATTGTATGGGTGTAGCTGTTCTACATTAGCATTTCTCTTACAGATATATTTTACTCAGTCTACACAGAGATTTTTTTCCCCCATAGCTAACGGAAAAACCCAAACCCTAATTTTGCAGTCATTAATATGGATGCCCATTAAAAAAATGCTAGCACAGCATATAAATATTCTAATATCAATAATGTGCTTCTAGTTTAATTCATAGCTTTAAGATAATCCCAGAGCTAGTCCCCTCCTCGACTTGCTCCTGAGCTCAGTGGAACAGTTACAAGGAGAGGTGAGCCCAATTTTGTTCATTTTATTCTTAAAGAGCCAGACAGAGCTGAAGGCTTCTAAAGGAGTTAAAGTGACAGGTCTCTTGTTCAGTGAGTCTTGTCCATGGAAACTTATTTGGCAACTCAGAATTTCAGAAATAGGTTTTGGTTTCATTATTAGTCACTACAGACTCTTTCAGAACATGAAGCACTGAATTTCACATTGAATCCACATGACTTTAGTTGTTTTTACTGTAAGAACTGGATTAGCAATCACACACAATTTAGTGAATGTGTTGATATACGACAGACTTGAGCCTACACTTCTTTCACTTAAAAACTCTGAAATTAATGTGGATTTTGCCAGTGGATGCAACTTTACCTCCCATCCCCACCCCTGTCAAAGATCAAATAACTCTAGAGTTAGTAGTTCATTAAATAACATAGATTGCATAAACAGAATGCTTGAGTGGGTTCCAGTTTCTCACAGATGAAACTTTAGGGCTGCTTGGTGAGATCAGCCAGATCGTGTGCAGTGATACATATTCTGCCTTTTAGGTAGCCAAAAATTCAAAATGTGCTGTTTCTCTTAAAAGCCTTAACTGTTATTAATGAGCTCAAAACACACCTCCTGATTTAGATTCAGTTTATATTGAGTGCATTTCAATAACAAAATCCAGAATAATCTGAGAATTTACTTCCATTTGCCCATCCCACAGCTCAGATTTTGTTTACTACAACCAAACTATTGACTTGTCAAAATATGAATCTGAACATTCCTGATGGAGGTTTAGTGTTATTTTTGCCAACCCCCTCAGGACTTGAAAGAAGTTTATTATGAAAGACAATAATTTTCTGTCCCTTCATATCCAAATCAAACCCTAACACTCAGTGAATCCAAGAGACATAAATTAAATTATTCTGATACTGTTATTGATCCAATAATCATCTCCTTGGGTGGCAGAGAACTCAGTAGATAAAAACAGCAGTCCCTCTGATTACCAGCTCTTTAGGCATAATCCAGACATTGGAAAGGAGTCAAAAAGTGCTCCACAGCTTGTGTAAGGAAGCAGCAGAAATGATGGTTACAATGCTCGTGGCAGCAAAGAAACAATGCAAAAAGCAAGACTTGAGGAACAGATTTCCCTATAAGTGAACCTTTTCCAGTAAAAACCTTCCCTTGTTGATATTGCTGGCAGAGTCCAGTTCTTGCAGACAGAGGCTTAAAAATGCATAAATATATAACAACTCATATTTGTGCATCAGTTAATGAAGCTTTCAGTTCTGCTGTCCATACTGCTCCTTTTGGGAGTGAGGACTTCAGCAATTAGGTTTAGAATTCTTAGTATCCAAAAGCTCAAAGTAATGATATTTAAATAAACACATTTCTTAGTTTCACCTTTCATACAAGGAAAGCAAGTAATGACTGCTCCAGACATAATAATAACAGATTTCATGGGATCTCTTGTAACTCATTCTGATTGCTGTCTTCTGAAATAGTACTGTCACCTCTGCCACTGAAGTTATTTTCAGAAAGACCAATCATCTGCAATTACAGCTGACAATGATAAGAGATGCATACATAACTTCAGCTCTTTCCAAGTCACCAGCTCCTAATTTATGAGTACCCAGAGAAGCCCCAATATTTGTAACAAGCTGGGACCATTTTTCTTGCTGGGCAGTTCAGTGACAGAAGGGAAGGTTTATTGCATTGCCTACTTCCAATTCCCAAGAAGATTTAATCTACACATTTTTCCTACATTTCTGACTTTTTGTTCTATAAACTGTAAGATAAAATAGTAATATAATATGCCAGCTTAGGCTGCAGGAATCCTTATATTGACCCTAATGATGCTACATATAGATTTGCACAGTATAGGATCTGGACTGCAACACACAAATACCCACCATAGGCTCCTCTAGAATTTTCCACCACACTAACAGGGAGATGCCCACATTTCTGTGAGGGCAGAACCATGCACAGAATAATCAAACATCTGGAGATGGGCAGCCTGTGTTATGAAGGGAGTGGAAGAATAATAGATGGAAGTTTCTTGTTAGAGCAAGAAGAATGCGTGCCCCTAGGCTGCAATAAAGAACAAGGCATCCCAATTCCCATTGTCCTTAAGTAACCACTGCAGCCATCTCCACAGACAACATCTTGGTGGCATTAATGTCCTGCTATCATCCAGGCCCTCCTCCCTCAAGTGCATAGACTAGACCTTCCAGCTGCAGGTTTGGTCACCTGTGCTTTCATATATAGGTCATGCAAAAAAATGAGACTCCCAGAAACAAGCCTATTTGCGTTGAGGCCTCCAAGAAATGCTTAGTTGGTGTAATTCAATTTCTTCAGTGTTGTATCAACAAGAATTCTGCTAATAAAAGACAAAGTAGTCTTCATGGTATGAGGAAAAAAAAGAGAGCTTATAAATGATTCATTATTTTTTAAAAAGGCACCTATATACAGAAAGATGAGGCCAAAAATCTCTTGTATAAAATGACTTTTTTTTAAGAGTCAGGGTACCATTATTTCAGTAATTGTGTAGAAATCTAGCAGCAGTTTTTTGTTGTAGGAAATGCCTTATGAAAAAGGTCCTTTCAGGCTGGGAAGGGAGTGCTGGATTATAAACCATGTTATGCAAGCCTGCTGCTCCAGAAGCCAAAACCCTGCCCCATCAATTGCATAACCAGCTCCAAGGGAGATCTGAGCCTGCTTCTTTATGAAGGAGCCTCCATGGAAATTCAGCAAGTTACCAGCCTTCCCCAGGCCATAAACAAAGCATTTACTGTCACTTGGCATTTACTGGAGCCAATTGTGCGCAATTTGATTTTTTTCCCCCCTTCTCATTTCCCACTGTAAACAAAGAACCAACTTAAAAAAAAATGACACTAGGCAGACTGTGCTCTGTTGACACCATTCTGATCCAGGCCTCATATTGCCCCTTTGAAATGCTGAACAAGCCTGTAGGCTGCTCGTACAATTCTGAAAGGAAGTGGGAGAGGCAGAAGCAAAACAAGATGCTCCGCAATGGAATGCACCAAAGAAAACCAAATATTTAAATTCCTCAAGTGTGGGACAAAACCCACTTATTTCACCCTGAATGACTGAAACCACTACAGAAAGAACACAGGGACGGTTTATATAGACATTTTTTTAATGTCATGCTTCCCTACAGATCAAGACACACCTTATCCACTCAGTTATCATATTTTTGCTGTGCTATTCTCTTAATTCTAGACTGTGGCTTTCAGTGCTGTTACAGGGCACGCCAAACTTGTGCCAGCTTTATACAGAAAAATATAGCTGAAAAAACAACCCAACCTCCATTTCCCATGTATGCCTGCTCTGCCTTGAGCAGTGTTCAGATTATTCTTCCCCATTTGTTGGCACTACATTCCTAAAGCCTTCTGCACACATACTGTTCTCATCTTCACAGGTCTATGCACTGATTTAACATGCAGGACACTGCACTGTTGCTTTTCCTTACAGCAATAGGAGAAAAACAACCAAAGCCTATCAGAGTTTTTAGAGCCCAATGGGCAAGTCTGATCAGGGGACTACATTTTTTGTAGTCAAAACCACACAAAAGACTCATATGAGCATTGAAGTTTATAAGCACTTCCCTCTCTTCCTTGCCCTTTTGGTATCATTCAGCTTGGAAAGGATGAGCGGAGGTTTCACTCAGACCCCAGGCTGGGGTTAGTCTTAAGAGATACAGTTCTGTCAATGGTTTTCCTGCAAAGCATCCAGCAGAACTGAAACACCCAAAAAAGACACGAGTTACATTTCCTTTATAAAAAGACTAAAGTATAGCAAAACCTCACACCCATCTCTGAAGGAAGCAGCTGCAGTCATCCCAAAGAAAAATTTACTCACATTCTCACACCATTAAGTGTCACATTTGACTTGGGGAAAAAAAAAAAAGGAGCCCAATATTTCCAGGTCTCTATAAGCAATTGAGTATAAAAAGTAAAGCAAGTTGCAGTTTATAACACAGAACCCAGCGATCAAAGGCCTGTGCACCAACAGGGAGCACTGAAAGAAAGGCCTTTTGAGGGTTTGGGGTTTAGGATTCCTTAGTTATGATTCGTAACATTAAAAGTGATGAAGTTCACAGTCAGCACAAATCCCCCTCTCTCCCTTGAATCACATTGCACAACACAAGTGATTTGGCAATCTGTCCTAGATACCTTCAAGATTCATTCAATCATCCTGGCCATGGCTCAGTGTGGACTTTATAATCAACAGCTAGATAACCAAATACAAATGAGGTCCATTAAAAGCAGCAATATTACATGTGATACACAAGGCACAAGGTGGCTTCAAGAACTGTCATTTCTGAGTATCTACAATGCAAACCAGCTCTAAATAGGTAACTTTTTCCCCTTCACAATTAATTTTCCTGATAAATTAATAATCATTAGTCGGAGCCTGATGATCTTACCTTGGGCACACAGAGCATTCCCCTTTGCTACTTTACTTCTTTCAAATTGCTTAAAACCCCATCTGCTTTGCTTTGAGATGCTAAAATTCCCTTGAAAGAGCACTTTGGCCATACACGTTCCCATGGTGTTCTAAAGGTCTCTTTAAACACTGACAAAATTAAGTAATGCATGATGGAGCTTAGCAAACTAAGGCCTTTTCAGCCATCACCCTGGCCCTCACATTGTTTTCTAATTAGCTACTACCTTTGAACCTGTGCCAAACAACACACCCTTAGCTAAGCATCCATTAAAACGGTAAATTAGTCAAGTTGTGCAATCCCTTTTAACTCTCTCAAGCCAAATAAATATTGCCTTGACATTATGGAGACACTTAGAGTAATCAAACTAAAATGTACTTATAATATATCACCTGACCTGTTTTCAATTAATGAAAAACTTCTGGCAGAAGGGTAGTGTTCCAAAGGCACTTGTTTTCCCTTGAAATCAATGGGAAGGAGCCAATGAGGCAGTTCTGAAAACTCCATTAGGTATATCTGAATATTCAGTTACCAGAAATATATTTATAGCCAGAATTTTCAATGAACTGTAGCAGTCTGGATAAGCTGCATATTTACAATCCATTGTGGTAGCTAATGCTGTGGATTATACTTTTAAGAAGAGAAATGCATCTTCTGAAGCAAAGGATATCCAAATGTATTCTTCGGATATTTTAAAGAAGTCAATAGAGACCATGTCCTAGCAAAACATAACTTACTCATGTTTTTAATCAAAAGCATCATATTCCCAGAAAACAAAAAGACATAAGGGCAGATTATATATATATAATCACATACAGAACAGTCAGGCTACATCATAAATAAGCAACCCATGGACCTTATTTTTAACTTGCAATATAATTTTCAGCCTAATTATCTCCATGAGCTCAATTACATAGGCGGAGTTTACTTTCCATTCAGACACTTTCAGTGAAACAAAAGAAGTTACAGCTGTATCTACTTACAGACAGGATTTGCTTAATGGTTATAGTCCAGGTCAGCTTCCCAGGATTTAGTTATTTATTATTAAATATATATTAATAGGTGATAGCAAATATAGTTTTTTTAAAGCTTAGGTATGTTTGTAATGAACTCTGGCAGTGATTAAAGAGCAGCTTGAATGAGGAGCTTGTAACTGTGATTAATCTGCCCAAGAGCAGGGAAGAGGTAGAACTGGTGAGAAGGGACATTCTATGTGCTTGTCACCAACTACCACTTATTTTGTTGCAAGCAGCCCCAGTCTTCACAAACCCTGACAAATGGTCAGTTATTGCTCCAGTTATAAAGAGCAGACCATGACAAATAATCTGTGTAATTTACAGGGGAAAAGACCAGCACTTAAGGCAGCTGTATTTTACCCTGCACGTACCAGAGCATTTCATTTATTATCATATACAAATATACATGACATATACGCATGAGATACGTATATATAAAACATTCTGTTTGGAGTAGGGACAAGACTAAAAGGGCTAAAAGCAGACTGACAGTAGATTTTTAAACATAATTACCAACATCTGCAGGCTACCCAATGATCCAGTCTTGGATTGTGCCATTTATATTTGTATTGGCAACAGTTTTGCACAGTATTTACTGTCAATAACTATATAGGATGCCAAGTTACATTAAGGATGTCAGACACATGGTTTTAGAGTCATGTTGAATATTATTATCATTGAGTATATTACAGTATATCTAGGAAGGACACAAAAACATATGGTTAGATGGAAGCCATCCTGAAAAGCATCAATTCACAGAAGAACTGAGGGTCATTGTAACCAACACAGCTCTGGTCTTTGTGCAATTGTGTAACAAAAAGAGTCTGCAATACCCACATTAGTAACTTTATTACTTCAATAGTTCTTCACCACAGATTCTTGCATATTTTTAAACAAGAATATCAAATAGAAACATAACACTTGACATTTGGAAAGACAACTTCTCTTCAACTATAAAAATATTCTGGTGATGATGCACAGAGACCCCAACAGTGAGACAGGGCACAGGAGCTTAACAAACCTCAAGAAAGCTTTTCAGTTCTGCTGATAAACAGAAGTGGATGCAAGAAAAAGCCAGTATTTCCTACCAGTGAGGTTCCACTGGTTTTGATAAACATTTTTATCTGTGTGGGTGGCAGAAGAATCTCTCACCTAGCCATTTACTCATCATTAGATGGGTCTTAATAGCATGCTCTCTCCTAAATCTCCATCTGCAGCATTTAATCTCTCAGAATGCAAAAAGCTGAACCCTCGAACAATCATCCAAATTATTGGGTGAACTATAATTACCTGTCATCTACATGTCAGGCTGTACAATCCACTGGCTGATTGGCTATAAAATCCATGAAAGTGCAATATGACTGTATTTACTAACTACATAACAGCATGCAGACTAATTATGAACACAGCAGAATGTTAGTGGCTTCTGGAGAACCAGACACAGCGATTCCTTGAATAGAAAACATTAACTATTTAAAAACTATTACTTATTTACAATTAGTTGTGTGTACTGAAGAAGCCAGAGGTAAAAAAACAAGTCAGAAATTTGGTTGGTATTCAATAAGAATAATTAAGTTGTTATATCAAGGCATCATTTTGCCTCAGGATGTATGTCAAATGGTAGTACTTACACACACAATAGCAATATATACCCTAAACTGACTTACAACATATGGATCCAAGGAATATAAATGTTACATCCTTTTCTTCTCCATGTTCATTAAGAATGTAGCAGTAAAGAATACATATGTTGAATAAGGCCTAATAAATAGAATACAAGTACATCTATCAGGTTCAAACACAATCCACAGAGAAGTTGTGAACTTAGTTATTAGCAGTATTTTCTTTCACTTGCAGTTTCAAACCTGTAAAATTCAAGCCCTCTTTACATTTCTTAACACAATCTGCATAACAAGGCCAACATGATAAAGACTATTCTGTTAAATTTAAGATTTTGCATAATGAACTGCATGGCATATCATTTCCTAAAAACCTCAAATGAGTTATAACAGGCTAAGATTTGTTGATATCACCAGCAAAATAAGGATATTTCTGAGGTATATTTGCCTTAAATTCTCTTTGTTTCAGCCAACATGAGCACATTCAGGCACAATTTTTTAATAAAGTGACTCATTATATTATTAAACTGCCAGACCAGACTTTCAGCAGATGGACTTAATTAACAAATGCAGTGCACTTAGACAAGCAAAGAATGTCTAAAAAAGTTAAAAGCAAAATGTTAATACACGGAACATTAAACAATTCCATACCATTTGCTAATTGTGTTACCATTAAGCAGATCTTGTCTTGCCCAGATTTACCTTGATGACTAAACAAGCATATAATCTGTGAAATTTATACTCACTGTGCTAAACCCCCCCAATGGCTTTTGGTTGGAGACCTCTTTATAGGCTATTTCCTGTTGATTTGTTCTGCTTAGGTATCTACCTCATTTTCATGGGCAGGATTTTCTGTTGCCAAAATGGGAATGCTGGGACTTTTACACGAACACACAGGTTGTGTTGATTTCCCTGTGTGTGATTTCCCTGTTTTACATGTCCTGGCCTTTCTGAAAATGCCAAATCAAACTGAAGTGTTGCAGAGGAAGATTATTTCCTTTCCACAAAATATACCATAAATCTGTTGTGTCTGCAACTGCGTCTACCAACTAATGTATGTACATAGAAACAACATGCAAAGATGACCCTACTGAAAACTGCTGTGGCTTAATTGTTCCTGCACAGAAACACATCATACTTCTCAACCCAAGTTTTGCTCCACTAACAACTTCCTAAAAGAGTTTCAGAAAACATATCCAAAATCACATCCAAACATGCAGTTCGTTAGACCGAAATCATAATGAGAGAGCTATTCAGTATTTTTAAGTTTATTATAAGATTAGCTTGTAGTTAGGCATGTAGTCCTATTAAGGTCAACTGAATAACATGTGTGGGACTGGAAAGATGATCTATGATATTCAAGTAAAATTTTACAGTATTTAATAGACATTGTTAATGAAATTCACATGGCTATAAGATTCCCAAATAGCAATTTCACTGGCATATGGATTCTTTCTTTGTGCCAGGGTTTTTCTTTAGTTTGTGAGCTATTTTTTTGAGGGAAACCAGTTCCAGTAAATAGATTACAATGGGAATTGAGTATCCTGGCTCAAATAATGCAATTTTACACTGGCTCCCCAGGTACACATGCAGCCCAGTGAACACTTCAGTTTACCCCCCAGATAAACCAGCCAGGATGGTTCTGGAGCATTACAAGGAATTCCTTCTTCCATACCATATGCTCTTTTCAAGACCATATGCCCTTTATGACAGCCCCAGATTAATCCAGTTTGTGTGAACTCAAAACCCACATATGGCACCTTTGTAGGCAACAGGAATAACTAATAGAGTCCCCCTCTCTCTCTCAAAAAAAAATCCCCCAAGTAAACAAAAAACACCTACCCCCTCCCATCAAAAAAACCCCAAACCTACCCCCTTCAAAATGCACCTCTCAGCAAAAAGACACCCCCACTCAAAAGAGAAATCCCACGAAAATATTTTGTTTTCTTTTTTCAAAAGTATTAATTTTCATTTCAAAGAGAAAGAGATTTACTTTTTTTTGGTCCATTTGAAGCAGTCAAGGGTGGATTTGCTTTATTAAACTAGTTAAAACATAAACCGCCAAATTAAGGCACTTATAAATTAGACCCAAACTATAGACCAGTTATGATGCCTCTACAATTCAGAAGGACATGACTGCATATCTTTTCTTCTTCAAATCCACAACCAATTTTGTTTCATGAATTAAATAAGTGGTATGTTCAATATTCCATTTGCAAGCGCATTGGGTCTTGCAGCTTAATTAAATGCCTCACTAACTTCACACATCCAAGCATTTCTGCATGGCTGCTTCACATTAAACAATTCACAAGAAACAGAAAATATCACGAAATGCTTCTGTAATCAGATATGGCATTGTACTATAAATTGTTCTTGTGTTATAGAAACCGTGCTAATAAATACAGAGGCAGCTGGTAGAGAAGCCTTTCTGGTTAAATGGACCGTCATCTCTTTATCACTGGTTAAGCAGAGGGGAATTCCTAAGGAGACAAACACGTGTAAGAAGCTTAGCTCCCAACTGCCAGGCCGGGCAGATTAACAGCATTGTCACTCACACCAAATCACCAGCACTGCTCCTTCACTTTTATGCAAACTCTCTCTTGTATTTTAAACTCACAACAGCTTATTCTAGTGGAAGGTGTCCCTGCCCATGGATGAGATGATCTTTAAGGTCCCTTCCAACCCAAACCATTCTGTGATATATTTAAAGGGGGAAAAAAAAAGTGCCACTTGTGTACCAAAGTTTCAAGTAAACAATTTTATGCTTACTTTGTATTGAATAGCAGTCACAAGAGCTATGGTAGAGGATGAGCTATGGAAACCACCATAAAACAAAGGCTTATGAGGGAGAGGGAGACAGAGCTTCTTGACAAGGTCCCTTCCAGGCCAAGAGGGCTCTGATGCCACATTAATCTAAGATCAAAGCACCAATTCATTTCATGTGCCACAGATATTCATGATGGCTCTATGGCATACTTCAGACTGGAAACGCTCTTTCTGCTTTGGAAAAGTGTCACCCTGTGCCAGGTTTAGACAAAAACAGACACTGTGAGGCACACTGAAGTTTCTATGAAAGCATTTCAATGTTGGTCTCTGCAAGAAGATACTGGACTCACTACCTTTAATGCCAGCAAGTGATGACTACAAGTCCTGAAGCTCAGTATCTCAGCACTCACAGCTTTCTTATGGGCTCATTTGTTTAAGCACCAACAGGTGATGAACCTTCTAAACACAATCTGCCTGCACCAACAGCTGTAATGGAACCAGCACAGATTCCCCACATCCTTCAACAGCCAGACTGCTCGCTCCTCTGCAGTACCACCTCCTCACATTTATGCCTCCAGCTTTGAGTGTCTACCCTTGGATCATGAAAGCAAGTTTAATAAAGATCAGAACTGGAACTGCATCCAGTGAGCTTAGCAAGCCCACAGTTTTGTTACTGTGAGATCAGTCCTGTTTTTCCCCCTCTCTGAGAGTAGAGTGACCTTACAACAACCTGCCCCCACATCTGAGGCAGTTTACATGGAAATGCTGCAGAGCCATGTGGCTGCAGCAGTGCATTCCTGTGGCATCTGACATACTGCTCCAGATGGTGCTAATGGCATGGCACTAAAATACAGTTACCTCCCACTGGAAGTCTACATCTCATTTGCTTTCCTGAGGTAGTCACATTTTGGTGACACCATATGAGGACAAAATACAGGCTTTTCAAAAATGTAAGTGCTTAGGTGCTAAAGCCACATTTTGTAAAGGACCTAAGCACTGTGGTCTTTCAGAAGTACTTCCGTACCTATACACTTCTGAAAATGCCATAGAGCTCCTTTCTGTGTCTTTAGACCCCTAAGTGCCCTGTAAAGCTCTGAGCACCTTCTGGAACAAAACCTGCCCTGTTAATATAGAGAAAAAACAAAACAAACAAACAAAAAGAAGTAGTACTGTTCACATATCTTCACATTGCCCATAAAATTATTCTAGATTTAAAAAACTCATGACTGATGAATGTCATCCCTACTGAAAAACAGAAAAGGATAAGAAAACTGAGCTCAGATGGTTTGATTTCCTTAAATACACAAAACATTCTTTCTTAAAAATTCTTAAAAAGGTTTACTATATTAAACATGAAATCAACAGGAAAGGAACATGCATAGTGCATTGCCATCACTTAGAAAACATCTATATGACAACAGGCAACAACTATATGTATAAATATATATGTAACATATGGTGATGCAAATACTGTATTGACTTTTTTTGGCAAAATTTTGGAAATATTGTGAAGGTAAACAGCCCCAACAGTACAAACAGTACTTCCTGTACAAGATTTTTTCCCAGTCTCTTCTTTACTACCATTTCAAACTACAGGTTTTCCAAATTGCCTAAGCAGATCTCTTTTGGCAAAGCCCTTCCTTTGACTCTCTTGCACTTTAATTTCTTTACCCATCAGTGTAAGTAAACAGTATGTACTTCATAATAATTCTCTAGTTTACAGGTGAACAATCCTCTGTATATCTCAAGAATTAATGTTAGTCTGAAACTATTTTGTTCTGCAGCACCTTTAAACAGATTTATACCTACAAAAAGCTTTTGATATTTTTAATAAGGGAACAGTTTTAGGCTCCTTGATGACAGTCTTTTTCACTCTTTGGGAAAAACATGCATAGGCTAAAGTCCATCCAAGTAAGTGCACTCATTTATATCGGGGTTGGTACATTCTATCCATTTTGGAGAGAATATTACATTTAACTAGCTCAAATGGTGTAGAGGCATCTGAGGATACCAATGAGAATCATAGCAAGATTTTCAGTAGCTATTTTTACTTTTAAATTAATTCTACTCTGAATCAGAGTTGTCATGGGAAATGAACTCAACATAATGGAATAACAGCTCTAACCTGCTAGCTTATTTATAAATAAACCATAAATAGCTACGTTTCTTTTTTTTCACTAAAACATCATGACATACCCCACTATTTAACATGCAGCAAAATGACTACAACCAATATGAAAACGGACTCAAAGAGGCATACAAAAATGTCACATTAAAAACTGTCCTTAAAAATTAAGAGTTGGTCATATGTTTTTCAAGCTCAGAATTCTGACTTTGCATAACCGGTTTAATTTCTTTCCCACGCCCAAGTCCCTCACCAACCAACTAGAATCAAGTACAAAACATACGAAGCTTACACTAAGGCCACAATTTACATAGATCGCTGAAACAAGAAACTGATTAAAAACAACAATCAAAACTACAACATAACTAGAAAATTAGAAAGGAAAAACCCCTCAAACACGTGAAAAAACAACCATCAAACTCTTTATATACCTGTATGGTCCTCCTCATTCTTCATATTTCCATTCAGAATGCATTCTCTTCGTGCATGATATGTCTTTTCCTCTGAATTTGCAGATCAGGGGCATAGCAGAACCTTAATTCAGGTGGGTGTGCCAGGTGTTGCCAGTCATGCCAGGACACATTCTGCTCACCTGGGAGCTGTTCCCTCCTCAGGGCAGAGCCTTGCCTCAGGGGGCAAGGGGCAGCAGGGTGTCCCAGCTGTCTGCAATAGCATGCTCGCAGAAGGTTTCAGGGGAGCACCTGGTTGGAAGGAAACACAGAGAAGGTTGCAGCCCCTCACAGTGTGTGCCCTGTTTTCTCCCCACAGCTCTACTATGAGATGGTGAAATCCGGAATGTCTTGGAAGCAGTTTTACCTTTGCAAATGTTGCCCTGATGAGCTGCATAATGATAGGTCCTGGCCCAGACCTTCACACACCCTTAATGCCAGTGGGTGCATCGCATAAGGACCACACAGTATTTATATACGTGTATATGTATTTGCCTTTTTTCTTCTGAGATACACACAACAGAAAGTGTGCCCCTATTTCCAAGACTGTTCAGTACCATGGAGTGTCCAATCAATTAGTAGAACAGAAAATTCTCAGAAAGGCCCTTAACTCAGATCAAATATTAGAAAGTGTAAAATTTTAAGCCTGTTCAACTTGCATTGTAAGTAGGATATCATCCAATACCCAGCCCTTTTCAGTCTGTACAGAGGGCGACAACAGCATTCTCTTATGGTAGTTTAGTAAGTTATTACAACTCACAAAAACAATCTTTTCTGAAATATAACCACAGTTTTCATATATAATGTCACATTTTGACTCATGGGGTAGGACTTGCTCCATACACACAGAGTGTTTCAGAGGGTTCTGCTGAATGCTGCTGTGTTCCCCATTATGCACCAATCACCATTAGTGCAGTAGGAGACAAACAAAAGGCAAGCAAGAACTTATCAGTGAGGAAAGAAATGAAGGGTTGCAACATTTTTACAGGAACATTACAAACTCATTTAAGCTGCTTTATTATTTGTATATAATTAAATATCATATTAAAAGAAATCATAACCTTCCCTCCCAAATAGCTCCTCAAGCAGCAATTACATTCACCTCCTACCAGAAACATTTGAATAATGTCCCTGAAAGGCCCTGAGACTAAACCCACCAGATGGGATAGATGAGATATCCTGGGCTTTTGCATGAATTATTTCAATCCATCATCATTTGGAAGACTCATAGCTGCTGTAATACTGGAAAGCTTAATTTGATTTCCATTTACAAAGTAGGGCTTTGATGGATGCTGTAAAACAAAGGATAACAATCTAGCTACTATATCTTTATCTTCTCTGCATTTTTGTTGACAGCAGAGAACGGAGGGCTCAGGCTCATGACCTACAACAGTTTAAACAACAGTTTAAAGCAATATGCCAGCTGTGACAACTGGGAAACCAGCACACAGCATCCTGCAGGAGCAAGGGCTGCTGGAGTGAACCTCCTGCAAACACCCATAGTAACATTTTAGACCTCTTATTAGTCAGAGCCCTAAATAATTTTTAATCAAAATTAGTGCATTTAAATGGTTCTAAACAAAAAATAAACCATGTGCACACACTGAATTGATAGAGATGCTACAAATTAATTTCTTGATCACACTGGCATTGTCCTAAACCATTTAATTTCTAGTGCTATCTCATTCATTTATTCAGAGGTCTGGTTTTGGATCAAATCTAGAAGGGAAACATTGTGTGTGTTGATGTCACATGTTCCACAACAAGTTGCAGTCAGTCCAGGAAATTTCTCTTCAGGTTAGGTGCTAACAGCTGATAAGACACACATGCCAAGAGAACAGAAATTTGGTAAGAGTTAAAATATGACAAATTCAATTTTCCTAATGTAAAGAATTGAGCAGCTACAAATGCGACAGAAAACCTTAATTTGTTCCAAGTGAATGTCAAATATTACTATTTTAATGCCCCTTCACTTCCAGAATGTCAAGAATGCCCTTATCCATATTCTTGGTGTTCTGCCAGTAGAAGATCTGGCAAAGGACTCTGATGTGCTTCTCTTAATTCAAGGCCCTCTCCTGCAAAGCTCTCCCACACAAAGTGTTTATAAACCACAATGTATCATCTCCTCCTCGCAGAAAATATTGCCAGACCTTCATACTCTGCCTTTTTGATATTCCCAATTTCCTCCTGTCTTTGTAAAACACAATTATTTGGCACAGTGGATCCAAGGTGCAGTGATGGCTCTCACATAAGGGGGTCACACTCGGACTGGTCTCACATTTTAGTCTCGTGTGTCGGTCCCGGTGGAGGGGCTGGTCTCTCCCTGCCTCTGCTCTTGGATCCTGCTTTACCCCTCACCAGGTTTTAGGCAGCCAGCTCTATGTGAGTCTCTGTGCTGTCTTCTCTGATTTTTAATCTCTGAATTTATCTTATTTATCCTTTTCTTTAAAAATCCCATTTCTCTTGCTGATATCATAACTTTTAGCAGCCAGAATCGTTCCAACAGCAGAATTGTGACCGTAGTTTTGAATTCAAAAAACTCATATGGAAGGTAAATATATCACTGCCGACTTCATCTGCATATCAAGCATAAACAATTAGCAAAGAACAGAACAGTACCTGAGCCGGGAAGCAAACGAAACCTAACATAACATACCTGACAAGGATATAATAAAACACTGAAAGGACAAAACAAGGCGCAGGAGTGAGCCCCTGAAGTGGGACAGGGTCACTCCGCTGTGCTCACACATCACCCCGACACTCCCCAGCACCCCTGGAGGAGGGATGTGCTGCACGGCAGGAGCGAGCCCGTGGCACCCTCTGCTGTCCCGAGAAAGGTATTTCCTTCCAGAGACGGAAAACTCTTTGTGACCATCAAATTACAGTTACATAAAGAGCTGAAACGCTCACAGTTTGGATTCACCTTCAACATTCTTTTTAAGAAGGCGTGTGCCTGTGTTTCTGTAAAGCACATGCAAGCCAGCCTTTTATTTTTTATGAATAGCCTCTTAATAATATTTTGCTCAGCAAGGTTTTATCTTGAAATTACAATATTAAGACTCAATACTTTGCATGCTCATTCAACAGCCAGGGGGAAAAATTATACATTACTTTGGATTTGAATCACAATTATTCCTACATTTAGTGACAAATGGTAAGAAAATAAAATTTAATTGGTATACTTAGCAGAACTCTGATGCCTTTGGACTGTAGTTTCTGGGGGTTTTTTAATTAAAAATACATAATATTTTACTTCTTTTATGTACACAGAAAGTATCCTTCCCGAAACAGTTAAAAATACTCAAGTAGAGACTGAAAAGGGGACGCAATGCATTCAAACCTGGTATCTTCTTAAAAAAGGCTTCACTTGAATTAGCCATTTAAAATTATATAATGCAATGTGACAGAATTTAGCTACCCATAAGGCAGACAACAAAACTTGGTTTGTCATATACAGCTGCAGTTTCAGTAGTACAATGGAACCACATTCTAAACATGAATGCAGACACACATAAGTGAAAAATGTACAAATCTAAAATCCACTTGTTTTTTAAAAATTCATTGTCTTTCCTATCTGCTTGAGCACTGCAGTATTCCCACTTGGTGCACAGTTACATATGAACATATATGTACAGAAGTGAACACAACCAGCAGCTGCCAGGGGCATGAAGGATACTCTGAACACAGGGAGCTGCACTGCTGTAAGGCACTTGGGTTTCCATTCTGTGATCAAACCCAGAAACTGAACACATCAGACACACCTACTTATATAACCAGACTCCTCCAAATACCAGAACACCCTGCAATAGCTTTACTGCTTCTCACACAGATTACATTTGAAACTGCAAAGTCATTATTATTCCAAACTGTATTTATGAAAATAACAGGTCCTGTGCGTGAATTATAGCAGAGCTACAAGCTTCCCAATAAAACAGAGCCATCCAGGACATAAATCAGGCCCAGGTCTAAAAATAGCATGGGATGCAGCTACACAAAGTTCTAGCCAGAAAGGCATTCATATCAAACAGAGCCTGCAAGCTTGCAAAACAGAAGGAAACACTGCCAGTATTAGAAAGACACTGTATGAGTCACTGTTTGTCATGGAACTTTCACAGGCACTTTCTCTGCTGTTGCAAAAGGCAGTTCAGAAATGCTCTTCCAAAACACAAGCTCCCCTAATATGGCACTGAAACAGAAAGGAAAAACAGCAGCACTGGCACTGACTACTGGGACTCATTGGACCTTCGCTTGTTTACAACTGGAATAAAATTATTTACATTACATGCTCTTAAAACTTAAGAGAAAAAGCTCCTTTCAACAGAAAGCTGTACTTGTCACAGAAATCTTGTACTCAGCCTCACACCAGGAATCAAAGTCTCAGGACTTTACCCCTTTAAAGGGAGGGAGACAGAAATGCCACATCACTCACGCAGAAGGGAAGGTTCCTGTTATTTTCCACTCAAAACACGGCTTCTAGCTGTGTTGTTTCAGTGACCAAAGGTTGAATTGTACAAAGCAAATGCTTCAGAAGCAGACTCTACAGAAAGAAATAGAGAAATAAGAAGGAGTAGCAATCTCTTCACTCTCGTGACCACTGACAGGACCCAGGGAATGGCTGGAGTTGTGTCAGGAGAGGCTTAAGTTGGATCTCAGGAAAAGGTTCTTCCCCCAGAGGGTGGCTGGGCACTGAGGAGGCTCCCCAGGGCAGCGGGCACAGCACCAAGGCTGGCAGAGCTCAAGGAGTGTTTGGACAACACTCTCTGGCACAGGGTGGGATTGTCAGAGTGTGCAGGGCTAGGAGTTGGACTCGATCCTGATGGGTCCCTTCCAACTCAGCATACGCTATGAAATAAAGATTGCAATATATGTATATCCCCACACCAGCACCTAAGAATTGAACACACGTGCAACCAGGATGTAGCTAAGCAAAAGAAGAGAAGTTCTTCAAGGAGATGTTCAGACATGCATACAGGCCCCAAGCAGTGCAAGGTGAAACTTGGGCATTGCATAACACTTGAGAAAATGTGCTGGTCAGAATGGTTCTGCCCACCTGAATAATGAAGTCCCCATTCATTTATACAGGATAAAAAATAATTGTGTCTGTTTGGATGTAGAAACATACTAAAAACCTTTCTTAATCCTCATTTGTATTTTTGAGACGGTATAACAACTGTTGCTAAAACTTTTCTTTTTTTCTTGCTGCAATTCTTTCAGGTTGCTTAAGGAAAGAGCAAGACTTCAGCTTCTGTATCTGACTTCACAAGACCTGTGAAAGGGCCATGCCAGACGAGAGACTCTCAACACCCTCTTTTCCTCAGTATATTTCAGCTCTTTTACATTTGACAAAGAGTGATTTCAGACCCCAGAGAACTGGAGAGACCACTAATGCTTTTGGAGAAGGCTCAGTACATCAGAAGTTTAACCTGGGCTCTTGTAGCCCACATTTGCTTTATGGTTCAATTTGATTTTACTAATTTTACTTAGCACCAGAAACTGGTTAAAGGGAAGGTGTAACAGATTTAAGTGTGTACAGACACACAGTAATCTCCACATTGCTCTGCTCTTGAAAGTGGTCCTTTGGTCAGCTTTCATAAACTGCGTTCCTTTTATTCCACATTACTTTGGGATAGATCCAAGAACAGCTTTAAAGGGGTGGAGCTGAATGGTAACTGCAGCGTATGAGCTCTGCACAAACATGTCATGTCTATATAAACAACATCACATTCTGTTAACATCACAACATTCAGAGTTAGAACAGGCAGGGCAAAGACAAACAGGTATCAGTGCAATTGTTAAAGATATTAAAACTATCCTGAAAGAGTACTGATGGTCAAGAGAATTTCCAGCAAAAAATCCAATGTGGGTACCACAGCTTCTAAAGCATTCAAAATATCTTCTATTGATGAGAGCTGTGAATTTATGCCTTCTCTTCTAACTACTCCAACATGAGCACGCAAATGGATTTTCTCAGATTTCACTCAGCAGGCACTAAGATTTACTCATACACACAAAGCTTCTTAGCTGCCCAAAGCATCAGAAGGCTGCTCAGTATCCTTAAGTCATTCACATAAGGCAGTTTCGCCCACAGCAGCCTCCCTGACTCCTGCCTCGCATCCAACCTTCCCCCGCAGCATCCCCGGCATTCCAGAGGGGAGGCGGCATTCCCGGGGCTGCCGCCCCCTGGTGGCCGCGCCGCGGCAGCGCCCCGAGCTCTCCCAGCTGGCAGGTTCTGCCCTTCTGGTGAAAGGGTTTTTAAAAAAGTACTAACACTCCATTTAAAAGTGAGTACTGCTACTGCTTTAATAAGCAATTCAAGTGAAAGAGAAGATTTGGGGGTTTTTTTCCAATAGGAAATATTACTACAAATCTGTAGTAGCAGCAGTTTTTAATTTACTAAAACCTGGCATCTATTAGCAAGAGCACATAGACAAAAATATCTTTGTTTATACAAATAAAATTAAGTTTTGGATATTCACAAAGTAACATAATAGAGCAACATTCTTCTTCACATTGATATTTGTTAGTCAGATGAGTTGTGATATAAAAGCTTTGTACAACGTTCAGTCAAGCACCAGGGCAGACAGTGCATTAAGATCTCTCATGAATGGATGAGCTGCAAGTATTTGATCAATCTTCTGTCTCTGATCATAATCAGGAAAGATTTTTATCAGGGCTTCTCTTAGCTGTCCTGTTTCTGAGGCAGATCTCTGCGGTGGATAAGCCTCCTCTTCTTCCAGGGGAAGCCATGGTGAGCAAACCTCGCGTGCTCTGCCTTCGTGCTGCCTGCTGCTGCTGGGTGCTGTGGGGGCCAAGAGAGGGGTCTCCGAAGTGTACTGGCCACTGCTCTGAGAGGGCCTCTGTGCTGACCAAAAATCTCTGTGGAACAAAATAAAATTTTTATTAAATTAAGCTAAAGGAGATGGTAGCTGTAGTTGCGTCTGTACAAGAGAGAAATGTGCGTGACTTACGCTGCACTGCTGCTCAGCTAGTTCCTGACTGGAATCAAATGACAAGCACTCTTTCAAAGTGAAACAAAACAGTAGGTTTAACAGTTCTCAATTTGAATTTGGCACAACTAATAACATCAATATCATCTCAATATGCTTTGAGTACTTTATTTGACAGAATACAGTAACAGTCAAAGCTTATTTTATGAAGGTATAGATAAAAACATACATTGAACACATGTACACTGATTCAGAACATGTGAAAATACTGGCAGACCAAAGGGGTTTCCAGACGCCCCACAAGACTATTCCTCATCTACTTCTGCTCTTGACTGTGAGCTGTGTTCACATTTTGACCAAGGGCTTTTTTAATTTTGTATGGTATCTTTAATGAAGCAATTAAGTATTTTTGGCAATGTCAGGATTTGAATACTCTTCCTTAATTATTGACCTTTCATTTCAGACTTTGAAAAGTTATTGCTACTCTACAAACTGCCAGCACTACACAACTTAAAGCCCAGCCTACTTCAGATGGCACCAGATAACAGAAACGTGAAACGCAACTCATGTTACAGTCTAGTTTCCTACCACCAAGGAAACAGTATCTAAATTACTGAGATCTATTTTAAAAGCATTTGGGTTATGACACCTCCCACTGATCATGTGGAAAGGTTCTCTAATTGCACAAGATCCCTCTAGTTTCTGATCTTATTCCTGGTGCCACTTATGCTTTCTGCATCATTTAATTTATATAGAAAAGTCTCAGGGAAGGAACAATATTAACTCTTTACACTGGCAGCTTTTCTGGATTACCTGACACCCCTCCAAAAAAAAGAAACAAACCCAACCGAAACCAAACAAACCTCAAAGCCTAGTTCCAGTTCCAAGTTCACAAATAAGAAATCAAGTAGTCTTCTCAAAGCAGTCTTTCTCTATTGCTACAATCATCATACTCATCTCTCAGAACACACTCTGTTTTCATTTTCTTTTTCTCAGACACAGGCAGGTAAAACAGTGTTCCAAATAAGATCTCATAAGGGTTTTGTAAAAGAGCTGGAATACTTTCTTAGCATTTCCTACTGGAGTTCTAGAATGGCAGTTGCTTTTTTAATGTCAACACAGTTATTTTCAAATCAACTTGTGATCTATTGGTATATACATGTTTTACTTTCCTCAAATGTTTCCAATAGATGAGATTCTTGCTCACTCTTTGTATTAATCCTTAAGTATAGCTTGCCTTTTCTATTGCCAGATTTTAATTACCTCACTTGTTTTTAAAGGCACTCTCAGTACTCCTCAGAATTATTATTAGCATTTGTAATTCGTAAGCTGGTGAAAGAAGACCAGATTATTTTCTTGGGCAAAAGAGCAAAATAATCTTCAGGTCTTGGTAGTTAATGCAAAGCAAATTCATACTTTGAATATATGCACATTTAAAAAGTATCTTAATCTTAAAGGAACAATATGTTCATTAACATTTATAATTGTTACTTAAATACAAACACATTTAGCAACGTCTCAGAAGTTAACAGCAGTACTATACCCTCAACCCGGGCTGAAATGTCTCTCCCATGACAAAAAAACCCCAGTGCAGGGTATTTGTAGCACCATGTCCCACTCTGCGTAGGTGACCAGCCAAGGTGTTTGAGATAACATCAGTGTCATGAACAGGATGCCCGAGCACCACATACCCAAATGACTGGCACCTCGGTGTGCTGTTAACACACCTTTGCATGGAAGTCACCACAATCAAATCTCAAAGGAAGTTCCTGACTTACTTTTCTTAGTTCTGAGAGACACCTTGATTAGACACAGATGTCACCAGCAGTTTCTGAACAGGAAAAGCATGTGTTTTGTTAAGCTACTATATCCTACAATGTTCTTGCTTAACTTGACTGTGCTTTTACAGTGTCTGAGTGAACCAAGTAAACAGTTTTATTTCAAATGTGAAATGGTAACTGTCTGAAACAAAAGCAAAAGCAGTGCTTTTACCTAGGACGGCCTTCACTTCGAAGGAAGTCATCTAATCTGGGCCCATTTCTTCCCAAAGGATCGTCAGGAACCATAAATATGTCACCAGCAAAAGTGTACTGGAGCAACCTACAAGAGAGTTCCACCAATATTATGAAATAACAGGGTAGCACACCCTTGTCCTTCACCTTTGTAGCAGGGACAAACTGCCTTAGAGGAGGCGCTTTATGCCACATCAGGAACCACTGAAGACTAATCAGTAAACCCATTTGAGATAAAACCACCATTCGCTGTCAAAATAATCCAATGGGAGCCGAGAACTCTTCCCATTACACTGCAGAACACAGAGGTGGTTTGTTTTTGTTTGGTTGGTTTTTATGACAACTCTTTTATGATGCAAATTTTTGCAACAAGATGGGGTGGAATTTTCTAGGTGATTAGAGAAGATTTTCAGATTGTTTGAACTCCCCCTTCTTGTAAGGATCTTCAATCAAGTAGCTAAAATGCCTGTGTCAGCAGAAAGCCACAAAACTAGCAAACACAGCATTAGCTGTAAAGCCACAAAACTTTTTTTTTTCTGGAATCATTTTGGGGAAAATGTGCACTGAAAAAAACAGTTCAACTAAAATCTGCCTGCAAGAAGAGAATCTGGTGCAGGGGAATTTCCCCAGAAGTAAAACTAATAGCAGATGTTAACACAAGCTCTTAGAAAACCACAGACTCGAGATGACGTGCCAAGTATTCTTGCTACAGTTCTGTAGAACAGAATCTGACTTGGGGAGAATTCACTCAATAAACAGTGTAAATACCTACATGATTTGCAACATCAACTCCACTTTCTCCCATGTATATTGTGAGAAACCAGGGCAATTTTTAATTACTTATCATTAGACCTATACAGACCCCAGTCGCTGTAGCAGATGTACCCTCAGAAGATGGCAGGGAGACAGAGATTAGTGGGAAATTTCAGTAACAGACGATTATACCTTTACAGTAAAGTGACCTGATTTAACTGAAAGTGAAAAAAACCCAAATATCCAACCCCAACAAACTGAAAAAAACAAAACCAAAAAACAAGTTGCACAAAAGAAACAGACAGCACAAGCTGAAGCAGGGATATTTGATAGCTAAGTGAACTCATCTAAACCCAAAGGGCACTCAACATTTGCAGGGAAATGGCTACAGGGATATGGTGCAAGTGCTCATTTTGCTTAGCTATGCAATCTGTTGTACTTGAATAAACAGTGATTGATTCAGAAACCTCAGAAGTGACACTCTGTGTGCACATCAGCTCATGTCTGAAAAACATGAAGTTTTAAACTAGGCAGGCTGTGAAAGTGGACTGCAAAGTGTGTGCTCTAACAGGATCCAAATTCAGAAGTGATACAGCTGTGCTGTTACACCAAGCTTCTATTTATGTGAGCAATTAACAGACATACATCAGAAAATATATGAATAATAGGGACATTGGACTACTTAACACATGATTACAAGACCATGAATCAACATAGTGAAACACAGACAGTACCTTCTTGGAATCTAGCACAATTGCATAACAGATTAATTTAAAATACAAAAACCCCAAACAACATGAAGGTAGAGTACCTACAACTGCAAGGGCAGACAGGCTTTTAAGACATGAGAGAAATTGAGTACTTACTTTTTTTGAATAATTTCTCTCCAGGCAAATGATTCTGTCACAAATTCTCTGAAGTTATCATTAGTCACAATAACACCTCCAGTTTTATCAGCAAGGTGTAATAAAAACCTGTAAAAATAATTTCAAAGATCCTTAAGATAGTTTGCTTTGCTGAAAACGATCCAAAGATCTAGAAAACTAAACATGTCATCCTCCAAAAGTAATCTATTTGCATGAAAACAAGCACTTTGATTACCGGGAAATTACTGTTTTGACCCACCTTAAACAATGTTTGGAGTAGCATGCATTTATTTAGTGCAGCAGAGTCTTTACAAAACAAAACAACCCACACACAAACAAAACCCCCCAAGCCCCATGATCTAAGTATTTGTAGAGGTAAATGGCTTGCTTTATGGAACAGCACAGTATTTATTACATATTCCAACACAAACTCATTTTTACATACTTTTTTTTGCTAAGCATTAATGTCTATGTTCTGCAAGACAGTGTTATATGTGTTGTTTGTTCTGTCAACACTTGTTAATGACTTTGTTGTTAAATTATGACAAAATGTAACCACTGATTTATTAAAAAACCCCCAGCTTTGCTTTCAATTTAGGTTCTCTGAAAACAAGCTTTTTGCCATTTGAGGCTATTTGAGCAACAAGAAAACAGATGGTGTCCTTTTAAAGGAAAGTGGCACTTTTAAAAAGAGTACAAATATTTTCACAGTAATCTCAGCTGTAAATACTGCACCCAAAGCATTTTATATGAAAGGCTGGGTGTATATAAAACATTAGTGTGTAAACAACTCCAACTCACCTGCCTGGCACTTTCTTTTTCCCTACAATGTTAACAGTTAATAAATCCAAGTTGCTGTATTTTAAGAAGGAAGATAAATTAAGTACACTCTATATATCTTTTGCATATCAAAGTTTTGAAATCAGGTACTGGACTGTGGAATCTAAAAAAAATAGACATGCCTGTGACACAAGAACTTGACAATTCTGTAGTCAGAAAAATAAAATATGAATGATTATTGGTAGGAAGGAAGAAACCAAAATCCAGCAATCTGTGGTGACCTGCAGAACACAATTTGAAAGCTGCAAGCTGTCCATCCATGGAGAATTAGGAAAACTGGTTGTGGAAAAAAACCGACCCTCAAATAACTCAAGCAGCATGTGCTTTTGACTGTGTCTCCAGAGTGGGAAAACCTGGCAACAGGAAGCACTGGGAAACTCCCACAACACAAACTCCTAAAGCTTTACTCTTGTGTTGCTCACTGAAAGAACATATTTTGAAATTGATCTTTGGTGTTCAAATTAACTTGGGAATTTACTGTTAAAAATACACTGCTCCAAATACACAGTGATGTCTTTAAGCCACCATGGCATGAAGAGAAAAATGGAGCTAAATTGTACCTGAGCAGGAGCTGATTTATGCCCTAAACATAAAAGGCAATTTAGGGATAGACTGATCGTCAGGAAAGCATAAAAGCATTACTGGAAGATTGTTTCTTCAATACAAGTGATGACATTTGAAATGGACCTTTTTTTTTTTTTAATTGACGTGAAAATTTGCCATTTTCTGTGACTTTCTGAATACACAGGAGTGTTTCTTACAACAGTAAAATAATACAACAGATGTGGAGCTGAGTCTTAAGTTGCATGCATAGCTCTGTCTAGAGAGGTTGCAGAACTTGCTAATAGAACCATTGGTCAGATGTTTAAAAAGACTTTAAAACTATGTACATTCTGTACCTGTCATCGTGAGAAGCAATTCTTGCTCCTAAAACCATCCTTGCAGGGGTTAAAGATAATATTCCAACATCCTGGAGCTGTGTTAGGAAATCCTGCTCTGTTAAAACATGATTTGACAATTAGTCTGAGATATAATTAGCAGAGAGGAGCTATTTTTGTACAATTAATCTACAGAAATTACATTGATAACTGAAGAACTGCTAATATATAAAAACGGGGAAGAGGTCAAAACTAGAAATTGAAGAGCGAACAAAAACCAAACTAAAAAGGCCTCCACTTACAGCACACCAGTTTGCCTGAGCAGCATTTCAGTGTCTCACACTGCATATGGAAACCCAATTACTCATGCTGAGCAGCCAGACTGCTCATGTTTATGGGTCAGGAAGTACTCCTTCTCCATTCATTCTTCACAGAAGTATTCAAAGAAATACAATCTGTTGTAATTAAGGAAACGTTAGGAAATGCCCCTCACCTGTAATGAAAGGGTCACGCCTGGTTCTCCACTGTGGCACAAACACAGTTATGTTTCTGTGGCCACGTTTCCAAAAGTAATCAACAGCGATGGCAATTCCCCGGCAGGAGAAGAATTTCCTCAGACCGTGACTGAGCGGGGGAAAGAAAGAGAAGGGAGATTAAATTCACTGGGGTTTTACTACTGTCAGTACAAAGAAAATGCAACAAAGCCTTGCACAGTGAAGCTGGAAGTTACACATACAGCCTCATCAAAAGAAAAGGATGTTATGGATGAGGAATCTTACAAAGGGAAAGAGATTCTCAGCAAAAGAATAGATATATCACCTTGCAACTTTATAGCTCAGTCTCCTTGCAGTTTCTTGGGCACAGCAAGAGTGGGGTAAACAGAAAAAAATTTTTAAAAAAATCTTTAGAAAAAGTAACTTTAAAAAAGAGGGCATTTGTAATAGTTTCTGACATCTAAGTATGTGCATATATATGCTATTACATATAATTATAGATATTATTTCATATATATAACAATCCAATATTGTGGTAGTTCCAAATACAGTCCTACTACAAAATAAAAGACTTTTGGTTCAACTGATGACCAAGGATTACACCTGTGAAGCTCTCTGATAAATCAAGATTTTAGGGCCTCCCCTTCCTTCAAGTCTGAGCTATTGTTTTGATGCAAAATAATGAAATTTCTTTGCAGAAAGATTTTCAAAACACTTTATTTTTGTGGCAATCTTTTTCCTCCATTTAAAAATCTAAGATGCCCACTATAAATCTGTCTTTACAAGTCACTTAAGTGACTTTCCAGAAATATGGAATACATATTATATATTCCATTATATAATATGGAAAAACTCTCCAATATGAGAGATACAAAGATTTGAGTTGATGACCTTGCAAGGTCCTTCCCAATCGGAATTCTCCATGATCCTATATGCCTATTTAATACATGGCACAAATGCCTCCTTTAGCAATTAACTGTCTAAACAGACTCTGGGAACTGAGTTTCTATGGAATAATGGAAAAAGAATTTTAAAATAAAGCAGAGAAGATAGACTAAAAAAATATCTTTAGACTAAATTCCTACAAAACACCTACTGACACTGTACATAAAGGGTAGAACCAGTTTTTATTCAGAAACTTTTCCCTGCACATTTTCATAGATTGGAGGTCACACTTAGACAAAACACAAATATGCTTTGCTAGAAGAGACACACTGACTGAACACTGATGGCATGAGTAGACAAAGCATTTCTGGCAAAATAGTGCCCAGTCTATGTTTTGAGTTAGATGGTAAGTCATTGCCAAGTTCCTGGAACAGTAAGTGAGCAAGTGTTATTCGTACTTTAAACTAGACTCCCAGGTAATGTGCAACTGCATATCATAAACCTAATGGTAAGCCCTGCTAGCTTGAACAGAATCTTATCTTTAAACCCTAGTTTAACATACCAAGAAATCTTCCCAACAGAATGGTCTTTAAAAGATTTCCATGGAAACATTTTACAGTGAAACTCAGCCTTTTGCAGCATTCATTTATCGTTTTCCAACTTTGTAAATTCCTTTTAAAATAAATTTAAATCTATTAAGGTGCTCTGAATTTGGAGAGGAATTCTTTCGGTAGAAAGGCAGAAAAATAAGTAAGCTACACCTGAAACATAAAAGAAAAAAAATCTGACTTACTAACACCTGAGGGGGGTTAAAAATACTATGGCACACTTGCCCTAGTAGAAGGAAGTATTCTTGATGTCAAGAGCAGTCAAATAAAGGAATGTAATTGTCACAGAAGAGTAAACCTTCCAGGTCATAAAAACAAACATCAACCCCCTACTTTAAGTTAGGTATCCTACTCAACAAACTGGAAAACTCTGTTAAAGATTTTCAATGAATTAATGGTTCTCAACTGGATTTCAAGAAATCCAGAGGTCTTGACAGTCATGTCAAAATTTATGCCTTCTCTGCTTCTCCATTCTCTTTTAAAGCTTTAAGCTGGCTCAACTACACAGTGTACTGTTTTTGAAATGTTTGGAGGCTTAGAAAAGCAGCTCTTGATTTGTCCTGAATGATCACAAAGTCCCACTCTGTTACACCTCAAAAAAAAAAAAAAAGGCAACTAAAAGCAATATAACTTCATCAAATAACATGGAGAATTAAGGTAAGATGTAGTATTAATAAATATGTTGCTGCTAAACAAATAGAAATATGAAATGCTTTATTTGAGCTAGATAAACATCTGAAGGGACAGCAAGTAACCGCAGCAAGGTGGTCTTTTCAAGACATCCATTTCACAGACTGCATTTGCTCCCCGGCTGCCATTGTCAATGCTGGGTTTGGCTGGCCCAAGTCTCTAAAAACCTATGAAGACCCTACAAAGGTATTTCTTAGATTAAACAAGACAGGATCATAAGCAGCACAAAGTAACAAACAGCAGGTTGCCTTCTGCGACATGTAATGTTTTCACTTTGGGTTTGTAACTAAGGTACTGTTGCAAAGGAGTGGTTTGGCTGCTTAAAGAAACTCCATCAGTGGTATTGATAAAAGCATTTACTTTGAATTTGTGAGTTTACAGAGTTCAGTGGCAACATTCACGCTTCTGAACTTGTGAAGATGAAAGCATACAAAGGAACATCAAATTAGAAGCAATTTGGAGTGATCTACACCAAAGCTGGGAATGCAAAAGGGGGTGAGGGCACAAAGATAAGGGTGCAAAAGGGTTTAGCAGCACTTAACCACTGAGTACTTCAACAACTGCAAAGTAATTCCATGGGGTTCACTACAGTTGTAACAGTGACTTAACCAGGGGTTTGAGATGGCAGCACCCATACCCTGATCCGTTCCCACGCTCCCAGGTAAAGCAATGTGTGCCCCTATTTCTCCGTGCATAAAGGTGCACCTCAGGAAGCCTGGAGAGGTGTGTGGGAACCTCCTTATCAGCATCAGTCCTTTGAGTACTGCAGACCTGAGGGTTTGTGAGCTCTGGGTGGTGTCCCACTCGCAGAGAGAGTCCAAAGGGCCTCACTCAGGACCACAAGATGATTGATTTGGTCCCCAGTGAGTTGCCAACCTGGCCATAACCCAGCTCACTAACTACTGGCCTTCCCCACAGCGTGCAGTGACCACGGTGCCTTTACCCTGCAAGGCTCCTGGCAGGAGCAGGGAGTGCCTCATGGCCCAGTTGATAAGGTCAAGGGACACTTCACAGCTCAGCCGGTTTGTTAAAGGCTTATCACGAGCTTTGCAGACCGCAGAGGGCCAAGGACAAGGGGGAGTGGGGCAGGGCACACACCACCAAAAGTATCCAACAACTACCTGGATATTTCCATCTGCCCTCAAAGGCCCATTTTTACCCTATGAAAAGAGGCAATTTTTAAAAAGACTTGTTAGCAGCTAGGGTAAACTCTGGGCTTTCTTTCATTCCACAAGCATACAAAGCACAGCTAACAACACAGCAATGTCTTGCACTTGTCAAAAGGAAAAATCTACAGGTTCCTGAAGTCTTCCAGACTTAAGACATGAGGCAAGCAGTGATTCAGAAACGCACTTGGAAATTAGTGGGTAATACATTAATACCCACCCCCATTAAAACAAACAAACCAACCCCACAATACTCAGGGGTCAAAAGAACACCAAGCCAGCACAGGCATGGAAGTAGTTGTCATAACTTCAAGGTACTGAGAAGTAAAACTGAAAAAAACCCTCAAAGCAAAATTGCAAACGATTCTTCACTTCCTAAGATGCAAGAAAATAATGAGGGTTTTTTTCAGCCAGAAGAAAGTGCAGAATACCTACACAATAAAAGCAACAGGCTCCCATGCGCTGATTATTTAGTAGGACACATATATCTTGATGGTTCTACTACTTTGAGGCAGCTCTGTCCTTTACACTGCATAAGCAGGTTTCATCTGGCTGAGCAGCAAGCGTTATAGGACCTTTTTTCGGAGACTGTAGCACTCAGCTACTGTGCCCTGCTCTGACATGGTGTGTGTGCACCCCAGCTAGTGTGCAAGGCAATCCACTTGATGGATGGCAGAAATACCAGAACTCCAGTAATGCACATCTAGAGTTGGTGAATACATACATATTGGGATGAAAACTCAGATTTTTTTTTTTTATTCATGGGGTGCTTAGGAGACTACTAGTCTCACAGTCAGAGATAAGCAGATGTTTATTCACCATTTTTTAATTAATTGGTTTCAGATGTATTTTAATTGTTAAAACAACCAGTCACAAACCCCCATGAAATGATGATGAAATACACCGATGAAAAAAATATCTTTGTATTGAAAAAAAAGACAAAAGGGATGCAGTACATTTGTTATTTCCCACGATTCCAACACTTTGCATTTTTCTTCCACTAATACACATTTTTAAAAGTTCTAGATAGTTTATGACTCAGTTGCAACTTGCACTTTCGCATCACTATTTTCTAAATAAGAGAGTCTGAACAACAAGGAAATGTTTGCTTTAAGAACGACTTACCGTAGCAAAACACTGTACTTGAATGAAAGCAGTGTGAAGTTATGGATCACATCCGGCATTCCCTTTAAAGTTAGCAAGAGTATAAAGTGACAGAAAATCTGAATTCTCCAGTGACTGATCAGAGAAGTTTTACTGCTGCCAGTCATGAGGGACTATCTCTGGGCAATGAAATCAGTGAAAGCAAATCACAAGGATGAACAGCACCTTTTTCAATTCGTTATTGCTTGGTAAGAGGTTACACTTCAAAAAAATCTTCCAACATTCCTTCTCATAAAGAGAAGTTACTTAGATTTACTTTCAATGCCTTGTCTGCACAGAGACTTCCTGGGCTAACTCCAACCATTTCTGTATGACAAGGTCCTTGGTCCTTCACCTGTATTTGAAGCTCTTAATTTTCAAAAACGTATGTTTTGTTCTAAATGGAGAAAAACAGTGATCTAGCAGAAACCTAACGGGCTTGTCAAAAAACCAAGAAAAGTGGTATTTTTGTATATGATTTAAGTTTAAAAAAGCAGAAGAAATATTTCTGAATACATCCAGGAATTTTTAGGTATCATCCGGCAATTTATGTAACTAATCAGCAAATATCAATGCACTTTTCATCTTGAAACATCTTGCTATTCAAAAAGGTTTAATCTGCCTCTAAAGTATATCTAGTTCCAGCTTTCACAGCCTATTATGTTTAAGTTTTCAGGTAATTTTTTATAAATCCAAGCTACCTATTTTTGCAAATTACAAATTTCTACCAGAGCAGGAAAGATAAAAGGTTTTATAGAAAGTATTTTCCAGAGTACTACAACTACTAACAGGTTTTTAAATCAAAGTCAAGAATTATTTATTTTACTTTAACCAGTTATTGCATTTGTTCAAGTGCAGACTATGTAATTTATTTTAGACCAGAAGATTCTGAAAGAACTGTTTTATAATAGAATGTCCCACAAGCACACTGTTCTAGCTGGATTTGTGTACTGAAGTGCCACATAGTTTACCTGCTAAAAACTCCTGGATTTCCTTCTATGCACAGTACCTCAATAACTCCAAACAAGGCAGTCATAGAAACGAATGCTGTCACTAAAGAAAATTGCTGTGTTGGAAATGAATTTGCTACTGTCAATCTCACTTAATTTTTCACTCTGAAGTTTTTCCAAAACTTAGCAACGCAGCCACTACCAGTAGCTGAAAATCCTTGCAGTGTACAGGGACTGTTGCTCACCAAAACCTAGCCAGCAAAAGCTTTACTTGTGCCACTGCAACCTCTTGGCCCCCATTCCATTTGAGAGTTCATTACACTGTTAGTAAAGAGATAACTGGAAGTGAGGATACTCACGAAATTGCAACATTGCTGCCATCAATAATTATATGTTTTAAATATGGATTTCCAGGTTCATTTTTCAACTCCAGTTTGTATGGTTTCTTCAGAGAGTCCAAAAACCTTTGAGCCCCAGTAACTGAAGGGTCAGGATGATGCCTGTGTGGACCCATCATTTCTCTGCCAGGATCTGAAGGATGTGTTTGTGAAGATGATAAGTAGTCTGGGACTGAATTTACACAATTTGAGGTTTGGGAAAGGCGTTGGCAGAGAGGTCTCGCTGGAGCAGAGCTGCACTGTCCCACTCTGTCCTCAGAAACAGGATGGCTGTTCTGTCCACTCGAGGGCCCTGAAGATTTTTTCTTAGCTGAAACATACTGCAAATCTGAGCTCCCTCTGGCTATAAAGTCAACGTCTTTTAGAGCTCCAGCTTGTGAAGTGCTCAGAGTTACGCTGCCATCACTTTCTATATGGATTGACCTTGAACTATGACTCTTACCAGGGCAATAAATGTCCCTCTCTTTATGGCACACAGCTGAATTTTTGCTGGAAGGGGAAGCAGGTTTCCCTGCCAACATATGCATTTTATCTTCTGCATCAACTCGATTATCTGGTGCACCTCTTACTTTGTGATAATCATTTTTTGTCTCCTGTGAAATATGACTGGATTTAAGTGGACTTCTCCTAGAAATATCTTTGTTTTCTAGTTTTTGTGAATTATTAGCATTATTTCCTAAAGCATGATTGACAGTTCTAAGCTTTTGAGATGGCTGTTTGCATTCTTTTTGAAACTTTACATTTTCCTTTTCAATTTCTTCCAGCAGTATTAATGGTTCCACAGATTGTCCTACGATACCAATAACTTTTTCTACAATATTTTGGGAATACCCCATTGTTCTGAAAAAGTTCACAAGAATCTTATATTCCATTTCCTCACTGATATCATCACCTTCTTTAAGGCAATAAGTAGGTTCATCTGATTCACTGCAGTTATCCGAAAACAGATCAATAACTGCATCACTGTCTGAACGATTATTGTGCAAAGAAGATTTCACTTGCTGATCATTTTCCAAAGAGAATTGCTTTTTAGGGAGCCTTTCCTCCTCCTCAGAAGATCTTCTTTTACATGACTGCCTTTCTTTAAGTGTCACTGCCTCTAAAACAGGCTCTCTTATGGGAACAAAACTTGTCTCAGGAGCATCAGAAAATGCCATGTCCATTTTCTTTGTAAGCTCAGTTACAGGTGTGCCAGCATTATTTCTTGCTTCCTCACCACCTGCCCTCCCATCTCTGTTTGTAGAAGCTGCTTTGGAGGCGTTGTCCTGTACAAGCCCTCTTGGGCTTCCAGAACCTGTAAGATCGATGATATCATTCTCCACTTCACAGAAGTCAGGTTGGGTGAGAGCCAGGAGTTCTCTTTTTAGTGCACTAGGCAAAATCAGTAAATCCATTGTATACTTATCTGCATGTGCTTCCACAAATTGCCTGAATTTCTTTTTAATCTCCGATTCGTTGTCATTTAATAAGCTTTCATTATTCTCAAAAAGCTTCACAAACTGCTGCACGTGACTTTGAGCCATAACAACAGCTTCTGCACCCCCCTTAATAACAAGCAATCCCATTTCCAGCACTGTCACATCAGCACAGGTATCCTGAATAAGACTGTTGAGAAACAGGCTCTGTGCACCAACGAAGATGCAGTGCATGTCCTTTGGGTAGTACTCTTTTTCTTCTAGTTCAGGTTCACACAGTCCCTTGATGTACTCCTAGAAAGAGAGCAGAGTAAATAGCTGTGAAAAGCTAATATATTCTGTTAGTTTTTATTAGGTCAATAATGGACAAGTACATCAGAAAATAAAGCAAACTTAGCATCAGAAATGTGAGAAAGTAAATACTGCCAGTAAACCAAATAGAAATAAAATAGTTATGTGAAATGATTTTAAAATAGATCTCACAGAAGCCTTTTTTTTAATATCCTATTGTTTGTAAATAAATTTATTAATAGTAAGAGGGTACTTAAGTTATAGCTCAAACAGTTTAAAAGACGAGTCAAAAGAGACTTATTTTCCCATTCCTATTTTTTGGTTAGAGTGAACATCTACTTCACAAGCAAATGCCTTCCACTAGAGAATTCTACCTAGTTCATCAACCTGGACTTCTAAAAACAATTTCTAAAGAACATTTCCTAAGGCTTATCCCAAGAGTAGCTATCCTATATTTTTGCTACTGACAAATGACTGAGAAAACTCCAGGCTCCAGATAGTTCCATGTTCCTGAAGTTCAGGTTTTACAAAGATAAAAAAGAAACTTTAAAAATCCTACAGCTGCTTCTGCCACCTATGAATTACTGCAGGTAAATTCACTATACTACCTTGTTTTAAATGTGCCCAGAGTTCTGGACTCTATCAATACAGTACACTATTTATTATTTCAAGTAGCATTATTTTTCCCCAAACTGTCTCTTTCCATGCTTAAAATTCTTTAATGCCGTGAAACCAGTTTCTAAGCTGAGTCACTGTATTTGCAGCCTCCCAAGTACACATTTTATTATCTATCTTTACTCTCAAAAACTAAACTTCTTTGAAACGGAACTGAAAGCCAGCAGAAGGTAATGAATAACGTGACACCACTTCCTTGAGTTTGAGTTACATCATCGCACAGGTATCGAGGCACACAAGTGCAAAACACAAAGTGCAGCAAACCCACAGGATTACTTTCCGGGCCTTACTCATCAGACTGCTTTTGCTGAGCAACAGGATAACAACATCACTGGGAAAAAGGATACTCAAAATCTGGGAACTTTTTTTCTTTTACTAAGCAGCACTGAAGAATGAATACATTGCAATGTGCCTGATGAATTAAAACTGAAATTGCTATCACCAAATCTTTTAAATGGATGCAATACAATTTACAATTGTATCCATACAAATGGCCTTTTAAAGGGATACAATAAAGATTTGCAGCTGACTACCTTCCAGTTAATAATAACTACAGTGTCTGAAAACTGCTCTACGTGCAAGTGAAGTTGAGTTTCTCATACCCTTTAAGTATTAGGAGTAGGAAACTTTTTGTCTGTTGTTAGGAAAAGCAGCAATTAGAAAACTGAAGTCTTGTGCTATTTATTTCATGCTTTAGTTTCCTGGAAGGAAAAGGAAGCTGTACTGCAGGTGCCTGGAGGAGAACAGCTACCTGTACCTGTTTCTGGAGTTTGAGCCCACGCAAATTGGTTTAGAGTGAATTTCAGAGTCAAATCAGTCAGCCCCCTCAACATTTATAGTCTTTTCCTTACAGGCCTTATGCATCGCACAGTTAAGGGATCAAGCTTTTGGAAGCAGGCTGCCAGGTCACAAAACACACCCCGTACCATCCCCGTGTATTTAAACAAACAGACGGGCAAACGCCCACATACCGAGATTTTGGTTTTGAAAGGTACCTTCCTTCAGCCTACCCCGAATTCTCAGCACATGACTCAAACAGCCCCACCTGCCAGGTTCGCTGAGTAAGATTAATTTCAGCATTACTGCTGAGAAACTCCCCCCACGGGCTCCTGGACTCGGCATTTAAGGTGTGTGAAGGCCCTTCAGAGCCAGTTTGTGCCCCAGTCGGACACACACACACAGGAGCAGCCCCAGCACAGGGCCGGGGGAAGGGAGAAAGGGGCGGCTCCTTCTGGGTTCACACGGGGGCAATCCCAGCCCCACCAGCCCTCCAGGGGGGCTCTGCTAGCGAGTCCGTGGAGTCTGAGGGAAACTCGGCACCGCCCCGACACCTGCGGGAGCTCCTCTGCTCTGGGGGGAGAGCAGCACACCCAGCCCGGCCTTCGCCCCGTCCCTCGCCGCTATCTCCGCACTCCCGGTTTCCACTATCCCCGCCGCTTGTGTCAGCACTCCCGGGCACAGTACAGCCCTCCTGCCGGAGCAGCCCCGGTGTGTTCCCGCGGTGTGTCCCCTCAGGGCACACAGCCCTCCTGCCGGAGTAGCCCCGGTGTCCCCGGCCCCGCTCCCCCGTACCTTGGCGCTGCTCACGGCCTTCCCGCTGCCCGCCAGCTGCACCCAGATCCTGGCGGCGGCGGCGGGCGGCAGAGCGGGCTGCCAGTCCCCCTGCGCGCCCAGCACGGCCAGCCGCACCTCGAACAGGCGCTCGATGCGGCCTCGGCTGCGCTCCAGGAGCCGGCTCTTCTCGGCCGGGACGGTGAACTCGTCCACCCCGGGCGCGGGCGCGGGGCCGCGCGGGGCCCGGCGCGCCGCCATCAGCGCGGGGCCGGCCGCGGTGACATGGCCCGGGAAGGACAGCCCCGGGAGCGGGCACGACAACAACAGCAACGCCGGGAGCGGGACCGGGCACCACGACGACAACAACAACAGCGCCGGGACCAGGAACGACAACACCGGGAATCACCGCGCCATCTGCTCCGACCGCCGCGTCATCGCCCCGCGACAGCGCCGGGCCGAGCCCCCCGCGCCAGCGCCGCCATCTTTGTGAAGGGCGGTGGCAGCGCCCCGCCCTCAGTGGGCATGGCCACGCCCCCCGCCGAGCACGGCCACGCCCCCGGCTGAGCATGGCCACTCCTCCACCGAGCACGGCTACGCCCTCACGAGCATGACCACGACCCCGACGGCTCCTCGCCCCGCTCCGGCTGCTTCTGGCACCGCCCCCGCCCCTGGCCCCGCCCTCACCGCACTTGGTCCCGCCCCGTCCTTGGCCCGCCCACAGCCCTTGACCCGCCCCTGCACCTTGGCCTCGCCCCTGCCCATTGGCCCCGCCCACTGGTCTGACCCCGCCCATTGTCATTGGTCCCGCCCCCGTTCCCCTCAGGCTCCCACACACCCTCCCCCCGCCCCCCTCCGCTCCGGTCGCCGCTCCGGGCTCGCTCGGCTCGGCTCGGCCCCGCAGTTTCCCCAAGGCCTTTCTCTGGGCAGTCCGTGCCAATGCCCGGGCACTGCACACAAAGGGGTTCCTCCTGAGGGCCGGGTGGAACTTCCTCTGCACGGGTTTCTGGCGCGCCGAGCAGAACCCGCCCCATCCTCCACCCTCCTGCCCCGTCCCTTTCGATGGTTCTACTCGACAGGGTCCTTGTCGCCCCTCAGCCCTCGGCCCCCACACCGTCTGATCCTCCTCCCCAGCCCCCCGGGAAAGTCCCTGCTCGTGGCTCCGCATTAAATGCACCCTCTGACAGCAGGACGGATGTTTTATTGCTGCCTACTCAAATGTACGCATTTCATTTTAATCTACCTGCGAAAAGATTAACACGAAAATACAAAATACCACTTTTAGAAAGGCACTTGTGTCCCTGATTAGAGCTTTTTAACCAAATGAGCGCTCGCAGCTCTTGGCCCATCAGAAAACCACACTGGACGGTCACACCAGGTAATACCACATATATTTTCCTCTCTGAGTTTGAAGTGTTCCTTGTTTGATCAAATGTAGCATTTGTGGCACGGTGACTGTGCCCAGCACAGGGTGGGGACAGGGAGTGCCCCATTCCAGAGAGATCCTTCCCTCAAGGACTTCCCGGAGCGCTTTTCTCTGGTTTTGTTCTTTGGACATTGACATTTTGCTTCCCCATCGAATTATCCTGCGAGGTTCTCGTACAAGAATGTAATATAACATTTAGGGAGGTGATTTCTGCAGTGTTGGGTGCCATCCACTGTGGAAATGCAGCCACTGCAGCCAGTGCTGCTTTTAGTTACTATTGCTTACAAGTTTAATTGTGAGCAAGGAGCTTTTTAATAACAAATGAAATTACCAGCATTTTGGGACACAAAGTATCATTAAAAAGCTGAAAGGAAATTTTGCCTACCACAGTAACGCAGCCTTTTGGAATATCTCAGCTAAATGAAAGATTACTGATTTCTAAATGATGTGGGCAATGCTTGGTGTTAGGATATTTTCTTGTCTATTTTGCCATTCTGTGTGTTATAAAACACAATCTCACTGCGGGAATTATTGTCATCTGTATAGTTCTATACATGTTCTTGATAAATCTGTATTCAAATGTCATTTACAGCAATGGCACAATTATTAAAACAAGCTGGAACTGCCTGCATTATTGTGACTCAAACTAGAAAAAATATAGTAACTTTTTAACTTTTTTGTTTGTTTATTTTTATTTAGTGATCGTTTGGAACTGCAGCCTGAATTTGATCTTCCTCATACTTAGGAGAAATTGCAGGAATTCCAAGCCTCTTGTCACAGGCACATGTTCAGGTGTACAAAACCCAAATATGAGCTAGGTTGAGAACTAGACATTTTATAATAGGCTGCTTACAAAGTGAATTTCTCAGGAAAGAATGACTTTTTTTTCATCCTATGGGCGTTTCACAGTAAAATATGCAAAGTGATAGGCCCTATTTGTTTGAAGGAGAAATTTCACTTTCCTGAATCTTTGGTTGCATCTTGTGAGCTTATTTTGGAGAAGGAAAAGTGCAATGTTTAGCTGGTAGCAGTCAAAAGAATTGGTACACCCAATGCCTGCTCTTGCATTTCTACACCAGTGGGATAAATTACAGATTGCCCTGAATGTGAGGGAGTTGTTGCCAAGTTCAAAATTTGCATTACTGTTGGGGAAAAACCATAATGGTAACGTGGAAGTAGGAGTTTTGCCTTTCATGTTTTACAACAGCTTTCTTCAGATGCCTTGTGCAACTTCTTGCTTTATATTCAAATTTTTGCAATTGAAAATAGGTTGCTTAAATTATTTTATGAAACTGGGCCTTCCTGGATTGTTTGGCCTTGAGCTGCATACTTGAAACAGGAGCTGTTTTGGTTGAACCAACATGGCACCCAAATTTTAAAATTGTCTCTTAGGTCTGTGTTGGGTACATGAGCTATGCAGTCTATGATGGTGCACTCTACAGACGGTGCTCTGATCCTCATTATTAGTATAGTGGCCTTCAGTGGGGTTATTTGCATGCATAAGCTTAAATATTTGTTCATTCTTTGCAGGATGGGGATCTAAAATACCAGGGTATAGAAAATACCCTGCATGCATTTGAATAGCAAAAGCTTTAATTTTTAGCCATAGTACAAATAGTAGCATTTTTTTTTAAAGTGATACCTCAAATAAAATATATTTCAGATGGGAATATATATAAATATATATAACTAGAACTGTCAAATCTTATATATAATATACTGATAAAACTTAAGACAGTCTAAAATTCTCATTAGGAAATTTTGTTATATGTTTTAACTGCAATTTTTTTTGTTGTTGTTTACAGAACTACAGAGCAAAAAGCCAAAAATGGTTTGAAATAAAATGATTCACAATGCTTTATAAAGACCAACTTCTAGATCTTATTCAAGTCCCCAGATCTGCAGTGACAGATATTTATATCTGCTTTGGGCCCTAATGACACTTGTGATTAAGAAGGTTTCCCTTTTGGAGAATTTATTGCAATGGTGACATCCTACTGACCTCACAGATCATCAACTTTATTATCAAGAGGCAAACTTTTTGAAAATGATCCCAGGTATGGATTCTGTAATTAGGAGTTTTTATTAAAGAAACATATTGTGTCCAATAATTTTAGAATTAAATGCTTTTTTATTTCCAAATTTCTTTCAAAAGAATCTGTTGTAAATACGTGAATCTTTATAAAGGGAAAAAAAGACAAAAGCATTGCAATTACACATGCATCAGTTGTTTGAGAGTGGGTAGTATTTTTCTTTTCAAGCAAAGGGCTCTGCATCTGGTTTTTGAGGCTTTTTGATTGTGTTTGCTGAAGTTTCTTAATTACAAAAAGCTGCAGGTGTATTGGCAAAGACTGTTATTTAGCCTGGGAAATGTTCCAGGAGACAGTTTTGTGGGAGTTTTTTTTAATGTAAATATTTAGCTGTATTATTATCAGTCATTTTAAAGGTTCCACACTGTGTGACTGCCGTGTATTTAAACATTGCAGCTTCACTTGAATGACTGACAAAACAAATGACAACCTAAGTGTATAATCTCTATTGTGAGAGGGGATTGAGACTACTGAATTACTTGCAGAAATGACAAGTGGCATTTGAAGGGGTGTCACCCATATGCAGCTGTCTCTGAGGGATACAGAGCTCAGTATCAGCTGAAATGCTACAAAAAGAGAGCCATGCTCAGCTGCTACCCTGTAAGTTAGTTTAAAATCAATGTACTTCATCAGAGTTTCTGCAACTGCAAAAACTAAAGCAGTATTCTTGCTAATCTTTTAACTTGGAGCTTTATAAAGCTCTCTAAAATAACTGATTTCTGTCTTTCTGGGAGGGTTAGTACAGTTTCAAAGAGTTGTTGGGAAGTTGAAAGGTACAGGGTGTGCAATGGGCTTTGAAGATGTGCTTACATTGGCTTTTTAATGCTTTTAAAATTTTATTGTAGGTGATTTGCTTTTTGTTTTGCTATTTATACTTGTGCAAAGCAGGATTAGAATAGCTGTAAAAACTTCCATGTCTGAAGGTTGTCAGTTTGCAGAGAGCTTACACAAAATCTGACTGTTATAAGGTTAAGACCAACAGAAATTCATATTTTTCTGTATGTATGGTCCCATTGTCTTCATTTAGACTGGTGAACTGACTCAATGCTCATCTACTTTAGAAAGGTTTTCCAGAATCTGGTCCTAAATTCTAATATTATTTTAATGTCTAAAAAAGAACGGTAATATTTGGTTTATATTTCCTGGCACTGAACAATACCTTTTCTTCAATTAAAGAGTGTTCTTTTTCCCTCTGAATACACCATGTTTGTTTTAAACTTTTGTGTATGGAGAGTAAGCTGGACCAGACTTTCAGTACATACATTGACTTTTACCCTGTCAAAGTGTGTGAAAATGTTTCTGGTATATTTTCACTGTAACTGATTCTCCCTTGAGAGGTCTGTATGAAAACACTAAAGTAAAAAATTGGGCTCACAGACTTTCTCTGAGAATAAGGTCTATTATCTAATTCTGCTAAAATCAGTGGGATTAATAATCAGCTGTTGTGAATCAGAATATTTGCAACAATTTCAATAAAATTTTATTTAAACCAACTGGGCATGCTAGGCTTGTCTAATGGTGAAAAAAGCAAATTAAGGTGACTTTCTTTCCATAAAGCACAATGATGCATTTCCATTTGATTCCAGTGTATTTTACTGCATGCCTCAGAGCAAAGGCAGTTCAGTTAAATATCAGTGGAGGGCTTTTCCTAGACAGAGACCTTTGGAAATTGCTTTAACCCTTTCACATTTAGAAAGCATATTTAGAGAAATGGGATGCCTTTCTTTATGTGATTGGTGGAAAAATAGTAAAACACTTTCAGGAAGATACCATCCCATTTCAACCTATTCCACTGCAAGTAATAGAAATAAGCTCTAAGTTTTGTGCTATTATAGAGAGTCCTACATCAAAATCTAGGAAAAATAACTTGGAGGTAATTTGCTTTACAAGACTGAAGAAATTTTTAAAACTTCTGTCAGTCATGTTACCACGTTTTCATCCTGAAGTTCTGTCAGTCTCCAGTTGTGGGAAACTGCAGCAGGCCTGCAGGTTCCTTGGCAGAGCGAGAGGAGTTTGACCTTGGCCAGATTGTTGTATACCCGTGAAGGTAAACAACTTGAAGAGTCTGAGAGAACCCATGAGAAGCAGAAGATAAGAAACCTCAGAGACAGTAATTTGTACAAAGACAGTAGTTTGTAACTGTGGCCAATAGATGATTGTTTGTATAATGGACACCAATAATGTTAGTGCACGTACACTTAGGAAATATGGAAAAGTAGCTATGTGAAAAAGTTAATTAATTATTATATAATAAAGTTTTCACTTTCATCTGTTTGGGATCTTCACCTGCTTTTTATCGTCCGTCCCAACAACAGCAACGACATCCAGTCATCTCCAGACTACTGAATACTAAACCAACACACTTTTATAAGACGTGTAGGAATATGTATGAGTCAGGACTATCTTCAGTTGCATTTGAGCTGTATTTGAGCACAGTTAAATGCAGGTTTGCCTGTGGGCTTAAAATCATCTCCTTTGACTTGAAACATTTTATATTTATTTGAATCTGTATATACCTCTGCAATCTCTTGAAGTAGTGTTACTCAGGTGTGAGGGCCAAACTTTCCGACAGAAATTGTCAACAGTAAAAAAAAAGATAAGCTGACATGAAATCTGAGTTCTGAACTTATTTGAAAATATGCTCTTAACAAAACATGATACATATGTTTATGGCATATAATCCTATAAGTTTGAATAGAATTTTTATTTTTTGTTAAACCTCATCACTGAGCATGTCTTGGGTCTGGTTAACGTTTAAAGGGTCAACCATCATGAACATTATTTACGTATTGTTGATGAGTTGTAAAGTTCCCATAAATGAGCAGAAACTGTTCTAACCAAATGTTTCCCAAAACACAGGTGCTGCATTTTCAATTTCTTATGCTCTGACAATGAATGAGAAAGTGTTTTCATTTCTCAGACTCGACAGAAGGAGCATCCTCATAGGACCCAGGTAAAAGCTGCTCGTCTCGTACCAGTGTTTGACTGTGCTTTGAGCTGAAAATGGCCAGTGTCAGGTCACAGAAATATTGTCTCAATAATATCAGAACACATGGTAGGATTTGTGGTAAAATAGGACTTTGTAGTAAAAAAGCATGCCTATTCACATCAGCTCATTAACTTTGTTGATTTAATTTTATTTTTGTGCCATAAGCACTTGTGAACTCCTTGAACAAAGATAGGTGAGAGCAATTTTGAGATTAGATGTGTTTAACAATTGTCTCAAGGGTGCTGAAGGTCAGACTAAAGGCAATAATGTACCCAACATGTATTTATGTAACTAGTTTACTTTGAAATAGAGAAGTTCAATCTGTTCAAATACCTTTAAGAATTTGGGGGCTATTTTTCACTTACACTGTTGGAAATCAGGAGTTAACAGTATTGATATCATTGGGTCTATTGTGGCTTAAAAAGTAAACAAATATGACACTGGAAAAGGTTCTTCAGTATTTGAGCTCTCTTTCCTTGAAAAGTGTTTTAATGTTGCAGCTCTGCCTGTCCACCCAGAAATCCATTAGAGCTTTGTTAACTGTTAATGAATTTTGTCAAATTGCAAACTCAATCCTATCAATTTTGCCATTTGAAAAATATTATTACTACATAAAAGTTATTATTTGAAGTTTGGTGTAATCAGAAATGCATACAGAAAAAATATTGAATTAAATCTTCATGCTTTATTCACTGAAATGCAAAACTTCTGAGAAACTTAGATTCTGTATTCACTCCAGCTGTTTATGTTCCTGAGAGTTTCCTCTACAAGGAAAGGCCCTTCATATGTTTTAATTAAAAGCCAAAGAAGAAATAAATTGTCCCTGGCAGATGTCATGCTAATGAGCACGGGTTAGTTTGAAAATACATGTTCATTGGTTTTACATGATAATTTCCCTTTGAACCAAAATCTCGTGTTTATACAGAGACATTTCCCGGGAGCAGTAGGGGGCATCATTTCCCTTTCGTAATCCTTCAGAGACATTAACCTCGTGCATTATGTGTGCAAACGGAATTTTCTTTTTGTTTATGGCATTAATCCTAGGGTTAAGGTTGGCCTATGGTGAGCAATAATAAGTTTAACCTTTGACTTCATGCAATAAGATGTAATTTATTATTTCTAGACTCTTCATAAGTGCCATTGCCCTCACTTCTGCTTAAGATAAATTGAGACAAGTGAGCATTTGATATCAGTGATCTTTACATGCAAGACATAAATCTAATTTACTTGTTGTCTGAGATTAGTTCGTTATCCTCAGATTATGTCTTTTAAACAGTGCAAACATTTTTTGGTCATTTGATGTGTTTGTTGATTTTTGTAATTCACAGAATCTTTGGTCCTTCACATATATTTCAAAACAGTAAGTATAAATCCTGGAATGTCTAAATGCATAGGAACTGTATGAAATGTGAAAACAGGGTAAACAGGCTATTCATATTCATAATATTCACTTGCTGAGCAACTGAGATCAGGAAATAATTTTTAAATTAATTTTCAGAAACAATTTAAAGATGATTAAACAACTAGCAGCATGTAAATAAATTGTTTTTGTAGCCATTGCCATTCCCTGATAATGTATATGTATGTGTTATTTATAAAACCTCATTTTTTTTTAATTGTAAGCAAAACAGGTTTAACTCTATTTTTTTAAAACAACTGTTTTTAAAAAACACATTAAATGTTTGTGTTGCTTTTTGGTTTGTAATTGAAGAACAAATTTATAGCAAGTTTATTACTCTCCATGCTCTTCAAGCAAGAAAAAGAATATAGTGCTTAATTGTGTATACAAGGAGTGCTTTATCTTTTTGCCCATGATGAGAAAGTGCTGATTCATCAGATATGTTTGGGTGGCATGCGAGGGAAATGCTGATTTAATAAATGATTTGGTTTAGGGTACGATTATTCAGGTAGAATGATCCAGGCCCATGACCCTCAGTAAGACCAGAACACTGAATCTCGCTTTCTGTCATCTAAATGTTTTTATACAGGGACCTGTTTTTATCATAGCAGTGATCACACTAAAGTATTTGTCAGTATATATGCAGCATGTGGGGGTCAAAAGGCACAAAAACTTGAATAGAAATAAAAGTTACCTAATGCTATTTTGGAAGAGTACTAATGTTCATTAAGATTCTAAAATATAGTTTTAAGCCTGGATTTAATGTTCTGGAATGAAAAAAGGAAGTTAAATCACCTAATTGTAGAAACTTAAACCGTTTATAGGCCCTTCCCATGAATGCCTTAATAGAAAATACATGTGTAATTATATCATTTGCATTGCAGGACTGCCCATGGTCACTATACTTGGTCTTCATAACACCAAGGGCTAATTTGATGGCAGTTTCAGTCCTGTTCCTAATTTGAAGAGTAATTGTTTGACAACTAAAAGGCTGGTACTGCCTGTAATCTGTGCTGGTATTTGAAATCTTCACCAGATTGCGCACAACAAAAGAGCAGTCAGTGGGCTGGTTTAGCTCCTGCTGGCTGGTTACAGGTAAGAGATGGGGAGAATGTTGTGAATCCAACAGTAGCAGCTGTTTCTCATGACACACAATAGACAATGATGGATTGTCACAGTAATTAGATTCATCACAGTCTTAGAAGGGTAATTTTGAAAATCTTGCCTGCCTTTCACAGTTATACTTTGTAATTTACCTTAAGTTTTAATTATTTTAGGTAATGAACATGTAATAGTAAGAGTTGAAGATACCATCATTTATGCTAGTTTCATACACTACAGCTCTGTTGGGTAGAATGTGCTTAAACCTCTGTTAAGGAGGAAGAAATTGTTCCAGTGAAAAATGAAGAAAGGAAGTGCTCTATTTTTTTTTTCTTTCTAAAATGTCACATGTAACATTAAGAAAAGATTAATTTATTTTTTAATATGCTGGGCTGCTGTATTTCAGAACACAAAAGCTGTCTGAAAAATGAAGGGTGTGCTGGTTGTTGGTGAACCAATAGAATGTATTGTAATAAGCTATTACTTGTAATGTAACACACCATATCAAATATTTGCAGTAGATACCAAATTCTAAAATTGGTAATCCTCCTCGCAGGGCTACAGCATCAAGGGATGGAGACTTCCACTTGAGGCAAAGATAAATTCTTCAGCTAATGATTATAAACTGTTACTTTGGATATTGATCAGTTTTTAGAATTGATAGGAATATGTGAAAATTGAAAAGATAGAAATGTTTCTGTATGCCATGAGCATGTGTATTTGACTCATGAACATAAAACAAAGAGATTATCTCTTTGTGCAGCAGCTATTTTCCCCAGAATTTCAGATATCTGATAATGTTATCAGAACTGTTGTGTTTGGAACTTTCAATCTGGAAATTGAAAATCTCCAATAAGGAATAAAACTGCAAGGATACTACATGTCACTTAAGTGCATTAGCCTACCCCTGGAAGTGGTACAGAGAAGAGACATACACTGCAAAATGTCACGGTTCCTAATTTGCAACCATCCTCAGGATAAGTCGAGGTCTTTTTATCTGTCATATTTGCAGTTATTAATATTTAATGTGCAGTTATGATAAAACAATATAGAACAAAATCCCGTGACTCTTCAAAAGGCAGGTATTTCTTCTGAATGTCATGAGCAAATCATCCTGACTACCATCACATGACACATACAGGACCACCAGGGGATCAGGCCCAGTCACTGTGGGTTTATGAAAGTTCCTGTTTGACTAACCCAATCTTTGATAAGGTGACTCACTTACTGGATGAGAGGAAAGCTGTGAATGTGTCTAGCTGGACTTTAGTAAAGCGTTTGACATGATTCCCCACATCATTCTCCTGGAGAAACTGGCTGCCCCTGGCTTGCATGGTGCACTCTTTGCTGGGTGCACTGACTGGATGGCCAAAGCCAGAGAGTGGTGGTGGATGAGTTAAACCCTGTTCAGAAGCTAGTCACAAGTGGTTCTCCAGTGCTCAAACTGGGGCCAGTCCTGTTTATCAATGGTCTGGATGAGGGGCTCAAGTGCCCCTTCAGAGAGATTGCAGATGGCACCAAGCTGTGCAGGAATGTTGATCTGCTGAAGGGCAGGAAGGCTCTACAGAAGGATCTGGATGGGCTGGATTGATGGGCCAAGGCCAGTGGTATGAGTTTCAACAAGGCCAAGTGCCAGGTCCTGCACTTTGGTCACAACAAGCCCAGGCAGTACTCCAGGCTTGGGGCAGAGTGGCTGGATAGCGTCTGATGGAAAAGGACCTGGGTGTGTTGGTGGGCAGCAGCTGAACATTAACCAGTGTGTGCCAAGGAGGCCAATGCCATCCTGGCCTGTACCAGCAATAGTGTGGCAGTAGGACCAGGGCAGGGACTGTCCCCCTGTGCTGGGCACTGGTGAGGCCACACCTCGAGTGCTGTGCCCAGTCTGGACCCCTCAGTGCAGGGGGGACACTGAGGTGCTGGGGCAGGTCCGGAGAAGGGAACAGAGCTGGGAAAGGGTCAGGCTACGCAGGGAAATAGTGGAGTCACCATCCCCAGAGGTATTAAAAAGACATACAGATGTGGCACTTGGGGACATGGTCTAGTTGTGGACTTGGCAGTGCTGAATTAATGGGTAGACTCACTGATCTTAGAGGTGCTTTCTAACCTAAACCATTTTTTGGTTCTATGATTTCATCTGCTTGAAAGAAATTGTCCCTGTGGGCCCAACAGAAATGATTCTAACATAGTTGCTGCTTCTTTTGCTGTCAATGTATCTTCCCCAAGTCAATTGAGAAAGTCATATTGGTAGTAGGAGGGAAGGGAATGGAAAGAAAAAATACCAATCGGAAAATATTACTCCTACATTTTCTTTGCTGGACTTTGATCTCTCATGTCCTCGCTCAAAATGTATCGTAACTAATGGCAGATACTACAAAAAATTTTAGTTTGAAGCTTCGTGTTCATTCTATTTGATCAAATGAAAAAAGTTGAGACAATGAGGAAACTGCAAGACATGTAATGTCTGTTGTGGATAAGACATATAGATGGATAATACAGACATAGATATTGTAACTAATATTTAAATATACCTAACACAATAGCATATTATATAATATGTATACAACATATACATAGTATATAATACTGTATGTTTATATATAAACCAACAAATTAATGAACTATCAATGGCCATTTAAAGGCCAAGGCCAAGTGAAATGTAGCTCCGAGCTCTGATATATGAATATACAACCTTATTTTTCTCTTATGTTCCCTTGTGCCATTTTCATATAGAAGTTGTAATCAAAGAATACTTAGAAATAAATTTGCCACCTGTATGGGGAAAAAGCTTCCTTACTTGTCAAAGGCAGCAGTCAATGAAGGTCTTTCATGAGACTTTCCATTTTAGTAAGTAGAAATCTCTTTCCACTGGGTGGACAGTAATTCTGACAGCTCTTCAGGATTCATATCAAGTAATGCAAGTTTTTTTTTCCTTTTTGAAAATAATCTCAACAGTGTTGAACTGTATTGGAATCTTCATTCTATCTTGCTTTCCTGGGGAGTTTCTCCATACTTAGAGCAGGCTTTTTTAGGTCAAAAGAATGGTTAGCCTTTAAAAATCGTGGGTTAAAGTTTGGGAAACAAGAAAGTTGTGGCTCATGTGGAGAAGTGAAGCTCTTTGGTAGCTGAAGATGAATTAAAGTCTCACAGCAGGGAGCTGCTGCTGACCTGTTACCTCAAATCATTCCAAGGCTTTTCTGAGGTGGACATTTGCTCCAGCTCCAGCTGAGTCATTGGGGTACCTGAACTGACACGGCTTCTGGTGCAGATACTTTGCAGGAGTGGAATGATTCAATAAATTCAATAAATTCTTCTGGTGCAATTAAAGTATTTGCTTGTCCACACAAGAAATCTGTGTTGGTGTTGCTGCGATCAGTAGCTCTTCATTGAGGCATATTCCACTAAAATGATGAAGAAATTCAATAGGAAACCATAGAGTCAGTGAAAATCTCCTCTCACGCAAATACAAGTGAAAGGCTGAAAATTGCTTTGAAATTATCTTGTGTGGGAGATACTGTATAATTGTGGTGGTTTATTCTTCCCTCTAAAATCTGCACTGCTTTGGCCAGTGGCCAATAGAAAAATTGCATTCTGACAGTTTTGCCTTTTTATAATCCTATCAAATACTCTTAACTACCCAATTAAGGCAGTTTCTCTTCCAATAACATGCTTTTTTCCCTTGTATTTTCCATCAAGACTTTTTTTCTGAGTTTAAATACTTGAATTACTGCTTCGAAATGACAGTTGAACATTTTTAGATATGCTGAGATCACTTCAGGTGATTTTTTTCTGATAGGTTGTTATGACTTAAGGGCTCTACAGATCCTAATGTAGTGGCATCTGAATGAAGTTTCTGTGGAGTCTGGCCGTGGGTTTCAATGTGTTGTCTTTTCTCTCTATTCTTTTTGTAACACAAAAAAATATTTCTGGGAATTTCCAAGGAGTACAGTACACTTCATTTTTAGTTGTCAAGATAGCTGACAGTTTATTGTGGTACCATGAATAAATTATTCCAGGGTTCACCCTTAAAACAAAGGTAGAAATGCCTTTTTTTTTTTTTTTTTTTAAAGCTGACATTTTGAATTTACATTAAGCATAATATCACCTGGATACACACTGCATGAAAATGTAGACTATTCATAATGAATTATTAACCCAAAGCTTTTACCCTTTCTCAGATGCACTGAAGTTACTCTGCAGGATACTACAGGGATGTGAACGGAGGAGAGAATAGTAAGATGTATAACAGGCTCCAGTACCAGTGGATGTCATTGTTCAGCAGTTATTTTCCATAAGAGAAAGTTTTTTATTACTCAGTGTTGTGCAGAGACCTCTGAATATATTATTAGGAGAACGGGAGCACTGTAGTTTGTGAGGTAACCTCATACACAGGTTAGTTGCACAGTCAGGACTGTAGTTTAAATGTAGTCAGTAAAGCTGTAATCCAATTAGCCACTGAATTTAAAAACCATTTTTAATAATGATATCTAAAATGTCGAAGTTTAATCTTGTCTCAGCTCTGTCTGAAGAGCTTACAGTCTCTGTGCACCTCTGCAAGATGTTTTGGAACAGTCAGCTCACTCAAAACTGAAATAATCAGCTGTGTACACAATCCTACAACTTAAAGTTTGGTGAACGTGGTGGTAGGTGACTTTGAAATAGCAAAAGGTACAGGCAGCACCTTTCTAAATAAAGATTGCAAACTTTGCCGTCCCTCTGACTTTCACCATCTCTGGGGAGATTGTACTTTCAATTTTTAAATAATCATCTCCACACTTTCTTCCTTTACCTTCTTTCATTTTTGGTTGGCATTTTTAAACCGTGGATTAGTTAATTTTCTCTTTTTAATTTTTATTATACCGTAGTACTCTGGAGTAGCATTTTCTGAGTGGCACTGCCATCTAACCTGTAATTCCCTCAAGATCAGGCCTCAGTCTAGCACATAGCATTCCAAATAGGGACGGAAACACAGTGCTAGTTCTACATTGCAGTATCAAGAGGTGCAACAAGGGCAGATGTTTAAAAAAACCCCAAAAATAACTAAAAAAATGTTTATCCTTCAAACAAAATTTTTCCCTTTCTAGAAAAGGAAGTTAGAAAGTTCAGTTAAACTCCTATTTGCTTTACATTGAGCACTAAATTGAGTGCAGCAAAATCTGTGCTGATCTTCTCTAGTGCAGAATGTTTGAAGAGTAACTGGCAGAATCACTCTCTCAACATTCTCTGGTGTTGTCATGCTTTATAGCAAACAGCATTGTTTAAAGGCTTCTGCACCTCACAGATTCTTGTAATCCTTCTTCTGTACCTTCATGACATTACGAAAGTCTGTTTGATTTGTCTTTTTAGCTGCAAAAACTTGAAATTGGTATTTAGGAATTATTTTACTTGCTGAGATGGCTGGGATGAATTTGACCTCAAGTTTGACAGGTTTCATTTGGCTAAAGTACGGGATATGTTTACGGTTCTTCTATTGGAGTCATAGGAAAAAGTCATAGGAATGTCCTTAGGTACACTGGAGAATTTAAATGTGTGAAAATGAGTTTGAAAGTAAAACCTGAAAGAATTAGCACAATGCCTATTTCCAGCTTTTAACTGTAGTCCTTAGCATGGGAGCTTGAATTTCTTTGATAGTAAAATCTTCAGACAGGAGGCAGTTGAAAATCTGAGTGCAACTTGTGTTTATGGACCTCAGATTCTTGATTTCCATGCACCTTCATAATTTTTAAGAATGCAGATATATATATTATATTTTAAAAGAAATATCAGCAGGTATTTCTCCTTGTGAAAGTTCAAAACAGACTTATTACTGATCTCAGTGAAGGAAAATTGATTCCCCTGGATTAACGCAACCATTATTACTGTTATGGTGCATAAGACAGTAATTAAAATGTAGTTAACATAAGCCACCCTCATTCTGAAGCTGCCTCAATTTGCAGCCGTGGGGTAAACCAGGTAATTAAGTTTGGGTGGAGCACTGAAGTGCAGATACATGGTTCTAGCTAAAAAACAAATCATGGTTTGGACAGTACTGGTATAACAAAAGGTTCCCTTTAGATCCCAGAACCCTGTTTGTGACCCTTGGTGGATCCACTGCTTTAAGTGCTGTTAAGATCATTACATACTAGGGTTTAATATTTTACATGTTAAGCCATGGTAATTCTGTAGGATTTCAGCCTATGCTACAAAAGTAATGTCTCTGCATCCAAGAACCTGGTTGGAGCTGGCAGTTAAAGTGTCTCTGATTGCAATACTCAATTGCTCACTCAATAAACACTAGTCACTTCAGATGAAAAAAGGCAGCAAATTAAGTGATCTGTGGATGAACTGGTAAAGGAAGACAGGGAATGTGAGCAGATGGGGAGAACTGGCCTTGCAAATAGCCACTGTGGACTGGGTAAAACAGGCTCATGATCCTAATTCCATATGAAATTGCAGCTAAGTACAGGTCTGAGGCTAAAACTTTGTGGATCTTGATATTTACAGGGAAGATAAACAGGACCAAAACATTCACCCTTTCAAGAATTTTTGGCTATATTTGTGCTAGAGTGCTAGAGTTTGAATGAATATTTCCAGTGTGACTGTCAGTGTCAATCCTGTTATTTCAGTTCTGCCAGCTACATTCCAGTGTTTCCCATATCATAGCTGTGATGTAACATATCCTAGCAATATATGTATATGTACAGATATATATATTGGTTGACATATATTCCCTGTTTTACTGACTGGTGTAGAATGAGTCTGCACTCAGAAGTTTATCATCTATAACAACATTAGCAGGGTTATATACTGGGGTTTTTTTTAGACTCCAGAAGACATCAGCAAAACTGTGTAGGTAATGCTGTTTCTTCAGAATCCCTGTATTTTAGGACTGTTTTCACCACAGTTTTGTTCAGCCTTCCATTTGCAATATTCTGTTAGGTGGTGTGAAATACTGTGTCTTCTAACTGAAGCCAGTTAACACATCTAATGTGAAGAATCTAAGAGGATCCTTATCTTGATGAAGAAAAACTTGTGTCGGGTCTTTCTTGTGAAAAAGAACAGATATAAACCCTGAGTTCCTGGGCAACAGATCTTTTCAATAAAAGAATTTCTATTGCCTATGAATATTTCTGAGGTTTTGCTGAGAGCTTTCCAGCTGCCACATTTTCTGCGCTCACTGTGCTGTCAGTGAAATACTTTGTTGTAAAGTTCTTTGGGACACTCTGTCCCTAAAGAAGTACGATACAATAACTTCCTTAGCTCTCTAGAAAGTTATGTATTAGAGCCAAAATTTACATTATTATCGAGCAGCAGAATTTCAGTTTTCTAGTGTAGCGTGGGAAGAAGAACAAACAACAAGAAAGCAAACATTTGACACTCAGAATAAAAATATAGAAACACATGCCATTCTGGGGGTTTTGTGGAACTCCGAGTAGTTGGTTCCTGCTTTCAGTGAATTGTGTCTGAGATGATCCCTTCTCAGTCAGCTTAGTGATTTCGTGTGCCAGGTGAAGTCCCCCAGCCTTGTGAGTGCTGTGGTCACTCCTGTCGTCACAGGGAAAGAAGGGCTGCTACCTTTTCCTTATGGAAGTTCAGTAAATGGAATTGGCCTGTTGTAGTTTTAATGGGAGTAAGAAAAGGAGTGTATTTGTATGTGAGATGTACACAGTGTCCTATGGCTGATCCACATCAGGGATGTGCAGTACATATAAACAGACCGAGATGCTGCAGGTGAATGAAGAACTTTATCAAGGTACATTTAATGAGCATAAGAAATCATATGGTTTACTGCAATTAATGCATTATACGGAAAAAAGACATCTTTCTGTTCACCATGGATTTATATTTATTTATTTTTAAATCTATTTGTAGCATGATTAGCTGTGACATGATTGATGCATTCAAAACTTAAAGAGCATTTGCATGGAACAAGGAAAGGACAGGCTTGTCTGCCAGGGTTTAATTGAATGCTGGCAGCTCTCAGACTGTTCAGTGTAAACTGTGGTGAAAAAGTGAACAGTATAAAGAAGAAAAAGCATGTCTAATCATATTCTAAAAGATAAAATTGTGTACAAATTTGTTTTACTGGTCTGGAATTTAACTCCACGTTAAATAATGGCCGTGATCTTTATTGATTTTGGGAATGTCTGAAAGAGTTCAGAACCGAGCCAAACTTTTTAAGAGTCAGACTCTGGCTGTGCTCTGAGACTGAAAGTGATAGGGTAATAGGAGATGTCCATTACAAGCTAAGCACATCTGGTGGTTTGTTGAGCTCACAGGCCAGTTATTTGTTACCTGGAACCACAGCAATTGCTGTGCAATTTCTCACAGTTTGTTCCTCTCTCTCCCTCCCCATGTACTCTGTCATTCTACTCTGTCTCCCACGCAGTTGATAACTATTCTCCACAAGCTCCAAGAGGACAGGTCTGTGTCTGTCTAGAGCACAACTTATGTTGGACATAACAGAAGAAATACTGAGGGTGATTTTCAGGCAACAGGTTGGTTGCAATTATTAGATCAGAAATGAAGAGGAATAATCAAAACAATCATATCAGTGTGCCATAGAACCAACCTCAAATTTAAATTGGCAGAAATCCAGAAACCTCAGAAGGGAATTGCATAATTTAATTACAATGGAAATGGCTCTTGTTTGTGTTTTTTGAGTCAAATTGCTTATATGAAGTACAATCCTGGGAGTCAGTAAAGCATTTGGTCAGTTTCTTGTCTTTCTCACATACTTCACCCTGGTTGCAATTGAATTATTTTAGCTGGATCTGTTTTATATCTGTGTAAGTCCACAGAATTTCTAAAGAGACAGAGAGTGGTAAAAATGCTGGAAACAAGACTTAAAATGGTTTTCTACTACAAAGTTTGCAAAGAGATAATTTTTTCACAGCTGACTCTCTCACTTTTAGCATTCATCTTGGTGGTTTAATTTGTGACTAGTCTCTGAGTTTTTTTCTTGGAACAAGAAAAATGTACATATTTGAAGCAAAAGTCTTCAACTGATCCTTTATCACTTCACCAAGCCTTGATGAGAGATTGACAACCTGAAATAGGTATTATGGGCTGAGAAATAAAACGTGCACTGCATTTATCAGATGTTAACTCTTAGTTTTAGATTTGCTGTTTTCAGATATTTATTGTTGCTGTATTTTAAAAAATTCTTTCTCCCCTAAATTAATTTAGTTCTTTATTATCTATGAATCTGTAAATCTGGCAAGCACTAACAACTTCTTTATTTCTCTGCCAAGTTGTTTTCTTTTGAGTTCAGTTAGTCCCAGTGTTATTTATTTTCAAATGGCAAAGCCCTTGAATGAGATTTAGCATCAAAGTGACCAAAAGAAAACATCTGAATTCCCTGTTGAGAAAACATCTGAATTCCCTGTTGGGATGTGGAACAGATGCTGTTTCTGGCTGCTTATAAAAGCTCCTTTCTACTCTTCTTTCCAAAGGAGCTTGAACTCACATTGTTTTGTCCATTACACTTTTAAACTCCTGAAGTATAGGTGGGAAGTGTGTATATTTTCACAATATATGCTTTTCTTGTGACTGGCATTATTGTTTTGCAAAACAATTTCCATGCCCAAAGTTCTCCAGTAAATTCACAGCACTACAAATTCACTGTTTGGTCCTTAGTATTTCTGTGCATCATCAGTGAGGGCTGAATGGCTGGTCTGTGGTTTGCTGAATACAGAGAACTGTTGCTGCAAGTGCTTTTGCTCCCTGGACATTCTGAAAAGTGAGAAGCCATGTAAGGATTCTCAATCAAGGCATGAGGTTACCCAAAAAATATTTTCTCTGTAGCAGCGCTTTAACTTACAAAAAACTTTAAGGATATCCACAGGGAAAATCTTTGTTTCTGCAGCTTCATATTTAGATTATAGTAGCTGGAAGTTAATTAGCCCTGCTAGCCTTTTTCTTTTAGGCTAATTAGTAAGAAAACTGGATATAAAAAGTCAAAGTCATTTTGAGAGAAAGAACTTCCACATTTTTACAGAGCAATCCCTTTGGAGGATATTATCTCCATAATGACCATCGGATGCTCTCCATTCTGACAGAATGTAGTTCTACAGTCTCTGGACTCATTTAGGCGACATTTTAGTCATTAATGATTTCAGGCGTAGCTGCTTGCAATTGCCAGATGAAACCACATGACATGTTGTTTAATTATGCAATGATCAGCAGCCTTTACATTTTAATTAGGGAGCCACTGTAATGAAGCCGTCCTACTTTACGTATGGCTTATTGGGCTGAAAGGTTGTCTTTACTAATTGGTTGTTTGGAAATGTAATTTTGACACAGCAATGCAGGTAGACTTGTCTTCACTTCTAATGTGTTTCCTGATCTTTTTTTGATTTGGCTAATTAGTGCTAATAATTTAAAAGCTGCATGGCATTCCAAAAGTCCTGCTGTTTACTATATGTATAGGAGCCTTGTTATCAGCCTTCAGTACTGAGAACGCAGGGTGACACACTGCCAGTGTCTACTCACAGCTTTCTTTGGTTTGGCAAGATCACAGGAACTTTCATGTCACACTAATCTTTCAGTCAGCTGTGTGTGAAACAGGTTCCTGATGCAAGGAGTTGAAAGAACTATAGTTTAATAACCATTTTCAATACTCAGAGATTGTTTGCATGGGAAAATGCATGATTTTTTGAGTTTAGGATTTTCAATGATTAATTCATGAATATATCTGCAAGAATGCCAAGGTCTCCAAAATAATGAAAGCCTATCCTTTCATAGCTGTTTGTTTCATTTCAAATCAAAGCTGTCTTGTTTGTTTGTTTACTTTTAAAAAGAATAGCCTGTTCTTTCCACTGGGTTTTTGATACAATTTTGACAAGTAAAAAAATTAATTTACATTAAAGAATCAGAAAGGTAAAGTTTCCATCTCCCCCTGAATTATATTGTGTGATATGATAAGCACAAACCTTATCCCAACCTGCTCCAGCAGTCCAGTCCACGTGCTATGGAAAGTCTTACTCCTATTTGGTATTTCACTTTATTTGTAGCAATAAAGTAGACAGAGTTCATCTTCGTTCCTCTCAGGGATGGCTGTTTGCGAGGATCCTAGCTCAACAGTATTTGGCTCTGTGTCCTTTCTCTCTTAAAGCTATTTTTGCTTATATCCAGTTGGACAAAATATAAGTTGCTTCAGTTAGTCAAGAGACTGAACGGGAGTGTTTCAGGCAAAGGCTGCTCAGTTAGAGCTCTCTGATAGCTGGACTAACATTGATTAAATCTGCGGTTACTTCCACACAACACTTACAACCCTTTTGTAGCCTTCCAAGAGCACTCCTTTAGGGTTCCTATTCAGCAGCTTCTGACAGCTGTACAGTCTTTAGATCCATGTGAGTGTCTCTAAAATTATTGTTTCTTTTCAAAGATTTCCTGTCCATTTCAGGAAATCAATCCCATAGCTCTCATGTGTTACTAAGGTAAAGTTGTTGGAGCTGGGACATATGTTACTGTGTATTTTTATTTTGCCTAACAAAACCAAAGATTTATTAAGTGTAACAATACCAAAACCAGGGCTTCTTAAAAACTTCAGTGGCCAGAACTCTTGCTTCACATAGCATCTTTGTGAGAGAAATTCAGAAATGTGGTATTTATATGATATGCTTGTATATATTGAAAGTTTATGATGACTTCAGTAGAACTGCACAGGAGACACACTTGGCTTTACTAATCATATTGCATAAACAAGTATGCTATTATGGTTTGATTGTTTGGGGTTTTTTTTGGTTTTGCTTTTTTTTTTCATTTGGTGTCCCCCCCTCCCCGCAATCAGAGCCTCATTGTCCTTTCAATTGGTGTTATTTTGTGAATGTTATACGTCTCCATTTTTGGGGAAAATTAGCATGGGAAGCATCAGCAAAAAACATATTGTTTCTGCATTTCTCAAACAATTTGGGAGCTGTTTGCTGAGCAGTATTTTAAAAAAAAGGGGCATATTTTGCCTCTAAAATTATTCCATCTAACAAATACTTCCTGTGGTTCTTCAGTTCTTCACAGGATTGCTTTTGCTGGGTCAGTTGACTTAAAGGTTTAGCACATCTCTGCAATAAACAAGCATGTTGGGCATGTTATTTGATGAACTGCAAAGATTTAAGCACTCAGCTTTAATTACTGATGGTTTTAGCAACAGCACAATAAAGATAGACTCCTGCTTCACTAAATCAGAGATGTGACTGAGGGACTTCTGACCCAATTGTTCTCATTTAGTTCAGCTCTCACAAACACGGCTGTAAAATATTATTGTGGCTTGAGTTGACATGAAACACCATTGTCATCAATCAAATAAATAAATAAAAAAAGGTGTGAGAATCAATATATAACACAAAACTGGTGGTTTCAGCCACTTAATCAACTGCACATATTTCTCAGTTTCATTTCCTTCCTACCACTTTTTCTCTACAACTTCTACTTGTTTGATTTTTTTTTTTCTTCTTTTTTAACACTTGTCATTCTGCAACCTAGTAAAGCTTAGCAGCTGTTGAGATGAAAGCAGCAACATTTCCCAATCGGGAGGCTATGAAAGGCACTGTTACTATATAGCATTCAAGTGCTGTTACTCAGTAAAACTCTATACTTTTTACTTGCTCAGTGACAATAATAATCTTTAGTCTTCCTGCTGACACAATTATGCAGACTGCATTGAATAGTTATGATTGTGTGGCTTGTCAGCATTCCAGGGTTTTGCTGGAGACCCTGCTCCATGAACACCGTGAGAGCAGCAAGGCAGGTTTAATGGGCAAGCTGGATGGAGCATGAAGCCAGCTGGTGTCAGCTGCCTCTTAGCAATGGGGATATGTATCAATCACTCAGCATGTTATTGTTTTTATTGGTATATTTTTGATCTTTGAGGTGTAATACCAATAAAACATATTTATGGGGATTTAAAGGGGCAGCATTATTTAGAGGGAGGAGATTACATGTTCCCTACTGTCTTAATTTAAGCTTGTGCTGAATGGATAATCTTCAGCATTACCACTTCTACTGATAGGAAGATAATTCAAAGAAAACTGATGGAACCAAAAAAAGGTTCTTGTCATTGGATTCTGCAGAGAGAGAATCCAATGCATGGTTTCTACAAGGACAGGGGATTTCTTAATGATATATTTTTTTTATTTTTTTTAAAGCAACGTAACTTTGGGTTAGGAACTTGGTTTAAAATACTCAATAGATTATCTCAGAATTATCAGATCATCAGATTGTTCTCTAAGCTTGCATTTGAATAATACATATTTAATTAATTACTTTTTCAAAAAAGAAACTTAAGTTACACATCCAATTTGCATTTCTTCATCCTGTGAATCACATACATTATATACTTCAGTATATGAATATACAAGGAAGTGTTTAAGTATAGTATGAGTCTCTTGGCTTTAATGGGGTTTATGCACATGCTTAAGTGCCTTTCTAGAAGAGCTTTTTTCACCTGACTACTGCACACACAAGCCATTTGTTTTCTAACAGTCATTCCAGACTAAAAAGAAAACAACGCACCTAAATCTAGAATGCCCACAAATGGATGGGTGTGACACCCATTAGGTGGGAGTTGCCTCTGTTTTATTTAAGAAATACTTTGTTTTAAATGAGAGATCTTAAAATTACTAGAGAATCTCAAATTGAAATTTTAGAGTAGTTATTTAATATCTTTGATTAAAAATTAGAGCCAGAAAAGTGGTAACCAGCCATGTGCTTACTTGGCTTCATCTAAAGCTTGGAGATTCAAGATCTGAACACAGATTGCTGTCTGATTTCCTGATCTGAAAAGACTAATGGTCTAGAAAGACACGTCTATGGTTTCTTTTCCTAGCAGTTGGGCTCACTTTTCTTTGCTTTTCTGTATTAAGTCTGCCGTGGCTCAAATATCTTCAGAATAATTCTGCACACTTTGAAATTCACCTATGTTTGTCTTGTCTGACTATTCTCGCTGTCACAGTGTATCAGCCGATATAAATTACTGCCCTGCAAATATGCCTGGGCTAGATGTTCTTCTACATGAGATACTCCGGTAGCTTCCAAAACAAACACATCAATTTCAGATACCTCCAAAGAAACAGCTTTTAGATGTTAGATGAAGTTGGCTTCAATGGATGATGTAAAACTTGGAAAGCTGATGGTACATTTACATTGCATTTCATTTATAACTACATAAAAAAGAGAAACAGTCTGTGAGGCAATTAATGTTCTTCATCGTTAGCATAACTCTGGACTATGTATTCTATGGCAAACACTCATTGTGGAGTCACAGTGAAAGATGGTTTGTGTCCCAGTCCCTCTGTTCTTGTTTCTAGTACAAGGCCATGTGGGGTATGTGTAACAAAGTTACGGAGGTGACTAAAATAGCTTCTGGCTTAATCCTCCCTCATGCTTCCAAGAGAAGATTTTGCACTGAGATTAAAGATATCTAAGAATATTGCTTAATATAATATCAGTAATTTATTTTTCTGTACTCGAAATCTGATATCAATACTATATGTCATATAAGAATAGCTTAGCAAGGGGTTTTTTTGTTAAATGTCAGCCATACCAAAAGCAAAAAATCCTTTCTGAAATCTTGTATGAAATGCCTTCAAAAATCAACCCCAAACTACTCCATGCACTGTAAAAGGTGTAATTTAGGGTCCAGGCAAGGTGTACAGAGTTTTTGCTCTGCCAGGGTGAGAGGGAAGAAGAGGAGGAAGAGGCCACAGAGGATGGGCTTTGAAGACAAAAATGTTATAGCCAATTAGCTAAAATGTTACAATTGGTGCATACTAAGCATGATGGGCTCATTAAGCATTAAAATTCCTTGACATTTCCCTCTTGTAGTGATAAATAAGAATGAACAGTTTGCATTTTATACTTTACTAAATTGTATGTCTTTTTGGCTTCTTCATCTCTCATGTTTTACATGTTTAATTTTGCATCAATTTTATTAAAAAATTGAGCATTAACGATTCTTTTTTCTTCTTCTAATTATCTTTCTTTGAAAAAATCCTAGTTTTGTATCAATGATATTGTTTGCTTCTAAAGTTTAATAGTTAATGCTCATTTTTAAATTGCCAAAAGGATATAGACTAATTTAGCATGTCACTGCTGCTTGGTGAAAATGCCATCATTAGTGATCCATGAGTTGCAGAGAAAAATAGAAAAGAAAGGAGGCCAACAGTCTCTTAAACACCCCAAATGATTTTAAGAAGAACATTTTTATTAAAGAGGGTTTGAATGGAACCCTCTTTGACATAGTTAAATACACTAAAGCATCATCTTTAAATGGAATTACAGCTGCACTGATTTAATAAATGGGAAAGAACAACAGGCAGATTGTGGATGACATAGTGTTAGCCTTTTCATGTTAATGACATTAACCTCAGGACTACCTTTTTCTGCTATTCCAAGCTCTGAAAAAAACCCACCTGCATTGGTATTAGTGGCATGAACTAGTGAAAAAGACTCTGAGTTTTTTCCTTTTATCTTTCACTTGCATTCATAACCAATTGGTTCAGAAATCCCCTTTTGATTTTTCAAGTGTTTTCTCCTTCTAAAGGGGAAAGTTCCTGATAAGCCCTTATTTTCTCTAGGTTTTATAGATCAGCAGCAGACTAATAATTGCTAACTTTTGTATTGGGTGGAAAAGACAAGGTTCAGTGGCCTCTGTGGAAGGAGTTCAGGGGCTGCCCTGTGCCACACATGTTTCCTGCCAGCTTGGCAACAGACCCACCAGCTGCCAAAGTCAAGCCATTTCAAGGAGTTTGTGGCATGTTTGTGAAAACATATTTAAGAAAGGACAGAAGAATGTGCAGAAAGAGGGAATAAAAACGAGGTCAGAGGAGCAGTTATTTGTTGGTAGGGCACATGTGCCTCCAGAGGGACTGTGGCTCCTGGATGAGCCCACGCTAGGCAGGCATGGCCCCAAAGGGACTGTGCCCTGTGGATAAGCCCATACCAGAGCAGAGAGCAGGTTCATCACTGAAGGGACTGCATCCTGTGGAGGACCCATGCAGAGCACAGAGACACAAGAAATGGCAGAGAGAAACCTCTGTACCCCGGCCTCAAGTGCCTGCAATACTCCTTGCCTCCCTGAGGGGTCTGAGTGTAACCTACAGCAATAACCAGGGAGGGAGGAGAGTTGTCTGCAGTGAGGTAATGAAGTTGAGCCTGGTATTTTCCCTAGGCAAATATTTGTCTTCTTTGTTTACCAACACCCAAATCAATAATTAAATATTTATTTTAACTGGCAGTAAATCAATCTGTTCTGACTGTAAGAGGTTTACCTTTTGGCAGCTTTTTTGACATATTGCAATATTCAACTAGTAGCTAGACAAATGTGTGATGCTGCAATAACCGTTTTTTTCTGAATCAGCACAAAATTGACTTTTCAAATCTCTGTTAATTATAATAAAAGCACTTTTTAAAGTTCTGGCAGTCTAGTGGGATGGCAAGCTATGATTAGCTTTCATGCTAGACAGACCATAGTAGTCAGTGAAGTGGTACAGAAACTGCAAACATGAGGATGAGTGTCTTAGTTTGAAGGGAAACTAAGATATTTTATTGGCCAAGAAATAAAATAATC
>JAWWEW010000020.1:7232986-7251293 GCA_035583185.1 Anabacerthia variegaticeps
TTAACCACTGTAGTTATGCTAATGCATTGCCTCCAAGCTTTTGGAAGGAATTCAAAAGGTTTGAAACTATAACAATGAGCTGTTCCCATGCTTTATTCGTTGTTCCCAGGCTCAGGGCTTTAGGCTGCCTGGTGTTCTATACATACGATGAACCCAGATTGTACAACTGCTCTCATTTAGGTTTATGGTGGCTGCTAGACAATGTTCACTTCTAACACCTCCGTGAGAGACTGAACAAAGCCTCCAAAGAGCACCTTCAGGGCTACTCTTCATCCACCTTCCACACCCTCCATACTACTGCAGCAACATACGCTCCTACGGATTAAAGGGCAACAAGGCCTGTAGCTGTGTTTTGTGTTGTTGTGAAATGACATGGCTGTAGTCTGACATGAATAATTCTTTATGAAAATGGGGTCAGGTGGCTGAATAAAAACTTAGGAGAACATTTTTATTCACTGTTTTAGACGTTTCAGTAAGTATCAATCTACAAGGAAAATTAAAAAAACCCAACAAACCACTTGCTGCATTATTTACTTGGGGGGAAGTGTATTCCTTTTTTCCCCTTAAAATGCTTCTCTCCCTCTCTGTCTCACCTTCTCCCATCTGAGTTCTTCCCCTGGTGCAAACCATTCACTTTTTACATTTTGGTAATTCTATATATCTCCTTGAAACTGGCCTCAAATTATCTCACATTTCACTTTACAAAAAAAAAAAAAATTCATTGATATCACTTGAAGCATCTATATATTATTATGTAGTTTCTATATTTTTCTTGGAAACATTCCCACCATATGCATTTTTAGGAAAGAGGTTCAAGATATTTACCCACTATGCTGTGCATCTAACTATACAGTGTCTTTTCCCTGTTTGGTAAAGAGGGTGAGAACAAGATAAATCCAGCCCAGGGAATGGATCTATTCTCCTAATACTAAGTTTTGATTCTCCTTCCTCACTGTCTCAAACTTCAGCTTAATGAACACACATATTTCAGCCAAGAAGTACCCCTAGTAATCATAGAATTGTAAAAAGAAAGCATTTTAAGGTGTTTTTTCTGCTTTCCTATTTTAAATGATCTTTTCCTTAGTGGTGCGTTCTCTTTTTTTTTGCAGTGGCTGTATTCATCTGTCATTCTGCTTAGGCAGTCACTCTTTAGGTCTTGATTACCCTTGCTTTGGGCAATCCCTTCTCTTTTGAACAATATGATGAAAGCAAATCCAGTGAGGCTTGCACAATGAGACCTTTAAGGTGCTGCTCAATCCTATTTGGTCTCGCTGAGTCAAAGATTGGTCTTTCACAGAATTCATGATCACAAACACAATTGCTATTTTCTTATAAAAAACAGCCTACAATGCAAATACTTAATAACTGTATCAATGAAAGGCACTGGAATGGCTCTTACTGATGCTGCTTGATTTACTATTAAAAGAAATGTTTGTTGGCTTCAGGAAATAAACACATTTCAATTGAGAGGCTCAGTGCAGTCATTCTGGACAAATACTGTATTGCCTCTTAACACATCCTTGATTAATTTTAACAGAAATTATGACAAAAGTAAAATGAAATTAAAATTTTAGCTAGGTTTTACTTAAATTGATAATAGCATTCACTTTGGCTGGTTGGTTCATGTCCCTCAGCTGAATCTTTGTGAATGAGGCCTGGTACAGGGTCTAGCTCATACTCTCATAGTCCAGCTTTTGTGTGATCAGCTTCTGAACAGAAAATGCTCACAAAGCCTTAACATGTTCTTTTTGCATTTCTAAACATAGATCTTGAGATGAAAATAAAATATTGCCGTTCAAGAGTGTATCTCTTTCTAACTCAGTTTAGCCATGTGCTTAAAATCTATTTATTGGAATGGAATCTGAAGAGGTGGCTGAAATTAGCACTTTCTTTTAAGTGATCAGTGAATTTTAGTGCTTTAATATCTGAAATTATGGATCTAAACCAAGGGATTTTTTCCTATCAGTTTTGTTTCCATGAAGTTCCACAGAGCTACATAAACATAATCACTGAAGATTTTTAGGTTTTACCATGGGGTTATCTACACTAGAAAAAGAAGAAAAAAAGAAATTTGAAGCCAGAAGAAAAAATGAGGTACAAGTAGGAAGAAAAAATTAAATAATTTAATAGGAATACAGAGTAATGAAAATTCCTAAAATAGAAGAAACTGCATAGATTTCTTCCTGCACTTTCTGAAAAATCTTTTAAAAATATATAAAGAAGCAACAATAATTTGCACCAAGATTTTTGTGGGAAGCTATGAGAAGTGAAGTTTCCACATCAGAATTATAAAGTTAGGCTTCATAAAAATACCAGGTTTTTGTCTTAGAGGAAGTTTACAAACCTTCACAGCCATTTCTTTTTGTCTTTACTGTGAGATGCTTTGGCAATATAAATATTGCACACATAAAACTTGTAATCACAACATCATAACGCTCCACTGATGGCAGGTGCCACCAGTTCCTTAGTTTGTGTTATCACTACAGTGGCCTGAGGTTTAAAATAGTTCCTTCATTGGAGAGGAAGGAAAGGTCAGCGATCCCTTATTGTTCACCCACACCAAGGGGGTCTTGGAGATTGGCAGGCAGCAGGACGTTGCAGTGCAAGTGCTGGATAGAGCTGCCAGCACAGGCTTGCATAGATCAGCATTTATTACAGAAATAGCAAATGACTGATGTATTTTCTAGGTCAAGGTGGAAGAAGTTAAATAAGGATACTGATGGCTTCAGTAGGGCAAGGTGGCTATTGTGTGCAATATCCCACCAGCTGTGGACAGGCAGTGTAGTTCTGTTTTCTTTCATTATGTAACAATATTTAAGTATTTCTGCCCTGAAACGTATTGTGTGTTTGGATTCACTGGAGGAGCCTTGCTACATGTACTTCTCTTAAAGAATTTTAGATGTCTGTCGTGATACAGAGAAAAAAGTAGTTTAGTAAAACTTTAAATGCATTTGCTTTCCCCCCCCCCCCTTAAATATTCTTTATAACCACAACACCTCAAATGAGCAGGTGGAATTGAGGGTTTCAGGGATGCTACTTAAGAAGCTGAAGGTGTCAAGCAGGAGAATGACTTCTGAGGCACCAGAATGGTGTCTCCAGACCTTTAAAAGTCTGACACTATTCTTCAGTTTACAAGGCTCAACAAGAAAAAAAGCATTGAAAGAACATTTAAAGACTTCTTTAAGACAGCTAATTAGTTTCTGTCCTCTAATTAGTCTTCACTTTTAACTGTTTCTTAGTTGTTTTACTTTTCAGAAAGAGAGAAAAATGAGAAGGCTCTGCCATTGAAAAAATCATAAGAGTAATATTTGCTGGTAATTTATCAGCTTCAGTGCAATGCTGAGCATCTTTCTAACTGACTTTTGGCAAAATTTCATTAAAATAATTTCTTTTCAAAAGTATTACAAATAATTGCCTTTCTCCTATGTCCTCTTGCTCCTTTTTTGTAGAAAGAACCAGATGAGGTTAAACCAGCATTTTGTTTACTTAGGATAGCTGTTTGAAGACTTGCATTTAGAATTTTCACACTTGAGGAAGGACTCTGTGTAAATGTGACATAGACACAAGTGACAGGAGCTGATCCTTTGCATTCAGAACACTTCTCCAAAGGGAGTTTGATGCAGAGCAGGTGGCCTGGCAGACAGAGCTCCACCTGGATAAACCATGGGACATCTAAACAGCCTGTTACCTACGGACATGCAGGAACCACAATAGGAAATTGAGATGAAGTATGAAAACCTTTTTGCTACAAATTCAGGCAGCTCTTCTGCTACCTAAGGTGGACCAAGGAAGACTTTGTAAATGTCTTGTTTGGCTTTATACTGGGTGTTTCTTAATTTTGTTTATTTTTTAGTTGTTTTTGTATTTAATTTCTTACATTGCCCATCACTTGTGGATTATTGTAAAGGAAAGCTGTCGGCAGAAAATTTAGAATATATTTGTATGTTTCTCATAGCAGAAAAAGGAGAGCTGCAAGGTTTAATTCTGAGGCCAGTTCACAATCTCCATCAGTAAAATCTGGTTAGGTTGTGTACGCAGACTGGGGTACTCTCTTTAGAATAAATGAAAATAAAACTTCTTTCTTTAAGTTGAATGTATTTCAGGTTTTAGAAGGTCACACTTTATATTTAGCCTTTGCAAAAAATCAGGGTCTTTACCCACAAGACAACTTAGAGTTGTCACCAAGCTGCCAGATAACAAGCTTATATTGTTCAGGAAAATATATTACAATTTTATCTACTTGTACTGTTCAATAAAACATTAGTATCTCAGCATTTTTATTTAACAATAGGCAACCTTAGGCCAGTAATTATGCAACAATTATAATAATAAAAACTGTCCCCTGCTGCTCACCTAGAAACAAGAATATATTAAACCAGTACTAACCATCTAAAAGGAAAGCAACAAACTACACTCATTTTTAATACCCCTGCAGTGCACCATGGGAAGCTAATAATTCACCCTCTAATTAGTATCCCTTCTGCTGCTGTTGGCGCAAGGACAGACAAAGAGGTATCCGCTTCATACAAACTCGCCTTGGTAATCTTTAAATGTCTTTCTTCTCTGCAGGTTGAATGCATGGAACAGGGGCAAGTAGAATGTGCAATTAAAAAAGGTTTACTGGTATCACCAGTCCGACCATGCATCCTAAGTCTAATGAGTGTACTGAAAAGTGAAAAAAAGCCAGTTGAATGGACTCATTCTCCTTTTTGGCTGTATTATAATTCTTCCTTCTTTTCCTTCATTAGTGTCTCCTTTAGCAGAAAACAGAAGGAAGATGCCAGTGGGGTAAGGATTTGATAACTTCCCAGCATCCCTTCAATGACAGTATTGTTTAGACTTTGAGCAGCTGGTAAATGTTATCAATCTAGCTTGAGAAATAATGAATGACAATAGGCCTTAATTAACGCTTGAGAAGATTGTTTAATTTTTTCAAAGACACAGTATCAATTTTAATACATTTCTCCTTTAAAAGCCAGAATAATTTTGCCCCAGGACACCATCGGTTTGAAATATCCAAAGCATTTCTACATAATTTTGAGTGCTGTGGAGTTTATAGTGATTATACTATTGTTATGCTTTCCTTTAACTGTCGTGTTTACACATGCACAGTGCATTTGTTGATTAGTTTAAGCTTATTAAAGAAAATGTTACACACCTGAGGGTATTCTCAACTTGCCAATACACAGCTGATTCCAATTATTATAGACAAATTAGTTCTTACACTGGTTTGCTGCAAGGCCAGCACTGCACTGGACAGTACAAAGAGCTCTGGCTCAAATATGGCCTAAATCACTTGTGTTATTTCCACTTCAGAGCTGTGTAGCGTTCTCTGTGAGGTCCACAAATAGGTGCAGTGTTGCTCCTTCAGTTAATTTTGAAAATCACTCATTGAGTAATCATGTGACCTCTCTGCTCTACCTCTGTTTATACTCAGTCCTGCCCTCTGAGACTCTGCTTATGTAATCACTAGGAGAGCTCAGTGTGCTTATAACCAGTCAATAGAAAATTCAAAAGCGAATGACCAAGGTGACTAGCTTAGGATTTTACCTCCTATTTTGATATATATCGGATTTTTTTAATATGTAATTTGAAGAAAGTTAGTGGAGCCTCATAATCCTTGCATTTGAATATTGCAAGCTAATAGCAGGTGAGCACTGGTTACCAATATCACTATTTCTGCAGAAATTAATCATGTAAATCAAATTAACATTGATAATTTTTAGTCTAGAGAACATTTATTTCTAAACATTGATCAAGATAATAAACAACTTAGAGAAGGTTTTAGCTCAAGACTGGAATTCAATTTATAATATGATTATTGCCTGCTTTCAATTCTAATATAAATACAATATTTTTCTTAAACATACCACTTGTTCCTGTTTGGTGAAATGTGAGATTTTTTTCCTAAGGAAAAGCAGAAGTCTAGGATTACTTAATGTCTAAATTGATCACTACTTCCAGGAAATTAAATTGTGAGACAATTTTCTGTCCTGCATCGTATTTGAAAGGCAGAAAAGGTGTGAAATTGTTGCTGGGAAAGACAGAAGGCAACAATGGACTCCATATCTGAACATTCTAGATTATTGCCTTCAGCTGACGTGCTGCCTCCCATAGGCTTTAGAACAGAGCCTTGTACCTGGTAAATCACTGGCAGCTTTCTCTAGTGGTTTCAGTGCAATTGGTTTCAATTTCTGGTTTCCACAGAGAGGCTAAGAATGAAAAAAATGAAAAAAAAATAAAAAAGGAACAGTAAGTAATAAAGTGGATAAAAGAAAGAATTTTGACATCTTTCTTAAGTAGCTTTGTAAAGAGAACAATACTTTGCATAATGGTCCATTGTTCTTCCATCTCACATGTCTCATTTAAAAAATAATGTGATTTATGGTATGTAATATATAGTAGACACACAAGAAAAAGATAACTTAAAGTGTAATTATTGTTTCTTAAGGTAACCACTTTCAGAAGCAACCAGACAACTAGTTTTTTATATACTATAGCTCCTATTTTCCTTATATATTTTCACAAATTCTCTAGGATAAACCACATATTGGCCTAGTATGCAAAATTAAAGAGCTTAAACCATTACATTCCTCATGGTTGTTTATGTTGCTCAAATATTTAAATAAGTACATGGTTGCAGAACATTTCGAACATCTTAGACTTAAACTCCTGAAAACACCGGGAAACACATCCTTAAAGCTTTCTGGTGTAAAAATATTTGCCTAGTTGTGTACAATTGAATAGTAAGTTTGTCATCATTGTCACATATAAAGGAGTGGAAAAGTCCAAACATTAGTGACCACCATGAAGTTCTGAATGGCTGTTATAGGCAGGTAGTGACAATTTGGACATGAGGGAAGGTATGGCTTTGCTAGAATGTATTTGTACATATTTTTGAGCAGTTCTTGTTTGCAACTTTACTTATTAATATGGAATCATTTAGCATGCTATGGCCCTTTAGAGGGCTACATTGCAAATTACATTTTTTCTCTGAGTTGGGCTGTTGTTACTGGGCTGAATATGCTGGGCATGCAGAGGATCGAATGATTATTAATAGTTCTAGTCTTTCCTGGGTTGCAAGCTGCACAATAATGAAAGAAAGCATCATGGTCAAGGTACAAATCAGATGGAAACATCTCCTGTGAACTTCTAATTCTAAATTTATACAAAGCAATTAAAAGCCCCTGTACTTACATATTTCTTTTAGACTGCACTAATGGTTTGGAGGTAACAAGGTACAATAGATGGTCTGATTAGAAGGGACCAGCAGCTCACAGATCAATAAGAACAGAATGTCCTAATACCTTCTGCACCTCGGGATGATGGATTTTGTTCAACTGACTTTCAGTTTAGAGGTACTCACAAAAGTTTATAACTGAAAGATGAGAGTTTTTGTCCCCCAAGTTCCGAAATACTATAAAATTTGATTTTGCTCTATGTATTGCAGTAAAATTCCTGTGTGTCATATCACATAAGCTGTATGAACTTTTGGGTGAAGGTATATTCATTTCAAATATTTGATAGATGATGGTTATGGAAATGTTATATTATGATAATTATATAACTGATGAAAGCAGTTTGGAATAAAAAGGAGTCAGTTTTATTATTTAATTTGTTTCAGACTTCACGATTTGTTAGAGGTGATGCTATGAAAGCATCATTCACTTTTGTCACATGTTGGCTTGAGAGGTTTTTTTTCATTGAATTATTGCACATGACTTTTTATTTGTCTAGTGTATTTCTGATGAGGTGTTTTACTTTAAATCTGCAAAGGCATTGATGCATTCTCAACTGAAGGAAACAGGTTGAGGGGTTGGATTGCTGAGACAGGATTAAAACAGCAGATTAACTCTGCCTATCTGTCTCACTCTTTTGGGAGTGCTGCTGGCTGCTTCTGCTGTGTAGGGTAGTAATTACTCATTGATTTACTTCACTTCATGTAGTCTGCCTCCAACCTTTCCAATCCCTATTACACAGGATGAAAAGAGAGACTTTAAAGTAGCAGTTGTCTAAGGAGAAGGAAGGTTTTTGATGCTATTAATAAGACAAGTAAGGAAAAGTTTGCATTGTCCATCTCAGAGCCAGTATCTCAGAAATTAGTTGTTTGATCACCTGTAAAAATTAATTGAGAAGCTTATTTCCTCTATGGAGCAGAGTAAGAAGGTAGGAGATGCTCATCCTTGTCCATGTGAGCTTTTCTCAGAAAGAATCTGTTGTGCTATTTCTGTAGCATTAGAACCATGCAGGCCACCACCGAGACATGCCTTTAATGCCAAGTCATTTTGGCCTGCCATGCCTCACATTCCCTCAAATGTGCTGCTCTTCAAACCAGTCTCTGCTTATACAGTCCCAGTGTCTTTACTGCTGTTGGAGAAAATCTCTGTCAACCTCTACAGAGTCTTTCTGTGATTTTTCAGGATCTTGACACGGTCTTTGACCCAGCTGCCCCAGTGTGCTTCTCCTACTCCCTTGTCTCTCTTCTTTTCTCTATTCCTGTACAGAATGTGTAGCTGAGTTGTACAGCCTCTGTCTTGTGTTATAATTTAAAACTCTGATGTGATCTTTAAGAGCAATACTTCAATTGCAGGAGTGCAAAGTCACAAGAATGTATGATCACTGCAATATTCACTCGTGCCACCTTGGAGATGCACATCCCATAGGGGCTGCTCTTAAAACAGGTTCAAAGAGGGAGCAAGCTGCCTGCTGTGTCTCCCTGTGTCAGCTCTAGCATTAGGACACAGACGAAACAATTCCAGTTTCTCCTAAAGGGCTACCCAGCAGGATACACTGCACCAGCAGTGTGCAGTATGTGTTGAAAGGCTGGAGCATATGCTCTCTCTTCACTGTGCTCACCTCTGCTGATTTAGCACCAGCAACTTAAACACTCTGAGCCCTAAACATTGGGGCAGTGTATTGATCCTTGGGAGGGAATCATACTGGTAGAAAGTAGTCTTCCTTTCCTTCCTATCTTGTTCACAAAACACTAGAAACAGCATGAATCTTACTGTTCAGGATATTCTGGTAGCTCATGAAGTGAAACCTATATTAAAAAAAAAAAGAAAAAAATAGTCTATTTAAGTAAAAGTCAAATTTAAGTAGTGCTATCTGGATCTGCTCATTTTACTGTGGTCTAAAATGGCATTTAACTTTTTAAAAACTATTCCTAATAAACAAAGATTCTTATCTGCATTTACTTGCTTTGAATTTTATGGAAGCAGCAGTTTCTCACTACAATAAACTCAGATCAAAAACTGTTTTCTTTTGAATTCAAATCAGCCAAATGTGCATCTCTTTCTGAATTCATTCATGCAGCTCATCTCTGATCTTCAGCACAGTTAGGAGTTTCATGTGGAAGAAGGGGTGTAACTTATTTACACTGAATAATGTATGCATATACAGTTTGTACAGAGAAACATCCTCCAGTAAACTGTAGTTAATAGAAATTACTGTCCTTTCATGGAACTCCAGTTTGACAAGGATCCTTTAAGGGTTTCTAATCCTAATTCGATTAGATGTTTTTTGCCTACATTATTGCACTCTCAGCCAATACTGTGCTACTGGCTTTCTGTGTGTTTAAAGGAGGACCACAAGACTTGTTCAAAAGAATAATAATGATAACTGTTTTGTATAACATAGGAATTATATTCACCATTTTGAGAATCCATTAATTTTTGTCTATTCACTGAAATACTAGTTCTTAAGATTTTCTGTAGATGTCACAATAGAAGACAAACACCATGTTTTAGTTGGATGTAGTTTTTTTCTACAAGCTCTGTCTCTTCTTATAAACAATTTCTATAACCAAAGAAGTCTGAGAATGGGGTTTTTCTTTCAAATTTGATTGATAGTCAATTTTTAAAATTTATTTTTGTCAGTCAAGTCATTCTTTTGGGAACCTATACAGAGGGAATGCTGATCATTAAACAAGTTACTATTGTTAAAGAATGCAAATCTTCATCAAGTCCTATTGTGGAAAAAGATACTGGGCACATTAGTCGTGGCTGCTGAGCAACTCTAACTCCAAGTAAAGTCAGTAGCAGGTCAAGGTGCTCACCCTCTCCAAAAGTAGGGGATAGTGCATTAAAATAGATCTATCATAGTAAGTTGAAATGTTACAAATACAGAAAGGATTACCCAATGTCTACTGTAAAATATGAATCTCTGGAGACTGGTTTCACACAATAATCTGAGTTGCAGTATGAAAAATGGTACTTTCAGAGCAAATCCTATAAGCAACAGGGCAGAGTCCCATTGATCTTATATACTTTTTTTGTAAGTGTTTGTGCTTCTTCTACAAGTTGAAGGTGTCATTCCTCTGTTTTACCTAGTTAGGCAGTGTCTAAATACATATTCTGCTTGCTCTCAGTTGTTCCCTGATCTGGGTCACTGTTGGATCAGTGTGAAGCATGCATTATATCATGTGTGCACTCACAGCTCAGCCTCACTGTCACTTTAATATTACCATTATAATCATTTATGCTGTTTAAAAGCTTCCCTGGAAGCTATTCTCTAATGGCAGTGTTTGTTAATACTTTGAACAGTAAAACTAGTACAGAAGTTTCCTTCCCTTTGTTAATTACGATTAAGAAAGACTACCAAAGCATTTTCAGACATTGATCCTATAATTGGATGATCTGTGTTAAACAACTGACTTTTGCCAGCTTACGCTTTGTAAACGTTTGGCAAGCTGCGCAAGCTTTGCAGTTCACCACTCCCCAAAGAAGTTGTTTTGAAGGGGCTGTGTATTGTCATGCAGGGAGAAACAATCTGCACTTGCTCTGGAGCTGGTGACCTGGCGAGGCACAGCTTGGCTTTGTCTGAGGGTGGTGAAATGACATAGGTCTCTATCTGAGGGTTCTTCCATGTCACAGTCAGGTACCTGGCAATGCCCTTTCACACACTGCCCACCAAATGCACAGGGCATCATACTTCTTCCTCAGTGCTCTGCCACGGTAGCATTTCCTTAGTATTCCCTGTGGACAGTTACTTTTTTGTCAATTCTCTGTGCCAAAAATAGGAAACAAATCCAATTCTTTCCTCCTCTCTACCTCCAGCAAAACATAGTTCTTTTGTCACTCTTCTTTCGCTCAGGTTGTAAAATGCCATTTGGGGATTTACCTGTTTATCTAAACTGTTCTCTACTCCAATGATGCTGCAGGGTATGTCTGTAAAATCATGTAACATCCATTCACTTAGCTAATGACAGAGGGCCTGCAGTTGACAAAGATATTTTAAAACAATGCATTTGCTTTTCAAAACATGTTGTATTCAGCAATTTGGTCCAACTGTTAAGGACCTTGGATTTGGGGGAAGTAATCAAGTAATACATAGCAAATAATTAATTTGTTCAAAACAAACTCAGAGTTTAGTGTTCTGCTTGAGTCTGTCTTAGAGCTTCATCTTAGTGCTGTCAGGATCGCTCTTACTGAGGAGGATTTTTTGGAACTTACTTGAAGTGGAAGGTTTATTATATTTGAACTGAAAATGAGCAGTTCTGGAGGAAATCCTTGGAGAAGCTCCCCCAGGGTAGGACACAACAAATACAGCAGCAGCTGCAGCATCAGCATGCTCCTCACACTTTCAGCTAGCAGCTCAATGAAAGATTTTGGCAAGGCAGAGGACCCAGTGGGTGCCAGGCTGGCACCGGTACCTATTGTGTTTTCTTTGCCCTATAGGATTTTTAAAAAAATGTCAATCTATTTTTATGATACTTCAGCTTGACATCAGGGGGTAAAGGGAAAAATAATTTATTCTTCTTTCAGGTCCCTTCCCTGCTATGGACTTTTTCCTTTATTCTTTTACTTTCTTGATCATGCTAATGAAATTGCTAATGAAAAATATTCAAAAAATTGATGTCAAGGACAGTGTCTGGAATAGGATGAGACATTTTAAGGGTGGGAATTTCCTTGCCAATAACACTATAGTTTCTTACATATATTGGTCTCTGGTTTCCAGTGTAAGTGTTTGAAGGCGTGGTGATCTCCTGCAGTATAGCAGAGAAAAGGGCTGCCTTATTTCCAGAACCAGAAGCAAACAGCTGTGTCACTGTGGTGTAATGCTCGGGCAAAGTGGGGAACCTGCCGAGGACAGAGCCTATCAGTTCAAGAGAATTGGCAATATGGTTGGCAATATGTTCTTCTTAACATTTTGTAATTACTAGAAAGGGAAGGGAATGGAATGATCTGAGTTAACATTCTGTGCAGTGTCTTAGAGTGACTGCTAGATCTGTATATACGGGCTTTCTTTGGTGACAGGTTCAGCAGGAGACTTCCATGTTGAATGTAGTTGGCTTTGGGCTAGGACCAAAATGTGTGATTACAATTTCCCTCAGTATCTGTATTCAGGAGGTGGAAAATATGGCTATCTGATACAAAATGCGCCCACCAGCTTTTTAAAAAGTGCCTCACACTGGCATACTTTGTTGAGGCTCTGCAGTCACCACTAGTTTCCAATTAACTTGCAGGCTAAGTCCAAGCCTGTTGGTTTTAACTCATGAAGTCCTAGCTGTCTTGGGACTGGGCCACCTGCCACCATTTGTGATGTTCCTGCAGGTGTCATCAACAGATCATCACTGCGCTATCTTCTTGCACCAATGTGCCCTTTGCTTCAGTTCTGATCCGCACTGAGCAACACTGAACTCTGCGTCTTCCCCTTCAGATGTGGTGTTTTTGTAGGAGTGTTGGACGAACAATAGTATGAAACAATATATGAGACTACAGACTACACACAGCAAAAAGTGACAGCACATTTAGAATTAATACAAACTCACAATAAATGTTATTATTAAGAATTTTGGAGAAGCTCAGAATAAATAGTTCTAGTCACACTTGACAGCTAGACTGAAAAATTTGCGTATGACAGATGCAAAAAGATAGCAGTTGTCTTTGAGAAAGATATGAATGCATTTAAAGTATTTAAGCAGATGATTGTAGTTTATGGTACGAACAGCTATTCTCAGAAGTATGTTTCTGGAGAAATAGAAATGATAGGTGCCAGCACATTCCTGCTTGGATCAGAAATGTGAAAGATTTGAGCAGTTAAAGTTGTGTTTCTTTAAGAAGATCAAAGCAAGTTTGATATAGTACAGCAGTTACAGAATTTAAAAAGTCTTTCGTACAAGCAAAGATTGACAGTCTTGTTTTGAAAAATGTATTTTAATAATTAATTCCTGTATTTTCCGAAGGCATAGACACTTGTTTGGCTTCATGCATCTCACCAAAGTCAGTGAATTTATGTATGTAGAGTTAAACTGCTTATATCTTTATGCCATTGAAGACTTTGATGTTATTTATTGTTTAGCGGTTCTGCGGTAAAATTGTCTTCTGAAAGCAAAGTGGGTGAAATGCAGAAATGTTTACAAAGGGGAGAGAAAAAAAATCCTAAATGAATGAGTGCTTATTGGCCACTGAGAATTTTTTAGCAAGATATAAAACAAGACAGCGATGGTAATTATTATTTACTGAGCTTTATTTCCTGGATCATAAATTAATGCATAAGCTAAGTAGATCATTACCTCTGTTTTGTATAACCATAGATAAACTATAAGGAAAAAATATCACTGTGGAGAAAGTGTGCCTGTGCAATTATCTGCTCTCTTGCTGTTTACCATGTCTGACTATAAATGTTTTATTTTGCCCTGACCATGTTAGCATGGGTAGGGAGGTCAGAACCATTAGCAGATTGATCCTTCTCTCCTGTGTTTTATGGCCCATATCCATTGTTAGTTTCACTCCAACGATTTTTCTATTTCTCTTTCAGTACAGCTAATTTAAATAAGCAAAGTTTGGGGTTTTCAGCTCTGATTATCTGCCACTTTCTCTCTCTGTAGCTGTCTTTTCTCTGAGCTGTTTACTCATCAGATAGTTGTTACCTCCTGCACACTCTCTTACTGCTTTTTAATAATTTTTATTACTTTTTTTTTACTTTTTCTACTGGGTAGAATTATCTTAGATAATCTCTATTAATTTTAGAATTAGTAAGTTTCCAAACTCTTTATTAATTTTTCTCTTGTGGCAAGCTATACATTTTCCTAAGCATCTGAATTCAGCAAGGACACCCAGTTGTCATTCAACATTCTGTTATTAGCAGCTTTAATTCTTGAGAATCTACATTTATTTCCACATTTACATGTCTATGTTTTAGTCATTTGTCTTATACTGCAGCTACAATAAGATAGGAGATACTTTAACATACAATTAATATTTTTCCTGGCAAATGTGACCGAATTGCTCATCACTCTTATTACAGCATTAGAGCAAACTGCCAGTCATTCAGCTTATTAGTGTCAGTGTTACTGATTTCTATTGTTCTTCAGGCAGTATCATTTTCTATTCACTTGCCAGTATATTTTGTTTCTGTACTTCAGAACTTCAGAAATCCTCAGCACCCAGGGTCTTGCTCTGGCCAGCCTTGTGTTTGACCACAGTTCTCTGTGTCAGAGCTCCCCAGGTTCTCCCACCATGTCCAAATGCCATAGCAGACGGTGTAACTCTGCCCTTCTGTCCCATTTCATAAGACATTGTCTCTCCATAAATGTCTGCAGTGTCCTCTCAGGAACTGGTAACAAACAGGTATAATCACTTTGGTGCAGTCCCATGAACATTTGTGCAGGAATCCTTCCCAGGAGAAAGGTTTTTCCTCTTTTCTACCATAGGAGCGTTTACATGCTATGCACAAAGCAACCAGTGACTTTGAGAGAGTTGTGTTTAACATCTCCTTTGAACTAGAGTGCTTTTAACAGAGTAAACATTAATAAAAGGCAAGAGGATGACAAAATAATGTGTTAAAGAAAAATCAGATATGAATTGTTGGGAAGGATCGTTTAGTGTAGAAAGTGGTAGTGTTCTGGAGGAGTCCATAGAATCCAGTGAAATAGTTCCCATGTTTATAGAACCACAGTGCCGAGACTATAATAGAGAAAGGAAAGCAGGGAGATGGAGTTAACTTCTTCCTCACAGCCCTCATAGCGCTCTATACAAGAATAACACAATGCCATGCTATGAATTTGTATTGTCAGTTCGGGTCATCTCATTTCACAAGGACTGTAAGGGAAAGAAAAGTAGTTCACAGAAATTATAGAAGACATAACCAACTGATGTTTTAGCACTATAAATCAGTCAGGCATAGAAAAAAACAACTTTGAATTTTGTGGTTAGTGCAGAATCACAGAGCACATTAGCCCAAAGTCCCATTTGTGCGTCCAGTACAAAAGAGCTTCATACACACTGGAAATATTAATAAATCAAATGAGAGCCATGTATGTGTGGTTGTGGTTTTCTACAAAATAACAGGTGTTTAGTGCATGTTAAGACACCTGTTTTGTTTGGCTGTTATTTGTCCAGAGATGCTTATTCATGCTAAATTTAGTGAGGCTGTGGCAGAGCATGAGTTCACTTGGGAATGTGAATCTGTGAAATATGCTTTCACTGGAGCATGGTGAATAATTTAACTCACTAAATCTCTTTTCCAGCTTGCCATTTAACTGTGAATAGATTTCAATTTTGATTTATTTTGTTCTCCAAGTTATTCAACAAAAGGTTTATGCAAATACATTGCAGCCTAAGGATAGCTCATATATTACTCACAGCAACTATAACTTCTGCTGCTGGTGATGGCACTGATTCAATGCTCATTGAAGTAATTGTAAAGGCTCCTACACACTTCAGTTACAAAATCCTGCCGATATTTTTCCAGTGACTCCTGTGGCTATGGGATGAAGCTGTGCTCTCAGCTTTCTTACTCATGCTCTGTGCTTGATAGCTCATGTAAGAAGGTTTCTGCTGCTTGACAGGATGACTCGAAAATTCACAAAGAATTCTTAAAGATTACCATGAGACTGTTCCCTCAAAAGATGTGCATTTTCGTATTTCGGTATTTCGTCTTTCTGAAAAAACCCCCACTTTGAAACATATGTCTGGCAAAAATGTCTTCCAGAAGTGATTTAATGATTATATGGTACATTAAATATATGTTTTGTATTTCCTAATTTACAATTATAAACTACACCTATGGCAGTTTATGCATTATATGAAAGGAAAATATAATCTGGAAATAATTTTTGTTAATTGCAATGTTTGGCAATTTGGTCATTCTACACAGTTATTGGTAACATTGCTTCTAATATTTAGGAAAATACCTGGTTTATTGTTAGCAGTTCAGAAAATTTAGGTTTAATTTCTTATACTGAGAAGTCTTGTTGGGAAATGTGTCTGAATAACAAATACAGGATAACAACCTTGCATTGGTACCATCAAATCTAAGAAAGATCAAAAGGGTAAATCTGAATGTGATTTTATGATTACTAGACCTTACTTAGTTGTTTATAAGTTTAGAAAAAAATTGCTTCATTCTTTGATTTTCAGTGATTAGTGATAGAATTACCTCTGATGGTGTTGGTTGCTTCACCAAGTGAAAGGTTCAGTAATGAGCACATTTCCTTAGTCACTTGGTAATTTTTATGGCAGTCAGTTCTTTGAATTCCCTCTTGATGTGACTGATTATTTACATGTACTTCATTTATATGCATAAGTATCACTTGATCTATCAATATCATTTTGGTTTACATGGTCCATATTAGCTTATCATTACTTTTGCCATTTCCACCCATCATCCTGATGCACAGTGTCTATTTTGATGGTGAATCTTTAACTTCTCCCCCTTTTTCTGAAGGAAATTCTTGGCTGAATTTTCAGTGGAAGGCATAGAAGGACATAGCTTTTTCAGAGATTACTTAAGAGATTAATGTGGTTAAACCTCATCTTGTTTACCTCAATCTGTTCTTTTAATATCACCAAAGCTTCTTTCCATCCCACTCTTTCAGTTTTTTTCAGGTATATTCCTTTTGCATGTCAGACATTTTGTTGGTGGTGTGAACCCATGGTAATCTCTTCCATCATGTTTCTTTTAATGCCATATGCTTGTACTGCTGGATTTTGGATTTCCTTGGATATTTGCAGAAATAGTAAACATAGATTTATTTTCTTCCTGACCTGTCTCATTGGTTGCATGTTCCAGGCTTCTATTTTCTTGTAACATTTAACAGCCAACAATTACTTCCCTGCTGGACTGTTCCAAGTGCTCTGTGCCCATATAGGTTCTTGAAAGTATCATTGCAAACATTTGGAAAAAAAACCCTTTATTTCTTTTGTTTTGTGTCTCAGCTTTTGAAATGCACTACTGGCAAAGGAAAAACAGCAGGCACCAAGTGTTTTGAAGTGTTTGCACTACAAAAATTTTCTATTAAATTAACTGGACAAAAACTCGTCCATGTACAATAACCAGCAGATGAGACATGATTTTGTTAGGTGGTGTTCTAAAGAGTGTAGTTAATTCAGTAGATGGCACTATTCCTCCTGAGTCACTGAGCTAATAACTCAGACACAAAGTGGTTCTCCACTATGTCAGTCATCTTTTTGGTTTTTTTCCAGGTGAGACTGAATGAAATTTTGGAATGTTTGAGTCCATTAAGAGTTCCCGTGAGATAATTTGCAAGAACATGGGCAGCTTTCTGCCGAGATTCCAGTGTAAGTGATTATTTGATTTGAGTAAATTTACAATTATGTTTCTGTGTCTGAGCACTGCCTGCACCCCTTCTAAGTTCAAATGATTGATGTGGTACTTCTACATATGGTAACATGGTAGTTCTACAAATCATTCAAGATTTAAGAATTGGACTGGAAATGTTTCCAGGTCTGCAAATTCCAGGTTCTTTTGCTGTGGTTCCGCAAGTGCTGCAGCTACAGGAGGCCCTGATCCCGCAGAGGTTCCCTCTGTTGGTTCCTCTGGTCCCTGCAAAGCAGGCACACGACTCTGTAAGATGTACCAGCAAGAGGGCAGAAACACTGCCCTTTCCTCAGGCCCAAGTGTGCAGTGATCTGGTGTTAAAGACAGTAGGACTGTGTCTTCCATGAGAGTGGGAATGTCAGAGTTCAAAATTTGGTCAAAATAACATTGATTAAGAGAATTAGATAACGGGAAGGAAAAGTTATATGTGTTCTGGATGTGTTTCTGTCCTCAAGCATAAGAAGCAGAGTAGCTTCAGCACTTTCTTCAAATAAGAACTTACTTTTTATAGTACTGGATTTTTCCCACTAAAAATAAAGCATTTTATCACAGTTGTCTTGAAGATAACTATTTCCATTATTTTCTTGCTTATAAGACACTGTGTGTTTTAAATTATTCTGTGATTCTGTTGGGGTCAGGGAAACCGATTACAGAATCTGGAAAACGGGAGCAAGAAGACAGACAAAGAGCTCCAATCAAGAATCGCAGGTGTGAACCAAAGCCTGCCCATGGATTTAGAGAA
>JAWWEW010000020.1:7257319-7289767 GCA_035583185.1 Anabacerthia variegaticeps
ACTTTTAACAGGTCTTTTAAAACCCCTTCAGGGATGGAGACTCTGCCACTTCCCTGGGTAGCCTGTTCCAATGCTTTTGGTGAAGAAATTTTTCCTAATACCCAATATGAACCTCCCCTGTGCAACTCGAGGCCATTCCCTCTTGTCCTGTCACTCATTACTTGGGAGAAGAGACTGACCCTCACCTCACTACAATCTCCTGTCAGGGAGTTATAGAGAGTGAGAGGTCTCTGGAACCTCCTTTTCTCCAGGCTGAGCCTCCACTTCTCCCAGTTCCCTCAGCTGCTCCACACAGGACTTGTGCTCCAGACCTTCATTGCCCTTCTCTGGACCTGCCCCAGCACCTCAGTGTCCCCCCTGCACTGAGGGGCCCAGACTGGGCACAGAACTCAAGGTGTGGCCTCACCAGTGCCCAGGGGGACAGTCCCTGCCCTGGTCCTGCTGCCACACTATTGCTGGTAGAGACCAGGATGGCATTGGCCTCCTCGGCACATGCTGGTTGATGTTCAGCTGCTGCCCACCAACACACCCAGGTCCTTCTCCACTGGGCATCTTTCCAGCCACTCTGCCCCAGCCTGTAGGGTCATATGGGGGTTTTGTGTCTACAACTACTTGTAAATAGAAAGGAGGCTTCTTTTCAGGTCTGTTTGAAATCCTCACATCTTTGAGGGAGTAATTACCATAGGGGGTTATGGATATTTTTTCATTACTCAGTCATTGGCGCTTGGTCCCTTGCTAGAGCTTGACCTGGTTCAGGACTCAGGTCCCTTGCACCCCATGGCAGCTGCATTCACTGTGACATTGTGGCCAGCAATAGTTACACCAGAACCTGCAGGCATACTTCAGACAGCAGGGATGTGTGAGTGTGAGCATAACTGGGCTGACATAAAGCTGCCTGGTTACAGCTCTGAAATGAATGGACCTCTCAAAGGTGGAATTCAGCCCACACTGTTCTGACTCTCAAGGACTCCACTCTCCTCCCTCACAGCAGCAGCCCCAGCTGAGCTATCAGAATTAGAACTAGTTAGAACATGGTCACTAATGTGACAGACATTACTCCTTTTACAACCTATTTTTACTTTCCTGACTCTACTTTGACAGTCCCTTTACTACTTGTACCATTCCTCCTAATTGTCATTTTCATACCTGTTGTTTATATTACTCCCATTACTGTCTTTGAACCTTCAGTGAAAGACTCCTCTGTGTCATCAGAACAGCAAACCTGGGAATAACAAAAGACCTTTTGTGAATCAGCTAGTTTCAGTTATTTGCAGTAAGTGACTTAGTGTAGAGGAAAGATGTGCTGATTCTTTTTTAATAGAAATTAACTATAATTCTTAATATTTGTTGGAATTTACTGGAATTGTTGGAAGAGACTAGAATTGTTGGAGCTTTTATAATGAATTAAATAATATATGTGGGAAAGCCTTGGTTTTCTTTTAAACATAATCTGCCTGTCAGCAGGAAATTTTTACAGTGCTAGTTCTTTGATTTCTTTATGTGGGGTTGTGGGGTTTTTGTTTGTTTATACATTTTTCATAGGAGTTACTGTAACTTTACCTCTGGCTGAAATTCATCATTGGTACTTTGGCTTTTCATTATTGACAGATATAGACTTACATATCATGGGTTTGTATTTAGTATGAGATGTTTTCTTTGTCTTTTTGAAGAGTAAAATTTCTTTGTTGTATAAACATCAGATTTCAGAATAGCTTCACTGTCAGAGTCCATGTGAAGATGTAGCAGATATGCAATTAAAATCAAATCCAATGTGCCGGGGAACCAGTGAATAATTTTAGATCATGGAAAAATTTAAACATAGAAAAGACATTTGCAACTGAGCCTACTCACCAGCCTTGGAGTGGACAGAATGGATAAGAAGTCCCGGTTCCGAGTTTTAAAAGTTTATTGTTATCTTTACTATATTGAGTTGTAATAAGTAGTTCTGCATTGGTAATTATTCGATTGTTCTCACTGGTCCTGGTTTCCCACTCCTAGACTTGTTATTGGTTGTTACTACCCTGGTTACCCTTTTTTCATTGGTCCCTGTTCCATCATTCCCATTGGCTAGCCTGTGGTGCACTGCACCTGTGCCATATAAGGCTAGCCACTCCCCTGTTATACCTTATTTGTAATGCTCCCTCCCTACCTTTCCTTTTGTGTCGCGTTCCACCCCCGACTCCACCCTACCCTCTGCCCAGGTTCCAGAATCATCCACCCCTACCTTATAAAAGTCTGATGTTCCCCCAAAAAATCGTTCATTGCTGTTTGACCCCTCAATTGCGTGGACCATTTTCTTTCCCATCCCGGCTGAACGCGGCACCAATGTAGCCAGAGTTCGAAGGCAATAGAGAAGAGATCAGATAGAGGAGAAAAATATTAATCTATTGTACTTCCTGGCTGAAATTCTTCATGAAGCATGTAAACACCAGGAGTTAAAAACAACAAAAGAAGTCTTTGAGAGAATAATGAGGTATCCGCTAGCTTCCAAAATAGGCAAAATATCCCAATCTTTAGTCTACTGCCAGAGTTAGAATGTCTGTGTGGGCTTGGTTTTTTCTCCCCACAGATATATGTTGGGGTGAGGACCTCGGTAATTTTCAGTTCTATTTCTAATTTACTGTAGCAAAATCCTCTCATGCTTCTAACATGCCGTGAGTGAGCACTGGAACTGCTCCAGCCTTTTGTCAAACAAAGCTTTGCTATGCTACTGTTCTACTGGACCATCTTGCAGATGAAGCACTGCATTTTTCAACTCTTCTTTCATTACTCAGTGCACTGACAGCAAGTTTTTCTAAAAATCTTGAAAATAATTAGCATAAATACTGATTTGTAAATTCTCTTGAGAAGTGTTATTCAAAATGATGAAGTGAGGCACAGTCAAAGTAAACTGAAGATTTAATGAGAAATATTTGGCTTGATTCTTCTTCACTTTGCTATAAATCACCAACAACTATTGCACTCTCTTAAAGCAAATTTAAATGTAATGGGAAGTAGTGTTGCTTCAGAGTGCTTCTGCAAAAGAAGACAGTATTAGAAATGTTGATTTGTAACAATCATACCAAAACAGTGGAAATACTCTGACTTACAAAATCTTTCTGTATACTACATTCACAATTATTTTAAAATACATTTTAATCTGATCCCATTTATTAACAAGCAGTAAGCAGATGGAGCAATTTTTTTTTCTGAAAGAAGTCTGGGAGAGATGCATTGTTCCACATGCTGCAACTACACTGATTTACAGCTTCTGCAGCTCAGGAAGCATATCTGGATAAGCCTCTGTTCTATTCAATGCAAAGGAGAAAGGTTTACAGTGCAATCTCACCTTTATGACATACATTATAAATGGAAATAGTTATACAGTGAAACATTATAACATCAGAGTTATTAATGTACACTTAAATTTAAATGATCAGATATTATGGTTTTACAAAGACACTCATAAAGTATTTTTCACTTGAATATGATCTAGCCAGAGAGAATGAGAGATCAAACATGCATTTAAACAAAGAGAATTTCCCTGGGCCACATCAAAACCCCTGTATCTTTAATCATATGAATATTTGAATATCTTTTGAACTGAATCATTTGTAGATTATCATACAGGCCTGTTTTTACTTAAATTGTTACTTACTGTTGATTTTTTTTTTTCAAACGGCCACACCTAAACAAGAGTACTGGGAACATACAGCTTTTATGTAGTATTTTGGATATTCAGAACACTGCTTCTAGGTACTAAAGGTGTTTCACAATCACTAATTATTTGGCCACTACAAACACATTATCATCTAGCAAGATAAAACTGAAACAGAAGGATTAAGTCCTTGGTCTTAAGATGAAGACAGTGGAAGGAGGAACATCAGAATTCAAAAATTACCATATAGTAAAACTGAGGTATTATTTCAAATGTCTGATATAATGAGGCAAAAAGTTGCAAGTGACATTTTAAGAGCAATTGGGACTGGAAAGTGATGTGAAACTACAGGAAGTACAAACTGCTTTAGAACCTTTGGATCCTGTGGGTCTAGACTGCCTCACATGTGGTAAAAGCATTTGTATTTACAATATGAGATGAACTCAGTGTTATAAAGTGATGAGAAAGAGGAGAAGAAATCAGGAGGGAATATTTGATGCGTCATCTGGCTGCCCAGAAAATGGGCCATGAAGTTGGTAACAGGCACTGCTATGTTTATGTTGAATTGTGTCCTTACCAGGAACCCCACTGACTTCTAGCAGGATCTGTAGCCATAGGTGCACCCCTTGCTCCTGGTGGACCTTATGTGATACTATCCATGACTTTCTCAGAAAATATAAAGGAGTGTGGGAAATCTGTCTGCCTGTGTGAGATGGCATGCAGATAAATACCTAACAACAGGATTAACAAAGATAATAAAATCCCCTAAACAAAACTCTAGGTGTTTTGTTGTGAGAATAAGAAATATGTATGAGCGTATGCAAGAATATAATTTGGTGAAGTATTGGAAAGAAACTACCAAGTGGAATTAAAGAACGCAGAAACTGAAAGAAAAAGAAGAAAATGCTAAATTAATAATGAGATCACCTATTGTACAAAAATGTTGCCTCTCAAAGTCAGTTTGAGCCCTCCTGTCAACCCCATCTAATTTGCATCGAGAGGTTAGAAGAAGGTGGCAGCTGTGCAGTGTGTCAGGGCATAAGAGAGAGTGTATATTTTGCAGTACACTTGGTCAAACTGCAGTGTAGTGCTGGCACTGGCCCAGGAGGATGAAAAGTACTGGCTGGTGTTGATAAGTATTAATTAAATAGTGTGAGAGAACAGAATGAATGATACAAACCTTGGCTTTATAGTTGGTATTAGCCTCTGTGTTGCTGCTTCTGTTGTTATTGTGTATTAACAGCCCTGAGTATCTGAGGGCTTATTCTGCCAGATGCTGCACATGTGCCTGCATAAATACTTACACATATATGCACACAGACAGCAGTGAGAAGGACTTTGGCTGAAAGAATTATGAAAATTTGAGGCATATCCATAATATGGAAAATGTGTCATGAGGTAAGGATTGGTAAGACTTCCTAGTAATGGCTGTAATACTAGAAAATATGATTAATGTAACTGAAGAGGAAAAGATAAAGACCACAGAAAGATTGAAAGAAGGGGGGATGTGATAGTTGAGGAGGAAAATACACTGAAAGATACTAACAATTTGTTTAATATAGACTAGATCAATGTAGGAGAAAGTAGGAGAAAAATAGCAATTCCAACTGTACGTGTAGGTGCTAATCCCTTGCTACTGGGAACAGCTTTATAGTCTTCAACAAGCATAGGTTCTTGCCTTGACAGGATTAAACCTAGAAGAAGGCAAATGACACATTAATTCAGTTTCCTCCTTCACTTCAATTTCTGTAGCTGCCAGAAGTCACTTTCATTAGTGTCTTCTGAGCTAGTTGACTTTTGGGGTTGTCCAGTATAAAAAGAACATCTTTCCTAAACCAAGTGAACCTACATTATGAAACAACTTCAAAGCCTTCATACTGTGAAGCCTACAGAGAAAAAACAGCCAAAATTTTTATTTGAAGCTAATTTTTAGTTTGTTTGTGCAGCTGCCTACTGTCACCTTTGCTCATGGTGACTTTGCTGAAGCAGCACTGCCTCTGTCAGTCTCGCACACTGGAAGGACTACAACTGAAAGAGCAGGTTGACTCAGCAAGTGTAAGACCAGCAGGCTGGTTGCAGCCAATTTCAGCAGGAGGATTTCAAAATTGTTATATAACTTGCTCTGCAACCTGTTCAGCAAAACAGATGGAGAGTAGAGACAGATGCAAGGGCAAGAAAGAGTAAGAATGCAAAGGTAGTAGGACAAAGAGGGGAACATCATAAAGGGACAAACAGAAGAGTGAAGAAGGATTGATAAACAAAAAAAGAGCTGGTAGAAAATTCCTAGGCTGTCTCAAAGAAGTATAATTGATTGCTATAGTTTTAGTTTTCTCTTGTAGTTCATTGTATTCAAATTCTCACTAAAATAACCCCCAAAACAAAACACAAAACCCAGAAACACAACACCCTTGCAATTTTAGAGTATCATTCATATTCATTATACAATATAAAATTATCAACATTGCAGATTTGGTAGGATGTCATTTCACTTTGAAAATCTTATTTATTCAGAGAAATTCTAGAATAGTTTTGCTGAAGTCAGTGAAGTTGCATTGTGTAGTACAAAAATACTGCATTGTTAAGTATTTTGTTAAGATTATAAATATTTGCTAGGTTTTGCTAGATTAATATATATTGCATATTTTGTAAATATTGTTTAACAGTTAAAACAATCCAGCTAATTATGATTCATACACTATCTTACTAATAATTTAATTAGATTTTTGGTGGCACACATTTTCATTACCCAATAATTCGTTTAGCAAATATTTATTAAAGGTTTGAATGCAGTTATAACTTCATATGAACTGGTTAGATTGCTTCTTTCTACACCAGTTTGCAGTTTACATGTGATATCTAATGGAATTCTTAATATTTGTGTCTGCCATCCATTAAACTATCACTACAGTCTTCTCCAAAGTTTTCTGGAGGAAAGTAAGGGGTTGTTTTTTTTATTGCTCACAAAGACTTCAGAATAGGTTCATTAACTAATCTGTTCTGTAGCTTCTCGTATAGAATGGGAACACTGGGCAAGAAAGAAAGGCAAACGTGGCTTATTTGAGACAAATCCACGCTAACTGCATTTCCAGCTCACGAGCGATAACATTGGCTGGATAAGTTGCTAAGTGTGTCAACTTTCTCACACTGTATTTCAAGATCAGAGAAGGATGACATTAAAAACCACACCACTGAGGAAAAATACTAATCTAATTTTACTGAAGATGAACAAAATTAACCTTCATTTGAGTATGCAAGCACGTATAGCATTTGGCAACTTGACACTGTCCTCTGAGGACACAGAAGGCAGTGCTGAAACCACTCATATTCCTACTGCAAACTTTATTCTTGGAGGCTTTTACACATGAGTAAGTGCTAAATAATAATAATAAGCAGAGACTGAAACACACTCCTGGTATCTGAAGGGTGTCAATGCAGTCAAGATAAAGAACTGGAAGCTCTTCAAGTGAGTCAGGGTGTGACAAAATCTGTGCTGATGAATGCTGACATCCTGAATAAAATCACTACACGGCTTCACGTAGGTCAAGAAACTACATTGTTTCCCTGAGCCACAATGACAGCAGGGTGACAGAGATTAATAGCTTTGTATTGACTGAGCAACTTCCAGTTCCTTATCTTTGTCAAGTCAAGGCTCTGTCCAAGAGCTGAAATTGTTATTAGACTTATAATTGCAAAGACATTTAAAGGGTTTCCCCTTAAGGGACTATGAAATCCAATAAACCTTTCATAAAACCTCAAGCATTCAAGTGCAAAACCCTTGTCTCAGAGACAGGCACGCTCACAGCCATAACAGGGGAAACCTTGAAGCCTCATACACTGAATAATGTTTGATTTATGAAGTTGGTTTTGAATTTGTATCAGTTGTTTTATTAAAAATATATGAAAGAATGTTTTAAATATGAGTGAGCTGTGTTCACTTCTGTCTTGATCAAGTACTCTATGTGTCTGAGCTGGAGGTCTTTCTTCACCTGTCACTTAGATTCATGAGAGCTCAGGAATACTGAATTTGTATTGCTAATTTAAGGTGCTTAATTCAATTTGGATGAGATTAAATCTCAATTCCTCACTGAAGTTTCAAAATAAAAGCTTTAAGATCAGGCTTGGATTTCTTTATTATCGTTGATTTGTAAGGAAATGTTTGAGCATGTAAAGAGTTTGCAGTGCTATATGTCAGATTTACTTAATGAACCTCTTGGAATGAGAGGATGCAGCTTTTTAAAGCAGTAAATTTAATGCTTGTCTCTGTGGCTTACTTAGAGTCTCTTCCAGTACAGCATAGTGTAAATTGAGAGATTGCACTGGCCTCAGGAGATACCGGAGTCTTTCTTTTCTTTAAGAAGCTTGAGCTTTGCTGGGAAATTATTGTGGTTTGTCAGTAACCCACTCTGTGATGAATTTTCTTTTAATCTAATTATTTACTTGCTTCAGAGCTTAAAGGGCTTGTATTGATGTGATGCCAGCCATAACAGTGGTAGTTGCAGTCATTTTGTAGCAGAGCAAATGGTATTGTGTGGTGCAAAGTGAGGTAGAATCTGTCCCATGATTTTAAAGAAGGGAAATCTCATAGAACTCTACTGTGTTGTGTTTCTTACCTTATGAACTGTTGATTTTCTGTTTGTTTTGTTAAGGTAGTACGAAATAAATAGTTAACATAATTAAAATCTAGCTTCTTAATAGTGATAAACAGATTTAATAGCCATAATGCATTCAGGCACATAGTTTTCATGAATTAATTAACTCTTCCACAAAACAGAGTGGCATTCACCAGAGCCAGTTCCTCCAGGTTGTACAGCTCTCACTGGTGTGCCTGCAGCCACCACAGACTGGTCTCTAGATATTTCAGCATGAACTGCTGTGAGTTACCTTCTCATGGAGGTAAGAGCTGGGCTTGCCACATCCCATTGCTATAAGCCATATCCTGGGACCATCAGAGCAATATAGAGGTTATTCCTGATCTTCCCTTTTGCTCCAGAAAAGACAGTTTGAGGTTTTTGACAATAAGAAAATGCTTTAGTTTTAGGGACCTGTAAACCTGAGCATTGAAGTGACTGTAAGATCCTTATGCATCCACTGGACTATAAGAAGGCATTTCTTGTTTGTTGTGTGTCCATTTAATTCACATGCATGTTTTAGGCTAATGCAACCATTATCAGGTTCAGAGCATTTTCTTCCTACCTGAGCAAGAACCTACTATCCTACCTATTGTGAGAACTTAAATCAGTTAGAACCCTCTCATTATATAACACAGTATATGCATAATATCAAAGGCAGATAGACATGGTAACTCATTCTACGCAGTGTTAGGAACACGTTCACTGATGCCACTGTGGGTAGTGACATTTCAGTGTCATGTACAAAAGCCAGCACTTTAGTCATGTTGTTGTAGGGACAGGATGTTTTGCCTACTGCCTACACCCTGTTTCCTATGGGGAAAAGTGTCCAAGGAATAAACAGGAAGTAAGTAACAAACTGGAATGGACACAAACTGGAAAAAGTAATTATTAAAAAAGCAGATGTATGAAGTGAAAACTGAAGAAACCCCTACTGTTTCTATTTGGTGTTTTGGAGTGCATGGAAAAAGAATTAATATCATTAGTCCTTCTGAGTATTTCTGTAAATATTTGATTTTTGTTGTATTATGCTTTTTGCCTCCAGTGTTTTTCATATAACAGTGTCAATGCTAATTTCTAAGTATATTGCCACAAATTAACTTGCCTTTGTTACTCAATTTGTGACAAAAAAAAAATAAAAAAATTAAGCAGTAAAAATGTGACTTAGAGAAAACTGTAATTGGTTAAGTTAGCCCCTGGCAGAAGATGAGCATCTAGCCATCTCTTCTCTTATTGAATATTTACCAGTAATTTTATATCTATGTATATAATTCGTACATGTTGTTCATGTATATACTAAATAAGAACCCTCTGGATTCTTATTCCCATAAATATACTATATATTCTCTGTCCCTAATCGTATGTAAGAAAGAAATCAAATGCATACACCTAAGCTGTTTGGGTGCTATACTGCTTTGTAGTTTGCTTATCAAAATTGTTGCCAGTTAATGCAAGTCAAGAAGCCAGAGAGCTGGTGACCTATTGATCAACCTACAAAAACAGCTGGAGTGAACAGACTGGTGCAATATCTGCAAAGCACAGTTCCAATTCCTAAGGCAATTTTTAAAGCAGAATTTGAATCCTGAAATAATAACTACCGTATGACAAATTAAACAAAAACTACAAGCTGGGTGATGACTTAACTCAGCATAAAAGGCCAGTTACCTTGTGATTAATAATCTAAAGGTAGGAGACTAATTGCAGCAGTTTCTTTCCCCCCCCCCCCTTTTTTTTTTTTTTTGAGTCCTTTTTGAAATACGAGTTTTGTGTTGGTCCATATAGTCCATGCAGTCATAGTTCATAATTGAGGTTAGATTTATTTATTTATTGGAATAGCCACTTCAAATGTGAGGAACTTCTTCAATAAAAGTTCTATTAACAAATCCAGAGGACAGACTGTCCAATAATAAACTAATACTTCAGTAGCTGTATTTTGTTTTATAGATGCAATGATCAGTTTCAGAAGTCATTAATTTCTAGGAATTGTAATAACAAAAGTTTCAAACCTCAATACATGATGTGGGTGTGTTTTTGTCTAGAGGGGACAATTATTCAATACTATTTCTGTTTAGCTGTGGGTTTTGTGCATGTGTTTAGGAAACCCATATAATTTCTCACTTTCACTGTTATCTGTGAAATCTAGATATTAAACATGGATTTCAAGGTCTGTTGCAAACATAAGCAGGCTTAATAGCCACTCAAGATTTTATATGGTGCTTGTTCAACATATTCTTATTTTATGGGGATTAGAAAAGAACACTGATGTAGCCAGTGGGTAATTGGATATCTCCCTGTCAAGTAATTCCCACGGAATCCCACCAATGCTTAAGAAGTTCAACATAATGCAGGAAGAAAAGTTTCCTAGCATGAATAAATAATTTATAATAAAAATTTCAGTATTCATTCTACAACTGTGCTTTGTCAGTAGTTGTAGGTATCACTTATGGTGGTCATTTAGTTTTAATGTCGTTATTTGTTCCAACTGATGATTTGTTATGGATCATTTTGCTGCAATTAGTGAGACACTCAAAGCACAGGGAGCAGCCAGACCCTGTGAGCTGAATCCATCCAGGTGAAAACCACCATGGGGTGAATGCAGCTGCAGCGAGCTCGTGTAGCTCATGCCATTGCCTTCCCTCCCTGGTTGCCTCTTATCTGTTGCCAGAAGGGATCTGACCTACACATTACAGATCTATGATCTCATGAAATATAAACAGTGATTGCTGTCTATAGTGGAAGGCCACAGTAATGAAGTTTTTGTACTGTGGTGTCCTACTGTCCCCACCACTGCAAGGCCAGCATGTCCTGATTGTTATTATGTAGTGGGAGCTGTGGCAACCATTGCTTTCTCTCCACTAGTCAGGAAGTACTGGCACTAACTCTGCAGTCTGGAGTAGTCTTGTAAATTTGTATTAGATCCTAATTTTTCAATAATTCCAGCAGTGGGTTTTCTTTCTTTGATGCTTTTCTTGGGTTTGGTTTTGGCTGTTTTTTGATTTGAAATCATCATTATTCCACAAGTGAAAAAACCTCCAGTGGGTTAAATCACTATATTAAAAAAAAGAGCATTGGAAATTTGGTGAGTGAATGATATTTTTTGAAGTATATTCAAGCAAGCAGCAGATGCTGAGGACAGCCCAGCCCTGTGCAAGGCAATCCATTCTAATGCTTGTTTCACATTGTTTTCTTGTTTTTCCTGAGATGGATTTAGTCAAGCTGCTGAGTGCAAATGAGCTTTGCCAAGTCATCCAATTTTCCCTTTTAAGTTCCAGAGGGAGGTACAAAACAGTCCTCCTCCAATCATAACTATATTAATCTAACTGTACAGAACTGCAGAGAAGATGGGAAAGGATTGGATAGAATTTGTTACACTTTTATCATAGGAAAACATGACAAGTCTTGAAAAAATCTGAGTGGAAATAGAAAGAGATGAAAAGATGAAATCAGGTTATTCTTTCTTTCCAATCCCTTTTTCATCAGGATGACACCTAAATTAGGAACCTTTAAAGGATCATAATTATCAAACTAAACAGAGTTCCTGTTCTATTAATATAACATAAAGGGTTTCTTCTTCTTCGTTTTGGTAGGAAATAACTTGAAAAATTTCATAAAATAACCTTCTGTTCCTCAACTGATGCAGATGTTATTTATCAAATACATAAAATGAATTGTTGTTATTGATTATTGATATTGTTTTTTCAGTGTAACTGAAGCCTAATTTTGGACAGTGTATCTACTGAATAAATGTGATACGTTTACCAGCTGTATCATCAGAGATGATTCCTGCCCTGAAGACTTAATAGCCCTCATGATTCAGTGACATGCACAAATATAGATCACATAAAGGCAATATGTTTTCAATATATCTGCTCCTGCACTTTAAATTGGTGATGTAGGATAAGGAAATGATAAAATAAGCCTTTGCTAAGCATTAGGGTTGCTATAAGGACAGGTAATAAACCTTAGAAGGGAAAGGAAATGCAGTTATCTGGAGCAAATATCTGTAATCATGTCTTTGTCACCTCTGTGCATGAGTCCATGTTTTAAATTCAACTGAAATTGCAAAGACACATGAAGCTGTGGTTATTACAGCTCTGATGTTAGGTGTCCTTCATGAGAAGAAAAGGGGGGAGAAAGAAAAGATAAAGTGCTATAAAAATATTTAGTGAAGAAAAACTTTTGACCTCTCTATTGATTGTTATTTGTTTTGGGTTTTTTTTTTTAATATGGAAAGTAAGAAACAATTTATTTTCAGAAACTATTGACTTTGAGGATGTAGGTCTGGAAGGAGAATATTTATTCGTTTATATAATCAGAATGTTGAAAATGTTTCTGTTTCTGTAGCCTCAGTTCTGTTTCTTTCTTAAAAGTAATAAACACTGTACACAGGAGTATTGCTAAAGTAGACTTCTGGTAGCAACTTGGGGTGTTGGATAAAGTTACATTGCTCTGGGAAAAAAAATACTGCTGTTTTTATGAGTATTTCTGTAGCTGAAAATATTGGGAGGAAGGTAGGGGAAGGGCATGGTATTTGAGCTACTATCTAAAAATTGTTTGAGTGGGTGGCATTGTTTCTCACAGGTTGCCTCGGTAAAAAGAATATTTTTAATATTCTGGATTTACCAGAATTTTCATGCAAGATGCTTAGGCATGCTAGGCGCAGGTTTTTATCACGTGTGGAGAGCTTCAAGTTGTGTTACTTCCCTTTTTCATCAGCTTTCTCTTTACTCTGCAATTGGCCATATTTCTTCTGTCACTGTATGTGAACATGTACCACCCACTCAGTGACAGATGAGATAGTGTCATGTGGGACATACTTTCAAAACAAATGGGATTAGCTAACGTGTAAAAATGGTTGGAAATGATTCCTGCTGTTCTGCTGACTTCACTGCTCTTGCAATTTATGTGAGCCAAAGCTTTCTCTCAACTTTTTCTGCCCCTCAGCCTTGCATATTTTAGCTGATGTTTTTAAAGTCAGAGTGGGTTCTCTACAACATGCACATCATCAGTACTAATGAGCATGTTTCAGACCAGATGAAACTCATCTTCAAATAATTCCCTTAATATTCCCATGGTGACCCCAGTGGAATAGAAATAGGATTAATACAAAGCCTGTTGAAAAGAAAGTTTTCATAGTCATAATCAAGCATCTTTCTTCAATTCATTTTCTGCTTGGTCAGATTTTGACCCTGGACTTGCACTGAGACAAATAACAGAGCAGGTTGTAACCCAAATACATCATTTTTTTTAGAAATTGCTGTAATATATGTATCCTTTTTGCCCACTTTCTTACTCAGTTTAGCTACATACCTATTAGTCTTTAACAACAACTTTTTGAATCATGAGTCTTATGCTAGTAGTACAGTTAAAGATTATTTAAAAAGGATATTCTTGATAACAAGAGGTTTTTGAATTCTACTAGAAGGTAGAGACTAATGAATGTGCAAAGTGTATTTCAAATAAAGCAAATAGAGTAACACTGGTGAAATGCATAGGTACTGAAAGAAATACCCTCAATTTATTGGCCTGTTGCAGAATTTATGTAGTTTATGTGAAACGATCTGTGATTATCTGAAACTCATCAGCTGACAACAGATAAGTTGATAACTTGATGAACTATTTCCCAGATGTCTGATATCCTAGATGACAGAAACACAGTCATACAGCTAAGAGGTACTGAAGGACAGCTCCTTTGGCCACCATCATCTCAGAACAAGTCAGTGCTGTGTTTTCTTGGTGCTGCAAACTGCATCTTCTAGTCCTGTGCCAGGAAGGGCACATCTTCCTAAAAATAGTGTTCACTTGCTTGACCCAATATCACTGCCCATTTAGTTACTGTTTGCTTTCTCTAAGGAAACAGCAGCATTTCTCTGGTGATCCCTGTGACAGAAGCAGACAATTAGTTGGGATGATGTTGAAAAGCTCATGGCACCGAAGAGCTGCGGATGAGAAAGCAACTGGAGTAGTGGCTGTACCACTTAAGATCATCTGAAAAGGTGATTAGAACAACAGGCATGAACGGAACATTATGGTTTGGCAGAGAAGGCATTAAGAAAACGGAGGAAATGGTTAAAGGGCTATAAAGAATGACCAATGTTATTCAGTATAAACATCTGCATTTGATTCAGAATAAAAACGGTTATGGTCTAAAGGAAGGCAAGATAGTCAGCACTCAAAAGAATGGGAAAACCCCCTACATTTGTCCATTATAGAGCTACAAACAATGGCTGATCAAACCTTTCCTTTAGAGTAGTTGTTGCTGGGTTAAGAACAGTTATTGCCATAAATGTAGAGGAACAGTGTTCATCAAAGAAATTTACTGCTGCTAAGGCCTAATATAACAGTTGCAACTGAATATTCAAATAGTTTCCATTAGGAAAAAAATGTAGAAGGACAACTTAGTTAATTGCCTCATTACTAGGAAATGAAGCAATATTATTGTTGTTACCACAAAGCTACTTTATTTTCTGGTAACAGAGACAAATAATGGTAAAGAATTCTTGGGAGTTTGTTATGGAATTATGATCCTTCCTAAATGTCCTAAAAAGGTTGCAAATGTTCATGTATTCCAGCTGCCATATGTAGGCAATAATTTCCATAACAACATCTCTGTTGAAATTGAACAAAATGTCTTGATAGGAACAAAATTAACACAGGTCACACATCACTCCATATGGCAAGTCACTGTGCCAAGACAACTCAAGGTGCTTTGTAGTAGATGGAAAGTCACTAACAAATACCTTTCTCTGTCAAACAGTGTTTCTGTTATCTAAAGAAACTTTGACATCCATGTCTTCAGCCAATATCCATCAGTGGTTTTCCATTACTTTATTACATTAGCTTAATCTGACCCAGAAGAAAATATAGATGCCTAAGCACAAGCTCTGTATCCTTGTGTACTCACCTCAAATATCTTGAGAAGGAGAAAAATGCTGGCATTGAAATGTTTAAAAATAATCATTATAAATTCTTCCTTGCTGTTCTAGTGCTCGACCTCTACAGAACTTGTGTTCTCTTCCTACCTCTGTTCAGGTCTCACTTCTTTTGCATTTCTTCTGGGAAAAAATGGCCCAGTATTACTGTTTGGGGTTTGTATGGGAAGTTGCCTTCAACTTTACCTCCCTTCAGCTTTGCCTATGAATGCTCCTGAGAACAGGAATCACAGTGTTTGTCCTGGCTGATCCATCCACATCAGGCTGCAGTATGAAGGTTCTGGGATTGAGCTAAACCAAGTCAGTCTCATAGTACCACTGAACAGAGAGTTCCCCCCTCAGCTTCTGCCTACAGAGTAGAAATCTTACATCTTAACTATGTATTTCACACAAAATCATCTGTGGAAGAACTTTGGAGCCCACACTGAATCTATGTGATGTCTGGAATTATTAAACCCCATAATACTACCCTTTGCATTTGCCTGCTGTATTCAACATGCAGGTTTAGAACCTCTGTTTCTGAGAATGCTTTATAAATAACTCATGATTGTGACACCCACATTGTTGGGGTACGCAGCTACACTGCATGGAAAAGGAACAATGAAATGGATTAACAGAGCTGAGTGACAAAGGAAAAAGAGCTGGACTAGTATGGTTTGTTAATGTTCTTTTATTTTAAGACAGCGTTGGGATGTTACGGGTTCCCTGGTCGGTGTTTTAATATGCAACTTCTGTGTTCCCTGCTTAATGTATTGAAAATCCTGTTGTTAAAATGGCGTCTTTTTTGTCCCTCGAAAAATTCTTGCATTCTGATTGGCTCGGTTTCACCACAGCAAAGCCTTACCTTATATGGTCATCCCTGATTTCTATATATGGCTCTGTCCTGCCCTTTCCTTTCCTTTTATGGAAGAGAATTCACATGCTCCTCCCCCATATAGAATGTTCTTTGCCCACCACTATATAAGTCGGAGCCATGTTCTCAATGAATGCCATTCTGCCTCAACCTCCTTGGAGTGAGCCATCCTTTGTTCATCCTCGAAGGGCCATCCGTCACCACATATTTATGCTGATTCAAAATCAAACAGAACTTGCAGGATGAGCCACTACTTTCTGGTTTGCTGGGATCACGTATTAGTTCTTGGTTTTCAGGAGACGTCTTGATGGATCTCAACTGCTCCTGCACCCTGTGCTTGAGTAATCTGACTGTGTGGTATGACATTCCCAACCTGGAGTGCTGTCATTCCTCAAGTAACATACAGTAAATTACATAGTTAGGTGTGATGGTGTATTGACAGCAGTTCTGCCAGTGAAATTCAGCATTTGAATACAGTATGGTTTTGTATTGCTCTGATTAGACTAATCACATCCCAGGATTTTGGAGACATCATTTCTATAATAACAACTTAGGTAAAAGTATAGAGCGTGTTTCTCTTCATTGCTGCTTGTAGGATTATCAAGAGGAAAGTTAAATCCTTTCTGTGAATCTCCAATCTCCCCATTTCTAATAAGGCTGAGAGTGATCTGCTCCTTAGGGCCAGGTTCAAGTGCCTTGGAAAACAAAACCAAATTTTTTTTGTTACCCTTAATGAGGTTGTACCAGGCAAAAATTGAATGTCATTCTGAGCTGGGAAGTAACAGGGTTACGTAGCTTTAGTAAATCCACTTTTAATTTTGCTAGTAATTTTAAGGTGAATTTTTAAGTGCAAATATCTTGCATCTGTTTTAGTTAAGTAAACTATTACTGAAAAGTTTGAAAGTATTTAAAAATTACCATAATTTCTTTTTTTTTTTTTGTAGTTTTCAGTGTTATGATTGTGTATGAATAATTACATTATAAATCCAGTGCCCTGAGAGCTGTTGGAGAACAAAGTTTGTGGACTGAACAACTATCAAAATATTGCAGATGAACACCTGAGGTACTGCAGAAAAACTTACTGAATTTTCAAGTTGCTTGCAGTGTGAAAGAGGAGATTATTTGCTATGCCATCATGACTCAAGGAATTAATATTTGAAAGATGACTGTGTTCTTTGTGTGCTCTCATATAGTTGCATAGTGGTTTCATGATGCAAGAATAATTGCCTATGGTAACTACCACCATGTTATGTGTTAGAAGATGTATAATCACTAGCAAAAAAACCACCCAAACCCAGATATTACTCTCTATACTTATTCCTATAAGTGAATAAACAGATAAAATATCCATAAAGAAAATCAGTTTTAAAAATGGAAATGAAACGAGCTCAAACACAGTGTGGTATTGACAAATATTGCATAATTTGCCATAGGCATGTGACACAGACATATCATTATCTTAATGGGAAGTGACTAATTATAGGTTTGTATTCCTTTTTTTCTATTATCCAAACAAATGGTTTGCAAAATATTTTCTGAAGTTCTCAGGAGAATTATCTTTTCCCAGAGTATACATTCACAGTAACACCAAGGAGCAAGATTTCCTGCTCTATTTTTTTTCCTTTTGTCTGTCTGGTAAGGAAGAGAGTTGACACCCATCCTCTTGTTATCCTTTATATGAAGGTCTCTGTTCCAACTTTGTAATCTCACAGCTCAGGATTAACTTCCACTATAGGCTGCATTCATTTTAGGGGGATTTGCTCACAATGTTGAAAGACAGGATGATATAAATGGATTAGAACTCCTAGGTCTTGCTCCCCATCTCATTCTCATTGTGCTTTGATCTTCTCTCTTCTTCCTTCAGGAAGCTCAGTTTCAGAATGAGAAAAGATTCTGCCCATTAAGTGTGAAAGACCTCTGATGTTTGATGCAAGGAGAGATCTGCCATGTTAATAGATTTGTCAGTGAGCTAAATGCAGAGGAACTAGCTTTTGTCTGGGTTTGTACAGTGCCTTAAAAAAAAAAAAGGAAAGAAAAAAAAAGAAAAAAAAAAGAAAAAATCAATACTGAGAATGTTTTCTTGTTTTCTATCTTACTGTCTTTCATGGAAAGCTGGCCCTATGAGAATTATTTAGAAGGAATATAAGCTTTTGTTGTAACACCCATATTCCTAACATTGCCTATTTATCTCCATTCTGTGTGTGACCTTAAACAAAGCTAAGCATATATTTCATGAAGAGTTGAAAACTTATCTTGAGAAAGTTAAAATGTGGGTTGGTGCTCCAAAAGTTGGTCTGCTCAATGGCTAGGGCTTGTTTCCTCCACAAACACATATGCTCCCCTCCCTTAAAAATCAGATGCCATTTGTCTGCCTCTGAATGATAGCATTCCAACTGACTTATTCCTACCAGAAAGCCTTAATTTAACAGAGCTGAGCCTAAAGATTTAACAGATACTGTTACTCTCTGCACATTTCTCAGATTTTTATTGTACATACTTTTCAGAGTCCTGAGCCTCCTGTGTAATATAAGGTGCTAGGAACTCAGGTTATTACCAAAGTGGCAGCCTCAGGGAAGAGAGAAAATTGGCACGAAAAGACACACACGCGCTTTCCTCATCCTTTTCCCTGCCTTCTGGCTTTACTCTCAACTAATGTACCACAATGTTCCAGAATTCTAGTTTCTGAAATATGTAGACTCCTAATGTTATCTTTGCAGTATTCAGTATGACTATTTTAAATGGGAAAAGAATGTATTAAAACATCACTGTTTGCACATTTTTCTCTATAATTCAGACTGTCAATTTTTACATGAAATTGCAGCATGATGCCTCTCCTGCAGCAATAGTTTGGCCTTTCAAAATGCTGCCCAGGTTGCCTCTTCTTTTTTTTTTTTTTCCTGACTTATTTGTAACTCAAGTAACTTTGTTTTTGCACACAAACAACTCTTCTCCAAACCTTCTCCCCTTCCCCAAAAGATCAATATGGCAATCTTGTTTCCCTAAGACATTGATTAAGTTTTGGCTGAAGATTGAAGCATCTTCACTGACTTCAGAAAGATCTAATGTGGCCTGCTCAAAGACAAACCCAAAATCTCCTGCTTGATAAAACTAAACCATATGATTAAAATTAGAAATTTTCTCTGTCCTTTGGGCTGTTCAAGTATCCAGGTTTTCCTAAAGATCCCTGAGAAGGTTTAATTTCTTGGTACCTGAGCCTCACAAGCTCAAAAGCTGGAAATACCCAACACTTTCCACCTGTATTCCTCTTCTAGAACAACTACCAGGGAGATAACAGCCCTAATTTTGCTGAAATGCCCTACTCAAGGAGCTGACCTATGACACAGGTGAGGATGCATTTTCTTTCAGTTCACCCATTGTACAGAACTAGCCATAGTACTATTCTAACACCTCACACAACCACATTTTAGATTGCATCAAGAGATTTCCTGAGCTTCTGGAGCTTATCTCTGATTTTGTTTCATGGATTGCACTGTTGAAATGCAGTGTTGTTGCATTTTTGTTTCAATCCTTTCCTTCATCAATGGGCTGAAAGAAAGTTGGCCAAACACACCCTCAAGCTATTGCAGCGTTTGTGTGTTGCTGCTGTGACAGAAAGACAGGGAGCTGAACACTCAGATTTGCTGAAGTAGTTCGGTGCTGTTGCTCACAGGTGGCTGGAATTAAATTGACTAAGTGGTTTCTCCAAGCACAGTACCTGTCATATCTTGTCTCCTTTTCATAACTTCAAAGATATGAAAGTCATAAAACCAAGCCCAGAAAGGGTCAGAAACCACAAGCTTCTTTGATTGATGTTTTGTCATATTTTGGCTCATTAATTCACCAGAAACCTTCTATTCTAAACTTCAGTATTTATGAACTCCCGCAAAATAAATAGTATTAAAAACTGGGTAAGGGGGTCAGAGTGAGTGTAAACAACAAGCCTGAATCAAACCCTTGTGCCTCCAGGATGCACTCAGGATAAGGAGGTACAATAGAGATTACATTCAATGTATTTATTGTCTACTTTTTTGACCTTACAGCCACCTTAAAGTGCTGAACCACTGTTGGAGGAATATTTTTTCTGCTGCTGTGTACAGAAGTTTCTTTCTAATGAACACCACAGGGTTTACTGATCGCTCTTAATGAGTCAGGAACAAGTGTCCTGCAGGTAAATTGTCACATATTTTTAGAAATAAAGCAATCAATGAAGGTGATGTGTAGAATGATAGAGTTATCTGTGCTTCTCCAAAAGAGAAAACAAATATATCAATGTCCTTAATGTTTTATATAAAAGACACTTAAGGAGCTGGCAAAAACTCTGTTTAGACCTGTGTTTCAGACCTTAAGAATCAATAACAGCAGTTAAACTGAGATTTAGAGACTCTTACAAACAGACCCAGTAACAATATTCAAAGGAACAAAGAAACAGAGGGTTGTCACAGGAGACAAAAAAGTCTGATTCTGTCACAGTGTCTCAGGACTTGTTTACAGGAGGCACCTTTTGGAAGAAATAGCTGCCTCTGAATGTTACTGTAACATACTCTGTTATAACTCTACATAACTTTACCACTGTGTTTTAACAATGCCATTGACTACCTTAATAACATGTGATAGAAATCTGGGATTCTTCTAGAATTCAACCAAGGAAATAAAATTATGGAAATTTTTTAACAGATGTATGTATACCTGAATATGGAAACCATTTTGGGCATGATTTTTAGTCCATTACCTCCCTTGCTACTTAGCCTTTCTATATGCAAAATGGAGAATTAGATTATTGTACAGTTTTAAAATATTTTCCTTTTTCACATGAAAATGTCATTTTGTTTAATTAGTTAATATATCTGTAAGAAGAATCAAGTTTTAAAGACAGAAAATCAGGATTATTCTGTGTGTGTAAATGTAATGTGCTATAGATCCCCTTGAAGCAAGATTTTTTTTTTTTTCTGGTAAACTTGAACATGAAGCAAGATTTTTTTTTTTTGGTAAGTTTGAACATGATTTCTTGTGTCTTTACATGAACATTTTGGGGTTGGTTCTATCACACAGAACAAGGCAAATCAGAGTACATAGCATAAACCCCAAACTGTGTAATAAATCAGAACTATTTTTTTTCTTTTTTTTTGGTGATTTTCCTCTCACATGTGGTTATAACTAGTTTCTTAATGTTGGGATTCTTTTAACTTATTTACGGATACTTTTTTGGAAAACAAAACTATTCTATGTTATTCTTCCTGATGGAACACATACGTAAAGAATATTGTTCTAATTTTTATTTTGAACTGAAAAATTTTGACTTTACTTTTTTGGGGTTTTATGGATTGAAAAGAGTTTTCATTCACAAGAAAAAAATTGCAATCACTTGTTTTTAATTTATCTTTTTCTTCTTTCTTTCCTGTAACTACAAGAATATGGAGAATATTTAGAATTTAGAGTACCTTTACTCAGCACTTCCAGGTTTCTGTTTTTGTGTTGCATATTTACAATGGAGGAAAAAATAAGAAGGAGGAGGGGAATAAGACATTAATTGCAACATAGACTTTTCTGCCTTAGCACTATTGAAAAGTTGGCAAATTTAGTGTAAGAGAGAGGTGAGAGTAGAGGCCTCTTACAATATTCCTTGTTACTGTACGTGCCAGGCAACATAAGAAAAAGGCTCTGGAGTTTTATGTGATGACTTTCCATTTCTTGAGCCTCATCCTGCATTGTTTCCTCTCCAACTTCTTTAAACTATTGGTGATAAACCATATTTTTTGCTGGGTGTAAAATAAATGCTGGAAAACACTGAAGCGTACAGTTGTTTGTACTCAGTTCAGACTAGCAGCACTGCAAATAGCAGCAGTAATGCCCATTGCTTACCATCGTGGCTGCAGAATATTCCAAAACCCTTCTTCCTCTTCCTCCCACTTTAAACACCAGTAAAAATCCTCTGGTCTCAGCAGTGGAAGAACAGGCTTCTTCACATGGCCACGAGCTACATTTACTTATGTAAAACTGAGGCTGGGCATTAAATATTTATGTATCTCATTTATTGGAAACTGCTGCCCCATAAAGAACAGAGTGCTTTGGGGTTGTTATTAACTGGTCAGGTTTGTCTGACCTGGGTTTAATTCTCAAACTGCTGTTCTTAAAATTGTCACCTTGGATGAAACATTCCAAGAAAATGACAACCTTGTTTTGAAGTGTAAGTGAAGAGCACATGCTTGTCCTGTTCAGTGACCTCAGAACATCCTTTAGGTACTTGTACTTTTGTCCTCGCTAGTTCAGTTCAAGAATTTAGTTCTGATGAGAAGGTTGATCATTTTACCACATTTTAGGTGTCTTTAGGGATTTTCTTATTGTTAATGTGCTCATTTACCACGTTTCTACGGGCGACAGACTTCTGCTTTCGAGTAAGTCCTCGCTTGTTTGCTGTAAATATGATGTTCTTTGCCTGCATTAGCTGCTTTGGTGCCTGGGGAGAGGCAATGGAGAAAATGTTAAGGCAAAAAAATGTGCAGCATGCTGTATGAAAGAGTCCTTAGTTTCATAGCAGAGACACAGAGTGCTCTTAAGCACAGGTTAGCTTATGAATTTCTAGATAATAGTTGTGAGTGCTACTTGTAACTCAGTTTTCTGTAAAGTTTTGCTGCTTTGGTTTCAGTTTTCTTGAGTTGCAGAACATACCATTGTTTTATTTCTCTCTCGTTAATTTTAAACAATGTATATTTCTTCTGTACTTTCATTTTTAAATGATCTCTTGCATGGTGGAACCACTCAAACATTTGAAATACAAGAAGTAAAATATGAAGTTCATGATGCATCTATACAAGTCAGTGGTCTGAAAAAATTAGAGGTATTGATATGTGCGTACACATTTTGTCTCACAACAGATCCAAGGGTTATTTTAAAATAGCACAACAGTATAATCTTACTTGCATGTAGGAATTATTCTTTTTGGGGTCTGCTTTGTAACATATTTCAATTTCTATGTTATTTACCCATCTGTTTTTTTCTGCGGCCTGTAGAATATTGTGGGTTCAGTTCAGAACAGAAGTTGGCCCCTTGTCTGTAATTCAGATTGAACTCATTGTTAGTTTTGTGAAAGTTTACAGTGTTTTCAGAGCCCGATCTTGAAGATACCTATTGAAATTATAATTTTATTAATCTCAGGTGATTCAGCATTGCCGTTTGTTAAAGCTGATTTCACTTCTGGGCATAGAAATGTACAAATTCAAAGTAGGTTTTAAAACAAAAAAAAATAAAATCTTGTCTAATGTTTTAATTATATTTAAGTTGTAAGATCAGAACTAGTGACACACAGTCTTTGAATGTTGTTATTTATAATATGTGGAAGCTCAACATTCTGCCTGGACTTTTGTCTGGGCTGTTTACTTAGGATATAAAGATAATTGGAATATTAGGGGAGCTTGCAATGCTGTGAGAAGAGTATTTTGAAATTCATAATAAAATAAACTCTCCTTTGACTATCTGCAGATATGAAGAATATAGCAATATAATATATTGCAAATTAAGTCCATCACTTAGACTCATGAGCACTAAGAATATACTTCTTCTCTAACTTTTTGGTTTGTTTTGAAAGATGACCTAAGTAAGATTATTTTTTTATCTAATTTACTTTTCTTGTCTCTAATGAGATGAAGTTGTAACTGTTTGAATTGTAGCTGGTGATTCTATTTGATCTGTTAGTTCAAATATGCCATGTCACATCAAGGAAGCCTTGATTTATTTCCACATCTCTTGCAGATGGATCTGCCAAGCAAACAATTTTCTTGGAATTATTTAGATTATTTTTGACATTTTGTATTTAGTGAGAAGAGTCCGATAGATCACATTCTTATTAACATTTCTAAATGTGTGCATATTATACTGTATGCATCAACAGACAAAATCAATATTTGTTGAAGCTTGTTAAGATGACTGACAGGCTGGTTATTGCTTCTGCCCTCCAGTGACTGTCCACATGTATATTCCCAGCCATTCACTAACACTGATTTTGGCTTAAAAATGAACTGCCTTGAGACTGATCCACAGGTTTATAGATTGGGCTTCCTTTCCTCAAATTAGTGGTGTATAGATCCTTTTACTATCTGAACAATATCTGGTTTATAACTGAGACACATACGACATGCATAAGAGATTAGAGGTTTGTTTGCCTGAAATATATTCAGAAAAAAATATGTCTTTATTAACAGTTTTGGCAAGCAGAAGTGTAAAATAGAAATACTTGAAATGCTTAAAAATCTCTCAGGAGAATTTATTTTCCTATATCACCTTATTGGTGTGAAAAAAATAAAAAGATTAAGAAAGTTTAAAAGCTTTTTGAAATAATCCATAAAATAGATGACAAGGTAAATATAAAGTCAGTTAATTGTGCCACTATTTGCTCAGTCCTCAGTGGAGAAGTAGCAAGATATGAAAATCAGATTTAGAAAAAAAAAGTCGACTGGCAAATTGAACAAAACTTTTTTCTTTTGGAAAGGGCAGACCTGACAATAAGGTTATTTACATACACTAGAACAAAATCAATGAAGTAATTTTACTTTCTGTTTTCTCCTCTGCTCTGTGCAGGTGTAATAAGTCATCTTGACTGGCTGAGCAAGGAGCGATCCTGGAGCCTGTGGGCCTTTCTCTTTTTTTCCAAAGCTCATGAACAGACTCTTTTTCCAGATTCATTTTCTACAATCCTTTTTATGCTGAATAGTTCATTTAAAAAAATATTAATCCCACCTTTCCTGAGATGCCCTTTTGCACAGGACTTTCTGAATTTCTCTCTGCTGGGCTCAGTAGAGAGCAGTGACACTGACACCCCACCTTCTGATCCCTGTTAAATGTTGCCAATGGGGCTGACAGTCCCAGAACACTCAAACTGCCAAAAGCTGTGGCTCAGCCCTTTTATGTGCATTTGGAACTGTTCTTAGAACTAAAGAAAAGGAGACTCTGCCTTTCATTCAGGTGTCACAGAGCTGTCCATCAAATAAGCAAATGGAAGGTCAGATCTCCTTTAGCAGGTCTTGCTTTTGTTAATCGGTGAGGTTTGTAAGACATTAGGTTTGTACCACAGTATTGGCAAAAGAGTATTCTTAAAGCTTATTCTGAAATTAGAATTCAAAGAAAAGGAGCCTGTTCATGGGCTACTTGCTGTGGGTGTTGTTGAAGTATTGTTTTCCTCAATCCCAAGGGAGTTTGTGAGTACCAGATTTTGGCATATTTCCCACTCAGCCAATTGCACAAAATTGAATATTTACACCATTTTTAAGTTCTGCACAGGCTATTTTTAGATGTATCATTCCTTTCTTCAGCCAGTCTGGAGACAGATACTTGTAAGAAACAGGTAGTATTCCTTTCAAAACTGACACCTAATGCAACATGAGACTAACCCTTACTGTTGTCAAGCACATTGATATTAAATGGAAAGTAGGCCACAGGGACAGATCCTGAACCTGTTTGTTCCAAGTGTTTACAGAAAGCAGTTGGAAACAAATTATATTCTGTGGAGAGTTAAATCATATGCAGTGGATCAGTGCTCTGGTTCTGTTCTAAGCAGGCAGGAGAACTTGTTCAGCTGTCTGCACGATGTGAGTGAGACCGTGTGGTTCCCTCATCCATATTCACCGTGTGCCAGTTCACTCCAGGTAGCAGCCATTGCAAAGACCCATTCCCATTAAGGCAGATGAACATTTAGACAAAGTTACTAGAAATAAAAGACTTCTCTTTTGCAGCTGAAGTGCTGTATATGCTGCAGGATACTTTAGTATTGTCACAGCACACAGTATATATTTTATTATGCACTCCCTTCTTATGTGTAACTGTTAAAGAGCAGATTTTGGTTCTTTTTTTTTCTTTTTTTTTTTTTCTTTTTTTTTTTTTTATGAAAATGATCTTCAGTTGCAGAAGTTTTCTTGAGGAGAAGGGCATGTCAATCAGCTTTAGTAACTGGTGCAGGCTTTGATTATGAAATAAATCCAGCAATGTACTTTACAACACATTAAATCTTGATGATAAAAATAATGCAAAGGTAGCATCATCATTCCTTCCTTGTCTCTTTGAAGTTTTGATCTAAAGTCCTGCAAACTGCTAAAGTTTATAAACTGTGCAAAGTAAAATATCCTGTATTTCTTAATTGCCTGTTGATATGAAAAGTTACAGAGTTTCCTTCGTCTTTTGCTTGCCTGGAAAGAACCTATTTCATGTGGGTAGCTGTAAGAACAGTGCAAAGTAGTGTCTTTACAATATATGGCACAGAAAGACTTTCCTTTACCTGTTTACTTTTAAATTCAGTCATGTGAAACTGGAAAAATAACAGTGGACACTATTTTGAGAACTGAAATAGTGCTTTGATGCCATGCTTGGAGTTTTTCAGAGCGACAAATCCTCACTCACTGTGGATTTGTGTCCCTCAGCCTACGCATTGTTTACTGTTGTCACAACTAGTGGTTCCCGAGCTACTTTGTGAGTATGTGACTGTCATTTTTTATGTGACCTGTGTTTAGGGAACTGGTTTCACTTATCTCAATCAGTTCAGAGGAAGTCCAACAAGAGAAGAGGGAGGAAGAGGGAATAAATACTAAGCCTAGTCGTGTTTCTTCTCCAAGTGTTGGGCTGCCTTGCCTGGGGAAGCTGTCAGCAACGAGGCTGAGCCTTTCATAATGACTTTTTTAAGCTATCAAGAGTTATGGCTTCAGCTTTTTTTATTCTGTCTTGTGAATCAGGTGAAGTTGCCAATACCCACTTTTCTATGGCAGACAGTTTACCAATTCTGCAGCCTAAAATCTGTTTGCTGTCATTATTTAAGAATTGTGATTATTATCGTGTCACGTATGTTAGATTTGTTGAGAGGATGCCCAAACACACATTGTCTCATCAGCTTGATCTGCTGCATCTGTTTTTCTAAAAGCTGTTGAAAATCTGGAACTAAAACTTCTCCTGTTCTTGAACCTACTGCTTGTTATTATGTGTAGTCTATTTATTTCTGAGTGGTTTCTCAAGTCTGTTGAATACATATGGTGATCTACAAAGGAAAATAAATACTCAGTTTAGGATGTTATATATAGCATTCCAAGTAGGAAAAAAAGAAAGAAATATATTGCTGTTCTAAAAATTTCAGCAGAGAATCATTGACTGAAGGTGATGTCCCGCTTGTTGGAGATGCGGAAGCTCAAGTTACGTAAAGGCCCTTCTGATTTTAGTTCGTTTGGTTCTGGCCTATCAAATGTGTGACACAGGAAGGTTGGTGTTTTGGAGATTTTCTTAGATGGAGTCAGTGGTTTGGAGTGAACTTTTTAGGTGCTCAGAACTGCTGGAACTGGATGCCTGGTGCCTCAAATGGAGCAGCAGCTCACTTTGCAACTCAGTTTTCCAGGAGGACTGTATGGTCTGGCAGAAGGCAGTAAGGAAGGCACACCATGCAGAGTTTCTGGGAAACAAAGCAGATTTTTAGCAGAATCAATTATTTTCTCAGTTGCCAGCTTTTTCTTTTTTTCAGCAGTCACTAAGAGAATAGCTGTCCTACTGAACCAATGTGGATTTCAAGAGGGATCTGTTGTAGGGAAATTTACTATTTCTTCCTTTGTGTTGCAAGTATTACAACTCTTTAATCTGTCATGTTGAAAGCAAATCAAATAATAAAATGGCACTGAAGAATGTCTTCTACATGTTTACCGGCTACTTTCTAAGGTATTCACCTGCCATTTCCACTGTGCTCACTGTATTTCCACAGAGGGCAAGGAGAGTCAAATTTAAAAGTATACTTTCTGTGAGGTGTAAAACACATGGCTAATGCGTAAGTATTCCTGCTAGTGCTAGCATAAGTTACAAGATCAACTGTGCTCTAAAATTTCTTATAAAGTTAAAGATTGATGATGTGACTGTCATTTTTTTTCTCAAGAATGAATAAACATTTCTGGGACACTGATAATCTAGAAATTGTTGGTTCTGATTTTTTTAAAGCCAGTTTCCTAAAAGTGGCATCCTTGTGACCTGACCCTTGGCATGTACTTTCTTAATAACATTTGAACCTGCTGACTAATTTTAAACAGATTTGGCCCAGGGTGAAAATCTCAGAGATTTGGCACCTCAACATTTCATGAAAATGAATGTTAGATATGGGAGAGAACTGTCATTGTATCCTTACTCAGGGAAGACAACAAAATTAATCTTTTATTAGAGACTCTGCTTAAACTCACCCTGGAGACAAAAATCTCAACTACGATATTGGACTTTGATGGTTTTGAGGCTCAGAAAATAGTCAGGTGTGGGGTTTTTTTCCTCTCTCGTTGAAAAAAGCATCCATGTACTTTGAAGTGGAATAACTTCAAATATTAAAAAAATAAAAAATTAAAAATGCAATTAGATCTTTAATGAGAGCACTCAGGTCTAATTTAGAACAACCTGAACTGAGTGTGAAATGACTCTAAAAATAGCAGGGCACTTAGAGAGCTGGAAGGGCCACATAGAGAAAATACAGATTTACATAGTTCAAAAGAATGAAGGAGTAAAGATGGGAATTTGCTGCCACTATTTCTGTTGCCACTTCATTGCCTAGAGAAGAAAGGGATGAGGACTTTACTTATAGTCTGGAGTTTAAGGACTGATTTGTCATCCCTGAGTTACCATAGTATCTGGTTTCCCTGGTTACCGGTGACCATGGAAGGGACACTAGGGAAGCTGAAGGCTGGTGATTTTTTCTTTTTTTTTTGGAGAAGGGAAAAGAGAGAGAGAGAGAGAGAGGGGTCAGAGAAGATTTTTGTGTGTGTGAGAACAGAATGTGAGAATAGTGCTGGAGGATAACAGTTGGGAACAGATTTTGTCTGAAATGGAATTTATAGATTTTTCTTCAGTGCAAGCAGCTAAAGTAGTTGAAATAAAAAGACTGGTGGTGAGAAATGGAAATTCTGATTAAAAAATGAGAAGAGCTCTAAAGCTGTTTTCCCGAGCTACTGGATATAAAAAATCCGTTGTGTTGATACAGGTGACACAAGGTGTGATTTGAAGAGAGTTTCTCTGACTTCACCGCAGCAGCACTTTGGGCCTGTGGTCCAGAACAGGTCCTTTCTGTGCTGAACAGAACCAGAGAACCAAACTACTCCTGGCACGGACCATGTTTCTTGCTAATCCAGAGGACTGCTTTAGTAATTCTTGGGGCTGACACTGCCAAGTGTGTCCCAGAATGGAAAATCAAGGAGATCCTTTCAGTACTGCAGAACTGTCAACAGCAAAATAAATATGGCAGAATATAACAAGGAGGGCTCTCACTGAGTGTTTGTTTGTTGGTTTCAGCAATAAGAACATTGTTGATTTTCCTTTGGCTTTCAAATGTATCTATTTCATGTCCAGGAAGCCTTTTGAAATATGTCACACTGTAAGAGACACCGAGTGCAACAAACATTCCTGTGTAGCTTTGGTTTTGATATTTAGTGGAAAGCAAAGGAAGGCAGTAATTGCTTTCATCCTTTAGACTTGTTGACACTTAATCAGAGCTCAGATTTCCAGGGAGGAATTATTCAGGCTTGGGGAATTTTTGACAGCTCTACATTAGTAAAATTTTTTTTTTAGACATTTTAATATTCTTATTCCACAAAGACCTGCTTGTGTCAGAGAATCTCTTACAGCAAATTCCCACAAATGCAAGAGTGGCTGTGCTGCACTAGTTCCAGTGTCAGAGGCAGCTTAAATGGAAGTATATTTCTGTTTTCTCCCTGTGCTGTATCCATGATACACATTTGTTTGATTTCTTCACTTGTAGGGCAAATTACAGGTACTTGACTGGACCAGCTTCTCCCTATCCTTAAAGCTATACAAAGGCTTAAATATAAGAATACTAAACTTTATTATGTATAAACTCTTATGACTGAAATTGTAAATTACACTTTTTAATATGCTCTTTTATTTCTTTTCAGGCAGGCCAGATGGTAGGAAGCAGATGATTTTACTAGTCGGATAATTTTAAGCATGTGATTACAATGTTGTGAGTAAATGCCTCATTTTGCAATTTTTCATTACTGAGCTTGTTGATATCCCATTCAGTCAAAATTTAGTGAATAACTTTTGTTTTTTTCACAGGTTTTCTTAATAATTTTATTTTCAAGATTATTTAAAATGCCAAAACCCCACTTCATTTTATGTCTTCTAGGGCAGAGAGTTTTAGGAAAAACCAGAGAAAGATAACACACTGTACACAAGCCCTTAAATTCACAGAGTTCAATGGGTTCTGGATTTCATCCTTAAGTTCCAGACTATCAGTAACTGTGGTGTGATGGTTTAAATACTCTGAGCATTTCACTGGCCTACAGAATACCTTCATTCACAAGAGGTCTTCTGGAGTACTGTAATACTGCTGTGAGCTTATTCATAACTAATAAATTACCAATTATCATTAATTTAGATAAGTAATTTTGGTGACTTTAGTAGATTTAGAGTATATGAAGGTAGAAGGAGGATTTGCCTTTTGATTCTTCAGATTTATTGTGCTCACAGTCCCTTTTATTTGCCAGTATAACTCAAAATATTTAATTTGCTTCCAAATATGAGTTCAGATTCCCAAATTCTCACAATTTTTCTTATTTATTGGATTTTTCTCTCTGTGCTTTCCAAAGGGTATGTCTGTTTTGATCCTGATTTGCATGAGTACAATGTCAAATGTACACATGCAAATTGGGTGGCTACATCTGCATATGATCATGCATGCAGGCACTCTCTGCATTTGCAGGTAGGCCACAGCAGAAATGCAAATACAAGTTAGTCACAGTATTGTCACGATTCTCATTCATGTGACAGCAAAGGAGAATTTTATAAATGGATTGGAGGAAGGTGGTTAAGGGGAGCTTTCCCAGCCTAATAGGCTTGAACCAACTTCGTGGGCTGATCAAATGAAACAATCTATTGGTCATATGCACTGTCTTATTATTCCCAAATGCACTTTTTGTGTGTGCAGGAACAACCTGGCTCCCTCATAGAAATTCCTATATCAGTAATATTTGTGCTTCTGACATGAGACAAGGCATCTCTCTGCAAATTCTACACTTTGGTGCCTGTAAGAGGAGCGCAGTCCAGCACTGCCCACTTAGTGGGATCCAAGAGACACCTGCAAGTGGCAAATGCTGCAGAAAAATATTCTGTTCAAAATTTGGCTTGTTTAACAGCTAATATATCTAGATTATATCTTCCTTGGTAGGAAGTTTTTGCCCTTTATTTTTCTTTCAAAGCTTAGATACAAGTAAAAAGTAAAGCAAACAACCCCTGCCATAATTACCCAACAGGCAAACACAGTAAAGAGTTTTGAGGAAAATTTGCCATAAAAAAAATATAGATTATGTACTGGGAAGGACAGGATTCAGTTAAAAGGTTGCCAGCGTACACATTTTGCTACTTGTTCATAAATAGTAATTCAATTTTCTGTCCTGTTTTGCTGACATATTCCAAAAATCTCCGTTGGAAGAACGTGCTATATTGACCTTACTCTAACTTACTAAATTTTATAAGTACACTGAGTCACTTCCCTGGAAAAAGAGAAAAAGGTGTTACTAGTAATCATTGCTAGGTGTAACCCCATCTATCCCATATGTGACAAGAAAGTTTACCTCTTCAAAACTAACTAACTAACAAACAAACCCAAAAACCCCAGTATTCCGAATCCCCCAGTTTAGCAAAGAGGAACATTCATGACAGCCCAGCCAAAATCCCACCTGCAGCTTGTTAAATAAAAGCCTGATGAACTGCCCACCCCGACCCCCAGGAGGATACAGGTGATGGACATTTGTGCTTATCGTTTGCAAGGGAAGCTCATCAAGGGGATGACTCAGCAGATAAAAACAGATATTTGAAGAAGCTTGGGAGGCAGCTTCTTAGTAATCTTCTCCTAGAGCATGCTCACCTAGAAGGTTGCTAATTGCAGTGTAAAATTTCATTTCTCGGGAGATTCAGAAAGTGTTAGTAAGTAGTAGAAAGGCATTAATTTATTTTCTGCTATGAGGTGTCTTCTAGGGTAAGAAATAAGTTTTATTTAACAGAAGCAAAGATTAAGTAAGAGCTGGAAGGACAAGGAGGAGAGGATTCCAGGTAAGTGATGTAATAACACATTTATACAGTCTTCCTACAAATGAGCAGAAAGTTGTACTAATGATTTGCTAGAAATATTTTAATGTCCTTTACCATTCATGAGCACCTTGCGCAGTTCAGCTCTTGTCTCTCAGGAGGCTGCAGACTGGGTGTAGGCCTGGGTCATCTCATGTTAGTCACTAGACCTGCACGGAAAGTTTAATGGTTTTAAAGCTTCTTTCTGAGATGGCCTGATTGCTTTCATTGCAGTGTGTAAAAATTATAATGATTCCTGGAAAGAAGATACAGTGCAAAGAGTGTACTTGCACAACATTCCCAAAGAGTCCAGAAAAGAGTTTTTTT